>OV815959.1:6250000-7500000 GCA_929112965.1 Mythimna albipuncta | reverse complement strand
TTCTTCCTTGTTTTCTTATTAATCTCTTTTTTATGCACTTGCCATGTTTTCTCTTCACCACCCGTGGTTGACTAATAGAAAATGCCAGACATCAAGTCCGCCTTTGTACCTTTGTTTTGCATGAAGTTTTAATAAATAAATAAATCTAGGTGTGTTGTTAGAGACAAGTGGAAGACTTTGGAGGCGCCTTTGTCAAAATACAAGCTGTTGTTCAAAACCGATGTTTCAGGTGTGTTCGTGTCATTCATGATAAAAGACCTTCTGATTCTATTGCTTTGGTAACTTTGGACTGTTGATAGAAAGTCGGCAACCCTAATTACAACTCGCTAAGTAGGCATACCTAGCTACCAATATGTTTGGCTTTCCATACTCGTTTCTTTAGTTCGCATAAATGCTTATCATGTTGATTAATTACGTATGGATAAATTTTATTTAGCGAGAATGTATTTTCCTTAATTTTAATAGCTCTATTAAATTAACCCAGAGTGTAATTTTTTTGTGTTTTAAATTGCTGACCCACGATGCACTATATTTGGATTTGAACAACAAAAACTGCCTAATATATGTATATATAGACCATAAATCAAATTGCTAAAATGTTATACGTATATCTTAAAAGGGTTTAGAAGACTTCTACTTACCTCACTAAACATGTCGTTTAAATATGATAACATTCGTATTATTCACGTAAGCACTATTGACATCTGTCTTTTGAAGTACTCAACCATCTTGAAAAATGAGTTGCTTGTTGTTTTAGATAGATAACAATAGATGGCGCTGTATTAAATATAACAACTACAATAGCAGTTTATTATTATTTTATAAATCACAATGATGCTAAGTGCTATATAAAAGTTTTTTCTTCTTTAATAATTTGTATAACATTTTATTTAAATGGAAATTTAAATGCCAAAATATACAATTTTCTGTCTTTAGTGTTCATAGGAATACGCATTTTCGTCAACAGTTACCACGTCTTCGGTAGTATAGTGGTAAGTATCCCCGCCTGTCACGCGGGAGACCGGGGTTCGATTCCCCGCCGGAGAGATTCTTTTTGTATTTTGTTTTGCTTCTAGTAATTCATGAACCGCCTTTTTTGTATGAAATTGCTAATCAACAAAATACTTTTATTTCCAAAAGTTATCGTTTTAGTATTACATATGTCAAGATCTTACGTTACATAAGAGGTATTTAGGTACTTAAACCTATTCCATACCAACAGTAGGTACCTAGTTCACATGCTCGTAGTTTTCTTTGTAGTACTTATTCGTGGTGTTCTGGAAACCTCTATTATGACTTCTCTCGCTCTATGGAGGAGCGAGAGGGCGTGTCAGGCTTTTACTGACTAAAGCCACACTTATGTCTTTCAGTTGCCCTTTGTTCTCTAAGGCCACTGATTTCCTTTTTAGAAATTCCACGTGGACCTAGCGGGATCTATTACTATTTGAAGATTGATTAATACTCCTTTTTCAACTTGGGGGGGCTCAGTATAACTTAGCTTACTGGACGCGGGCTGCCCATTGCTCGTCATTCGCAAGCCCGTGTTTCTATTATCTTTACGTTCCTATTTGCCTCATCTGTAGGATTATAAAGACTACAGTTCTCTCAATTTCGTAAGATTTTATACTTAGGTACCTACTTACTTCTGTACTTACCAAGCGCCTACGTGCGCTTCCTTACTTCGTCACGATCTTCAAGTCATTGCAGTTATGAAGCGAAGAAATATCTACACAGCAGCCAGGGCCCGATCTAAGGGGGGGCAAGCCGGGAACTTCCCCAGAGCGGCAATAGTACATTATGATATATGTGTGTAATGTTAGTGATTACCGACGGGGCGGTATTTAGAGAAATAGTCTTCTTAAGAGAGCCGAGAACGGTAATCATTAATTACTTACGTGTATCATACGACGTTTTTCAATACACTTGTAATGAAAATAGCTATAAAACTAGTAAACTTTTGTGGCGGTAAAAATCTATTTTCATATGCACGCCCATATTTTTATTTAGATACCTTTCAATGAAATTAATAAACGAGGGTTGACCGGCGACTCACGAGGGACGACCTGCGCCCAGCTTGATACGATAATGTATTAAAATTATGGCGAGGCAGCGGTTGAACAATAAGGTAACTGGCATTACATTAAAACACTAGTGCGTAATGGTAATCAAAATTTCACAGTTTGGTAACAAGGGCCATTATGTAATTTTGCTTTGTGTTTTTAACTAGGCGTTTTTCATCATATTGGACTAAATAAGTGTTATATCTTCTGAATTATATATCTAACGATTTTATATTCAATTAATGTTATGTTTATAAAAATTAGTTATAATAAAATTATATCAACCTCAACCGTTTATTATACTAACTAATCGTTATATCAAATAAAATTATAGATTCAGTTGTTATATCTTGTAAATATTAGAAATTTCGTAATTATCACTAGGTACATAGTATAAAACAAAGTCGCTTTCTCTGTCCCTATGTCCCTTTGTATGCTTAAATCTTTGAAACTACGCAACGGATTTTGATGCGGTTTTTTTAATAGATAGAGTGATTCAAGAGGAAGGTTTATATGTATAATAACATCCATTAAATAGTGGAGAAGTACTGTTATTTTTGAGGTTTCTAAAGTGATGTCGTAAATAATTACATTTTTTCCGCTTACATTGCAAACGCAGGCTGAACCCTACGAGTTTTATCAAAATAATGTACTAAGTATTGTACACATTGAAAAGGTCTACAGAAAAGTCCGTGATGGTATATGTCTATCTCTTATGGATAACCCACAATAACTTTTTTTTTGTCATTTACTTTTTACGACAAATAATGGCTAATTTTCGAAGCGATTTTAACCAATACAGCATTAATCCTTAACCAATTAAATACCTTGAATACATTGTTCATTTAATATAGATCTATATGGCCCTTTACACAGTATGATTTAAGTGAATATTTTCGAAGATATTACAGATTTAAAAATTGCGGGACGTAGCGTTTGCGGCAGTACCGGCCGGCCGCCCGGTGCGGCAAGAGCATTACACCCGTGCGAAGCCGGGGCGGGTCGCTAGTATCATATATTTCTTACCCGTTAGACAGTGGAAATATTTATGACTAAATACTGAAATATTTAAGGGCGGCAAAAATTATCTTTGCCCGGAGCGGCTCTAAATAGCTAGTAGATCGGACCCTGACAACAGCAATTTCTTTAGAGATAGTATGGCAAAGTACTACCATCAGTTTAGCAGTAAGTACTCTCAGGTATCAATATACCTGAGGGTACTTACTGCTAAGGCTACCAATGTAAGTAGGCACCTAAGCAATGACTGCGTTTTTTATTATTATTGATAGGCTCGCGTTTGACCACTATCTCACCCGATGGTAAGCGATATGGCCGATGATAAAACAGCCTAGAAGCAATCTATTCACTCTTGACTTAGAGACCCCTAGGTTATAATAGCTATCAGCTATGTAAAAAGCGAAGTAAGATGGGTAATTTTGCGTGTCGTGTCGTGTCGCCCTATGTCGCCTCTTAAAGCATTATATTCGGAAAACTCTTACGTAAGTTTTATCTCGATATTAATAGTCTAATCACCGAGTCAAGTAACCGTGGCCATGAATTCCCGCGCCGTCTGAATTCTTTCATTATCTCAGACCAGCATTTGACCGCTATTTTTATTTTATCAGTTTTTCATAACACTGCAGACGCACAACATTTATGTGTGCCTAATGCGTGTGTATCATTATCACTATCGTGGAACTATGTAATAGTATTTTTCGCAATGATAAGATTACCAAATTCTCTAGAACTAAAAATGCCCCAGTTTTGACTTATCATTATGTTTGTTAACTAACAGGTGAATATCATTCGATCGACAATTAATCACGATTATAAGGACTGATCTAATTAATCTAAGGTAGGATTTTTTGTCTAGGTACCTACCTAACACATTTATGTGGGATACTTATCAACAAATTTGAATGACTCTACTATACTCTATTTACCGGACTGAGTGGAGCAAAAGTAAATAGAATTAGGTGCTTCAGATATATACATATTAATTAATATTTACCTATTTTCAGATTTGACGCAAAAACGGTATGTGAAGACAATTAAAACAGGAAGTAGGTATTCCAAAATAGACTTTTAATATAAAATTTCATAAAAACTTTCGTTTTCATAATAAATACATCTCGTCCTTTGGTAAATCAATTTCAGAACAATAAAACCGATTATCATCACTTGCTAAAACATAAATAAATCATAGAATTAATAGAAAAAGTAAAGGTATAAAAAATCAAACTAAACAATACATTTGCCGTGTGATAGTGAGTATAAAATTAATTCTAACATCATAATAGTAAAAAATTACGCGATACATAAAAGCATAATTATTCGAAAATTAAATAGACATTTAATATTAGAAAGGCTACGATTATGGCACAGAGGAACTATCGGGAGCGAGTCGCGCGCGCTCACTTCTCTTTGGGCTTCTTCTCCTTCTTGCGCGGCGGCGGCACGGGAGCGTCGGCGCCCGCCACCACCTCTTTCTTTACCACTTTCTTTACCACCTTTTTCTTGGGCGCAGCATCCGCGGGCGCCGGCGTCGCGGCTGTAGGCGCCGGAGCGGTGGGGGACGTGGGCGTCGGCGGGGTCTCCGTAATGGAGGACTCTATCTGCGCGGCGATGGAGGACTTGCCCTTGGCGGGGGTCTTGACGCCGATCTGCGCGAGCGACACCGCGCCCACGGGCGGCGTGGGCACCTCGGGCTCGTCGACCGAGAGGCTGTGTGGCTGCTGGGCGGCGCGAGGGCTGGTGGCGGGCGGCGCGGCGGGCGCGGTGACGGTGGGCGTGCGCAGCTCGTGCGCGATGATGTCGGAGGCGAGCGCGGCGGCGTCCTCCAGCTCGCTGTCGGGGGTGGGCAGCGGGTCGGCGGCGGCGGGAGGACTCAGCTTCAGCTTGCCGGCCGGCTTGCGACGCTCCTCGACTACACAACCAATTTCTCGCCTTTATACTCTCGAGCGATTAGACGTGGCGTTAGTATTGCGGTCACATTAGAGAGCAAGCTCGGAACACACTATAGCCTGGAACAAAGTCGAGGGAAAACAAAGCTACTTGGTTAAATAGAAACAATGCAAGCGGAAAGTTAGGACTGTGCCAGTTTAGTCTCAAAGCTGCAATGACCATTACAAGGATTATTATTTTATTTTGGTTCGGTTTTCTGGCGAGGATAACGATTCATTAAATTTGTAGATAGGTCGAAGTTATAGGTATGAATAATTAATCATTATATTATAATTATTCAGGTATAAATAGGTTCTACATGTGTGAACAAAATGTGTGCTCTACGTGAAAGTGTATCGCTATGAAAAGCATTGAATAATGTTCCTTGCAATGTGTAAAACAAAAATGTAAAGCGTCGGACAAGACCTGTTACAGCTTCTACAAGTGGAGCAATTGTACGAAATTGTAACGATCTCCGTAGGTGCATCAAACAGACATGCGATGTTGCATCAATCATGGCATTGAATACAACCGCACAGGAACAACTCATTCAGGGAATTAATTTTGTATTTATCACTTTAGCTGAATCGCCTTCAGAATGATTTCTCCAGAAATAGCTGAATGAGTGGTCGACCAAATGTCCCTACGATCTGCATCTACTTGGACCGAACCCAACATCCACAGAATATTTCAGTCGAAAATTGTATAAACAACCAAGCGGAATTTCAATTAGGCTAATGTACAATTATTTGATGGAGAATTTTATCAGATTGGAATTCATTCGAAAAGAAACTACATAGTCGTGTAAAGGACAGTTAGACTTCACAAGGTGAGGAAGCTTTATTCACAAACATATAGTTCCTCCACCGTAACCCAAATTCAGCGCAAATCTGAAGTTGCGTTGAGTCCAAGTAAAATAATTATTATTACCTGATCTATCAAAGCCGCGTCTCTTGCGCTGCCTCCTCGGAAGCTGGGTGAAATAACAACGGATTTTGAAACGTATGCTGATAAAATAAACATAAAACCAAACATCACAAAACGGCACAAAAGAAAACTGTGGACACATCGAGTTACGTGACGGTCGTCAAGTTCAAGCGATGCACTTACATCGGCGGACCGAGCCACGTAACGAGGATGCAGCTAAACTATCAACATATTAGTACAAGTCTGAAAACTGCAAAATGAACTCGGTGAGAATTGACAGTGCAAAGCTGTTAACCGTCGATGGCGCGCTCGACACTGTGAGCATACTCACTTTTAGCAGCGGTGGGCGAGGCTGCTTCTTCCTTGGACGGCGTGCTGGCCAGCGGCGGGCTGTCGCTGGCGGTCACGCCTGGGCTGGCCTTCTTAGGGGTCGCGGGGCTGGCGGGCGTGGCCGACGCAGCCTTCGGAGCTTCCACCTTAGGCGTTGTTACGGGAGCCGCAGCGACTGTTGCGGGAATTTCAGTCTTTTGCGCCGGTTTCTCTTCTACTGGTGCAGCTTCAGGTGTCTTTGGAGCTTCCACCTTAGCAGGAGCAGCCGGGGCTTCTGCCGCAGGTGCCAGTGCTTCCACAGTTGCGGGCACATCTGGGACGATAGCTTCTACAGATACCGGAACTGGAGATTGTTCCTTTGGTACAGGCACAGGTGAGGCTGGTTTTTGGACAGGCACGGGTGCCGCTACCTCAGCAGGCGCGGAAGCTTCCACAGGTGCCACAGCTTCTACTGTGACGGGCACGTCAGCTACTGGCTCGGGAGCGGCCTCCTCTACAGGCACGGGAATGGGCGCTGCTTCAGGCACGGGAACAGGCGCTTCTGCAGGCACAGATTTGGGCGCCGCTACAAGCTCAGGTTCGGGCGCCGCTACAGGCTTAGCTTCGGGAGCCGCTACAGGCACGGGTGCGGGTGCTTCTTCAGCCACAGCAGCAGGCGCCGCTTCTGGCACGGGAGTGGGTGCCGCTTCAGTCACGGGAGCCGGTGCCACTTCAAGTACAGGGGCTGGTGCCGCTTCAGGTACGGGAGCAGGCGCGGCTTCCGCGGGAGCGGCTTCCGCAGGGACAACTTCCTTTGCCACTTCCACTTGTTCAGCCACTGGTACGACCTCACTAGCGAGCTGTGGGGTGGGCTCCCTCGGGGGAGACTGCTTTGGCGGCGAGGTGCGGGGCTGGCTCAGTGTTTGCGAGATCTTCGCCCAAATGTTGGCAAAGGAGTCGGCGCCCATGTAGTCGATGTTGCCGGCCTCCCAGCCCTGGCGGCGCGACAGCTCGTCGAGCGCGTCGCGCGGCCCGAGCCCGCCCGGCTGCACGCGCGCCAGGTTGCCGGCCACGCCACTCTGTAACAGACGTTGCTCTTATTTACTCTCAGCTCGTTGAACACTAATGAAACGACTACATTTCTAATAGGTTTTTATTTACACCTCTATGGAATAATGTTAATAAATAGTTAAATACGTGCGGAATACAATCGAGTGGTGGTGAGCATGCAAAACTTATCTACAAACTGAGCTTATATTATAATGGCAAACACTTGCATTTAAGCTTTTTAATAAGAAAAACGTTTTACCTGAGGTTGTCGAGGGTAAGTATTTCTGGGTGTAACTTACTTGGGCTTCAGTGTCGATGGTATCCTGTGGTTCGCTTTCTGGTGCGAGCAAGTCGTCCATCGGAGGTGGGGTGTCGGGCGGGGGAGAGGGAGTCGGAGTGGGAGGTACTTCATGCGTGCAAACTTTCCGCCCTCGAGCGTCGATGGTGACTCTGTGCCTTAGGTAGAAGCCATCGTAGGGGTGCCTCGGCACTATGTCATCGTATTCATCACTTTCTGCCCCTGAGACTTCGCCATTTATCAATTCAGATTCTTTATAAACATCAATACGATGCAGTCTCCGAATGCGGCGAGGACGTTTCTTTTCTTTTACTATTTGAACGTGGTGTGCTGCTATTTCTTCATGTATTGCCGATTTTTTTGGAGCGAATGAGTTGCTATAAATGTGTTCGTGTTTTTGTTCATGAATGTGATAATGTGATTGTGGTGGTTCGTAGTGTTGCGCGTGATTGTTGTTTTCATGCTGTGTCGTATGATCATGTGTGTGAGCATGTTGATGATGAGCATGTTGATGTTGGGCATGTTGATGTTGGGCATGTTGATCATGAGCATGTTGATCATGAGCATGTTGATTATGAGCATGTTGATCATGAGCATGTTGGTAATGATCTTGATCGTGACTGTGATGGTCTTGGTTATGAATGTAATGATCCTGGCTCTGACTGTAATGATCCTGGCTGTAACTGTGATGGTCTTGGCTGTGACCGTGATAGTCCTGGCTGTGACCGTGATAGTCCTGGCTGTGTGACCCGTGAGAGTAATGATCATAATTCTGAACGTGATGATCATTATGATCTTGACGGTGTTGATCATGGCCATGCGAGTGGTGATCATTAGGATCTTGACGGTGATGATCATGGCCATGAGAGTGATGATCATAATGATCATGACGATGATGATCGTCACTGCTCCAGTTGTGGTCGTGTTGCTGCTGCCAGTGACTTTCATGCTGACGTTGATCGTGTCTGTGTTCATGCTGAGTCTCGTGTTGCCAGTGATCTGTGTAATGCTTTTGAATATCTTGATTCGGGTTATGTTCTGTGTAAGTGGACGGAGGCTCTTGTGCCTGATAATCCCAGGCGTATTTTCTAATTTCTTCATGATCTTCCGCTCTGCCTAAATCTTCATGATGACTGTGCGCATCATCTGTATTTGGAGGTATATTTCCTCTGTAAATCTTCCATGGGTCGAAAAAATCTGTTAGGTCTATTTGTTTCGCTCGTGCTTCTTCTTTGGTTTCGACATACGGATGATGCCAAGTGAATTCCGAGTCTGGATCCGGAGTTGGTTGATAGTGGAATTGGTGTCGCACGTCTAGTGGGAGTAACTCTGGTTGCGCTTCGTGTGCGTCATGTGCCGCCACCTCAACCTATCGGTTGAAGTGAAACAACTCAGTAGTATGCATGCACACAAACACTTGAACTAAGCTTCGCGCACTAGCCATCTCACTACACAGTGCAAAAAACTTTGTCCAAGCGACTATTACTTTTCAAATAATAATGCGTCACTAAATAAACATACTGATTTAAATAATAGCTCTGTAGCAGATTTGCAAAATTGTGGGTACTAACCAAATAAAATCAATGAAATATCTTTAAATTTAGATTATGAAAAAGCAACTATTTCTCGGTATGTTTATAAAGATTCCGCGGTGAGTATTCCACCAAAATACCAACACCATCTACTCAGTCCCATATAGATATTAAACAAACCGTGCAAAAGCAGACAACATATTTGATAAAGTTAGAAAATGTTAGTATTTTGGAGAAATATTATGTCACACAGGTAATATAATGCTTCAAACAAAAGGTGCGTCAAGTAGCAGTAGGAGTGCACAAGCGCAGAGTGCAAGCTATTGTTACTGGTAGTTACTGTTTAGTCACTCAGGGAATCACAAGTCCTAACACGGTGCTATATTATAAAGAAGGAAATTTAAAAATAAACCTACACATACATAGTGATTAACTTGTATAAACGCAAGGTGAAAAGCTAAAGTTGAAATGTGTAAGTCTCACCTCTGCAACTTTAGAGTTAGAGTCCTTCCGTGAATGCTTGGAAAACATGTTGTAGTGATCAGATCGGAGGTTGTAATGACAATGGATCGACTTACTGGACCGTGCGAGGTACCCCGAGGTACCCGCGGTCGCAAACCGCGCACACACGGGATCGATTTCAACAATGCGTAATCGATACGGAAATTAATCTAGATCAATCGCAATATGTAATATTTAAGACATCTTGAGGTTTCAATACAATTTAATATATTATTTTCGTGGTAATTCGATATAACAATATCGATTTCGTTTGTTCTATTTCGATTCGTTGCATATCCATCTAAACAAGTCTGTGTATATACGACAAGTCAGACTAGACATTGTTTGGCGTATCTTGTGTTATTTATAGGCTCATTCACTTTTCTATTGTTGTTCTCAGAAGATCACCAAAGCCACTATAGAATGATAGATTATCCCTGCCTAATTTAACGAAGATTCTGATATAAATTTAAGCCTACCATGCCAGTGTCGAGCTGAGCGTGGACTTGTCCCACGAATATGTCCCACCACAGCTGGAGGAGGCCGCGAATGTGCTCGGGCGCATCGACGGAGCCGGACCCGAAGTTGAACTGTTGCAGCCACGGCTTGGCGGCGCCGATAAAGTGGATGATTTTCAAGTCCTGCCCGTAACTGGAAAATAAAACGCGTTTGGACTTACATTGCCTGAAAACCGAGCTTGGTGATTTCTGAAAGCATATTCACATAATATATTCGTGGGTATTTCAAAGGTACAGTACTGAAACCACAACAATCATATGTCAATCGATCATAAATACATACATTTGGCAACTGTTCATCATAGACACAACAGACTATGTAAAAGCACATGTTTAACAATAGAATTAGGCGTATCTTCCGCTGATAATATATGATGATTAGATATGGACCAATCCTTTCACTGTAACCACGTTATACAACAATTTATCTAGCTCGTTGAAGTAGCGTTAGATAACACAACATAAAAAAACTATTGGATAACGAATAATTAGTTTCAGCTTCTGTGACAAGATTTGGAACATTGATAATTGAAATTCCTGATAGCGTCATACAAAATGGTACTCTATGACGTATGCCCATAAGTTAGCTTGTGTTTGCGACATAGTATTCATGATTGCCAACGTCAATGTCGGGCGTGGGAATGCATCAGGTATTTTCACTCGTGCAGATCAAAGTGGCAAGATAAACAGGTTCTTGTTTTTAATGAAGTTTGTATGAGTCAGTAGTCATAAAGTTAGTTTTTACAATACAAATCGCATGATTAATCATAAAAAAATTTGAAAGAGGGTATTTGGATCTGAAAACATTTATGTTTCAAAAATAAGGTAAAATTTTCAAATACCCTCTTTTTTTAGTTACATCTCTTTTAGATTAAGCGTGTGAAATGTTTGTTTGGTTTTCACATAACTTGCTGTCTACATTTTTGGGAAAGGTACATATGTCACGCTCCGAAGGGATCCTGTACATATACCAAGGCAAGCCCTAGATTGGAACCCTCAAGGAAAGCGTAAACGTGGTCGCCCTAAGCAAACCTGCCGACAAACGGTCATCGCAGAGGCGAAGAACATTAGGAAGACCTGGGGCGAAATGAAACGCCAGTTGTATATTCACTGAAAACAAATTTATAAAGGTCGCATGACTTACTGTTTCAAAGCGGGCAGGTATGAGTAGAAGGCGGCAGATGTGACGTTGTAGAGGAATGGCAGATGTTTGTTGATGTCTCCACGAGCCCAGTCCGAGAAGAAAGAGTTCAACAGACCTTGGTCGCCACCTGTTACGAAATATCAATAATGTTACAAGCTGAAACACTTGACAAATTACCAACACTAATATGAGAGCTAAAAGCAACACGTTTCATTATAGCTTCCTTGACAGTTTGTACAAATTTTTATGATGAATTTATTTCAGCTGTTTAAATAAAAATTACGATGCGAATATCCGCTGGAAATTATACAATATGTTGTGAGAAAAATAATTTTACAAATAGGAGAAGTCTCCAGCCAAAACAGAATGAAAATTTTTTTTATTCGGATTTCCTTTGCACAAAGCAACACCAGTTAGCACAGAGAACAGGGACTACTTTGACGTGTTAAAATATCAGTCGTTCGAACGAGTAAGAGAGATGGAGCTACATGCCCTATACACACTTATATGAGACAAATTCACTCTAGATTTTAAGTTTGATTGATATATATATAAAAATGTACTAGATATAATTAAATATAGCACCATCCCTTTAGCAATTCAAATGGATCGCATTAACAGCTCGTCAAAACACTACAGGACTAACAGTTTAGTTTGAGGACAGAAGATTTTTTTAAATAGCAAAGGTCTTACCATCAAAGCTGCCGCGTTCCTGTGCGAAGGCGATGAGCTTGTTAAAGGTGTCTGCTGATGGGGCGAAGACGAACACTCCCGAGTTGAAGCAGTCGGGCCAGCCGACGTCTGGGGCTGCGGACAGTTGCTCGCGCTCGAACAACTCGTCGCTGTTTTGGACGACCTAGTAAACCAATTTGACGTCAGGTTTCCACACTAGCGGTTCTAAATTTAAATCACTGCTAGCTTCTAAGCAACCTCAGGGACTCAAACCAGGATTATCGCAAGTTTGCTTAGGTAAAAGTTTGTTTTATCGATAAACTCGTCGCTATTTTGGACGATTTAGTAATCGAACTTGACGTCAGGTTTCCACGTCTAACTGATCACAAAAGCGGCTCTGTATTTAAACCAATGCTTGCTTCTTAGCAACCTCTGGGACAGAAACGAGGACTTATCGCACGTTTGCCTAAGTAAAAGTTTGATTGATCGAACGCCTCATCGCTGTTTTGGACGACCTAGTAAACGAACTTGACGTTAGGTTTCCATGTTTCACTAATCACAAAAGCGGTTCTAAATTTAAACCACTGCTTGCTTCTAAGCAGCCTCCGGGAGAGAAACGAGAACTTATCGCAAGATTATATAAATTTGATTGATCGATTAACTCTATGCATTGAACTTGATTTCAAGTTTCACTGCCTTATTGATCACAAACGAAATTAATAGAAACTATAGTCTAATCTGCTCACTGATAAAAATTAAAGGGTTATTCATTAAAAAAAAAGATAGAAGTAACAAAGAAAGAAGAAAAATAAAATAAAAAGGCTACATAAAAAAAAGATCGAACGAGATATAAGTTTAAAATTCGATTAAATTTTAATTAATAAGTTAAAATAATTTAAAATCACCTCGTCAATTGATAGCTTATCAATTAGCTCAAATTGCAGGAACTCATAGGATATTTTTCACGACTCGATAACATTTGGGGATCAAATCAAGGTGTTTAAATATGATATCAAAGTTTGAAGACTTGTTTTTTTCTCTTATAATCCCGCGGTAAAGTCCAGAAGTATAATTAAGTACAAATTAGTTTATTATATCATGATATTATCCTTTTGACCTTTTTCATCTCAAGAGTTTTAAAGATCTAATCAAAATTACAAATTATATTGCTCTCATTATACAAAGATTTCGTTGTGATCCACGTGAGGAACATGTATAACAAATAACTGGTATGTTTATCAAGAATTCTTTATCTGCTCGTGGATAAAACTTCGAGTTGACTCAATAACCTGCGATAAATATAAAACTCGGCGAGTCAATGGATTCTATCGGGGCACTATCTCATTGTTTGTTATTGGAACTTAAAAATCCATAAATTGAAATTTTCGACACGTTTACATTATATAATTTCATGATATAAATGATAACGATATGCAAACATCGTGTAATGATTGTTTTACTTTCACAACACATGTGCTACCTTCAAAAGAACCGAAGAATGAAAGTGTAAAATATTGGAGCTGGTCCAAAATTGTCGGGAACAAAATATTTGGGCCACGGTTATGTGTCTCGTCATCTCGTGTTACTGCACTAACGTCCACATCCGGTAACATTGACTTTCTTATCGCGTAAACAGTTACATATCGAAATAGCGTTAACGACTTTTACATACGCTCGTTAATAGGAAATATCGAAAACGATTTACCCACAACCTTCAAGACATGTTGACGTCTACTGCCGAAGCTCGCGCCATCACATCACGGTCGTTAAACATTTGTAGATTTTAGCTGAGACAACTACAGCACGGTAATAATATCATAAGTAATGTTAAATGTTTGTCCATTAATTTTGCATGTTTTTAATGAATCTACCTACGTATCAAAGTCTTGAATGTTGAGTTTGATCACTTTATGATAGGACATAGTTTAGTTAATTTAAGGCGACTGTTACTACACGAGAATTGATTGAAGCAATCGCTGCGCCCGCCAAACGACGTTTATCTGAATTGCTCTTTGATATTGCAAAAATATTTACACTGGAAAGTTTGTTTTAACGATGTAGAATCCAGATCATCTCGAATAAACTTGCATGCTAAAATGGGAATGACAGTGACGCTGGGACATGAAACCGTTTACTAAATCGTTGCCCGCGAAGAGCTCAACATCTCAGTACGGTCTAATTTAGTTTAATTCATTGGTGCTGTCGACGTTATAGGACACTCATTAATTAAACTTTAGAGAGAAGACAGATCTGTCTGAGACAGGTGCCAAGAAAGCTCACCAATGTGTCGGCATCCAGGAACACGCACTTCTCATACTGCGTGAGATTCCAGCAGTGGATCTTGGTGAAGGTGATGCCAAGCTCGGGACGCTGGAGTAGGGCCAGGTGAGCTGCGTCTTGTGAGTCCAGCACATCTACTGTGATCACCTCCGCGAACACTGCGCGAAGTCGCTCTCTGAGAACATTCAACAAGAACATTTAGCAGTCTTTTCGTACTACCCTCCTGTGCTGAGCTGTTGATCTGAAACCATTGTGTGTAGGTCGTTAACCACTTAAGATCAATTGACATTGATCTTGATCCCCGACATTATCTACCTATCAATATATTGCACTTCCAGAAAGATTCGTATCATCGTGTTTTAGGTGTTACTGCTACGATTCGCTGTCAATATTAGCATTCAAATTGACTGTAGATGTTTGTGTAGTCGTTCTTACGTCCACAATGAATTCTTAGTAGAGGCCTGTGTGGCGTACGTGGAACATTATTTGAATAATGATTTCTGAATATTGACGAATACATAAATTATTCACTTAACTGAAAATTTTGAATTGTAAAATGCGAAATAAATATAATGGCACAGTGATAATGGCGTATGACTGTGCTTCGACAATCATACAATCAGTCAATAATGGCAATTTAAAAATAGGTGTTATCTTCGTGCACGCTGAGTAAGATCCACCAGTGTTCACTGCCTACTTTTTTATTGAATTTCAATAAATGTTCATTTAAAATGTGTATGCGAATTCGAATGGTCCGTAATTTAAATCACAAGCACAGTAGTTGAGGTTCATTATTGATTGTAGATTCTTAAGTGGATGTCTGGCTAACAATAATTATAATAAGAAATTTTATCAACCATTACCAAAGCCTAATTATAACCGTCGTTTACTGTCGATATTCTGGCTTTATGCTATAAATAGCTGTATGACGATATGAATGTCAGTGTTTAAATTAGGGTATAATTTAAACACTGACATTTTAGACATCATTTTAGTCATGCTTTAAAATCAATGCCAACCACCCAACCTGTATTGTACCAAAATATAATGAGAGGAGAAAATACCGATACACAATTATGTTTACACATTCATATTTTGTCTTGTCATTCAAAACTAAGAATAGGGAACACCTCTACTCGTGGGTGTCGCCGTACCGTACTCAGAGAATATTTATGGGATGAGTAGGCACCAGTATCCACGTGTACAATATTAGACGTAAATAAGTCATCGCCGGGGTAGGCTGAAGTCTCCTTAAAAAAGAGCTAAAACTTATCAAATCCTTCCTCCTCAGGTGCTTTCATAATGAAGCTTTCTGCTAGAGATTTACAAAAACTTACCATAAAGAAGTTATCATACCTCATGGGCTCAGTGACAGACGGTGTGATGAGCACTACGGCTGGGTATGCGGAGCCGACGCGGCGCAGCGAATGCGCCAACACCAGGGCTCCCAGGCCGTAAGAGTCGTTTGTGGCTAACGTCACCCATGCTCGATCTGCACACAAGACAATACAGTAAGAAGATACCAAACTATCAACATTGTTGTTTTGTCAACACCGGCATCGGCATAGCAGGGTCACCGTAATCTATTGGGCTCTGATTTCAAACATTCACAATTGAAAAACATTGGGTTTGCTACCACCTACCACTACTTTCTAATTTTGCTGCTCGATGTGGACCACACCTGTGCCACTTTAGTTTTTGTCGATGATGTTCGCTATTTGCACTTGTAAATGATGCGTACAGTAGCTAGATATGTTGTTGGTTTTACAAAGCAAACCGAAATTGCTTATGCCGTTTTTACTTCTTGTTCATGAATACGTTATGTAGCATGATCAGGAAGTCACTGTAGAAAGTACAGGAAGAAACGACAAATTAAGTATCAAATTTAATTTATTTTCCTGAACCATTTTCTGGTTTTATTGTTTTCATGATATTCGATAAATATCCTATTTATACAATTTAAACCTAATATCTTGTCATTAAACGTATTAACCAGGGGTCGTTTTGATATCTCTTTGTATCTGTAATTCGTTTTCTTTTTGAATTCTCTTAAATATGTATATAAATTATATAATTGAGAGAATTAAAAATAAAATCATTTTGACGAAGACCAAGGTTGAGAGGACTTGAAAGAAAATTTACTTTCAGCTTTTTTGATATCAAGGGGAAGTACATCCCAGTTTTTTTTTAGTTGGTGACATATTACATACTACAGAAAATACCAAAAAAAAAATGCTTAAAACTAGATGCGCAAACATGTAACCCAATCCTATGTCCACATCTTAATATATTTATGAAGACAGAAGGACTGTGGTATGAGTCTACGAAATACCTAGTGTCTTCTGCGAAAGCGTCATGTATAACAAAACAATTAATTTCTATAATCATTATTAATATAGTTTAAAATTTAATTCAATTATTCTTAATTCCATTTCATTTACCTACATCAATATATTTTTATTTCATTCAATTTGTAACAATTCAATTAAAGATTATTTTATTTTAATTCAATGCTTTACAATTTAAACATTGTATTTAATTTATTAGAGTTTTACGGTAGAAAGAGACAGTGTTAGAATTGGCCTAAACCCTGTAGGTGAGAAGGAATATGAAGAAGTAAGGTTTTGGATGCTCAAAGTTTATGATTATGAGAACCCCCCCAATACTTTAAAACATTATTTTAAATAATCAGGAGCAAAAGGATCGTTTAGTATGCTGAAAAGCGTCTAAAGGGATTTGAGAGATCTTCTGTGATGGTTAGGAAGAAATGTAATCGCATGTATGAAGGCCAAATATAAAACGAATGCAGTTGTCGAGAAGTCAATTCAATTTGTTTAGAAGTTCTTTTTTACCTAACTGCTCCAGAAGGAGGTTAATATGCTTCGAAAGTTTATATGTACTTGTATATATGTATGCTCGTATGTCAATTATTTGGCACGCACACCTAAATAGAGTGGATAGATTTTAACTAATGAGATATCATTAGATTGGTCTTGACAGCCGAAGTGACTTGGCTAAATGAATTTGAAAAAAAAAACAAGTGGAGGCCAAAACTGTAAGGGTGAGTTGCAACATTTAACATGTTGCAACTCACCCTAAGTGTGGTCGTATTGTTTAATTAAATGAACATATAAGTACCAAAAAAAAGAGCTTGAGAAGACAATTGCGAAACAATCAGTTATATACAGGGTTACTTGTAAAACACTGGCAACCTGTCAGAACTATGTTACTAACATCATAAACAACAACTTTTGTTAAATGACTTTATAAAAAAATATCTTATATTAGTTCATCAAATTTTCATACAAAAATAAAAATATTTTAATTGAACGTTTTAAATATTACGAAGTATATACGAAGCGAGCGACAGTACAATAGCAGAGGGGAGTAGGGCAGGGTGCTCGATGCGCTTGCGTCGCGTCATACAGACGTAAGTAGGTATAGCAAATTACAGTGTTGAAATGTGTTAGATAGAACAACGAAATCTTGAAGGTTTGTTTTTGGTAAATTAATTGTTTTGTAAAGAGTCGTAGAACAAACGTTGTTGTTTAAAATGTTAGTAATACAGTCCTGCAACGTTGTTAGTGTTATACAATTATTCCTGTTTATAGGGTTTCAAACAATTCTCTTTTCAACTAGTTTGATACAATTGGTGGCGTCAAACCTGTAAACCTGTGATAGAACTAAATCAAACTCCGCCAAATATTGGTTTTTTTTTACTTTTATTACACGCTGTCAAAAGCGGCCTTACAACAAAGCTACATTGCATCTGTCTCGTGAATTCCGTTATACTACCAATAGTCAGGTACCTAAAGTAGTGCCACAGGACAACCAAATTATCTATATATAGATAAAAAACTGCAAGCATTTTCTAAAGGCTGATTAGGTTGCTTCTAGGCAAGCGTGCTCCATCGTCAGCCACATCATAGCTTTCCATTAGGTGAGATAGTGGTCAAACGTCACCCTATCCATGTCTATTAAAAAAAATATATAACATTTTGGTGCTGCAGCTGTAGAGAATAGGCCTGCTGTCAGTACTTAACTCGGAATAAGTGAATGATGTGATGTGGAGAGCATTGGTAGCTGAACTTTGTGTAATTTATTCATCACCAACCTTATTATCAATCACCTGCTCTCAAAAACAGTGAAGGAAAACATCGTAAGGAAACTGTGGCATGTCCTAGAACCAAAAATTCGAAGACATGTGTCATTCACCAACCCGCACAGGGCCCGCGTGGTGGATTACGGCCCTTTCCCTCTACTAGAGAGGAGGCCTGAGTCCCACGTGTGGGAACATTAAAAAGGCTGATGATGATGATGAGTATATATTGTGGGGGGCCCAATGGCTGCAATGGCATCTGGGGCCTCACCAAGACGTGTTAGAACGTCAGTCGTGCGAGCGAGAAAGAGGGATGAAGCTACAGACCCTAAGTATATAGCTCCATCCCTTTAACCGTTCAGTTTAGGTCGTAAAATGGATCGCGTTGAGAACTCATGGTTGGGCCTCTGTTCCAGAAAGATACAGCTTATATTTTCATTTATGGTAGTCCTACAAGAAACGACAATCATCATTGCAGCCGATACACGTCCACTGTTGGACATAGGCCTCCCCCAATCGAATAAAGAAACGACACTAAAGCCATGTTAATAATTCCGCAATTTTAATAAACTATCTACTAGTTTATTATATCACAACAGCTTTTCCCTATGTTTGAATTTTTATTTTGGACAATGGTTTTTAGTGTTCATCCAAACCAACTTACGATTTTAGAGGGCCGCTTAGACAAGATTAAAACGGCCCAAGATATCCAACACATTAGGTACATTAAGCCAAAAGATCATCACAACAGAGTAGAGAAATAGTCAAAAACTTTAGTTTGACTCATAAATTCATGACCTTCAGCTGTGAGCAAGCGCTGAAGAAAAGGAGGTGGATTAAATGCCAAAGTGGTATCGCTAGTCAGAACTTTAAAAATAAGTTTGAAATGCTTAAAAACTTTTAAAAGATTGTAATACCCACTCTAGATGGGCCTCAAGAACTCGTACTAACATGATAGTGTCGCCTCAGGCCATATTTCCGTGTAGCTAAGATTCAGCCGAAGTAGGTTAGTTCCCTTGTAATTCTACATAAAATTAAATCAGCATTCGCAGTTGGCTTCATAATGACTGTCAATTTATTAGAATATCGTCGATACAATTTATACTTTCTCATATCTCCCGAATATATTTGAGAGACTCGAGTAAATAACAAAAACTGTTTCTTAACAGGTTATTTATAAATCCGCATTATAATTTATGTTTAATTTACGCACGAGTCTAATCACAGTTCTGGTAGTCGCCTTTGGTGCCAAAGACGTAAATATCTAAAATAACTGGAGAAACGTTGTTTTGGAGGATTACGTATATCTGTATTTTAGCGATCTGTCTGTTCATGTTGGGGCGTCGTCGTCGTCATCGTAAAATGCCATGAGGAAGTGCGCAGTTTCTTCCTCTCGAGAAAGACGCAGAGCATCGTAGCTATGTTATGTAGTAGCTAGTAGCTACATATATAATATTGGCACGTGCTACGAGACTTGGCGCCGCAGATGCGTATGCGCACTATTATTTTTTTTCACCTGTCAATATCACCACGTGTTCATACTGTCGTCTCGACATTCAGTCTAATTGGGAAACATTTATTGTCTAGTCATTTATTATCAAACCTTTTATAATATTGGCATGCTAAACGATTTATTATACTGTTTTAGTTTCGCAACAAAGCTACAAGGTAAGATACATTTAGAACATCAATAGAGCCAACCCATCATCCTGAAAGTATTATATCCGATTATAATATGAACAAACGTCTCAGATTCCACAAAAATATTCACGGGAATAGCTCCCGGCATTCTGCCTGCGTGGGCCATTACATATACCATGTAATAGACAAGTGCCGCACGTTCAGTTCCGAAATAGCGCGACACAAATAAAATTCAAAATAAAACTACTGTGTAGCGTTAGATATTTGGTGTCGAGCCCGTCCACGCCTATGTATTCCACAATTAAACTCGTAAGTCTTCTCTATCAGCGCAAGCTGCCTCTATGTAGTGACGTTCCAGACAGTAGGACATTCCCCACGTCTGCACAAAACGACTACGTATGATTATCCAATTGTCTGCAAATATATATGAATAGGTAGATTCAAAGTGAAGTCTTTTATTAATTTGTCGCTTGTGATCTCAACCACTCTTGACGTTGAATCTTTGAAACATCCTCCAGCTCCTTCAAGTCATCAAACGACCAAAACCTTGTATTAATATTATCTCAGGAAATTCCGTCAATGTACGAGGCCAAATTTTTGTGGCCAGAAAACTGCTCATTATATGTTTTGCAGCATTAACGGTTTATCAACATCGTAAAGCTACGATTTATTTTCTGAAATATCAGTTCGACAGATAGCACGATGATCTAACGGGAAGCCTGAAATAATTTTGAGTTTATTTATTGCATGGAAATGTTCTCTTGGTAAAAGGCACCCCAACAAGGCACTCGAGAGTTGAGATGCAGGAGGAGCGCTCGGGAGCAATGTCCCTGCGGTTTCTATTTAGGTGCGGCCGGTCCGGCGGGATGGAACCACGCGGGCAGTCGACCGTTTAACGGAATAAAGGAATGCAATGATGACGTGTTCATCTTTTTATATTGTCACACACGCCTAGTCAAAAGTAGGAAATCTTTACCGATTGAAAAAGTGGCCTTCGTGATTCACACTTTCCAAGTTCGCATCTATGATCCACACGCTATGCGCCGTCAGCAAAAATGCATTTCACTCTGCCAATATTCAATTTTCAGTGTTGTAAAGTGAAAACCGAAGACTAAGACTTGTCGGTAGAGAAAGTGGGACTGGTTTGCGAGTGATCCGGGTTTGGTAAGAACGAAACCCATAAATCTTTCTAGGTATTGTGCTATAAAACTGAACTGGACACCATGTTCTGCAAATCCCAATTTCATTTGAACATGCAAAAATATTGTGTATGACTCGAATTGTATTCATAACTGACTGTATACCCGTTCACTCGTCTGATGATAATGTTATGAAGAACTTTCAAATTACCTATGGAATATTGCTATTGTTTCAAAAGTTGAATGCGTAATTGCATTCAAATGAGAACGATATAGCAGATTGGTACATAACCGGCGCCAGTTTAGCCGCAATCAGGTCGGATGAACCTTTGTGGTTAGTATTGAATATCGGATAACACACTAAGGCTCAGGCGCCAGGTTGAGGGATACTGAAATCGTATGAAGTAGTAGATGACTATAATAATATAGATTATTGATTAGATTCTGGCACAATGGGTTCTGGAATACCCCACAAATGTGCTTCGTGTAGACAAACACCGGCTTCCAGGTACATTATGAAACAATATATTGACCTTTCAATCGTGTAAATTAGAGACACAATAGAAAGACAATGACAGCGCGAATGCCTGCGATCGCTTGTGGATTAATGAATAGAGGGATTCTGATTAGGGTCTTCATCCAATAAGTACCCTCTTTTTTAAAATAAACAATTTTGTTACCTGAAACTGCGATTATCATAAATGAAGATTAAAGTAACTGTACATAACAGTGCAGTTTTCATAATAGATCATGTCACGTAGTTGATATGCCGGTGTTTATGAATGTAGGTATTTGTAGTATGTAGATAAAGATACTGTTTACGATCTGTCACTGATACGAAAGAAATTAAACACGGGGTAGAATAATTCATAATCTTAGGCTGGTAACGTAGGATGACGTAGATGTTTGTGGGGTCAATAAAGATATCGGCCACACATGCTAGACCAGAATAATTCAAGGTTATCCAGCTTCCTCACACACTTTACACAAAAATTATAATAAATACGGACGATTCTGTCAATATAATTATAGATAACAAGTTTAAGATAGACGTTGTAGCCCACATCATATTTCATTTTATTGGGAAATTGTGCGTTGTATAACTACGCGAGAAAAGTAAAATGTTGCGATGAATTCATTAGTCGTGCGATTTTCCACGAATATTAAACTAAATGGCAATAAATAAATACTTTTTGAGGAAACTAAAATAAAAGTAGGTAGGCAACCAAAAAACTATTATTACAACATTTTCCTTGAAGAGTTCCTATTTCCTAAATTCAATTATTAAAATGAGCTGGTTAGTCCCAACGAAATAAATACCTATTAATTGCTGTATTTTTAATAATATTTATGGGGTCATTCATAAAAATACTAAAAGTATTTTTAACTGCTCTTATTACAATTGTTAAACTATTTTAATTACTTAGTTAAATAGGTACCTACTGCAAATATTTCTCAATTATCAGTATTAATTAAATCAAATTATGTATGAAATTGGGGAATTATAAAAATGCCGGTTAAATATTATAGTAGGTAGTATTGAAGCTTACTTGACATTTTGTGGCCGGGTGTAGTCTCGTGTGTGACAGTTCCAATCACGTCTGATATCACGAACTACACGCGCTCTTCGCGCAGCACTCGCTAATGCACGCAGCGTGCGCGACCGGCGACCGCGACCCCCTCGCCGCGGTGATACCCACACTATCTCACAAACGTCATCGTATTCAACATACACACGTAAAGAAGAAGCGACGCATGCGTAAAAATAAAAAAGAACAGTCAATTTCACCAATTTTTTATTGACAAAAAAGCAATCTCTAATGAGAAGCAAAATTTTTCAGATAAAATCAGCCATTCTAAAAAATCCGCAATTTTTTAAAAGTTTTTACTGGCAACTCCAAGTCCAGCCACACTCAAACAGTTACTAGAAGCGATCGATAGATGTCAGTAAGTGTCGCTTTATTTTCGTTGCCGTATATAGCATAACGGTATCCGTAGTAAAATCATTTCATTTTAGGGATGACAGGTGTTTTTAGAAATATCGATGACTTGAGTTGTTTACACTTTCATCAGTCTAATAGATTTTTTGATTGTGACTTGTTCCTTATGCATATCATGTTTTTTGATAAAAAGTGAATCGGTGCTCGATTTATTCCAAAAATAAAACAAATTGTCAGCAGTTGTGCGACGCTTAGGTCAAAAAAAGACGAGTCCTACTTTTTTCCACATGTTACATAAATAAAGTGATACGTTTATAAGGTTATGATGATTCTGAGATATGTTTTTATATCATCGTTATTTAATCGAATACCCGCGTCAGTAGTGTCGATGTTCACTTTTATCGATATTTTCTAAACGCTTATTGCATCCCTACATCGCTATCCAATAGTCTCTTTCATACTCGGGGACGTTCCGCGGTCTTCTTTGATATTATTGTACGCGGAGTCGGGTCGATGAACGAATTCGGCAAAAAATGACGGTCAATTATGCAATACGATATGATTTGGGGAGTCCGTAACGACGTATTTGTGTTGGAAAACAAAGTAAGGACGTTTTGAATAAAAAATGTCGTAAACGGCAGGTTAGCGTGTTGTGTTTGTTTTCGGTGTTTCGGTGGAAACGATGGCCAACTCCCCGACTAGTATAGAAACACAAATAGACAGTTTTTTGGAGCAATTTAAGAGAAGTGCGTCGAAAGCGATGGAGGAGAGGATGGAGTGGCCCGATGGACCGCCGCCAGGAGGTGTCGTCAAGTCTCGCAGTAGCTGCTTCGCCCTAGACGCAGCAGCTGGTGAGTAATAGACTTAACTTGAAAGAGCTGAACAATACCATGACGTCATTTTATTCAGCAATGCTAAATACAGGTGAAATTACCAAACATGCACAAACGTATTTATAAAGGAACTAGGAAGCGATAAACAAAGCAAAATGACAAAAATTTACACTAACCTACATTGTGCGTACATCGCATCAATCGTATAACAAAATAAAACGGAAGGTTACCTACCTTAATAATTAATCACAAAAACAAATACACTAACGTCGGCACATAATTGGGAAGAAAGTGTAGACTTGCTTGACTATTTGTAATTAAATGGTTACAGTTACATATTCTTTCCGTTAAAATATTGTTATCTATCGTACACTACTACGACCACAATTATTTATGATCTGCTTAATTTAATTCTTTATATAGACACTCGTTCAAATAAATTATAGTGAACCTAATAATTTTAGAGAAAAGAAAATTATTAACACTGGAAAGGCGGTTTTGGTTTGTTTTTTTTTTTTTCTTTTGACGTATAGGGATGAGTGGGATTACAGTTTTTTTTTTTAAGGATTTAGCCTTGTTATTCGCTGAACGTATTTTAAACGCGTTTTAATTTTCTTCGGCTAGGAATTTATTAAGAAATTATTCTATAAATATTTAAATTTAGACGAAAATCTTATCCATGTGCAATTCTTTAAGTTTCACAAAATTCAACTCATCAATCGTAATAAACGCAAAGAATTTTATTACTTGCGCGATTATTACTGTAAAAGTACGTACCTATAATCATAAAGACAATAAAAAAATACATTCGCCTAATATACACATTTGCATGCATTGCTTTAGAGTAGTAGAATTTTATTCAATGAAATAAAGCGTATAGGTAATGTTCTACAATCAATTTGAGCGACACCGTAGGAAACAGAAGCGCGGATATGTAGAAAGGAAATGACTTTAATAGAACAACCGGTGTCTGTGTGTCCACTTTTGATGTATCTACGAATATTTAAATTACGTAAACCTAATTCAACAAAAAAAAAAATAGTGATTTAACGCCTAATTTCATAAGAGAACTTAACGAAGAGGCTAAAGCAGTAGTGGAATACCTTTTACTGCCTAAATCAGAAAAAAGATTCCTACTTAAAATCATCAGGTTTTACAAACTTTTTATTTTATTTTTAGTTTCCTCGTATTCATAACGAAAAGCACAGTGTTTACCCCAGGGTGAAAGTAACCCATTTAACCCCTCGAATTAGCGACATTTACAATTAGCTGTGCTCGGCCGCCAACTCCTTCTCGGGACGAAATGAGTTACTTTCACCCCTAGTGTAACAATGTACTAATAGTCTTTACTCTACATTTTATGCCTACATTAAATACCTATCGGGTTGTGTGGCAGTTGGTTCTGTTCCACGTCGTTGCGGACCCTCATGTATGTCGAACTGTGCATTAATTGTGCGTAATTTTTTTGGATTGTTTTGTATGGAGCTTAAAAAGAGACTCAATCATGCTTATGTGAAGCACAATGTTATAAAATATTTATATGTTTAACCGACTCCAGTACTACATAAATAAAGTTGAATTCTCGCCATATGGTACAACTACAAGTAGGTAGGTACTTAACTTTTCCTTCAAGAATACATAAAAGTGCATAAAAGTACGAAAGCAGATTACTGATTGAAAATTTAGTGCTTTTCAGTTATGAATATAATATGATAAAGGGAGAAAAGTCAAGATCAGAAGAATTATTACGTAATACCTAAGTATTTTAAGGGAATAGCCTTTTTTTCTAACGATTATTTTAAAAAAGCATTGTCTTACGTCTGGTTGTTCGATGAGAGTGAAATAGTGTAATTGGCTTCGGTCGTTCTATTTAATTAAATAAATAAATAAATGATGGAACGAGCCTGGCGGAATTATGTTATGCAATTCCAACGCACACACCCCAAAATACAACCAACAGAGAACTGACAGGCTAGCAACTTGGCTTCGGAGCCCAAGACTGAAGCTTTGATTCAACGAATGTATGAAATTTCTTCAAAAAAGAGAGCAGTACTCTATACAGCGTCGAATTTGCGCTTGATAAAATTTTAGCAACTGTACCGGCGTGAAGTTCTGTCTTACCCTTACTAGGATTCCCAACTTTTTGGCTGCTAGCTGTGCCTTTACCTCGATGTATGGCTAAAATTGATAGTTGATGATAATACTAAGAAGATATGTTCGGTTATCGGCACAGTTTTACCTCAAAATGTTGAACCAGGGCGTTATTCAGTCCTTTTCGCGGAAAAAGACAACTGGGTTCTTTCAGCATTGAACTTGACTCTTGACCACATTGGCATCGCTCCATTCAGAGACCTGCAAATATAAGTCAAGCGCTCAACCGTAGCCTCTCAAAGAAACTGGATATGGAACCTGCTAAGATCGTGCGCTGGATACTTACGTAGCTCTCAGCAACAGTACTGTCGTTTACATACTTAAAGGTAATGAAATTAAGGTAGTTTATGTGCAGCAAGAATAATGTTACCAAGAGCACCGACCGTATGAGCAGCCATCGACGACCACTTGGATGGACCGATCACTCATCAGTCTGTAATCTAAGCACGCATTCCAGTAGTTAGACCGAAGAAAAGAAGCTTACCAAGAAGAGTTTATTGCCTGGTTTAGTGACTCTGTCAAAAGCATTCACGATGTCGATGGACACGGCAAGCGCTTCCCTGTGCCCTCATTCCAGATTGGATGGTATACGCACGAAGATCCCAGTTGACCGATTTCGGCGAAAATCGTAGTGACGATTACTCGGTCGCTGGGATGTCGTTAGCTTCTAGGTATGCTAGGAGCTTAATGATAGGTACGCGTTTCATACTCTTACAGAGGATGGTCAGGAAGGACAGTACTGAGATAGGTCTGAAGTTAACCGGGCACGGGTTGCACGTTAGCTTGTTTCCAATCGAGCTATGAGCACTTTTACAGTCTTGACCCGTCGGTAGCACTAGCTTTGTTCACGTCAAGTTTACGTAGCACTCTACGGACATCCTTTAAGCCAATGAAAAAACACTTTATAGAGTGTAATGGATGCGAAAGTCTTAACATACTCGTCCTGCATACATCAGAAGATTCCGCAAAAAGAGAGGTACCAGCAACCCAATGTGTTTCAAGTTCAATGGAGAGCTTACGTTTTCGTATTAATAGCATCTTGAATTTATCATAATTATATTAAAATATTTAAACAACAACTTGTACATTTAGCTGAATGAAAAAAATAGTCAATTTGTTTACTGTTAACTAGCGCAGAATGTAATTCTGAAATAATTTTGTCAATGTTAACGTTAATATTTTTCTATTAAAAGTTAATTAATATTCACTGTGTTTTTAAAGACAATTTCTGTCGGTTCTTTAAAAAATGTTGTGTTTTTCGTTTAAATTTTGCCGCGCTAGTTCGCGACAAGAGCGTCGATACGGAAACGCGTCCTCAGCGCCGTCTGGTGGTGGCGCACTGTACAAATTACGTGTTCTACGGCGTCCTCCGATTTTATTCACGGAAAGTGTATCGCCATATTGCTTCCGTGAACTCAGTGAAATATTTGTGCATTTCTCTTTAATTATGACTGTAATATCAAAATGAAGTGAATTAAAACAAACCACAGTCTGTTAGAAACTGTGGGGATACGTTTTTATGCATCTCAGTCTCTGAAATAGCGTGAAATAGGTGAGTTTCATTCTTCCTTTGCTATGACTATATGGCCCAATATTCCACGGGAGTTCGATCCGCTATGCGATAATGAAACTTAAAAAATGCGATTAAGGTTAATAATTGCGCGGTTTTTGTTATGTTTATTTACATGAATTTGAAAAGTTATCGCGGTTTTTCTTGTATTGTGTCTTGGGGTTGTCGATTCTCCTAGCGGTCGGGGCGGGTTTGTCGTGTGGCTTTGTACATACACGTATGTACGTACATGTGATTTGATGTGAACGATCGGTTGTAGCGTCGAGCAGGCGGAATGTCGTTCGAAAAAATGGAAGTGGTGAATCCTGCTGAGAAAGAGGCGAGCGAAGTGCTGCATTCGCTGCTTTCTGTGGAGCGGCGAAGCGTGGACAGCAAGGAGGCGATCATCGTGTCCATACCAGCGGACCAGAACGGCGGCGGCGAGTACGGTGAGAGTGCTCAGTGGCACACTCCCGTCATGGGCCAGCACTCAGTCTTTGAGATGGGAGGACAAAACTTGCAACAGCATAACTACAATGGTCATCAAGAGCAGGTACTAACATTATGTACTGAATCTATTTAGTTTTGTAGCATATTTCTCACACTGTGACAGAAGGGATCAACATTCAATAAAGATACAAAGTTGTGAATATACAATTTTATTTATTTACAGGTTCTTTGGCAAGGACACACAATACAGGTAGAAAATGGTGCAGCCAATTTGCAGAACCTACCTGGTACCTACAGTATTGAGTTTGAGCAGCATGTCGAAGGAGAGCCCGGGGACATGGAAGTTGATACTAAACCCAAAGTTGAAAAGAAGACTGGCAATAAAAAAAAGAAAAAAGCAGAATCTGATAGCGATGAGGAAGTTCTCGACAATAAGTTGGAAGATAATCCTACACAGGTGAGAAATTCTATTTTGCAATAAGCTCAACTTTTCAAATACTGTAATTAGAGACAATAGAAAGACAACGAGAGAGTGAACGCCAGTGTTCGCTTGGGGTTTAAAGAATTAACAGCACAGCCATTTACTTTTTGAAGTTTTTTCTCAAAATTCAACTAGATATCATGATAAAAGGAAACCCAAATTTAGCTGTTTAATCAGGCTTTATATTCACTCCCTATTGCACTGTTGTAGGTACTTATAGACTTAATATAAACTTCCAGATCCGATTAACTCAGGCCTCTATAATAATGCCTTAGTACTAATCTTACTCTGCATATATCTGGGACATCTTCCTTTTAATATGACCCAAAGAAAAATCGTTTTCAGTTAATATTAAAATTGCAAAAATGCCGTTTCAGGTCAAAGAAAGACTGAGGAGAGGTTGCGATTGTAAAGACAATTGTTACCGTGGACTTAATCCAGAAGCAGTTTATCGGCATAGACTCAATATTGCTGAACTGACCAAGAGTGAACATGATATGTACCTGATGGGCATCACAATGGCTAGCTTGGCTAATCCAGCTGAGACTTCACGGCACAAAGTCAGGAGGAGACTGCGAGCGTGCTATGTTTATCAAGGGAGGAAGGTGTGCCTAGAGGCTTTCTTGTATCTTGAGAATGTTACTCATTATCAGCTGAAGCGGATCAGACAACATGTAATGACACATGGTGTTGCACCTCGGATACACGGCAACGTCGGTAAGAAGCCATATAACACATTCACTCTAGACATTTATAAACATGCAACTAATTTCTTGAAGGAATATTTAAAACAACATGCAAGTTCTCCAAAAGACGTTCAACCATCTGGAGAAAGTGGTAAAAAGGCCAGTAAGACTGTCATTATTCAAGGAGACTCAAGGAAACATTTATTTGAGGCTTATAAGGAGTATGGAGAAATTTTAGAGCCAGGTGTGAAACTTATGGGTTATTCAACTTTCCGAGCATTCATGAAAGATCAGTTTCCTCATGTTAAATTTGCGACAAAGAAGCAAGATATTCCAAAAGACATGGTGCCATTCCGCAGTGGTAAATGTATGTCATATGATAAGAACAAGGATCCAATTAGGCTACAGCAGGAGAAAGAGAAGGCCGACGCTAAAAAGGCAGCTATGGAGGCTAAGAAGAAAGAGGAACATGAGAGAGAACAGCAGGCGCAACAACAAGCTCAGCAGCAGCAGCAACAACAGCAAGTGCAGCAACAACAACAACAGCAGCAGCAGCAGCAACAACAACAGCAACAACAACAGCAGCAACAAGTGCAACAAGTACAAGTTCAGCAGCATCAGCAGATGCAGAACCAGGCCCATGTTGTCATACATCAGCAACAGCCCCAACAACAGCAGCAAATGCAGCAACAAATGTTGGTGCCGCAAGTGAGCCAGCACCAACAAGTGCTCACACAGCAAGGTGTACAACAAGTGACACAGCAGCATTGTGTGCAGCCACTGGGAGTCTCGGAAGAGAATGGACAGCCTGTAGAAATGGCACAGCAAGTTATACCATTGGCTGTAGTCCAGCAACCACAGCAAGCCTACATTGTGACTCCCGTTTCGCATTTCCAAACTCGCGTTCAGGGAACTTGGTACAGGCATTGACGGCCATTTACAGCTACTGCATAAGTTTAAATGTGAAACATAATGTAGCAGATGCAAACATTTGTACGTAACCATCGATCTCGCGACGACTGAACTGTTGTAAATTGAAACGGTTCCTGAAAAACTCAATTTGAAACGCCACACGTAACTTTGGCAATAAGGTTAGCAAGGATAGTTAGGAAACACCTTTTCAGTATTGGTTGAAATACTAATTTAATAAAACTATCTGTAAGTATAAAAGTTAATCATATTTACACCATTTATATTAGAAACTAGCTATGTAGTTTATTTTAGAAACATGTAATGTGGTTTTTCGACACAGATAACTAAAATTATTTTTATTATGAGTATAGATAGCCATTGTGTAGAAACTTCATGGACTTCGTATTGAGGAGAATTATTTGAAAGGGGTGCATACATCCAAATAAACTGTTGTGATTGTTATTGCATAGTTTTGTATTGGATCTGAGTCAAAAAGTTTACAAACTCAAATCTACGATAGTTAAGTTGGATGTATGTAGGAGGTGGCAGACAGTAGTATCTGACAGTAACAAGAAAAGATGTAAATCCATCCAGTGATTGCCATTGATAACCACTCAAGGCCAAACACTGCTTGTTGCTCTCATACCTTAGTCATGAAGGGGTTGGTAATGACAGCTAGCAGTTTTAAAAGTAAACATTTTACAATAGCGATCAATTAATTTATCACAATATTATGATCGACTAGTTATTTTCGTGTATCAAAAAGCAGTGCCTTCATGATATAACATGGATTTTGACATAAATTGTGCGATAACTTGTGCGTTTTAATATGGGATTTATAATTTCGGAATTAAATGTTTAGAATAAAGTAATAATAGGATTTATGAAGTGATGTATTACAGTGCTTTAGAACAGTGTCAATAGAATAACCAAATTAATTATTTTAGTAACATGGAATTTTTGAAAACAATAAAATATTTCACATTTTTTTAGACAGTACAGTAGAAAAAAAATGTGTAATTTTCCCCAATAGAACTTGGATACATATCAAAATATAAAGCGAAAGGTGTGTGTACTTTGAGCGGGCAAACAATGATACTGCTTCTCGCATTTTAGATGTTACATATACTGAGGTAGTCTGAAGACTCCTACCGTTTTATGCTGTACCATAATTTTAGTTAACTCAAATCACGCATCCAGTTAAATTTTTAGTGCTGACTAGCAATAATCCTCAGAGCAATACTACTTGGAAGTCTTACTTAAACAAATAACCACCATTGTGTATATTGTGATTTCGATTTAGTCTGTATTTAGGCCTACAGTCCACGGACGCGTAGCTTCAAAGACGTGTATTCATTATTATACGCTTGGTGTGTACGCCTGCTCACAATTTACATACAAAACTTCATCGTGATGTCGTTTCGTTGCAGTGTCGTAGACAGAGTTTCATAGTTGTATGTAAGCTTTGAGCAGGCGTAGGTGCACCAAGCGTATAAGTAAGTATGCAGAGATCGAAATAGGTAGGGCTGTTTTATGTACTTGCCATCAGAATAATATGGATATTCCCCGAGTCCCAGGATTTGGTTTTAAAGGACTTAATTCATTAAACCCCAAGCGAACGCCGGCGTTCGCGCACCTATTGTCTTTCAATTGTGTCTGTAATTATCACAATTGAACGGTTAAGTAAAATTATAAAAAAAACTATTCTTGCCTTCGGGTCTAATGAAAGATTACACTTCTTTTCTGACGGGTAAATATAAGAAGGACGGGATTAAGGATAGTAATATCGATCGATACGCTCAAGATTTGTGTCGGTATCAGTGCGCGTCTCAACAAAGCGGCAACGTCGCAAGCTTGGCAAAAAGTTTTAAAGCTGTTGACGTAAAATTTACAACGACGCATATCATGCGCTTATTGGCTTACGTAATTTTTTTTTAATACATATTGACAACAAAAAGAATTAAATTCAATTAAATCCCGTAGTATCAGCCGGGATACCTTGGAATATCCATATTAACATCAATGTTTGCGGTCAATAAACTTAAGTAGCCCTACCTATTCCGATCACTGATAATGAGGAATACGCGTCTATGAAGCTACGAGTCCATGGGCTGTAGGGCTTATCACATTTTAGATATTTAGTATATTATCACAACAAAAGAACGCTTATTATAAAGACAATTTAAATCAAAGAGATGCATTTGTGAAGTGACAACAGCAGGCGCACTTAGTTTTCTTGTAATCGCCGACCAAGAAGGCTGACTTTCAGAGTGCTGAGTTACAAGATCTCGGCTATGAGTTCATAGTAAGGATTATTTTTAAGTGCAAACAAAGTTAGGTAGTTATTTTATTACACTAGAAGCTCTAGTGTATCTAGTTTTAAAATCATGGTGACCAAACATTGCAATAAAATCGTTTTGAAGAACCATGTGATTTTCATTTAGAAAACACTTGATATTAAATGTTGCCGTCGTATATATTATGTATGTTGCGCTTATATATGCGCAGACGTGGCAGATTGATTCATAATTTTTGTCCATATAATGTTTCGGCAGTATCAAGCAGATAAAGGCCATTCGAAATGCCTGCGTAAGCGCATCTTTACATAATATTTAAATAGAATTATTCTTATTCAATTGAATAGTGCACAAATGTCTTTTAAACACTGCAAAGTACGTTGTTAAAAGTAGCACTCATGGAATTATCATGGCTTCAAATCGATTTAGAGGGATTGATTTATAATTGTTCAGGGTTCTGCAAGGTGCTTTATGTCCAAACATCAATGTTTTGAAGACCCTTAGTACCTAGTTAATTTGTAATAATAACCTTTCGAATACCGTAAGACAATGAGAGAGCGAACGCCGGCGTTCGCTTGGGGTTTAATTAATTAATGTGGTGAAAAACTGAAATGAAGTGTTCAAGAGAGATTTGTCGTGCTTGTGCACCACGCATTGCAGATGTCCGTAGACAAGCTCAAGGTTTTAATTGCCATGATTGGCTACATAATTTTACAGAATTGTACACATTGTATTGGTATATTTATTTATCCCAACGATATTTTACTTATAACTGCAATAATTAATAATAACATTTCTTTTTACTGATTGGATTCCTTGAAAAACTTAAAAAAAATACCTAAATAAATTGACGTCCTCGCGATGACAAGACTAGTAGTTATCGAGCTGGAGACGAAACTGAAAATCTCAATTTATTTTAAAATAAGATAGTTATAGAGTAACTTATGTATAACTGATAGGAGTGTGTAATCATTATCAACTTAACTATAGACAGTACAGAAATGTGCCTAGAAATTATGCTTATCCATGTATTTTTATAGTGCAATAACGTGTAAGATTCGGAGCAGATATTATTAAGGTCCTCGATAAATTCACAATATTCTTAAAATGACAACAACAGTTCAAAGGAAAGCCGAATACAGCAAATCATCCTCTTCAGCCATTATCTTCAAATTGGTCAAGGTCACGAAACAATTATTTGCTTCGAATCGTAGTGATTTGCCCCTAGCAAGATATTCGGCATCTATGTTCCAAAATTATTACCGTAGGAAGACATGATGTGATAGAAATTAAACTTTTTTACGCTATAAAATGTGTTTCAATTAACCCGTTTGAAGCAGGGTTTAGGGACGTTAGGTGTGATCGGGGTCGAGGCTCCCACGCCATCCTCCAATAGACCGGTGTTGAGTTACTACCGGAGATTGTCCGCCGGGGGTGTACGTTCGTCGCACTCGTTCTGCCTCGGCTCATTGGTCTCCTGCAGCCGGCCACTTCACTCGACAATTTAATAAATCCTCCGCGTCGTTCATTTGTAAACAAAAGTCATTGTTTCGGCCCCAATCGGACAGTTTGACGATGGCGACTTGCCTTAGCGGGCGCGCGCGGTGTCATCTTGCTACTTGGTGACCTCTGCGAAACTCGACAAAACATGAAGTTTTGGAAGTGTAGTACTAAAAACGAGCGGCGAGCAGCTGCTATAGGTGAGTGCAAACACTTTCTTTTGTTTTGCTACCTATACGAATTCTTGAGCGCTAAACTAAGTGCGTAGTTCAATAGATATTAGGTATTGACTCGCATAAAAACAAACTGCATCTAATACATACTAAGATTAGACAAATATCTATGTGCCTCTACCTACTTTAAGTAATTAACCCAGTTTTAGACCGGTTTCCTGAATATCTGTAATTTGTCTTGATTACGGAGTGCGGAGAAGATACAGTTCTACGCATTGTAAACGAGAAGTCACTGAACCATCAATTGACTGTCTTAATTAATGAAAAGTACCCACCAATAGCTAATAAAGTAATTCTGTGTATAGATACAGCAGTGTAGATATGCGACGACACTCGTGAAGTATTATAAATTGACTATTGCTGAATTCTACACCATATCGTTCGTCCATCCACACAATTTCATATTAAAAGACAAATGCAATTAATTTAAAATTACATAAAAATAAATCAAAACAATTCGCTTTACAAACCTGTCGAATTTAAAACACTTGTGACGTAACTTAGCATAATGTCCTGGATTATCCAAACAAGACAAAGAAATATGACTTCACTAGTGACGAAGAAACAAAGGTCCTACCTACCTAGGTACTTAAATATTTTTATAAGCAGGAAAAAAAAAACAAATAATGGCTATCTGAACTAAAACCATATTCAATAAATAAACTTAGCTAATGAAGTTGGATAATTACTAGTACCTATCAGGTGGGATCGTAGTCAAGCACTGGTTTATATCGTTAAAAAAAAGCCTTGGTATAATCATGTGGTAACCAAGCATGTTTACCTACTTATTCATTGTTTCAATCTCATAACACATCGCTATAATTTCTATTAAGTATCTTTCCTTCCTAACGCTGCAGTAAAATCTACCTAGTTATTTATTAATTATTTTCCTACGTAATTGTGAAGAAAAATTTAACACTATTCTGGTTAGTATATAACCTATCTAATTTGTTCACACATAACGGCGCCTACACCAGATATTACTATTTTAGTAGAACACCCACCGGTAAAGGAAACTTGTTTATTAGAAGTCAGCATGAAGTCCACAGACGGTCTGATCGTGACCGCCAATCTTTATTAGTTTGTGTACAAAACGAACCTTTCTTTTTGTAGTGTTTCAGTTAAGCTCGTTTATTTCGCCAAGGGCGGACAGATGTGTGGGGGAATTAGGCGTTTATTACAGCGACTGGCGACCCGGTTATACACTCTCGGCTTTGTGGCGAAGATGTCCGATTAGGCTACCTACATGCAAACAGGCTGGGGTCCAGTTAAAGATTCTATATGGCAGAATAAGGGCTCTAGCGTCCATGCAAAGGCTTCAATCATTTTGAACCACACTTGAAATAATAGTTGGTTTTCTATTTGTATACAAATAGATAAGTATCAACTCCCTCCCCACACACCTAAATATTTATTAAAACCTAAAATTTTATTCTGGCACTTTGTCGAAGGCAAAGATGAACTCTTCTATCTTACCAAAATTTCAAACTGCCAAATATCACTCTCCAAAAAGTCGTCAATTTGATGCCTTGTAACAGCAGACAATACGATTCGTTCGAAAAGGAATTTGAGACACGTGCCAATCAGTTTTATAAAATCAATGCACATATGTTTGGGCACATACCTATCGATGCTAGTGACGTTTACGATGTATCTTTATAGCGGGCTCATGCTGGCGGCGACTGTGCTGTGTGCCCACTATATAGATTGGCAAAGTGGTGCGCGGTGCTGGCTCCAGGCTGATTGCTATGCGAGCCGCAATCCGCCAACCATCGGCCTTTGTTTGCGTTTCACATTGTCCCATCCTTCCTTTCCGTTCCAACTTTTACTGAATACGAGGCATTGTTTGATTTTCATTAAAATTTCATTGCTGTTTCTAGCGGACGGTAGCAATATTTCGATAATCGTGGTAATTGATCCGTTATAGATTATCTAGTTTAAGCCGGCAGTTTCTTCATAGGTTTAATATGACTGCGCAACGATATCTTTTTGAATTATAAGTAGGTACCTACTATGCTATTTTTGTTTTATTGAGGTACCAACTTCCCAGTGAATATAGATAGGCAGGTAGATACCTATGTATAGAAAAAGGCCTGATTTCCCAAACACCGTCTGTAAGAAACATAACACTGTTCCAAATTAAAAATACTCTTCACACTACACGGAAAATGAATAAAATGGTCCTTCATTTGATCCGAGAAAAGTCTTCAGTGTGCTAACACAGACAATTATATTTTTAGTGGATCTTTAATATCTTTTGACGGACGAGAGAGAAGCATTCATTACCTACCATTCCTACATATTTAGCGCTAGACCGTTATCTATCAGCTATTTATCGATTTTCTACCAGTCGTGTCTGAGCCTTAATTGTTTACAACGTTAGCAACAGCTTACAACTTGTAAGGCTATCCGAAAGATCGTAAACCCATGATGAGTGGCGCGATCTAGAGATTGAGGGCAAGAAGACACTGAAGTAAACACTTTTATTTAAGTACCTCTATCTTGTTGAACAAAGAACAGACATCCTGTAGAAACTGAATTTAAAAAATGAGGTTTATTCTTAAAGGTGGTTGTAAGAAATCAAATGAAAAGTGGGCCTATATCGTACTTGGGAGAGCAGTGAACCAAACAAAAGGTTTCTAACACATATTGTTATGATAAACTGAAGAAAATTCCTTACCAAATTAAATATTTCAGCGCAGGGCCTAAACCCCAAAAAAATTAAGGACTTTTTTTGTCAGATTTAGACTTAACTTTAATTGCAAAATGAATTCTTAATACGGAATGTAGTAATTTCTCAACATCATCATCATCACCAATTAATGTTTCCACTGCACTGCTAGGACTCAAGCCTCCTCCCTAGGAGAGGGAATGGGCCGTAATCCACCAAGCGGGCCCAGTGCGGGTTGATATTTTCTCTTCTCAACAAATGTCAATTATTTCCTAATTGTCCATCTCAAACAGCAGAGTAGGTTGTGAATATGACAAGACAATTGAAGCGGTCGCACTATCGCAAGTCTTCAGAGGATCACAGACGACATTATTATTAATTTCAGATCCAGGACACAATGCCCACGTTATGAATACAATAGACCATCGTCCTAGCCGACAATGACCGGCTCTGACGTAGGAGTTAAATCGAAATTAGACATAACCACATTCCAGCTATGGTCACAAGGATAATATAATACTCAGTAGAAATATTCAATAGCACCAAATATTCAAATTACTGATAAGAATTCTCTTCACCTCCTGGGCTCTCCCATTTTCGATGAATCCTTTCCAAAATTTATTGAGCAGAAAATAAAAAAAATTATTGACGTTTCGGATAGACTTTTCAAAATTAATATGCATTCGGCTTTTACACTTATTCGATACTGTTGTTTTGGGCCAAAATTTACATATAGCCTTCGGTCCTCCCATCTTTGGAAGTACCCACAACTTTTGGAAAAAGTCGATCAAATTATTAGGAACACTCTTTCTTCTATCTTAAATGTGGCCTTGGACGACCGAGCCTGGCAGCAAGCTACGCTTCCCATCCGAATGGGGGGCCTCGGCGTCCGCAAAATTGCAAGTATAAGTTTACCAGCATTCCTCTCCTCGGTGCACGGTACTGATACATTAACCAGGAATATTTTATCTTCCTCACTGGTTGATGTTGAGGTACCGTGTTTGTCCGATGCGTTGAATGCTTGGAAAATGGCTTGTCCGAACACGGATTTGCCCGACAACCTGGCCTCGCAGAGACGGTGGGATGTGCCGCTCTGCAGTATTATACGTAACAATCTAATTAATACGTCTTCAAATACTGCTGAGCGTGCGCGTCTGCTGGCTGTGGGGGAATGGGAGTCGGGCTTATGGCTTCAGGCACTCCCGTCATCCACCATAGGCACTATGATGGATGACGCCTCGTTTCGGCTCGCAACCTGTCTACGCTTAGGTGCTCCTTGTGTTGCTCCACATCGGTGCCACTGCGGCGAAGCTGTCGACAGTCTCGGACACCATGGCCTGTCCTGCAGCAGAAGCGCAGGCCGCATAGCTCGACACGCTAGCATCAACGATATTATTCGTCGAGCTTTTGTCACCGCCGGCGTACCCGCTGTATTAGAACCAAATGGCTTGGTACGTGACGATGGAAAGAGACCAGATGGTATGACGTTGGTACCGTGGAAGGTAGGTAGGCCTCTGGTGTGGGACGCAACCTGTGTCGACACCCTTGCGCCATCTCACATTCCATGTACGGCGGGCTGTGCTGGCGCTGCCGCTGCGGCTGCTGAGACCCTTAAACGGCGCAAATACTGTAACCTTATTGGTAATTACAGTTTTGAGCCGTTTGGGGTCGAAACGCTTGGGTCATGGGGTCCGAATGCGCGTCTCCTTTTTAAGGAAATTTCTCGCCGACTGATCGACACCTTGCGTGACCAGAGGGCTGGCTCGTTCTTCGCTCAAAGAATTAGCATTGCCATTCAACGTGGTAATGCTGCCAGTCTTCTGGGCACATTCCCGGATGACAGCGATGTGGAGGAGTACTTCGACGCCTAAGTGTAGGTACTTTGTGTATTTGTATTTTATTTATTTAGGTTTTAGTATAAATAGTTTAAGTTTGTTTTTTTATGTAGAGTAACGAATTATTTTTAATAAAAACTCAGTAGAAATGTATCGTTGGAAAAATATCAGAATTAGTAATAGGTCACCGAAAGTAATAGAGTAAAAGTTCGTCCTCGAAGCTAAACCATTGAGGGAGCCTGCAATATCCGGCATGATCACTTCCTACTTGGAGGCGTATTCCACCGAGATTATTGCAATTATAGTAAATTATATTTATTCCAGTTAGGGATTGGACATTTGTGATAGACCAAGTGCCCAAAGTGAGTCCTACCCGAGCCTATTTATAGTTTTAATCGGTAGCCATATGTAAACTATTATTGAATGTGTTCAAACCACTTGCGTTCAGGCTAATAAACTTTCGTGCGGTATTTTAGTGCAGACGACCTAACGAGTAATCCAATCAGAGCCCGCTTCCTAGACGAGCTCTAAACGGGTGCGACTGCGAAGGTGTCGCTATGGTGACTAACTATTCTATTTGAAATCAGTATCTACATTTAGAAAACGATTTTAATGTAGGTTCGATCACTTTCTAAACTATTGTCAAAAAAACAAATAAAATTATCTGATTCAAACAGTTGAAAATCGAATTGCAGAAAAAATTTCAAACACTTCAAGGCAGTTAAGCCTTGCTAAGCAGAACAGATTAAACGAAACTGGAACGAATGACAACTGAAAACAGAACAGCCGACAACAACTAATTTCTGTCTCTTGAATACACAGTTTCCCTTATCTTCGGACTGCGCTCTCGGATATTTACTGAGTACACAACTATCGCAATAATAAGACGGATACATTGATGACATAATACTTTTATTTTCTTTCTACAAATAAGAGGGTAGTCTGATAAACATGGGGCTCGGAGGGCTGGAAGCTGTAATATTAAAGGACAAAGTAAAATATCCTACTGTTGCATGTTACTTGACAATGGCTTACAAATGTTATGAATGCAAGTATTATTTCTTTCTGTAGTAATCTCGAGATAGTGCTGAGTGCATTTCTCATTTGTTTCTTTAAAGTTTTGCTTGCATACTACCTGCATCGTACTAATAATGTTCTATATAAACCTATCTAAAAATCATGAATATTGTTGCTGGTGTAGACGTAAATGAAAAAAAATGAAATGTGTTCAATTTAACTATTATTATATTGTTAGAAGCCTTTATAACGTATTTTAATATAAAATTATCTCTAGAGTTTTTGTTGACATCTCTAATCAAACTTGTTTCGAATCTGAATCCAAAACTTTTTTTACCATACACTTTAAAAGGTAACACTTTCTTACCAGTTTGTAAGACCTTTCAATCGTGGAAATTACAGACACAATAGAAAGACAATAGGTGCGCGAACGCCGGCGTTCGCTTGGGGTTTAATGAATTAATGAGTATGTGATCGTCTTAGACGTCACAATACTGAAGATCTTGAGCTTTTTTCTTCCAAGTGTCGTAGGTATCTATTTATAAATTGATCATGTATATAATAAGATTATTTATCAGTTATCTATAATAAAATCTATCCGCTCATCTAAACCAGTGATCAAAATCATTGAGGCAGCAGGATGCAGATTCGGTATAACCGGATTTATTTTTTGTCAATTACCATTTTATTACAGCTCTTGGTATCTAATTGAGTTTGAGTAGTTAAATCAAATTGATCATAAATTATCTTATCAGGCATCTGCCGGTCATAGGAATAGACCTAAATGTTCAGCTTATTACACCGTTTGTGGGCTATGTGCTAAGTGGTAACAGCTATTTATGATCCGCAATAACTACTATACTTTTCCATGGCAATCTTTTCACTCGATACATTCGACCTTATTTACATTCATGGACCTATTTATTCCTTATGGAATGAATTTCTATATCGTGTAATATATGCCTGAAATGTGCGTCTTCTATAGACTCATTTGCATCTCAAAAAACACGTTGGCTCCCCATTCCTTAGCAGCTTCAAGGCTGTGCGTGTGCGGGGTCTATATATAGCTCATTTATGTGTGATTTATGTAAATTGCACATAATTCTATTGAAAGTATGTAAGTACTTCATAATTTACCTCCTTCATTAAAAACATAGACACAAATAGCTATTTATCTTATGTTTAGCGTTCCAAATGAAAAAAAAAGTTTCTAAGTTTAATAAAAACCTCAAAACGCAGAAGCCTCCTTTTTCGAAACCAACAGTCATGTCCTTTACAGGGCATTTAACGGTAACGGCACCGCTAACCCTTTTTTCCATCACAAATGTCCTGCGGAAAACAGCATTGGGCCATTTCAGTTTGAAAAAATCTAACATTACAATTGTTTTGGCATATTGCCAGATAAGTTCTGTGATAGGCTCGCACTTTAAAACCAAATGCGTAGTTTTGGGCATCCTGTCTTCGTTTATACGACTTTTTCGGTTTATAAATTTATGTAAACTGAAATATAAATATAATTTCATAAAGTCGGGATTAATGGAAGGATTGAAATGGAAAATAGGCTAGATATAGGCATATATAAATTTATATCTGTAAGGTGTCCTCAAAAAATATGTGATGTATTTTGTTAGATCTGTCTTAACTTGATCAAGTACAGAAGATATAAAAATATATTGAATCTGCACACTGATTCGTCTTGTACGAATATATTCAATGCTTATTAGATATTATGCTAATATTATATTAGACAAAAAATTCTAGATGAGATCACATTAACGGGTCTCCCCTGTAGGTATCTTATTTTGCATCGTTATGTGTCCGATATTAAATGTCTAATTATGTATTTATGGGAAGCAAAATAATAAAGAACTCAACAACAGTTAAATGTTTACAAAGTTAACTAACGTGTGAACGACATAGACCATCGTCAAAGTTTTGTCTAAATTGGGTAAAATTATTTTTTCTTGTTTATACTTTCGTAGCTCTTACAGTGGAAGTTCATCAAGAATTTTACTATCTGCACAGTGATATCAGTCAAGTTACATCCTTACCGAATTACTGCCTACCATATTTTAAAGCGGTATATAATAATAACGGTTCCTTGTACGAGTATTATGTCTATCATTAAACTGCAATCCCAATTTGTCATCGTCGCCTTATTCAATACTTCCTGATCGCTGGTGAACTAATGCTCGATTTGTTGTTTATTTGTTCATCGTTCGTTGAGCATTGCATATGAAATGAATTTTAAACGCGCTGGTTCATTCGATCAGAAAATTTTTGATGGAATAAAATTTTACACATCAATGGCAGTCAACGGAATTTGAATTCCAATGTTTTATGTATCTGTTTAAAGTTTTACCAGATAAAATGGATCTCCCTCATATTCAAATGTTGGTTTATGCTAATTAAATCCCATGGTTGTGCAATGGATGGACAGCTTCCAATGACCTGTTCCAGTTTGGTTTCTTTTGTGTCCCAGCCTTCACACAGTGTTTGTAGTATTGCAGAGCGCCTTTGTTTTCATAACAAACTAATTTTAAATGAGCAGTTCCCAAGTTGACAGTCTGAGTAGAGCTGTTGACGGGTGCGACACGGTCGGGTAGGCAGCGGCGAGACGTTTGTTTTGAAGTGATAAAGTAATAGTTGTGACGCTGTAAGATCGGTTCTAATCTGTGTGCATTTCGTCACATGCAGATTACATCACATCTCACGCGTCGCATTCAGTGTAGATGTAGGGCGGCGCGGCGGGAGCCATCCCATTGCGGAAGGACGGCCGCGCGCTCAGTACGCGCTCTGTTGTCACCGACGAATATCCGATCCGCTCCATTGCCCCACGCGGCGCGAACTACGAATTTTGAATTTCGAAATTCAGCCGGCAACGATATAACAGTGTTTCGTGTTACATGTGATAGAAAAACGAGTGATATGAAAATACGGTTCGAGGTGCCTAACAAATTGGAGATACTTTTCGGAAGAGGTACATAGTGTTATGATATTTTGTGCTTTATTAATTGTTAATTACCATGTTGGTAATGCAGGCGCTGTCCAGACTGTCAAGAACAGGTAAAACTAACACTTTTATTGCTTTTAAATTATTTATTTATATTTCGTAATTTATACTTAGTTAATCTAACCAGTTTTGTTGAACTTTACGCGAATGCTGGAGAAAACTGGTTACTGACCTTTTTCAGTACAATCAGCAACAGAAACTATCTACTTTCATCGCGATGTTTGACCACCTTTATGAAAGCTGATATTGCAAAATAAATAGAAAATCTTTCCCTTTTCCTTCTGAGTAAATTTTTGGATCTCTTTGAGGTATCGTAACAATTTTCTACTTCACCTAAAATCATATCGTAATAAGGGTTGTTGACTGAAGCGAAAACGAGGTTTCGGCAAAATAGGCTAGTCCCTTATTATCCGTGGCATATTACAAGTATGTAAGCAACGTAACTCGTTTAATAGAATCTATGTAAAGGCTTTGTAAGCGGTGGCGCCGACTATGCGCGCCTACGTGGTGTAATGCTTCCCTTTATAATGTTAGATTTACTACACGCACATGAAGGGCTTCAACTAAATTATTTGCGTGAATAGTTTCATTAGCCGTAAGTCATGGAACGTTAGTGTAGACTACAGCAAAGCGCTTTGAGTGACCAGTTGAGCCTTTGATGTGAATGTAAGATTTATGTCGAGCAAACATTTGAGCTCGAGTAGCAGCTGCCGGGCGGTGTTTGCTCTCCAATAAGACCACTACGACCCAGGTAAGCGTGTGTGACGGGTACTCGATAACCGACCCATTAACGGTTCAGAACGAACGTTAAAATGACAGTACGGAGAGGCACTTACTTAAAAGGCAATTTGGAAGTACATTATAAGTTCATCATTTTAAGTTTCTTATGTAATTTTTATTTTTGGTGTACAATTAAGAATATAATCTATCTATCATTTAATATGGTATCGTACTTACTTTCGACGACAAAGTTACCGAATGGTAAATACTGCAACACGTACCTATTACCGCCACCCGTCAACCGCTTCCCTTAGTTGACTATTTTACCATTGAAACGTGGACAGCTGACAACGGTATATTATTCACTAAAGAACATAACTAATAGGGAATTGGTTTGCATAGCGCAGAAAATTGTAGGCACTTAGGTGAGCTTTTTTTTTTTTTTTTTTTTTTTTTTATGGTGGGAAAAATCATGCATTGACATCCCCCGCCCTTGGGCGGAGCGGGAGATAGTGTCAGACTCTTACTGACTAAAAGACCCACCCCGTTCCTTCTAGCCTTCATACCGGGGCTCGAGCGCCCTTTCGGATAACCCTGGCCCCAGTAGGCTTCGACCCGGCTGGGTCCCTGCTGTTGCTGACAACTCCTTGAGGCGCGCGGGAACAGTGCGCGCCGTCGACGACTTGGGCTTGGTCCGGACAGTTACCGGACGGCCGGACAGCGAGCTACCCATTGCTCACTGTCCGCAAGCCCGCGTCTACGTTGGCCGGAAATCGGGATCAGAATCCCGGCGACGGCGGCGGCGATAACGCCGTTGCCTGATGCGTTCGGCCTCCTCCTTTGCGAGCATTACTGCTTCGCAGAAGTCGGCGACCGCCTGCCACTCCTCCTCGCTCCGGACCATGGCCTCAACCAAGGCCCGGCGCGAGAGGTCTCCGCCGCCGATCGCCCCCACGAGGGCACGGCGATGCTCCGCCCAAGCAGGGCACACCTCGACTGTGTGCTCCACCGTGTCCTCCGGGCGTTCCGCACAGTGGCGACACCCGGGCGCACTTAGGTGAGCTTAAAGTTTTTGAGTAATTTTATGGGTTTTTGAATTCGCTTGAGCAGCCTCGCCACTCAACTTAGTGGTAAACCAGTATTATAACAGTAGTTATTATCTTCTAAATATAGTTTAGTGCCTATCAAAAAAACTTTAAAAAAAAGCAAAAGTTGCCTATTACTTTTACTAGTACTGTCCATTCGCGTGTATGCTCTTTCCTGCGTGTGTCGTTAAAGCTTATCAACATTTCAGAGCTATGGATACCCGTTAGGTACCTTTTGTAGTTGGACAAAACCGTCATACATTGCGGCCATCCGCATTTGCGTTCATTGTTGAATAATTGAAACACCGACGATTCAGTTTGAGGCCCTGCCAGTGGATTTTGGATAGCTGTGTCGGTTTTTGTTATCCCATCTTTTGTTAACGGATGTTGTTTGCCTTTAGTTTAACGAAACCGCCAACTTTCTCTGTCTTGTGCTAAAAGTTTCTAAACTTACGGATCGGTTAAAACAACTGCAAAAAACATATACTTGAAGATAGGGTCTTTAATTTTTATTAGTCATTCTGTGAAGTCGGATTTCCATTGGATGTATGCTAAAGAAAGTAACGGCAGACTGGGTCCCCGGTGTAAACGAGACACTTACTTAATTGAAAGTCAGTCACTGTGGTGCATCATGATGAATCACCAGCAATCAATATATTCGACCCTAACGTGAGAATTGGGTTCGCTAATCTACGGTTTATCATATCGCCCTAATTCGCTAGCTAATCTGTTTTTCCAACAACACTACAAATGAAGATAACTATGTTTTCGCATTATCTATAGCCAGTCAAGTGTTATAGGATGCCTGATAGCATATTAATCACCAAAACAGTCAGACACGACAGATCCATTTAGGATCGGAGTTCGAGGCTTATACAAAAAAATCTGGCCTGGAATTCCATTCCCAAATGTGTAATTAAAACGGAAAAAATACTCGATCGTACTCCGTGTAGGACAGTAATATATCAGGTTGTATACAAAGAGTATATGTGAGGATTGTATATGATACAGTGGACATAGCTAGATACAGAGCTACAGTTTGCTATCTGGACATTGTGCGCTGATGCGACCCTGACTTAGATACTTGTGGTTCACAAAGCATCGTATCGATCACATGCGACTATCTAAATGTAAATACTAACTTACGCATGAATAGTAACATGAATTGATTAGAAGGCTTAATTTATAACAGGTACTATTTAGGCTCAATATCCTTTAGCATTCTATCCGGTTGCAGACACTTTCGAAGAGGCATTGTTACCTATAAATATTTAAGAACTGACACTGAAGGAACTAAAACATCCTGGCTTTGTAGTCACAGGGCCTACAATACCTTTATATTCAATTATAATATATTGATCGAAAAGCAATCATAACAGTTGGAAAACTTATTGTTAAAGGAACCTCTTCATCTACTACTCGTACCAATTTCATTTGCAAATCGTATTGCTCGAAAGCTAAATTAAATCTAGCGGTCTTTGGAGACCTTTACTTAATTCAATCACCGACCTGCCTCTCGTTATTTATCCAATACGTTTCCAATCAAAAGAGACGCTCTCAGCGTAACTGAAGAAAACCTGGCTGGATTTTTAATCCATTAGAATCTATTGAATAGTTGATGTTTTGAGGTATGAAATGAATGACCATAATGTTCAAAGCTCAATAGACTGGTGGCGGTGTAGCGATCCTTTTGTACCAACCGTGAAGAAAGGATTCTCATTTGGCTTTAAATTATATTTCTCTTTTTATCTTTATAAATAAATAACCACTGCTTCAAAGTCTTTTGTGAGTCATTGGCTCATGATCTCCAAATTAGTTTTCGTAGTAAGTCGTGTTATAAATTCTTAACCACTAAAGAAATGCCTAATAAAAAATTTCCGGTCTGTCACAAGTGCGCAATGGCAAGGTTAAGTGTGACAATGCGCGGATGCGCAGGTACGAGCAACATCTACCACTACACAGAGACACAAGCTTCGACCAAGGCCATGATGTGTCATCCGTACAAATATTACGTTTTTCATAAAATATTTATGGTAATGATTAAATACTTCTGCATATAACGAAGTTTGTTAAATTTGTCCTATAAATGTGGCAACCAAAAACTCTGAGAGAGAAGAAAACCATCTATTCGAGAAGAAGAAGAACTTTGTCCTACTTTTTTGAAGTTCCAAAAGGATTCCGTCTTAAGAAATCAAAGTAAAGTCCAACGTGTAAGTAGCTATCGGTTTTGCCTCCTTGCGCAACTTTTGAAGACGCAGACGCAGATAAAGAAACAGGTTAAGTGATGGGGTTCACAACTGATGAGTTAACAGCCTGTCGGTCGTTAGCAGTGTTCCAAGTGTTACTGCTGAACACGGTATGACTCAATCGTTGAGAACAAAACAATGTGGCACAGTGTTGAGCTGGGAATCTGGGATTATGATAGATAAGGTTGGTGCACTGATAGCGGTAAAAATCAATACTGTTTGTTTTCAGTTGGAAATCATCAAATGACTTTCAGCTCTGTTCAGCGAGAGGGTGTGTCTAACTTTTACTGACTAACGCCCACAGTGTTCTTACCATAGAAATATTTCTTATATCTATGGTTCCTACAGTTGCCCTGTGCGAGGGCCACAGTAAACGCTATGTTCCATGTTTACTTGCAAATAAACCGATTGTTCGAATCTTCGTCATAGTTATACCCCTATTTTTTAATTAGTGCAGAGAAATGAGGCTCTATCCCTAACATACCATAATCGTATTTTTGTAGTCAAAAGTAAAAATAGTCCACAAATAGATTGACATAATTGGTAAATTCATAAAATAATCAATCATTCATAACAATTGCTACTAGAAAATATTCCGCGCAGTGTTTTTCCATTTTGATCGTTATTTATTCATTCAATCAATAGCCTGTACAATATTTCCATAAATTGAGTGACATTTTGGGATATTTATAAATTTTGACTAATAACTTTGCTGTTTAGGAATATTATTTATTAGCTCTTTAAAAATATTTAAAGAGCAGAGTATTAATTAAAAGTATCTACCTATCTGCCGAAAGACGTCCATTGCGACTGCTACCAAAGCTGAAGGATTATTTGAAAGAGTATCCGTAACGCTCGCAAAGGGCACTATCGATCCACCCAAATGCAGGAGAAGTCATTTGGTAATTTCCCATGTACAAAAGGCATACTATGGCGAGTCCTAACTATTCTTATGATAACTCAGAGCAAAAAATCCGTCTAGTATGACTTCATCGGTCTAGAAATATAATAGTGGTCTATATTCCAATAACAACACAATCTTTGAATGGAAAGTTAATGTGAAAATTTTTACTTAAACATTTATCAAACATTTTCCATCCCAGATACATGTTTAATATGATTAATATGATTCGTTCGAAATAAATGTCCCCTTCCCGTGAACCATTCACATTCTCACTTTTGTTTTCTGAACCGATTGTTTCCAAGCTCCATCGATTGTTTCCCGAGTGACTTAGACACTCATATAGTCATGTTTTTATTCTCATGGCAACCTGATTGTTTTGGTTGCAGCGTGTTTTTATACCGCCCCTTTAAAGATCGGAGCATATAGGCAATTTTCGCGTGATTTGCGACCTTCTATTGTAATTAATGCAATGTTAATGAGCAGTTAATCAAGCAGGAGTAATGTATAATGTGGGTGGTCTGTCCATTACGTAAACAACGTAAACGCGGGAACGATAAAACTGTGATCGAGCATGGCAACATTGCCTTTTTCATTCATCGGTTTAGTAGGCGTTGCAAGTTGAACGTGTACTTGCAATTTATTATCTCGTCTGTCAGAAAGTCCAGTTTAGTTAAAGATCGGTGTTCCAGTCTGTTTGCCTGCATTCCGTAACGCGGTGGCCCCGTTTGCCTCGCCATCGGAACCGAATCATTCGGATGTCTGTCTACATTCCAACGAACTCCTATTTTTTGCAAGCACTCTACCTCTGTATTTAATAAAAAGTTGTTTGAAAAATGAAAAATAAGGGTAAACTATGTGCGAGTGCACATAGTTTACCCTTATTTTTCATTTTTCAAAACAAAGCTTGCTTCCTCTCGTTCAACGGACCGACAAACTACGTTCATAGCCTCAACATAAATATTTTGATATGGACGTCGAATGATTGAACACGGATTATGATCACGGATATTGATTTGCATTATCATAATTGTTATATTTTATTTATATATTATGAAGCTGCGACCATCCCATCTTAACCCTATCTAAAATGTGATAAAAATCCTCCTAGTACGATGGAATCATGAAACGGATCATTTCATGATAAAATTGACAGACGCTTACTCACGGCACAATTTATACCAAAGGGCCACCCAATCGAAGAAGAGATATAGAAATTGTCTCGTTCTGATCCAAGGCTTATCAATAATCTTATTGATTGAGAACTGATGATATCGAATGCTGTACAAATCGGAACGTCAGTTTCGGTTCAGCGCGCACATTATAATACTGTGTAGCGTTCCGTGCGCCTTATTGCCTCGTGATAAAGCCACGAGTGCGTGTAAGGCAAATGTAGTTAACAAAGGTCGTATGTCAAAGGGTGATGTTATGTCAGAGCGTGACAACTGTAGTGTCAGTGTGGCCGCGAGGGGCGCGTGCTGCCGCGTGCGACGCAGGATGCAGTGCTTCGGATTCCAAGGTAATGCCTTTAATTACTAACGAACAGGCACGCGCGACAAGCACACGTTGTGAAGCCGCGACGACGGTTGTTATCAGAAACCACGCGACGTTTAACTAATTTTCGTGACTGAAGAAACGGAACAGCACAGTCAATTTGTTTTCAAACATTGACAATTTAAGATTGTCGATGCGTAAAATCGATTTACCGCTTAGTTTTTCGTGTCGATGACGCTAGGTATACATCCCGCTAGTGATAGAAGACGTCTTCAGATGAACGTTCATAGGCAGAAGGCGGGAAGCGCACAAGCCTGCGCGCGCGCAGACGGATGTGTCGCATTGTGTTTCGCGTGTGGGTTGCACAGATGCGACTGAGTTTCTTTTTCATCAAGCCCGAGAAAATAGGCAAGTGATTATGTATTGCTTCGAGTTTTTGTTAATGTTTTTATTGTTTGCGAAGTTTGCGTCACGAAATATGCGCGTGAAGTTTATATATATGAGAATCAAAGTGAAGTGGATCGTGTAACGCTCGAAGAAATTGAATTATTTAAAAGTGTTAGAAATGCTTCCTAAGTAGTTTTATAGCATACCTATTGAGTTATTATTGCGCGGCTTATGATTGACTAGAGAAGCATTTTGGGAACGTATTGTACAGAATGTCTTAAATCATTGAGGGAATTTAGAGAATTCTTCAAATAATATGCCATGCCATACATACAACGATTTTCGTATTTTTATGGATAGGTGAAGCTCACTTTACCAAATGATACTTTCTGAATGTAAATTATTGAAAATTGATCAACATCGAGTGGGACTTATTAAGAAGTCCACAGCTGTCCATGCATCTCCTCAATGATAAGTACTTCACGGGAGGCAAAAAAAATGTCTATTCAGAATTTAAAATAGTTAATAACGAAACTGAATTAATGGTTAAGTAAAAAAATATATCTTAACAGTTTAGGGTTATTGGAATTATGAAGAGATACTTTAAGTGATTTTAATCGTAATATCCTATGACCTATAGGTACCACACAAGAACTTGCATACTAAATGGTACCTACCAAAAAAAATATTTAAATAAATCTTTTTACAAAAACGACAACCGACTTCTAAATAAATAAAAAAGAAGACCGAATATAATTAATACCAACCATAATAATATCATACCATATTTCATAATTTTAGTAATCTATTGTATAAAATGAATCAGAAGGAAAAATTGTTATAAATTTAATGACGTCATCCTTTAAATATAATGCCATGCCCTTTTATAGTATCTTTGGGTACCTACATAATTACCTGTTTATAAAACTAAATAAGTCTTGAAAAGGAAAATTTTATAAAACAGCTGAACCATAACCGTAATATAATGAATACGCATGATAAACATGTGAACATAACACAAATACCTAATTGAATTTTATGTACATAATTAATAAAATTACGATCGTAGATAACATGCTAATCTAGGTGAAACACAATAATATACCTAGTTTCTAATTGCACTTTGATTGGATTAAAATAAACCAATTTAATTAATAAGTAGGTAAAACTATCTAAAGGGGACAGTTTATAAGTAGGTATGTGTGTCTATTTGTTACTCATTCGCGTTTAAACGACTTAAGGCTTATAGTCCCTTGAACCATCTGGCCGAAATTAAATGGATGCAACTCTCGCACCCGCCTAGGCGGCAGTACACAAATCTGTGCATTTATTTGCGATCAGCAGCGCCCGGAAAGCGCGCGGCTGACATTTAAATCCATTTTCTTTGTGAAATATTGATTGATTTATATATGCTATGTTCACTTTGAAGAATATTTAACCACCAATTTAATGTTTAAAGATGTTTCTAAAGATCCAAGCCGTTTCGAAGGAAAAGTTGCGAAATTGCTAAATATTTTTTTTTAGACAAAAGTATTAATAGCACGAAAAAGTCAAATGTTGATAATGTTGTTCATGAATCTATAATAAACATTTTTTTTTCCGTTTTACCCTTTGAGAACCATAAAAATATTTTTAGTGTTGCCAGGTCCGTTTATATAAAAATCGGGACAGATGGTGTAACAAATCGGGATTTAGGGTTTTAGATCGGGACAAATATAATTATATTTCTTAATAGAGACTGTTTTAGGTAGAAAATCATCCAATTACTTCTTCCGTTCAGGGGTGGAACGAGAGGGCGTGTGAAAATTACTGAGTAAAATTCAGACTTCTTCAATCGTTCTTTGCGTTCCGGGGTTTTTGATTTATCGGGACATTTAGCGTCCCGATCAGGTACAAATCAGGACGCGTCCCCAGACCCCTAAAAATCGGGACATCCCGCTCAAATCGGGACGCCTGGCAACACTATTCATAGCTGTCAAGATTTCGGCCCCATTAAACATATGTATCATAATGTAATTGATTAATTAATTATTATCATTTTATTTTATAACTAGTTACCTACCTTCATAATTTATCGTTTTTCGTATTGGTAATTAAAAATCGTGTAAAAATCCGCTACCTGGTTTAGGACAATTTAGCGAACAAAAAACAGACACAGAAAGGTATTTTGTTTTATACATGCAAATGTAACTTAAGGCGTATGGTTCCTTGAACCATCTGGCCGAAATTATGTGAACGCAACTCTCGCACTCGCCTAGGCGGCAGTACGCAAATCTGTGCATTTATTTGCGGCCAGCAGCGCCCGGAAAGCGCTTTAAACCCATTTTCTCTGCGAGATATTGATGGATTTACATATGCAATGTTCACTTTGAAGAATATTTAACCACCAATTTTTATGTGCAAAAATGTTTCTAAAGGTCCAAGCCGTTTCGAAGGAGTAGGGAAAAGTTGCGAATAGTTGCGAATAGTTGCGAAATTGCTAAATATTTTTTTTTGACAAAAGTATTAATTGCACGAAAAAATCAAATGTTGATATTATTGTTCATGAGTCTATAATAAACATATATTTTTTTCAAACCAATTGACCAAGCCGTTACGGAGGAGTAGGCCTCAGAAAATCACTGTTTTATGGCACTTTTCGGGCGCTTGGCCCTTAATATATAATTTAAGGTAGTAGTAGTAGGTAGTAGTAGTAGTAGTAGTAGTAGTTAGTATAGTACTTACTTAATTATAAATATTATTGAAGACGACTTTTGAAAAACCAACTTGGTAACTAAAATTCAAGTTTTATTAAGTCTTTCCGTACGTTTTTCTTTATTCTAATTAATTATAATAAATTGACTGAAAGCTGCAATCGCTAAAACATTTTATCACAAACAACACACAAAACATAAGTAAACAAAATCGATATCCGTGAAACAAAACATTGTATTGATGTAAATGTATATTTTTTTCATTGTAATGTGTGTGTACATAAATTATAAAATAACTAAACAAATAAACATTTTAATTCATTAAACCCCAAGCGAACGCCGGCGTTCGCGCACCCATTGTCTTTCTATTGTGTCTGTAATTTTCATGATTTAAAGGTTAAATGCTTACCTACCGAAATATTAATCTGCCTAACCCATCGTGAAATAACGGGGTGATTAATACACATAAATATGTGTATATATACTTAATGGGTATTATTTACATAAAGGACTTGTACCATTTCTTATTATGTGGTATAGATAATAATAACATAGGTACTACTACATGTGTAGTAAGAAATGAATTTGTTGTTATAACAGACACGTCAAACTATTATTATAATAGCGAAAGTTTATTTTATAATAACTGGTCAATGAAATATACCAAGTATATATGGTATAGGTACTTCATTGATTCTTAATTGTACACCATAACAACTTTTAAAATAAGTGGATAAAAAAGTTCATGTACGTAGATGAGCTTAAACTCAAAGTTGAGTTTTCTTCAAGCAAACCATTAAGTGATAGAGAGAGATCACAATACTGAAACCCTAGCCAAGTTACTAATCTGCAATAGTTAACGCTCGTGCTAGTAGAAAGCTTCAAATGTACGGGAATGACGACACTCAACGCTTAGTCGCGTGGCCGTGGTCAGAACAAAAGATTCGGTGACGCGGCCAACTCGAATCGTTCGACGCAAGCGAAACGGTTGTAATTTGGCTAAGGAGGCAGGGTAGGATTAAATTGTACCTCCACTCACTAGAGTGGAGGTACAATTTTAAAATTATAAATAATACATTTATAATAATACATCCTTATGGGTCTTTAAGTCAAGATTGAAAAGGTTACTTCTAGGCAAGCGTGCTCCATCGTCGACCACATCATCTCTTACCATTAGGTGGGATAGTGATCAAACGCGAGCCTATTAATAATAAAATAATACATACTCGTAAATATACCTACATAGGTACATAATTACTTCAAGAGAAAGTAAAATCATCGTCAACTTAATTGTACTATAATAAGAGACCTAGCTCTATATTTAAGCGAGATTTTCATCATCGTCCACTTATTTATTAGCAGTACTAAGTATCTTTTAGTAAATCACTTCACTCTCTAGAAATAATTGATTTTGCATGGTGGGACACTATAAAATGTGATTTATAGCGACTTATAAAATTTTCACCGGAAATAAATAAGTAATTGCAAGATCACTATCACGTGTTATTTAACGATTTTGCGATACCTCTCTGTTACAATTTCTAATTACGAAACGTGAAGACGATGGCAATATGTGAGCAAAATGATCGCGGTCACGATATCTCGGATCAATCGATACTGTCACAGATTAACCGTTGTTGACCAAAATGATCAGAAGCCTTAACATGACTGACGTGTTAAATTAAAATGTCAAGCGTGCGAGTGAGAAAGAGGGACAGAGCTAAGTATACACCCTTATAGCTCCATCCCTTTAACAATTCAGTTTAGGTCGTAAAATGGATCGCATTAAGAGCGTCGCGAGTCGTGGTAAGGGACGTTATGAATATGAAATTTCGGATTTGGATACGATACGGATATAGGAATAATTCTTTATCGGTTTCGGATTACCCGCTAGTTTCAGTTTCGTTTACGGATAATAGAATTTTAAAATTATTTATAAGTAAAATACAAATAGCACGATTTGTGATTTATTTCTAGTCTATAATTTGTTTGGCTGGGCAAAACCAACAAATACCTGTTATTTAGACTCCGCTTTTATCCGAAATTATTATGTAGGTTTCGGTTATTTTTTATTTCGGATTTCCGATAGTTTGAGTTCCGTAACAACCCGGATTGTATATCCCTTGTCTATTAACCCGTCGATTGAAACCAAGTAAGTAGATACAATATCAGCATTAAATTCCCAAAATTGTACTTTTCCCTCTACGAGTTTTCCCCAGCCCCTAATAACCGCGGTTTGTGTTTGGCATGTGTACCTGGTATTCCGAAATCCGCATCCAGCAATGCAGTACATTCCCATTGATTTATAACTACTGCGTCAAATTAAACTCGGCCAAAGAGCTACATAGATTTGTAAGAATTAACGGTACTTCTCAAATCCTATCGGATCGAAAATAGACGCAACGTTGTCCTACTTTTCTTTCAGTGTTTAACCACAAATCTTCCTCAGTTCGTTAGCTAGATGGTGGAGGATAAAAACATGCTCTGGCATAGATCTATATGTTATAGACACGCACATTACGTCAGTCCGTTAGCACTGTATTGATAGCACTCGGAAGATGAAATAACTTTATCTCGCCGAGGGTTGGGATGCCGAGATAGTTCTATTGCTCAGAAATAGGGAGCTATCACAATGAAAACGTTTTATTCCTGGGAAAATAATAGGTTTTCTCTTACAAATTTTTTTACAACGCGAAAATTGGACAGTGCTTCGGATCCCAAATAGGCGAGCGCGACGTATAATGTCTAGACAACATTTTTCGCAGCCACAGGATTACTTAAGCCTTTTTTTTACCAAATCGCAATATGTGGTCCTTGATTCGAAGACCAAGCCAGAACTACTAACATACTTATAGAAGCATCAGGACAACATAAGGGATCCCGGGATTGGGTTGCGCGACGCATAGCAATGAGCTCGGAATGGCAGTTTAAGAGCTCTTTGGCCCGGCCACAATACCGACCATTGATACGATGCTGACAACGCAGCCTCCGGGCTATCTGCTTAACTGAATAAGCTGAGGATCTCAAGGGCTGTTCTTGAATATTGATTATCGAATAAGAACAGGAATAAATGCTTATTTAAATAGTGAACGTCAGTTACGAAATCAAAACTCAAGGCTCTTAGAAAATACTCTCCCTTGCAAATGTAATTGATTTTCTACCGAATATCGTTCTCAGAACGAAATATGGTAAATGGCTGTCGAAAAATGACAAAAATCACCTTGGACAGTATAAATTGAACTCGTTTGGTCGTGTTTGCGGAAGTTTTTCCCTCAGTCTGTTGCGTATCTTGATTACTTTCGATGCAGGCTAATGATGATTATCATTAAGGGCCTTTAATGACAGAACAGTCCGACTAACGAGGACAAAGGTAATTGAGGATTTGAAAAAACAAAATGCCTAGAACTTGTGAGCTCTCATTATCTCATCGTTTAAGATCAACGATCTAAGCTGTAGACGATCGAGTTTAATTACCCAAAGGATGTTGGTATCCTTTGAGATGTAATCTGCATCGTGAACAAAGGGGACCTAATACTCCTTATTATAGTTTGCGAGGCCGTGGGAATTTGCGCTATAACTGCTAACATTGTTGTTGCGAAGAACTTGGCTTAGGCTACAAAGACGAAGATTATGTACGGAATACTGTTTGTGGCAACAAAGTGAGGCAAAGTAACAAAGAAATATTAAACACAAAGATTGTATACTGTCATATCATAAGCTTAGAAAAAGACAACTAATGAAAATACAGAGTATTATATGGACCACTTGATTGGAGGGGTCATGATATGACGATGATGTTAAAATAATAATCGATGGATCGATATCATCTGTTGTTCGTGATCAATTTTTCTGCACGATGCATCAGTCAATTCGTTTTTCAACTTCGTCATTTGTGTGATCAAGAACCCGATTACGACGGGGATTCCGTCGCCATCATTATAACTGGGCCTGGTATGTGACCGTCGCAACAATAACGATGATTTGAATACCACGTTCGGATCATTAGAATACTCGATGCCTGCCGAGGTGCCGCATATTGCGGAAGCAATTCCACCTTGATGGCCATAATACGAGGTATCGGGTACCGAGCAAAAATACAGCAGGAAATATTTTCTTATACCGATATTTACATAGTATTAAATTGTCGGGTGTCGTCCGTCGTTTCGGAACAATATCGTGAGTTCTCGTCAGCTATTGGTCTCCCCCTACCGTATATTACATTTCTCTTGAAGTTTATAAAGCATTTTACTGCGTGAAAACATGTTTGACTCGGTAGGGCCGTAAAATATAGGTGATAAGAAAATCGTGTAAAGTAGCAGAAGTAATAACTTTTACGGACGTAAAATGAGCGTTTTCCAGTAAAAATACATGAAATAAACATATAAGTATGTTTCTTGTAGCAGACGATTGTTATGACTGACCTTGTGGAGGTTCTCTTGAACTGTTATGTAACTAATGAGCCGTTGTTGCGTCTACATCAGCATTGTTGGTTTCACAATGCATGACATAGTTGATGATATACCATCTGCATTTTATGTTGTTATTGTTTTCTAAGGAAATTGATACCTTAGTATACATGGAAATGTCTACTTTTGTATAAATTATCTGTTTTGTTTTTAGACAACGTACCTAACCAATTAACATTAGGTATTATTGCATATTATGCAAGTTTAGGAATAACAGAAATAAAGACATTCTTTAAATTATATATATCTACATGCTTTCAGTTCTATCCTCAAAAGGCTGGTGTAAACACCCGACGTAATCTCACCTTTCGGTAACGTTTACATATTGTATTTAACACAACTATGTTAGAATACGTAAACTTTATGTAAACAAATGTTATCTAACTTCGTTCTAGTTGATTGCAAGTCGTAGTCTTACTTATGTAGGTACGTAGCTGTTTGTTTATTCCTCAATAGATAAACATTACGCATCTGTTAGGTGAGTATTTTCAGTTTTCACTCATCACTTCCTTAAACGAATGCCATTCGTAATCTTTACTTCATGCACTGAGTAATGCCTTTTAAGTTTTAAAACTTAAAAGGAAAATAGAGACACACGTCTGTCTCCAGTCATTGTGGGCCAGATACATTTTATTCGCCTACAATTATTCTAAGCATGCCATTGAACAAACGGTCCCATAGTGGTAGAAGTAGTAAAGGAGATGAAAGTTTATATAAAGAAAGCTCGTCAATTTTGCCGGTGGGAATTAGCCATCAGTCGTAAGGCTTGTTCAACCATGGTTCTATTTAAAAATCAAATCGCTTGTAGTATGATTAATAACTGAAATATTACGATAGTACCTAGATAACTATCCCAATGTTTCAAGTTTCTTTTCTTATTTATGTTTGTGTTAACAAAGTTAAAAACTTATCAGACTCAAGATTTCAAGCTGAAACTACAAGCTGGCCTGATTTCACAGCTCGAGGTAGATATTGTTGGTCTGTTTAGTTTTCAGATGATAAACATACTTAAATTAGGTATGCTATGTCTACTGAACTAGCCTAAAAGCAGGTCGTGGGATTGTTGTGTTTTAGTTTTCTCATGAACACATGTCAAAATGATTAGGTACCTAGAGAAGTTATACACCGTTAAATTTTGATCGTTTTAATCTCGTGTAGGGACGATTCGGTACATGAAACACTATCGATTTGTAAAGATAAAATTAAAAAATAAAGTAGGTACCTTTTTTTAAACTCGTATTAATTTACGCATGTACGAAATTAATTTCTTTAAGAAAACGTCAGCTGAGCGAGTCCAATGACCTGTAGGTGGTTAGTACGCAACGCCGACTACTACCTACAAGTCATTAATCGATAGTGTTTCATGTACCAGATCGACCCTCCACGGGATTAATAATACGATCAAAATTTAGCGGTGTATAATGGAGTCTGCAATAGGTTATATCGAAGTTGGTCGTGTACCTAACTAAAGTTGATAATGACAGATGATCAATGAGATATCTACTTACTGATTGTTGAATCTAATGTGTAACCTCTAAGGTTAACAGTTGCTGGAACTAAACTAGCACGAAAATTACACACGATAAAAAAAATTGTCTCTAAAACAACGTAGGTAAAGTGTTTCTCACTTCCGCATTTATCTCGTTTAATACACATGAAATCATGTGTTGAATGTTTTGTTTTGTGAACTTGCGATTCTTCGCCTCGGCTCGAAATCAATTATCTTGACCTTTGCGCACGAGTCGTGCGGTCGACGAACTCGATTTGAATAATGACCGTTGGCAGTTTGCACAATGTCTTGCCAGCCTTGCAGCAGTTTATTATTGCGTGTGTGAAAAATTAAACTGTGTTTAGTATTTCAGTTTGCATAAATACATCATTATGAATGATTTAGTTACGCTTCTTAAAGAATAATGTTACAAAAACCTTTTTTTATTTTAAACATAGGCTCAGTTTTGACACTTGGCACCTACCTACAGCAAAATTCAGACCGGTATTTCCGAGGCTTGGGATTTAGATAAGATTATTTTCTTGTTTCATATTTTTCAATTTTATATTCCATTCAGGCATAATATATGTATATTAATTCTTTAGCATTTTCATCTTATAAGTAAGAAGACATAGCAAAATTCTTGTAAGTACCAAACCTAAATAAAAATTCTTACATACAAAATCTCCGGGCGAATAAATTTTCCTTTGCGATTATTCATTCAAGTTTAAATAATGCCTTTGAGGTGTAATTTTGCACACAAAATTAACATACAGCTTTTCTTGAACGGAGCAGCGAAGCGAGCGAGGTGTCGGGTATGCCGTTAACGTAACACGTTGGTAGGTACGTAATATTACCTAGGTGACTTATAGTGCCCTGGTACAACGCAAGGTATTCTAGTGTTGTTAGTGAACCATTCGATTGTTGCGGTCAATGCTTACCGCGTTAGGAGTAACTGTTGGTATATGATACCCTTGTAGCTGGGAACGAAAGGATATCCGATTTGTGTTGCTTTGAAATGCAATATTCCCTTGGCAACGCCATGCTCACGTAATTATTGAGACTTCTATAATCTACACACATACTAAGATGATAAAGTCGCTACCCAAAGGTAGCCACTTGCTGTGAGAACAAAGCCGTTGTGCCTCTCTGTGCTCCTCATCCAAAGCTTCCTGTAGTGCTGCCGAGCCTATTTGGAGCATTCTTGTAAAATTGGGTCAGTCTTATTTCATCGTATACGTACAAACGCTTCGCGCTCTGTTGCAGATGTCTAGACTTGGAGCCATTTGACAGTAGGCTTGGTCCACTTAAGTAACATCTTTATTTTGTAACGCTATGATAGGAATACTTATTTCAAGTTACAGGAAAGTCGAAAGTGTTCTAAAGGAAGAGTTCTATAAAGGCATTCAAGCAACAGACAGCGATTCAACAAAATTCTTAATAAAGCTCCAAATATTAATAAAGTATCCCTAACTCCCAAAGTCCGAACAACGACCTAATCTGGGAGTTAAGTTATTAGCAGTACAAACCTATGTACAAAGAGGCATGTGTGCCTAATACCCTCAGGTAAATGGTCCTCGTTCGTCTGGCATTTGTTTGTCAATTTGTGTAGCTGTACTCTATTGAGGTTGGACCATCCCTGACCTGCCTGCTGTGTTGCTAGATTAATAAAAACCGTTTCAATAAACTGCCATACTGTTGTGTGGTTGTTGTACTATTTGTCGGATACGTACAATCGTATAGTGTTGACCGCTTTGTAAATGCTAAATTGCCTCAAGACTATTCTCATAGCTAGCTACTGCTCATGGATAGCTAATTTAAGCTTTCAAGCTTTGTCAATGTAAGAATGGTATTTATTAATTTATGTACACACAAACACTGAAAAAACGAAAAGAATAAATACAGATGGAAAAGCACAAAAGTGTTACTTATTTAAAAAGAAATTTCTTCCAATTAAGCTACGACAGGAGAGTTGGGTGAGAGATGAAATATCGGTAGAAAACTTAGACCATATACACGTGTGTAGATTATGAATATTAAGTGACACTTGGTACTTAATAAAAGCCCATTAATTTTCTGCAAAATCCTTGACATTAAACCTCGCCTGGGTCAAAGTAATATACTCGTAAGTAATTCCTGCGATATTATCACGGTATTATTATAGTGAGGCATGCGACAAAAACGCAAATCACTGTTCCTCTTTACCCCGACATATTTTATGACGCTATTAGGTGACCGACAGACGTAAGCACGTTCACATTAAACAAATTCCTGAAAATACATTACATCTTGATAAATATGCTAGGTATAGTGTAGGTACGGTACCTTAGGTTCTTTCTACCCTATTCTAAATAATTAATTGTAAGGCATCACGCGATCGCGCTTTTTGTAGCTAACTTTATACAGATTGCTTACACAGCAATTTGTTACAAGGATAAATTGGTATAATTTATTTAAATACCTTCCTAAAGTCGTCTATGGAATTGAAGGTTAGTTACAATATTTGTTCGTTATTTTTCCGTTTTTCTTTGCGTATCGAAACGTGGAAAATTAAAAAGATCCCGTTGATTACACAAAGGGACTTGATTCATCTTCGTTCTAGTCAAATGCTTTGTTCAAGTGAGTGTTATGCGCAGTTAGACTTTTCTTAGTTTTCCTCTTTACGAGGTAGGTACTCGTAACGGCTGAAGCACAAAGAAAAGAGGATGAAAAAAAAAACGATTTAATCATTTTGTTTTACGAACGGTTTACTATCTACTTATTTTTTGGTGAATCCACATTTTAACTAGAAAGTACGATTATTTGAAAACTGTAATGAAGCGAACTCCTCCAGTACCTGCTGATTAAAGTCTACTTAACTAGAAACTAAACGAATCCACCAAGTTAACTCGTTAGTGCGGGTAACTCTTTCATCTTAACGAACCCATTAGTCAACCGGATTTTCTACATTAATTATTAAATTATTATGATTAGGTAAATGAGAGGATAATTAGTGTTCTTGTAATTAATAGCACTGATTATTTGCGACTTCTTGTAACTCCTGGAGTCCTGGTGTTCTCGTAGGTTTCAGTTATAGTTAATACGACAATGGATTTAGTGGCCTTAGGAATTCAATTTGTAAATACAAATCGAACATTTGTTTATGAAAGACTCCCAAAACTAGACAGTTTCAGAAGCAAAACTCAATACTAATAAACAGACATCTATACCTTCCGTTTTAAACTGTTTAAAACATTAACAGTTATTGTTATTTACTTAGCTAGACAAAACTTTCCTCAATCATCAACAACGCTCAATCAATAACGTCAAATTATTCATAATTGAGGTAAAAATGTCTGGAATGAGACAAAGAAAGAAAGAAAACACGTTTACTTGGCACATTGCACACAATGAAATAACAATTATAGAAACTACTTAATCTTAAAATAAATACATCCACATTGTGTGTCTCATGGCTGCGCCAAATAGGTCCAGTTCAGCATAGTGCCAGGTCACTACGTAGCAGTTGCCTGACGCTGGTTTTCAACTGAACCTTACTATGAGTCTACGGATGCTAATCAGTTTGATAGGTGTGAGATAAATAAATATATGTATATTCATTAGTGTAGGTATAAATAAATGTGTAAAATAATAAGTAAGATATATATTATAAGTATCAGGAAAAAACCATATCAAGAATAGAAAAGACATCATCAAAACTATACGTAAATTCCGGTCCTAAGCGATTTAATGCACTGTAGATCGTGTTACCTACGCTACGTAACAATTATCAATCAGAAACCGTTTCGAACCGTTTTCCGTCGCAGTAAGCGTCAGCGGTAAGGAGGATTATGTGCTCGGCACCACGTACCTACCGCAGCGTGTTGCGTTCTGATCCAGAAATCAGTTTCTAGCTTTTCTATCCTCATTATTAATAGCTAGCCCGTATTGTCTCACTGCTGGGCAAAGACATCCCTTCATTCTTTCCAACGAAAACGATCATGGTTCCTCGCTTTCTTATGCCAATTCTTAAGGAGGCATCCATGTTATCCCGCCATCTCTTTTATGGTCTGCCTCGGCCCCATGTCTCTTTGGGCGGGCACCAATCCTGTGTTGTTCAGGCCCACCAATCCTGTGGTGTACGGTCCCTCCAATGTGTGTTTTATGGCTTTTATTTTCCTAGAGTAGGCACCAGATAACCGTGGAATAACGGTCATTGACCCTCCTACATTTATTGACATTCTTAATTTCAAAAAACGGAAATAAAGACGTAAGACTGTCTTGAGTCGATATGTATCGTGATCCTTTACAAGATCTAGTAATGAAAAACAGTTCATTGTTACCCAAAAAATAGGGCGTATAGATATTAGGAAAAGGTCAATGTACTTTATTCCACAGTTATCTGCCGCCTTCTATATATTTTTTTTAACCCAACTTTTTACAAATCAATAATATCAATGTATCTGGTATCTTCAGAAGCGGAGTGCGACGGGTGCGGTGGCGATGGCGACGAGGGCCGCAATGTCAGCGAGCTGCTGCTGCCGCAGTATGCGCTGGCCACCGGCGGCCTGGCCCGGGACCACCGGCCCCTCATCACCTTTCCCGACAACAACAACTTCCACATCATCACGCCCTCCGAGTACCGCAGACTGCTTCTTTACCTCACTTCTGTGCCCTCGTAAGTAGTCAAATTAGTAGTTTATCCTTCCTAAGACTTTGCTAAAGGGTTAAGGGGTTTCCATTAGAGATGTGTAATGTAGCTAAGCACGAAACTTTGTAATGATGTTCTGGCTAAGTAACTTAACCAAGCTACTTTCTTCTTCTACTCCCAAGCCTTTTCCCACTTTAGGTGGGATTAGCTCAAGTTGCCAGATTGTTCAAAAGAGTTACCAAGGACCCTAGAACGCAAAGGGCAACTGAAGAAACACATCTTACTTTCGTTTTTCTTCAGTTGCCCTTTGCGTTCTAGGGTCCGTGGTAACTCTAGTTAATTCTGATTGTTCATGTCTTTAGTGAACTTAAGTTACAGACATGAATAGCCTATAAAGAACCTACTATTCTGCTTTATTATTTTTAACGGATCAGTCGAGACGTTTGTGAATAAAGGCATGTACAATTGCCGGCACGGATCTTGAGCACTGGCTTTAAGTTGCGCAGAAGTCAAATATTCGGTCTCTTTAGTGGTGCGAAGTAAGACGCGGGGGCGGGGAGTGTCAGTTGGCTTGCCGCGCCATCGCGTCATAGACGTTACTCATGATTCGTTCCCTGCCTTGCTGCATGTATCTTACAACGACGACGATTGGCTCGCCAATGTATGGAATGCGCAAAGCGATCCCCACTCTGACGCCGAGCACTCAAGATCCGTGAAGGTAATTGAATACGAATGTTACATATAGTGACATTAAACAAAGCTAGTACACGTTGCTAGTACGATACGAACAATATTGTTTACGTTTAGTCCTACAATGTATTATTGTAGACCCAATGATATTCTGTAGACCATTTATACTCGTTAGTCATTTTAAAACAATGGTTTAGACGATTGTGAACTTTGTTTTTGCTTCATTGCTTCGGTTTTCTGGACTAGCAATGGATTTTCTAAATACAATAAGTGTACCTACGCATGTATACAGCTTAATCTACTTGAACATTCATCATCTTCCTGCCCTTGTCCCATCTTATTTGCGGTCGGCGCAACACGTTTCTTTTCTTCAATTCTACCCTGTCTCTCGTCATGTTTTCAGTAACTTCCTTTTTTTTCATATCACTTTTCACACGATCCATCCATCTTTTATTTGGCCTCCCTCTCCCTCTCCACCCATAAGTACATTAATATTGCTAAATAGCTGTCAGAAACTGTTAACAGTTTGACAGTTTTTATAGTCGTCTATTTAACTGGCTCTTTTAAATAAGACCAAAACCAGGCCATTTATTCTCATAGAAATCTCCATTTCCACCTGTTTTTTCTTATTTTTCTTAATTCCTCAAGGCCATATTATTTCGCTATCACTTTGTATCCCGTTGATATTTGTGACATTTTTCTGCTTTGGCACGCTAAAAGCGTAGCCCACCCGTAGAGTCTTACGCTCCATTGAACTCAACAACGCTTTGAATAAAATAATAATGTATTGTAGTTATCGTACCTATATTGTTTGAAAGGTCTTTTATTCTAGGCTCTCCGTATGAATTAAATATAAGAATTTCATATTACAGCGGCCGCCGCGGCGTCGTCATAGAACTTTGACACTTTTCTGTGTAGGTACCTACATATAGGTGTACATAGAAAAGTGTCAAAGTTCGACGACCAAAATATCATGTTTCTCTACCTACCTAGCATTTATCGCCTGACGGTCTACCACTAACTAAAATATTCATGGGTGGTTTGCGTTCTCAAGAACCCAATTTATTAACTAGAAAATTTGCTAAAGGCGGTACATTAAAATTGAAAATTAACTTTTGCAAATGTTAAAAGCGCTCGTTAAATTCATGACTGATCTTTAACTTATGAAGTGGGTAAATATTCATATTTATTGAGATTCTTTGAGGAAGTAGACGGGACCTTCTTGTCTATAGACAATCGCTCAGTACAAAAAAAGTATGACGCAGGCGTATTTGATCCACTTTGTCACGCTAATAATAAGAAAAAGTAAAATATTATTTTCAATTTAAAGCCTTTGGAACCTTCGAAATATTACTTATTATGTATTTTACTAATTGCTATAAAATTAAAAAGAATTGAGAACCCAACTTAAAAATTTCAAGCTTAAATACGATTCAAATGAGGTGAATAGAGTCGCAGGGTGAATAGAAACATAACTGATGTGGATTTGCACGTTATTTTATATTAAATTTATAATTTTGAATTACCTATGTATTAAAAATAACATATACACATATTGATACTTTATTAAAACTAAAAAATGGTACTATAGCAAAGTTAAAATCCAAATCTAAGTTTTGTCACGTTTTGTTGTTGTGTTTTGTTTCTATTTACCTCTGTGATTCTATTTACCCCGTTTGACTGTATTTTTCGAGGGAAGAACTAATTTAAACGTAGGTAGTAACGATAAATAGTTTGATAGATTATTTAGTATCGCGGCCACATAAGAATCGATACTAGTCGGAATGTAATGACTGATTGATAACTAAATTATAGCCGACATCATTAATCAATATTCAATTCATTTATTCATGGACGATTTGTTTCTCATTACAGGTTACTGGAAGCAGATATGGGCTTCCACATTATAATAGACAGAAGAAAAGATCGATGGAATTCTGTCAAAACAGTATTATTAAGAATCTCAGTAAGTATTAATTTCCCAATTACCCTAAATTAGCAAAGTCTAAGTAGTCTGGCAATACAGACATCAATAAATAAATAAAATTGGGACACGTTATGAGTGTTTCATAAAAATTTAATTAAACGAGTATTTTGGTTTCTAATCTAATGAGAGCAGTGGTGGCTCAGTCATAATGACCCCGATTTGCTAGTAGTGAGTTCAAACCCAGACAGAGTCGCTTCACTATGCGCATTTATTTCCTTTTTATTTATTTACTAGCTTTTGCCTGCGACTTCGCCCGCGTACATAAAATACGACTGTAGCCTTAGATGTCACTCAAGAATAAAACAACTTTAAATTGGTGAAAAAATTTTAGCAATCAGACCAGTACTTCCAGAGATTACCTCCTATAAACAAGAAAATAAATTTTACCTCTTTTTTACATTAGTGTAGATACATCCGTGAATGATAACAATTTAAGAAAATATTCTAAAATATGTAGGTACCATCGCTAACCCGAACTAAACCCGCAAGCGGCCACCAGATTTTAGGCCTAATCCTCTACCAGAAGGAGTCACGTGTTCCCAGCAGTAGAACAATATATTATGGTTGATGATCGTGATGATGTCAAGTGTTTCTTTTCTTTTTTTCCAGGAATTCTTCCCGGGAATAATTCACGCTGTGTACGTCCTTCGACCAGCAAGTTTCCTACAGAAGGCGCTCTCAGAAGTCAGTAGTAAATTATTTAAAGAAGAGTTCAGGTTCAGGGTGCTAGTGTGTTCGTCAGTTGAGGAGTTGTACGAACACTTCGACAGGTCACAGCTCACGCCAGACCTTGGCGGGGAACTGCAGTATTCACATGCTGAGTGGATACAGCAGCGAATAGTAAGTAGACTGTGTTATTTCATTAAAATAAAAAAAAACCTACATATACATACATAAACTCAAAAAGTATTCCCATATCAGTTTCAATATTAATTCATCCTTACGAGTTTATAATGAGGTCACAGTGGCGCCATCTAGTTCGTTAAAACTAAACAAGCAATCCTAAATCGCGCAATCAAAGTTTTCCTGCCAATTTGAACAGAGGCGGAGAGTTGTTTTTAGTTTGGTATTGTTCGATGATGTCTATCCTTGCGCACCGAATTATTTGTGTGGAAATATGGGAAATTTCATACAGTGCCGATCGCCTGTGTGAAATACTGAGAACAATTACCTAAATTAACTATTCAAGTGTGAAATTTTGCAATGTAACAATTGATTAGCAGTTTATTCTACTAATTAATTATTTTTTTATCGAGTGACTGCGTCGTTAGTACCGGTTTGCCTAAATATAATTTGTATTTCAGGCACTAGAGAAATTTTCTACGTTAATGAAGGAAATCTCAAGTAAATTGGACGAGTTTATGCATGAGATTGTAGACTGCGATATGGGAAACGACCCGACACAAACCAAAGATTTATTAGACTGTCAGGAAAATAGGTAACCTAAATAACTTTTAACGTATTTTTTTCATAAATATTGGCTGTTTTTCTTATCGTAAAGAGATGTTTTAAACTGTTTATGTTTTTTGTTTTTAGGTATAAAGCTTTAAAAACTGAACTATCGTCAGCAACGTCGCAAGGCGAAGAGTTACTGACGCAAGTCCGCAAACCAAACCTTACTTATAATATTATCAGCCATGTTGCCGCTGTTGAGAGGTAATTATATATTTTAAGAGTATAATAACTATCTAAGATCTTTGTTTTAAGGCTCCTAACGCCCGGATAAGAATAAAATATATGTAGTCCATGTTTAAAGATATAGAAACGAGATCATTATAAGAAAAATTTAAAAAATATTATAAGTATTATATTTTTCATAAACTATAACAAAACAGTACTATTAAAAAAATCAGGAAAAATATAGTATCCGATACAATGATGAATAAGCCGCTGGCTTGTCGTGGGGCATGTTATTGTACCCCTGAGAAAGATAGAGGGAGCGAAGCGAGTTCAATATTTCGCTCGCAGAAATGAGTCAGTGCATTTGTGAAATATGAAGGGTGGAGGGTGAAGGGTGCCAGAGAACGCAGAACGAGTTTGAAAATTTTGACATCCCTCCATACTGCGTTTCACTAACGTATATTTAGATTTTTTTAATTTACACATTTTTTTAATCCCTTAAAAAAGTGTAAATTTAATTAGTACATAATGAAAATATTTAATAATATTTTACGTGCTTTATATTTAGATAGGTACAATAAGTCTAAATTATACTATGTTGCTATATGATATAGTACGGGTATTAAACCTAGCTAAAACTAATAATGGGACGATGTAAACTCGTCTAACGTTCAATTAAAGTTAGCCAAAAAATACCTAAGTCCATAATATTTTATGGGAATCATTACCTACATCAATCTACACAGGTTAACTAATAGACTTTGACGTTTATACAATGAAAATAAGAAAAGAAACATTAAAACACTCACTTGTTGTTTCAGACTACTGGTGCAGCTGGACGAGACTGAAAAACAATTCGACAATTTCTGGCAAAAACATTCCACGAAACTAAACCACTGGCTGAAGTTCAGAACGTTTTTATTAAACTTTAAACAGATGCAGGTAACAATACTTTAATCTTATTACAAATCAGTTAATCACACAGTTTTCATTCAAGGTGGCCATACACGCTATGGTATACCTGTCTACCTGCACAGGTATACCTGTCAGGTAAGCTTGCATGGAAACCAGCACAATTTTGCAACATCTCACGTTTACCTTTACAGGCAAACCTGTAAGGTATACCCTAGCGTCTATGGTGGACATTACACTTTTGTTAAGACTTTACCGGCCGGAACTGGAAATGCGACGTCTGATTATGTCTGTTTCGAAAGTCAAACATTGGTGTTTTTGGAGAACAAAGTCTGTGTGGGTCATCAGGGTCTTTAGCCGGTCGAAAAACAAAGTCCTGAGCCCTATTGGAGACCAAATCTGAAACCGCCCTGTTGGCTACCAGATCTGATATATCCAAGCATTTCTCTTTACTATTCGTAACTTCGAAATTACGAATATCCTTCCTTTTCTGTGCGTCCAGTTGAAATGTTAGCTTCTGTATTTTTCTTGACTTGTCTTCTAGACGCGCTTTAAAATCCTCCGCTTGTTTAGCCTTCTTATTACATTCTGATTGTAAATTACTAACCTTCCGTTTATAAGTATCAAGTTCGGCTTTTAGTTTTTGAATTTTCAACGTGTTTATTTCTTCCATACATTCTAGCTTCTCTCTCGCATGTTTTGCTACACTCTCTTGGTATAACGTTTCTTGTTCAACTTGGTACGCCCAAAAAGACATCGCACGCATAGCAATGTCCATGATCGTGTCGGGTCTCATTCCCGCCAAAACTATTGATTTGAAAGTTTCATTGGGCCTAAGATCTGCCTGAATCACATCAAACTTATCACGTAATTCGGTCCCACATGCCGGACAAGTTAATGAGTTTTCGGCAGTTCGCTTGAACTCTCTTTTTCCGTGTTCAACACAAAATGCATGTGAACAAGTCGTTACCCACGCTTGATTTGATAGAGACTTTCTGCATTTGCGAAAGTTGCACACAATTTCCATAGCCATTATTATCACGTCTTATTGTTTTTCATCACTGTATTTCTTGTTGATTTGCATAAATAAACACTTTTTCTTACATTATTAATTTGTAAATAGAGGTTATCTGTCAAATGCTTTTTTTTGTAATTATTTTATGTTTTTTTTTTAATCCCTTCATGTTGACAGTATTCTTTGAGGTTTACCTTCTTGTTGCTTTTGTTAACGATAACGAAAGAGGATTGATGATTCTTACAAAACTGTAAAAAGCATTCATAAAATTAACATCTGCAATATTTCTAAGAAGACGTTATTTTTTGTAGGCTACTTTAGATAACCATTTAAAGGCAGCATGCGACATGACGGAGGTGGGCGAGACAGCAATCAGGGTAGATAGCCTTCTACAAGAGGCTGGCGACTTTGAGAAACTTTGCAACTGTGATCTCGATACAGCAACCTCAGTTATTGACGACGGTAATGTATTGCGATTGTTTTTGAATCCAGTTAACCTTCATAAAGAGTTTCGCGGGTTTTATATTTCTGTCCACAAGGACACAGAATACAAAATTCATATTTTGTTTGTGAATTTAAATCGAATACTTGTAGGTTCTTATTAAAATAAAAAGAAGTAAACAAAAAAAAATCAAACTTCTAAAAAAAATATGTCTTTGAGTCTGGCTAGAAAAAAAAATGGTGTATTCGATTTTTGAATTTAAAATATTTAGTTTAATTTTTTATGTTTTTACTACTTATTACACAAATCCGATTTTGTTTTTGGTTAATCAATTAATATAAGATTTAAGTACCTATGATTATTTAAAAGTTTATTATTTACAGAGAGTATTGAATAATTCTGTTTTGTTGCAGGAGAGAAATTAATGCAAGACCCATTAAGTCAAGTCGACCACATAGAATCCAAATGCGAGGAACTAAGACGAACGAGCGCTCTGCTTCAAGAAAAGATACAAAAACGAAATCTACTTCTGACAAAAGCTAGAGAACTTATGGACAGGATAGACAAGGTTAGTTGAAATATTATTATTTTATAAATTACTAGCTGTGCCCGCGACTTCGTTCGCGTGGACTACAGGATTTTGAATTTATTTTTTCTAAAATAAAATTAAGCTATTAAGCCTTAATAAAAGGAAGCCTATGTTACTCCTTATTACATCAGCTACCTGCCAAAAAAGTCCCGTCAAAATCGGTCCAGCCATTTCAGAGATTAGCCCGGACAAACAGACAGACAGACAAAAATCGTAAAAAATGTTATTTTGGTGTATGTACCGTATATATACCGTATATATACCGTATATATATATATTCATAATTATGCATGTAGTAAAAAGCAGTCATTTCAATATTACAAACAGACACCCCAATTTTATTTACATGTATAGACTAGTCTTTACCCGCGGCTTCGCCCACGTATGTAAAATATACATACATACCTACCCTATGTCACTCAGGAGGAATAATGAATCAGTGAAAAAATTTTAGCAATAGGACTGATCCATATCTATGGATTCACAGTAGTGACGGTATGTCAAACAAAAAAACTCAAACTACCACTTTATAATATTAGTGTATAGTGTAAAGTAGTTATCTTACAAATATAAAATTACATAAACATCAACAACTTAGTAAAAATATTTGCGCAATTTATGAGTATGTTTATTTGTTCGTTTTCTAAGTACCCATGTAGGCCTATGTGAAATAAAAAACTTTTGACTTTGACTTTGTCAGTAGAGTTTATGTAGATGTAGGTACTCCATTAAGTCTGACAAAGTGCCATAGCAAAGGAAGGATACTTACTATTTTTTTTACTCTTTGTAATTCTAAAACTTACTGTGATAAAATAGTCACAGGTTGAGACTTTTGATTTGCTACAACTATACCTACATTTACAGATTCATAGTTTTCTATTTCTTTTATTAGGCAAACGAATGGTGCGCAACGGGCGTAGAAATCTTAGCAGGAGAAGGCGGATTAATAGCCGTGGACAAGCTACTAGAAGACGCCACCAGCTTCGGACTGACAGCTCCCGACCAGTTCCGCGATATGCTGATGCAGTCCGCTACTCAGGAGACCAGGGCACTCGTCACTCAGGTACGATAGCAGTACGACCAGAATTATATCGGAATAAATATTTAAGGGCACCATTTTATTTGGTTTTGGGGTTTCCTTGCGTGATCGAATCAGAAATGAAGATATCCGCAGGAGAACTAAGGTTGCCGACATAGCACGAAGAATCGCCAAACTTAAGTGGCAATGGCTGGGCACATTGCACGCAGAACAGATGGTTCTAGAGTAGCGACCGCGTACCGAAAGGCGTCCGACAAGGTGATCTGGTGAAGGTTGCGGGAATCCGATGGATACGAGACGCACAGGATCTTTCATTGTGGCGACACTTGAGGGAGCCCTATGTCCAACAGTGGAAATATATCGGCTAAAATGACGATGATGATTATATTTTTTTTTATTAATTTCGTCATATATCAGCACAAAGACAAACTGATAGATTGAAAGAAGAATATCAAGAAATCTTTCTCTACCAAAACGTATTTTTTTAAGTGAGTAGGTACACAAAATAGATAGGTACAGAAGTCAATCTACATACAAAGCGCGGCGACGCACACATAGACACCGCTCACGGGCACGATATCTCGGAGCGCCTCGGACCACTCGTCGAACAGTTCCGGCTCAAAAGCTCATTAGTGTGCGTCCACCGAGCGTAGGTATAAAAAGTGAAGTACATACATGAGATTGTCTTCTGTACCTATTTTGTGGTAGGTAGTTATGAGGTATTTAATCTTGACCAATTACTCTAACGTCCTAACCGTCCGAAGATTTTTGTTCTAAAGATTTATGAGAATATTGATTTTAACATTATGACAATACAAGTAAAGTAAAATCTCTAAACTGAAGCAAAACTACTGGGAAATTCGTTATACCTATACATATGTAACAAGTAAATATTCCCCAGGTGGCACAACGAGTAGAAGACGTATGGCTGATGGTGTCTGTGAAGCGAGCATCTCTTCAACGTGCAGCTGCCAAGCCTGCGCGACCAGTCCAATCAGTTCCGCCGCAAAGCGCCGCCATAGCTCCTACCAACCATCAGGTCAGTGAGAACAGTATTTTTACAGGTACAGTACTGGCCCCTTAGCCAAGTTACAACCGTTTCTCTGCGTCGAACGCTTCGTGTTGGCCACGCCCCCAATTCGTTTGGTTCTGACCACGTGACTGAGAGTTGAGATGACGTCATTCCCGTACATTTGAAGTTTTCTACAAGCGTTAACGATTGCAGATTAGCAACTTCGCTAGGGGTATAGATATGGTATAGTTGACCACGTATTTACTGTATTAGTATTACTCTCATTTTAAACGTCACAAAACCACAAGGGATTCCATATACAAGTTCATATCAGTGATAACCATAATAAAGGCATAAAAATGTCGTACATTTTAAACCTATTGATATTGACAATGAAGTCGGCAATTGTCAAAATATAGCTAGCATAGCTAGATAGCTAACGCACTCTTTATTATATTAGTGTAAAATATGAAACAGCGGGCCTTTCGGTTAAAGCGAAACGCGAAATATAAATAAAATATTTATTTTTATGATGCCGATGATGTGGTGACAATAAGGCATAATCTGGATATGCCACGGGACCCGTCATAATATATGATCAATGGCATTCCTTCTTTTAAAGCTACAAATCTGAAATTATAAAATTTTATTAAGAATTAATTTTAAAAATCTGCTTATGAGTACAATTTATATTGATAGGAATTTTAGTAGCATTTGAATATTTCCTACTAATATGATAAAGGCCAAAGTTTATTTATATGTATGTGAATGTTTTTGTTATACCTTTAAACTGGGTCGCTTTTCCTCGAAAGGATAGTCTGCGTTTAAGCTTATTAATTTTCCATGCCTCATGCCTTATAATTTTTAAATTAGTGTCCAATATCAAAACCACGGACATGAACAACTCTAAGACCTTACGGGTCCAAGCTATGTTACCGCCATCTAAATTGATCTTTCATCGGCCAATTACCTGAACGATATTGTATTGGTCATAAAGTCAACTTGTACTTATGTGTTAGCTAGATGGTTTCATCCTTACTGAATACTGAAAAAGTACCAAAGTCGGGTTACTTTTTAGGGTTCCGTAGCCAAATGGCAAAAAACGGAACCCTTATAGATTCGTCATGTCTGTCTGTCTGTCTGTCTGTCTGTCTGTCTGTCTGTCTGTCTGACTGTCCGTCCGTATGTCACAGTCACTTTTTTCCGAAACTATAAGAGCTATACTGTTGAAACTTTGTAAGTAGATGTATTCTGTGAACCGCATTAAGATTATCACATAAAAATAGAAAAAAAGCAATAAATTTTGGGGGTCCCCATACTTAAAACTGAAACTCGAAATTTTTTTTTCATCAATCCCATACGTGTGGGGTATCTATGGATAGGTCTTTAAAAATGATACTGAGGTTTCTAATATCATTTTTTTCTAAACTGAATAGTTTGCGCGAGAGACACTTCCAAAGTGGTAAAATGTATGTCCCCCCCCCTCTAACTTCTAAAATAAGAGAATGAAAAAACTAAAAAAAATATATGATGTACATTACTATAAAAACTACCAACGAAAATTGGTTTGAACGAAATCTAGTTAGTAGTTTTTTTTAATGCAGCATAAATCGAAAAAAATACACTATTATTAAAACATCGATCAAAGTTACAACACATTACAAGAACTTGAATATTATGTTACTTGCTGCTACGGAACCCTTCATGGGCGAGTCCGACTCGCACTTGGCCGGTTTTTTTCAAGCTCGCTAACCAGTAAGCTTGGGCCAAAATAAGCCGACGTTACTGTAGAAAAGCAATTACGCGGTCCGTCTATACGACTTTGTTCTTTTTTTTTACATTTTTAACAGTATATCTACAGGTACCTATAAGAAAAGGTAAAAGCGATGGTTAATTAAGTGTATACATTTTATGTAAGTAAGTACAATTTTAATTAAGAGAGTCAGGTACGTTGTTGTCATCGTTATATTTTTATACACAAATGTTTCCGGAATACTCTTTGCTCATATTGCATAAGGAAGGTGGCTACAAATCCTGATTTGTGTTGATTATCGTTCAGTAAGTTGACACAGAAGTCAAATGAGTAGATAATTGGGAAGAAGTGCCTAAGCTGTGGCTTAAGCATTACGCAGTCTTCTAATACCTATATGTATTTCCGAAGGTATCTGTCGCTTTGGCTATACCAAAGGGAAAAGCGACAATTAATTAACTACATACATCTGCAATTTAAAACTGTATAGGCACATCTTTAATTAGAGAGTTGCGTTGCCGTTGTGGTCATCGCTCGCCTGATGTTTAACATACTATTAATGTTTCCTGAACGTTCTTTGACAAATGGCAAAAGAAATAGTGGCCTAAAACCCTGATATGCGTTGGTGATGGTCGATACGATAGTCAGATTATCATTGGATTTATCATTTTTAAGATTTAGATCATCACTGTTACAATGCCTATATTGAGCGGTATTAAGGTAGGCACTAGGTAACCGTGGAATAAAGGTCTTTGACCCTCCTTCATTTCGCTGGTTTGCGAGAATAGGACGGAACTAAAAATGATTGATTTTAGAATTTGTCATTTTTTTATTTCTTTGTTAATATTCTAGTGCATACCGTTTGACAGAATTTTGAAATACGTCGATATTCTCGCAAACCAGCGATTTGTTGACATTATTAATTTCTGAAACGGAAATAAAGACAAAGCTGCCTTAATTCGACATATATCGTGATCCTTTACATGATCTAGTAATGGAAAGCAGTTCATTGTTTGTTGTGCGGGTACCTACGCAGAGATGTTAGGAAAAGGTCAATTTACTTTGTTCTACGGCTATCTGAAGTCTTCTTTAATTCCTGGAATCCGTAGATTATCCTAAGTGACGTCAACGTGAATATAATGGAACAGTTTGCCTGCTGCGGTCTTTCCGTCTGATTATAATTTAGGTGTCTTCAAGGCTCTTAATAAAATAGTGTGCCTCACCAATAACGATTGCATCACTGCTTATCATCAGGCGGGATCGCAGTCAAGTACTAGTTTATAACAGATAAAAACAAGTAATCAAGTTGGACCGAGCGGTTACTAGTAACTAGCCTTTCTCGTACTTATTCCTTCCTCCTAATAGTTTGTTGTCAGAAATATGGGATGACCAAATCGATATAATTATGTAAGTAAGTAACTCTTTTCCCACCATTTTCATTATTTGAGGTCAATTTCAGCTGCTGTTTGATATGCATTTATTAGTTGATGAGTTGCGATTCTATTTTGGATAGCTTTGTATTTACTTCACTAACTTCTAACGTTTAATAAACTCCGAGAATTGAAAAACGACCAAAATTTTTATCAACATTTTTTTTTGGTGATTTTTCAATTGTATCTTACAGATCCTGAACTTTTCTTTTGGTTTGGGTTTGTCTAGGTAAAGGGAAGCGTCGTTGTCAATCTTAAATTCTAGAAGCGGAATAACGGGAACATTATCTAACAGTTTCAGTTAATTATTTTTTGTAAGCGCATCCCATAACATTAACCGATCGAACAAAAATCGAACTTAAATTCACAGTGGCACTCGAACACTACTTAATTAAGTAAAAGTGTAGATAATTAGAAAACCAATCATTCGTACAGTAACAAATTAAACGCCTTTTTCACTTCCATCCACTATAAAAACAATTTGTCAATCTGGATCAGCCTAATTGTAAAACAGTTTATATTAATTAGACGCCCGGCTGTCTGCTAAACAAACAACTAAGGCCTGTACTGCCACGGACGCGTAGCTTCATAGACGCGTAGTCGCCATTATACGCTTGGTATACGCCTGCGCGAAGTTTACATACGAAACTATGACACTTTGTCGATGAAGCGGCAACACCGAGCCGTCGCGTGTCGTGTGCGCTTGCTTGCTTCTATAAGGACACGACAAGGGAATCCAATACCGCATCAAAATCGCCCTCCCGCACGCATGCGAGATTGAAGTCACCAATCCCGCGGATTTTAACGGGGATACTCAAAGGTATCCCGCAAAATTCCCACCAGCAAGATCGGATTCCCTAGTCGTGGCCTTATAGAAGCAAGCGGGCGTAAAACGCGTATTTGTCATGCAAATATGACGTAATTACTTCACGAATCAAGTGCAGTGTTAAAGCGTGCGACACCTGCAAGACCACTTTCTTGCGCACGCGCATATATCGCATACATTCACACTGTGACTGATACGCGCCACGCATTTATAACTAATACAAGAAAACTACTCAAACTACCTGTTCTGCCTGTCCACTACACACAAGAAAGTCGTCGGGATACTTGATGGACGGATTGCTTAAAGATCTTAATTGTATGATAGGTTTCGCAAAGAAAGTTAACTTCTGACGCTGGGCAGACATAAATTGAAACTTGAATTAGTTATCAGATTTATAAAACACAAACATGTAACCGAGACATTTACACAACAACATGCTTTAAAAGAGTGTCCATAAAGTTTCTTACAGATTCTTCTCCTTATGAGATTTACGCTTTGGGAGGTGCAATTCGCATAGTTTTTCTGACTGACTGTCTTCTTGACAATTCAAAAATACTTGTATTCTCCCACTCCGCCCTAAACCGGTAGAAGTCATTGTATGATTTCTCACCTTAAAAAAATGATTTATTTCAAAAAAATACCTACTTTGATTCTTGTTATAATACAAGCACTCAACACTTATTTGTCATTAATATAGTCTGTAACTCTAGTAACGATAACAATGAGTTGCGCAAGAACTGCAAAATAACAGCGCATTTGCAAAATGACCCCCAATTAGCGCTACCGACCGCGTTAGTGCACCCATAAAATATACTTTCTTATAGTATTTAATAAAGATAATTAACTCTCTAACCAATAACTTGGGAAAGCCGCCAGCCAGATACGCTTCCGGCTATAAAATATAGTCTTGTTATCGCTAACGAAGACACGTGAATCGCTCGATTTATCGCAAATCGCTCGCAAAAACGCAGATAATCTGCGCTATCTCGTAGAAAGTGCGCAACCCACAGAGGTCGCGCTGAGCGCATGTCAAAGCGCAGCTTTCATACTGTGTGTAATGATATGACGTCATTAGCACACAAATTTGCTAATAATGTCATATTTCTATTGTTTATTTATTTCATACTGTATGGGTTTAGCTACTTTGCGGTTTCTATTGTTAATTTATTATTTACCCATTTCCTTTTTAAGCCAAAAATAAAGCAAGAGTAAGCGAGTCAACAATACTTAAACTGGGTCAAGTGAAATCATCTCTGTACTGAAAATAAGAATAAATCATGAAAATCTAAGTGAAACTACGGTAACCACTAAACATTGTCAGACTAAATAATAGAATAGAAAAGAACCTGAAAAATAACAAAAACAATACCTGACCTGTAAACCTGTTAAAATGAAATTTTCTCAAGCAATGCTCGCTAAAGCTATTTACAGATGGGAAGTAGGAAAATATCAAGTTGAAAGAACTCCATCCATAACTCTACGAATCACGACAAATTCCACAAAATGTCGATTACCCACGTTCCATGGCAGATATAATCTAGAAGGGAGAAATCGACAAAAAACCTGCTAAACTAGTAAAAGGATCGCGTGCGTCCGCAAATACACCCGTTTCTATACAAACTTTGATTTCCTTGGGGAAATTGAACATTTCAACTGAACTGATACGGTTTTACTTTTGATGGGAACTTGTAATAGGATTCTGTGTAAAAGCTGTTATGACGATACTTACATAAGAATATACGATTTACCTTTGTACATTTATTTTTAAGTTCTAAGCCATATTGACTAATAGGTATATATACAAACTTTAAGTAATATCATGTAGGTAAAAACGGGTAAAAAACAAAAATTTTACTGATTTTATATGTTTATGTGTTTTAAAATCTAATGTTCTTTATTAATGTAGTGATTGATGATAGATGAGAGTCTGTAAGTGTTGCAGCACTTGAATAATTATATAAAAAGATTACCTATGTAAATTCCCAGTGCCTATAATGTTGGCGATCCTAAATAAATAAATAATAAAAATAAACTTAGGGCGTCAAAAAATTCGTCCATTTCGATATCAATGGGAAATAAAGCGCTGGATGGCAATATAAATTAGCATTATTACTATAGCCATATTAAATTACCTACCTCATTGACAACAACCGTAGGACAAGTCGACAATTAGCGAGTAAATTATCAGTTTTAGTACATTTGCTAAACTTTCACTTGTATTACTATCTTGTTGTTTATTCTAATTACGTCATTTTAATTAATTTTTGAGTAAAAAAGAATTTGTACCGGAGCGAAGTAGCAACTGAAGCAGTTGAGCCAACAAAAATAACAGGCGCCATAAGCTCATCTATCAGTATTAGCCGTTCACCCATATCCACGGCCTAACGATTGGTTTTTTTCAACTCTTCTATATCCGTATAAGAAAATAGACTCGGCTTCCGCGACTATTTTAAAATATTTCTTTCGTTTGATGTCGTCGTAACATCAACCTATTGACCGATACACGTAACAGAAACGAATTTCACGCCGAATTCAATCTTGTGCCCTCGTTGGGAAAAGGCTAATCGTTTATCGAACATAGATAAACCATGTTTGCTTTGGTGCGGACTACTGGCCCCTTGTTTACTTTTTTATAGTAAAGTCTGATATAAAAACTCAGTTTATTTGTGCGTTTTGGTACGAGTACCCCAATAAATCCAATCATTAGTAAACTTATATAATAATACCAAATAAGCAAGTTAGATCACCTATTACTTTTTCTTTCTCATTTGCAATGATCAAAAACAACATACCGAATGTATTTTGTATTTTTTTTTTTCTCAATAAATTGATACCATTCTAAAATGTAAATATTTAGCAATTAAAGTGTCTAGAATACAAGTCTTTCGAAACTTATTCGAGAACAGATTCGTACTATTACGAATATACATACATATTTATTTGATCTGGTCTGTTTGGTTATTGCATTGTGAGGTACATTTTTGACGCTTTGTTTTTGAAGAATTTTATGAGCTTGAGCTTAAAGACAAAGTTCGTTGCGGCATTCATGCACACGAGCATCATATTTATAACGATCAAATATAACGATTTCTCTTTATGCCTAGGAATAAAATTGCGAAGATACATTCAAATACATCGCTGTAAATAAACTGATGATATTTTATTTCTTTCTATACCTACATGTACATAGGTTTATGTAGTACAATGTATAGGTACTACACTGCGTATTGAAACGAGAAAAGCAGTATCTGAGTGCCTAGTGTGAGTTTTTAGCGTTTATGACATTTGGCGCTTCGATTAAATAATCAGATAGCCAAAAGCGGTAAACGTTTCCATCGCGTTAAACAACCCGCACTAAGGCCTCTGGACTGAGTACAGTCAAGGAAATTAGTTGATTATCTTATACCACGTGTTTTACAGTCAACAAAGGAGATAAGTAACCAGGGGCGTCAAAAATAGTCGAAGTTTTCATAGAAACGAATCGAAGGATATAAATGGAACAATTAATTTTATGGTAAATAAAATTCTCATTAGTCGAATTAAAATTCATTTATATGCATCCATCGGTTTCCATGAAACCCTCCTTTTTATTGTACCTACTATAACCATTTTAAAAGACTATGTAGACAGTTGCGATTTAAATAATGGAAAATTCATTTGACATTTTAAATATGCAAACGATTTAAGCTGCTGGTTAATTATTTTTTTCAATTGATATAAACTAGTGCTTCACTGCAATCCCATCTAATATAAGCAGTTATGCAATCATCGGTGAGGCGCAATTTGCTAAGCAGTCACCTCCTTTGCTTTTAAAAAAAACTCTTTTACATGGGAGATCATTAAATGACTTTTCCTGCTCTCGCAGGAGCAGGAGGGAATGTCAGACTTTTACTGACTAAAACCCACCGTGCTCCATCTGTTGCCCTTTGCGAGGACCACGGTTATAACTCTCGAATAATTAGGCTACCCTGATTGAAAAACGTCAAAAAACTTCTCTCGCTCTGGCAGGAGCAGGAACAGTGTTCCCTCACTTGTCATTTGCGAGACGGTAAACCTTTCGAACAATTCCGCAACCCTGGCAGGCCTAACATGAAGCTATAATAGTTATTTAGCTTATACAGAACAGCGCACATAACAGTATCTAAAGCTACTGAACTAGCTAGTTAAGCTCTACATTGGCAGGTCAGCAGCTTAACAGCTTTAACCTACAATCTTTAACTAGCTGATATACAGATGTAGTTAGCTAGAATGTTAGTTGGCTAGTTATTACCAATAACATTGTTGAGGCAACGGCCATAATCTTAACAGTTCTTGGTAACCAGTCCATTTAAACCTTCCAAAACTAATCTAATCTTTGTTTTCCATATGCCTCAGTTACTCACCAACCGGGTGTTGCCTTTTTTTTAAAATCAAATCGAAAACATTTATGTATTTGAAATTTACATACACTGTTGAATTATCAAAATGTTGGCTAGTTCAAAAAGTGAAGCTAAATTGCACATTCCAAAGACCAGGAGAAGTCATTGGATGATTTCCCACCTTAAAAAAAGAGTACTTGGGTGCACTAGGATAGCGCGTACCTACAGGGATAATTGTAATCACCGGTTTGTACCACATTTCATGAAAAGTGCTTAAGGGGCCTCTGCGAGTTGATTTCGGCTCCTCGTACGCCTTCCAAAGGTCCAAGAACCCAGAATCCTGTGGTTAGAGGATAAATATATAAAAGAATTTGCCTGAAACTTCTGTTTAATCACGAAACGCATTCAGTATTTAGAAGAGGTTCACAGTTGTCTTGGAACTTCGCTTGTACACACAATTACGAGTACTCTCAAACAATGACCTCAAATACCCACCCATATCATACCCGTTTATAGGGTGTAGTAGAAAGTTGTGATCATATTTAGAAAAAATACTTCTGCTCTTATAAATAAACAGTTTGATAAGAAGTCTTAGACAATTTCCAAGAAAAATTGTACTTCGGTACAGAGTTGCTTCTAGGCAAGCGTGTTCCATCGTCGGCCACATCATCGCTTACCATCAGGTGAGATAGTGGGCAAACGTGAGCCTATTCATAATAAAAAAAAAGTTATCATTCAAAATTACAGAGGTTTTTTTTTATAATTGACTGCGGCATCCTTGAGATTACCGTTCCATTAGACGGGAAGAAGCAGTCTCTAAAATATGACCACACCTTTCCGTTACATCCTGTAGAATAGAAGACCATTAACCATTCAGCCTCATATTAACCTTGTCACGAATCATCAGTATGTATATCTATTAAATGTCACAAGAGTACACGACATTTATGGCGTTGTATACCATGGTAATGGTATAGTACCATTGACAAATAAGTCGTGCAATAATATTTATGGTGTAAGTGAAAGTGCTGTATATAATAATGGTGATGGTGACCATGAGGTGGCGCAATATCCTTGATATACCATCGATAGCAGTAGCGTTTATGGAAGACACTGGTAATACTATTTCAATAGCATTACTGGAGTTGCCAGTAGCGCCAATGATCTTAGTGGACGTCTGACACGGTCTAAATTCACAAATACTAAAAGATTATATTTGAGATAGAAATGATCTGTAAATCTCTAAGTCAAGACAGAATAAATAAACAGGAGTCTACAGAATACACATACAGAACTTTTAATGAAAGCTTTTATTTCTTGTTTTCAGACTATCTGATGACTTACTAACCAATGATTTAATATGGATAATTAAGGTTTCCTGTGATTAATAAGTATTAAGCAGTGCAGTTACTCAGCGGGAGATTCCTGCAAGTCTTCACTCATTTCTAAGAACTCTTGAAAGTTTGCGAGAAATCCATTGTCTTATTCTAAACTCTCGAGAGGCTGATAAGATAATCACAGCAAAATTCCTTTCGCTCTGAATAGTAATTGTTTGATTATAACTCGCGAATGAATATTCAATAATAGCTATTTGCTTTGTAAATCGACAAATTTGCAATAGAGCGTTGTCTGTATCTATTAACACACTTTATCGTTCCGCGTTCCATTGACCCAATGTTCACGTTGACATACTACAATTTATTTGACACATGCATTCAAATACCTATTACAAGATATACACAATATATAACATCACGATAAAATTTAAAAAAGTAAACTAAAATTGAAAGTTTTCATAAGAACACTAGTAAACTGCACTCAGGTTGATGAAAATGAAGAAAAAGAATGCGGTATTTAACGTAAAGTCGTTTATTCCAGTGAAAAAGTAATTACGAGAACTTACTAGGTATATCCCAAAGTTAGTAAAGCTACTTGATCAACATGCCATAAAAGAACTTCGCTACGTTCCAAAGAACTAACATAAAATGTGCAGTATGTAGGTAAACGTCAGATGTGAACCAATTGAACCGGTTGTATCTGACCGTCCTCGATGCATAGTTCACAACAGCTGCGTTTGCGCACTATGAGCCAATCCAAGCCAATTGAATAAAGGAGCCTCGGGCCGCTGCACTTATTTGGAAAGTTCACGACCCTTGCAATAGAGCTGTCCTCACTTCACGCTGCTGGCGCCAAAACACTCTCTTTTATCCTTTACCGGCGCTCAATAAGTTTCTACATATGCCTGACATTTGATATACCCATCATTCAATTTGCAAGTTGCAAAATTTAACGATATTTCATCCAAACTTAAATTGAAAACCGTTTATTATGATCCATCATCACTCCATCCATCAAATATTGGAGACGATGAAACATTGACTCGAGTTTTAATGAGATTTCATAACGGTGCAGCCTCGACTGTGCAACTAGTAGTCATGTACTTCAACTTCATTACAAAGTAACAATGTTAGCGCTTTCAAGGAGTCTCCAAATGGTTAACCTAAATGAATCGAATAAGGAAAATAAATAAATTCGTTTTCTAATCAACTCATTAGTTTAACAGCGACTTTTGAATATGTACACTACGTATTTCCATTCTGAAAGTTAAGCTCTTGCTTTTAATTAACAGTCTCTATATTTATTTTACTTGTACAATGCAACGCTGTCCTAAATATTTTTTTTTATTCACTAGGCGCGTATTACGTAACAGCCTTTCCAATACTGGCTCCACTTCCCGCTTCAAGGAATGTTGGCATCAAGGCAAGTTGGTGACAGGGCCGATCTGACGCCTTCAATGATCGATAACATGCACCAAGTATATTGCATTCGTAACGTGGGAGTATCTCTCGACTAAAAAACACTTCGGACTCAAACTAATGTAATATTATTTTAATGTGTGGGCTTAAACACAATCATAATATCAGGTTACTAAATTGTTAAAATATTTCAAGGTCCAATAGTTTTCTCGCGCTCAGACATCGCTGCACTTGAGACTACTTTGTATTTACATTTACTCGTTATTATTTTTATCATAAAGGTGTTTTGTTGGACCCACAGCCAGGTGGCGCTTCAAGATTCCATAATAAACGTGCCCAGCTGTTACGGGGTGAACGGACTCTATGTGGTTCGGTTTACGAGTCTTTTGTAATGCAACCTTAATCCTGATAGAGATAGGGCTTATTTTTATAGGCCAGCCCCTTATATGGCTTTTCCTGTCATAGAAAATTACATTCCCGATTGTACAGGACTCCGCTTAATTGGATTTGAGATTCCTTCTATGTGAACTGAAACTGGCAGAGCGGTCTTGGGAATATTATAGCTTTGTTATTGTGTTCTTTAGCCTCGGACGGCCTGGTTACATAGTAAATGGTAACATTCCATTCCCAAGGTGAGCAGATTATGGTTTAGCTAGTGTTTAGTACATTTACAATTCATAAAAAATATCTTATGTCATGTCCGACAATAGAGACGTAATTTACTCAACAAACTTGTCTGCCGTTACGTATGTATGCCTTGACTAGTTATTACTCTGGTCTTGACAAAAAAATAAAGATTTATTAGTGCTCTATTTCAAATGTCAACCACATCTAATTATTATGAGTTGTTGTACATGCAAAGTTTAAAGCCACCTTAATTATGATTTTTAGAGCACAATGATAGAACTAGAACTTCTTCAAGACTTTCTGAAAAATACTTTTGTCTTATTCAAAGTCCTTGTCCAAACTTGCAGTTTGCATTCTGTTGTAATGTCTTTATTAACAGTAAAATACTTCTCAGATAATTAAGAGATAATAAAACACCTGCAAAATGCGAATGAGATTTTCACGTCATTTACAACACCATTGCACTTTTTGTTTAAGCTTTTCCGTTCGTACAATACCCAGTGGCACAATGTAGAATGAACATGTTTCTTTGGGCCGCACCTGTTTCCTGCTAGTAGCTGATGCATGTCGCATTGTCTTCGTTTTTTACCAGCTTTTTGTCCTTTTCCGTTGCTTTATTAAACTGCGGGCGGTTTATAAGTGATCTATTATGTTCCTTCGTGTATGTGCACTCTGAACATGAGCTTGAATTTGACGTGGGAAATATATTTCTTCCCAGAATTTATAGTAAAACAATCGCGGCCCAGATCCGTTATATTGTACAGTTTCTATACTGTCAATGTGAAATTACACAATAAAGAAACCTTACTTGTGAAGATAAAGGTTTCCACTGCGACACTGAACTGACTTCGAAGGTTGATTTCTTCTGTTTTATAAATGTATTGTAATGCCCAAATATTTATCTAATGCATGTTGATATTAAAAGCTACGGTTTATTCTTTCATTATCCTCATCAAAGCTGCCAAGGCGTAGCTAAAGATTCTTTGCTAGGTACATGTTTCCAAACCGTGTCTCTATTTTAACAACCTCGTATTTCCAAATTTGTAATATGAAATACTTCAAGTCATCCGCAAAATGTCCAAGTATGATGCGTGTAGCCTAAATGCCGTTCGCCCACTTACGACCGTATTTAGCGTATATTGGCTCTGGTCAGTTAAAAATATCACTTTAGTAACAGCGATTTAATATTTTATTTATTAACTGATATTCGTTTAAATTGGGTATCTTGTCATTGACAAAGAAACAAGACGTTTGTGTCATCTTCTTTGTTTGATTGAGTTTCTGTAGATTCTTCACTACTTTAGGCTCCAATGTGTAATCCTTATTTTGTAAACTTACTATTAATACGAAATCTGCAGCTGCTACATCGTAAACCTCCTTGACAAACTTATTTGCCTATAAATGTGCCAAATTAATTTCCATTTAATCTAGCGTTAGCTTAACGTAGTTGATCTTCAATTGAAATCGTTGTTTGCCAATACAGTCAACAGTTTTCCTTTCACTCTCCTTTGTTTGCCACGGCAATCTTTTGCCACAAAAAAAAACTATACCTAATTTAATCCACTAAAAGAGGCATGAAAAATTCATTGAGAAGATCATTTGTAATGGCTCACATGAGTTTTAGATCTGATGAAGCATAATGTCAATGTGCGAATAACTTTGTGTAACAATGACGAGAGATATTGAATTAAAACTATAACGACCGTTATTATGTGTGTATATTAATATTAGTCAGTCGGCAAACCATGTTCTCCTTCGTTCCGCCCACATCGGACATTCACAGTGTCTTTGCAGGAACTCATTTGCAATGTCCTAATTCGACAATCGAAAATGAGAAAAACTTTCTAAGAGGTACCTATTTATATCTAAAGAAACCTCAAGTTGTCCCTTGCTTTCATATTTAACATCTATTTGAACGTGCTGCACATATGAACTAGCAGTAATGATATAATTTACATATCAGTAATGCCGCACTAAAACTAGACGCATAGCCTGAAAGACAAACAATGCATCGGTAAAATCGACACGATAGACTACGAAAAATCAACGTTTTAAATGTTTATCAATAATGTATCCATGCGAGATCACGATTTCTAATTACAAAATTAATTCGATCAAGTACTATCTACGCGTGTCTGTCAATCGACGGCCACGATTTGAAGTTCAATGCCGCAGACAGCAGCACCAAAGAAAATGATGACTAGCATATTTCTTTACAAAAAAATTAATCTGGTTTCTGCAATATCATCGCATCGTATTGATACAATACAAGCCCGCGTATGGCTGAGTGCTACTAACCCACAACTATTGTCCCTAGGCGTCATATTTTCGTTAAATTTTAATTCAGTTATTTGTAGGTGGTTTTATGTATAATGTATGCCTTATTAACTTGCAAGAAGTGGCTCTACGTGTATATTTGCCGCATGGTAAATTATTGTTTATTTAACACTCGCATTCGGTTAGTACAATACAAATATGGACATGGCGAGCACAGCCACTGGCGCAACAGTAGAGCTGACTAGGTATGCGTTAGCGCAACCGGTAATTTGCAAGGGTTTTCTGATCACACTACTATATTTAGAAGCAGGACTTACTTTATCAATTAGCAAGCTTTCATTGCCGCATTCCACCTTGCAGTTTTATAAACTGCAGACCATGTTGAGAAATCAAACGAAAGTATTTGCCATTTACTTTCAAATACATATAATTGCAATAAGTTTGTGCTCCAGTTTCCGTAAAAATCCAAAGCACGTACAGATGGTAGTGACACCAAAAGACACCGCAGACAGAATATGCGTCCAGGTTTGAGGCCGAATTAAATGAATAAGTTAACCCTGAATTGTGGAACTGCTTGGGTCCGACAAGATTTCACTAAAGTGCTTTGTTTAGAATCGAAAGTGTTTAGCCGTTTGGCTGTGATGAAACATTATCTATCGGTCTAACAAGGTAGCCATACAACTGAAACATTCGATTAAACCCTGTTCCCGTTCCTTTCTATGTAGCAAAATGTTTAGCGACAAAATGATGAATTTAAATCACTTTGTTATATTCAATGCTTATAATGGCATGATTGCAAATCGAAGGTTACTCCGCAACATAGCGCCGGCCTTTTTTGTGCATTGAACGCTGTATGACCATGACCTTTAAAAATAATTTAATTTTGTTGATCTCATTTTATTCTTAGACTAATTTTGGGATTTGGGAAACCTTTGTAGTCATGAACAGTTTTAACATATCGATAAATGGGTATTAAATACCTTAATACTAATTAATCTTTTTCTCAAGATTTTGTGTTAAGAATGCCTGGTAGCTGGCTACCCATTTTATGATCTGACATAGTTATTGTCTGTACCTCATTTATACAATGCAAGGTATGTACGATGCAATAATGCTTTATATGACTCAACTGCTTGTGTTAATTAATCGTATTACCTCATTTATATTAGTTCTAAGCACTTCAATTCGTGGGAAACCCATTCCGTTTGCAATTCGTGCGAAAGTTAGTTAGGACATGCGGATTGTTCGTTAACTATCAAATTAATCTAAAATAAAGTGAAACAGGACTCCAAGCCGGTGACTTGGTTGTATGAAACTGAAACGAAGAATGCATGTTTGCATTAGATATTTGTCAACAAAGCTTTATGTCGCATTGAATGAAAACTAATTACTCCGTGATCGCCTCCACCATTCAGTGATTCAGTTTTGTTGGAAGTGACAACAGTGCTATCGATTTATTTGCTTATGGATTTTTGTGCAATTCTTGGCTGCAGTGTGTGTTTTGGTTGTATATAAGATTATACAATTATTTTTATTATAATGAAAATTCGCAAGGTTTTACCAGGTTTGATTACAAATATGATTCCTACAATATAATGTCTAATATGGTTCAGCTCAGAGATCTATAAGTTGTCGCCAGTCGCCGTATAATAGAGTATAATTATGACTAAACTTCTTTGGGTAATTTTTCATGGCAATATTAATGTATACTTATTCCTTAAAATATTAAAAAAAATCAAAATCAATCTTGGTGTTTGCGTTAATGGAGGACTTCCTTGCCAGAGGAGAGTGCCAGGCGCGGCGGGTTCGCGCGCGTAGCAGTCTGCCCGATGAGCCGTAGCGCGGCGGTCTTGCCGCCATGCTCGCGTAACCTTAGCACCGCTCAACTGTATTGCATACTTTTCGACAACATTTTAAAATTTTTAGAGTGATTTCGGAAAGTGTCGTGAAAGTTTTTTTGTGATATTGAAATCTGTGACGTTCAGGGATCAAACTGTGCATGCATTGAATATATTCAAAGTGTCAGTGACATTTTATCCAGTGTTAAGTGATGAATTGGGACGCCTACGCGAATTACATCATTTGGTGATGTTGACTTCTTTCCAAAGGGAGCGAGTGTTTCAGAACGTTTAATTAGTTATTAAGAGTGTCGTGAACCGGGAGATCATCCTGATGAAGCGGTCGACGTGGGTGGACGTGGAAACGGGCGGCCGCCTCGGCTGCAACGGCGAAATCTTCTGGAGCGAATGCGCTGACTGCGATTGCTCTTACTGCAACCCAAACTACGTTTGCGTGTGTAGTGACAAGGTATTATGACTAACTGTGGATATCCTGACAGCTACTGTATCTACATCCTCCTGACTGTACAGTTTATAATTTGTTGTTTTTGTAACAGAAACTTGTCATTCTCAAAAGCAAACAATGGACTATAAACATTTTAATATTTAACATAATTCTGAAATACCTACTCGGTTATTCCCGACTGCTGCATTGCAGTAAGTTTGTTGCCCATACACACAGTAGCAAGAAAACTAACTCACTGATAAAACAAAGTTTGAACATCGTTATCTCTTTTCGTAATGTACAAATATTTGCTCACTCAGTCTTCAAGGTCCGTCGACCTTTCGAGTCGTGTGAAGTTTTGTACAAAGTAATTATAACATTCACAATTCCCTGTGTTTTGAAAGGTTGTTGTTATTATGAGCAAACTATAAGACTTGACATAGAAATCTGTCTATAAATTGTTAAAGCTTACATAGGTAACCTACTTTCGAACGTACAAGTTAATGTACTTAACGCTGAGAAAAACCATTGAGGCAAATCACCTCTAACTCGGAGTATGATGAGACATTGATGGCCACGGAACTTTAGCATGCGACCACGCAAGTTGTCTCGGACTGAATTTATTCTCATATGGTAAAATTTTGTGGTCGGTATGACTAGACGCCGCGAGCTACACCAAGCATTCTTGACTAGAAATTCATAGCCGCTGTTTTGTTTTCTTTTTAGGATGCGGATGTTTTCGAGATGTTATTAACATAAATGCGTATTTTAAAGTGGTCCAGATTATCTATTCTGTAATCCTAACGCTAATTGAATGATTGCCATTTCGGATACATTTAGTGAATAAGATGCAAAAGTAGATCAGATGCTGCTCAGGCCCATCTGTTGCATCAACGTTGTTTTATGGCAATTACGAAAAGTTCGGATTCTCTATTCTGGATTTTATCCGAGACACTCGTTTTTGACCAGGCTTCAAATAAATACAGACGCGAATGACATCCAGATCTCACAATGATAAAGAATATGGCGATCAAGATACACGAGTGACATTCTTTTATCTACAAAAATGGATTTTCTGCGATTAAATCCTTTCTGCAAACTTCACCAGTAAATCTACTGTCACGTACCGTGTTTGAGGTTGTGATTGGCAGACCAACGAAATTGGAATTACATTTAACAACTGTTGAAATTGAATCGGATTTCAGGCGGATGCAATCGCTAAATGCGATTTAAGTGTTCATTAGGATTTCTGGCTTCTTTAGCAACGTCTTATAAAATACAAGTTATAGATTTCTAAGTTCTTGTGAAATTGTGCTTTATAGCACCTATTAAAATGTGTTATTAAGTTCATCGTCCTACCTTGGAGTAAATGCTGAGTTACTTCATCATCATTATTGTATAACCATATAAGTCACGCCAACCAAATATGTTTTAACGATAATGCCGAAAATGGTCTTTATGTCCCATAAATACAAAGATATGTCGTCTGAGAATCTAATGAATCCTGTATATTTTAGAAAATTTGTTTTGTTTTGCTTCTCCTTGAAGATGTCTTTGAAGGTTGTGAAAGAAACCCTTGACAAAAAACCGTCTGTCTAGTCTTATGAGGCCTTTATGTAGTATCATATACAATGCTGCTTTACAATACATGAGGAAAGTGAAACTCTAGAGGGGTTTTTTCTTACATGCCTCCGGCTTTGTCTGAAGCGCATACCGCATACGTGAAACGAGCTGTTTTACCCGTATGACGCCTGGGAAAAGCTTTTACAATATTGTTTATCGATTGTGCGATAGTGTTGCTGGGAACCTGTTCGCTTCAATCTTTCTCGTGATTTACGATGATGATAGTGCTGTAAGACAGGTGTTTCATTTATATTACGTACAATGTACATAGATTGCTGTGCGTTGTTCTCAACAACGATATGGATCATTTCTTGCTCAAACTTGGTGTTATTTGTGTTGCTACATTCTATACTAACTCTGTATCTATAAAGAGGAAAATATTGAACATTTGAGTATTTGATCTCGAAAGGCGATGACACTTTTTCCTGTAATTACACATTTAATCAGAGTGAACGATATGAAGGAAAAGGGAGTTAGTGATTGTGTTACGGGTGACAGGTCAAAATGGAAGAAAAAAAACAGATTGAACCGATTTCAAATAACATGGGACAAAGGTAGGAAGGTGATGATATACTTGTATCACATTATATGAAACAATATAGATACACTTCCGATTACGAAATTTTTGACTGATTTTATTGAGTACCTAGTTGTTAGGCAAATCCTTTGTTCTACATACCTATTCAATCAAATGTTTGTATTTCCTTATGTAGATAATAACCACTTTGATTGTTATTTCTGCGTTCATTGGTTTCGTTAATTGAGGATTGGTTTATTAGTCTACGATCTTATCTTCGTTAATTTAGGTTTATTGCTTTCCAAAACTACTTGTTAATATATCGAATTAATTACTAATTTATTAAGCAATCTTATTGTATGCAATTTAATCATACTTGTATAATTCTAGTTTTCTTAGATTATTATCACTATGTTAACTTGCCTTTCTGTTATATTTATTAACAAGAAGAACCCGAGAGTCGAATTTTGACATATCGCAATGTTTGGTATGAGAAGTTTGCATTATTCCAAAGCTTGGGTAATGATAATGGGGTAATGACGAAACTCATCAACATCTCGTGAATTTTCACATACAATATTTCTCATTTGATACGCTTAGAACTGAATTCATTCTTCATTAACAGTAGTAATGTGCTATTAGGACAGTTAATTAACTTCAAAGAACTGTCAGCAAAATTGTCGGTATATCCACTAGGGCTGATGCCTCCTAGGGTTGCGGGGTTCTTCGAAAGTGTCACCTTGGACCTGGAACGCAAAGGGCAATTGTAGGAACTCAAGCGGGTTTTATTAAGCAAGAGTTAGACTCTCCCTCTCACTCCATTCAGAGCGGGAAGAGTTATTTGATAATATCCCTTCCAAATACAAATAAAGGGTAATTGATGATCTACACTAAGCGACATAACTGTTATCAGAAAAATATAACCGAAAAATCATATTGTTTTTAGGTTTGCCATAGAGGCATTTCGGTAGCAGCATGTCAATTGCATACTTGATTTTTTTGACAAACGATATCACTGATCAATGTCACTTTGTCAAGAACCTCTGGACTATAAATGTAATGCTGCAACAGACCCTGTTACCAGCATTAGTTTGTCAACTGTAGTCAAAATATATAATCAATAGGAACAATCAATTGCTTGTATTTGTTTGACAATTGGTACAGTGTTGTTATGAAATAATATGTAGGTATTTAATGATGTCAGTTGTTTTATAGCTTCGACCATTAGGGATGTAACTCCCTAACAATATGATTCAAAAGAAACATTATAGGCACCTATATACATGGTTGTGACATCATTTTGATATTCTATGACTGAATATTTCATAAGTAGTTAGGTACCTACCTAACGTTATGTTGTTGAACTTGCACTGAAAGTTATCCGTCAGTGACACATTTACATTAAAGCGCTTGACGATGAAATATACTGAAAGTTGATGTTCACAATTTTTTTTTAAAAACAACATAATTTTTTGTTTAAGTATGCAAAGCCTGAACGCAGTTTGGTCAAAATCAGTAACTGAATGGAATCCAATAGTTTTTATACCATGTTATATTTTTTCCCAAAAATATTTAAAAAGATCACAAGTTTGACACTAAGTACAACACAGGTCACGGCAGGTATTAGGAGCCAGCAAACAACTGGGTGTAAGTGCAAAACAGCCCTCAGTAACCTGGATGGCCCGGTGACTACGTGGGTATTTTTGCTGACATAACAAGCTTATAACTTGATGATTTTTCATGATACAGTTATGAAATTTGGTACATAGATTCTTTACATAAAAATACTAGATATGTGTTTCGGATTTCGCATATATTAAAACGAATGTTATCTATTAGTATTATGTACTTACCTACGTCGTAAAAAATTTAAAATATCAGTTACTTGTTGAGATTTTTAGGTCTTATTAAACAAAAGTAAAAGAATTTTAAGAACATTTAAAGTTAGGTGATCATATTTTTTTTAAATAAATGATGAGAAAAAGAAACTGAGAAACGACGCGAAAATCGAAAGAGAAATCGCGATGATAATAAAAATAAAAGTCGCATCAAAAATTATCACACACAAACACAACAGCTGATTCAGAAAAAAAACTCGTTTTAAGATCGTAAGAGTTGTTGTGATGGTATACCACTTGTTCCGGCGTTCGTGCCGTGCCGGGAGACGTCAAAACGGTACGAGCTAACAGTTTTCTGATTTCTAATAACGACATTACCATATGTTGGCCTTTCACGTTTCATGTATTGGATAACTCACGCGATTTTGTATCAACGAGATGAATATATTGTATACAACGTTTCCAAGCAGCTTTCTGCCGAAAACTATTACTTGCGATGATTTATTACTGGGTCGTGGGGCACTTTGGACCGGGATCGTGGCCCCACCTATATGTATAAATAGTAAAATTTTATGTGTAGTATTTTGGGACCACAAATAAAATAAATACAGCTTTTTTGGTTACTGTGCTTTATAGGCTCTGTGGTTCCTAAATACTTCTAAAAAAAATATTAGTAGAAGTTGGGACCGCGGTCCCGGTCCAAAGACACCCCTACGACCCGAATTATTTTCAACACGTGCAAATTGTTAAATGACCTACAATGAAATAGTAATCCGTAATAATATCAAAGAGATTTTGGTTTTATATTGATAAAACATATTGACTAGCTGGTATCATAAAAGGAATTAAATTAAAATATAACAAATACATTAATAGATTATAAAATGACAAATAAGGAAAGTTACAATGGTGTTATTTACCTACTTTGTTTCGCCAGTTTTCCTGGACCCCGTGCAGTCCACGCGCGTGTATAAATTATATTGTTTTAATATTACAAAATGCTTGCAAAAAAGTGTAAAGTGAATAGTAGGTAATATAGAATTTACAAAGTTGCATTATAATGAACGTGTTTCTGATTTTGGGGTTACAGTGTGAAAGTGAACATTCGCAGTGAATTGATCATGAACGGGGAGTGCTGTCTACGTTTCTAGATCGTTCCAATAAAATCATAATTAATTCTTTAAAACTGATCTCCATACGACTGCTTTACGACAATTTTATAACTTTCTTTAAATTGTCTGAGAATGACTGTATGCTTAGCAAATGAAACTCATAAAATTACTAAATCGATGTTAAAGAGGTGGCAAAATTGTGTTTCGATTCAAGTTTAGGAAAAGAATTACCTTTTTGTTAGCAGCGCACAGCAAACAATGAGCTGTTTAGCGTCCGCTGAGGTGCTAACTACATATTTGAGAAACAAACGCGCATCGCCATTAACACGGCTTTGTAGATAACGCCTTCACTACCGGTGTTTTATGAATTCTCAATGTTCCTGTAGTACTCATTTATTTAGTATACTGTTTGTGATACAACAACTAAGTAAAAGTGCAGCCAAATGTGAACCTATACGTCCTCCATGCGACGACGATTTTAATAATACAATTATAATGTTTGAAATGCAACATTCTGATGGTAGCAGTTAATTAATCTAAACACTGCACTGTTTAACCAAACAGGACAATATTTTGCATTGTTTCCGCTGCGACAAACGATGATACCCAATGTGCATTGACATTATTTGCCTCGGTAGATATGATTTGCGCAGATTTATTGTACAAGTCACCACCAAAATTCGGCTTCGCATTTCAACTAACATTATTTTATCGAGTTTCTAATATTTCACTCTCTTATAGTCTGGTTATTAAACTTAATAGGATATTTATCAAATAGCGTGTTTGATATAATCGAGTACCAACTTGAAAACACGCAGGCAATGCGTGATTTTATCCTGTTATACCTAGCATTATTTCATGTGTATTTTTAAATACAAATTTGAGTGCATAATTGAAGTCCGTTATAAAACTTATAAATGATGATCTACTCATTCCTGATTAATGGCAGCTCTATTTCTGGATTAAGTATTGTTTTTGTTTACATGTGGCCGGGCGTTGCCCTTTCAGGCGCACTTTACGAGATAGCCTGGCTTGCTCAGCCTCCCTCCCATCCCAGCTCTCGTCCGGCGGTGGTTCAACTTGTTCAACTAGGCCGTCAAGGATGCGGTCTGTGGTTAAAAAATCTTTCTTAGCGGCATCTTACCCATTTTTATGCGCTTGTCGGGTTTCATGTTTTTATTTCTTGTTTTTATTAGCACTCAACATCCATGTAATATTTAACTATGTCTACATTCGCAAGGCTTCAATGATATTTTGAGAAGGAAGTTCTTAGTTTGCGCAAACTACGATTAACACTAGAAAAATATAGCTTTCTTTAACTTATACAACTTAAAGATTATCTTTATTGTTCTATCTATAAAAATGAAAACGTTTATCTTCCTATCAGATTTATTCTTCTTAGCACGTGCTTTCGTGTCTTGAAGTAATTCTACAGTCGTTTCATTTCCTGTGTTTAAAACTGGACAATCACACAAATTACCCGCTCAGTTCGTCGTGGTTTAATTGCGAACTCCGATTTCTCACTAGTAACGGAATACGCTGGTCCAAGTGAAAGTAAACTTATTCGACTTCTGGGCTTCGGCTTTAATCATTTATCAATTTTGATCATATATCACTGGGCTTCAAAGAGGTCGTAAAAATTTCACTCCATAGAGGGCATTACAATGTTCAATCACAATAATCAGATGACAAGAAATATTCTCGTATTTTGATGTCTTTCTTGAAATGAAATAAACTTTTTTCATATTAATTTTTTTTTACATGCCTTTAATGTACCTACACGTTCTTTTATTCAGCTTCTCCTCATCCAGTCATTTGACTACTGTAGATTTTCACTAAACTTGATACTTGAAAATTCATCGACCCACATTCAATCAATTTAAATACTCGTTCAGTACTTGTGCGATCAATATACCGTTGTCAGATTATTGCTATCGTGCATGACGGCTTTCGTGAATCTTTTGATCTGTCTGCTGTAAGTGACATAAATCTGTACCTACATGAATCAGTAATGAGTTCCCACCTTCCAGCGTAACTGTTCATAGCGTTACATGAGCTTATTAGTGATGTGCGGATCTTCGCAGAATCAATTTCATTGTTGTCACGGAGCTAACGGGATTGTAACCATGCATTGGTGCACCGCAACTTTTTACACGTATACTTTATGGCGTTATTTCCCCCGATGCATGTGTCGCGGGCTTAACGGATGTGATCGTCGCAAAACCGTCACCACCACTCGACTACCTACTCACCACTAATGCACACATCATGTTCACGTTTAGCATTAACGACTAAAACAGACTGGATAAATGACAAAAGCATGTTCATTAGTAATTTTCAATTGACCGTAGAAAGTGGTTGCAAGAACTTTTTCACCTAGCGAAATGTCACCCGGAAATACTCGTACATTAGCCAAGCAAGTTAGGTACTTACTCTTATTTTATCTGTTTATGTCCAAGTAATGAAACACGTTTTGGCAATTTTACTTTTCTTTTCTATTTACTGGTTTATGAATATTTTAGATGCCAACGTATCTTTTAGATAATTTTGTTTTGTAATACAGACGTCACAGATCGGTCGGTACAGTCGGTACAGACTGTATTTGCAATGTCTGGTTTGTCATTACTATCCTACCGGACTGTATGAAGGTATTAATTATGTTCTAGAGTTTGCAGAACAGGTGAAACTAGTTCAAAAGCTTGTATATGATTACGTTTAAAGAGACTTAATGGAACATGCGTGTGTAATATGTCTTTATAATTATGGGTTACCGTAACAAACCCCTTTTTCTAGCTATGAATATTCAAAAGTGTTACTTGCAAATACGTTTTTATAACCAAGCGCTTTCATAATATTTTTTTATTCTACATATAATATTTTTTTATTCTATATATTTGCCATATTGTTCTGTTTATACGTCTGCCGATTTGTCTTATTTAAAATCTGTTCTTTATATTCAATTGTTGGATCAGTAAAATTAAATACTGGAGTCCCTTTTGTTAAACAATTGCTTTCTTACACTCGTTTCTATGTCCATCTAGCTCATATTAGGTATATCTAGATGGTTTTTGCATTCGGAAGAGTCTAGAGCCCTTTTTTTTGGTGGGAAAATCATCAATGACAACCCCCGCTCTTGGGTGGAGTGGGAGATAGTGTCAGACTCTTTCTGTGAAATTGTTACTATTTTGGTGTACAATAAAGTTTATTCTATTCTATTCTATTCTACTGACTAAAAACCCACCCCGTTCCTTCAAGCCTTCAAACCGGGGCTCGAGTTGTCTTTCGAAACTAACCCTGGCCCTGGTAGGCTTCGATCCAGCTGGGCCCCTACTGTTGCTGACAACTCCTTGAGGCGCGCGGGAACAGTGCGCGCCGTCGACGACTTGGGCTCGATCCGGACAGTTACCGGACGGTCGGACAGCGAGCTACCCATTGCTCACTACCCACAAGCCCACGCTTACGGTGGCCGGAAATCGGGTACGGAATTTCGGCGGCGGCAAGAGCGCCGTTGCCTGATGCGTTCGGCCTCCTCCTTTGCGAGCATTACTGCTTCGCAGAAGTCAGCGACCGCCTGCCACTCCTCCTCGCTCTGGACCATGGCCTGAACCAAGGCCCGGCGCGAGAGGAGGCTAGAGCCCTCTAATTCAGGATTAGTTTTCAACTCGTGTGTTTCACAAAAAAATATTTTGAAACCACATTGATCCCATCATTCAGTTTATTAATGGTAGCTACTCAATAGTTCATCTAAATAGATGAACTATTGAGAATTGAACATGCGAATTTATTTCTCAGTGTTCGAGACCTCGAGTTCCTTTAAAACAGTTTAATCTGTGAAAGTCTGCCGTAGAGCTTCGTTTTAGGTCACAGTTCAAGCCAATTATATCTGTTTCTTTTACATATACGAGTATATGATGTAACTGAACTTCCGTGGTACATCAAACCCTATGTTTTATGTATTCAGATGCCTCCCATAACTAAATGTTTCGTTTATGACACTGTTTTGAAATCAAAGTTCGTATGATTATTGTGTAATGATCACAACTGATGAGATCATTATGAGTTAGGTTTATAATGATCGAAAACACAATTATTTGTTTCTCTTTGTTTCCTTAATAATTTAGTGCATAACAGGGTGTGTAATTATATCTTCATTAAACAAATCGCTGCTAACAGTTACTCATCTTGCAATCGATCTAAAAAACGACATTTGTCTCCACCTTCACAGTAGAGAGTGTTTCGAGAATTCGGTCGTTAGCTTTTCATTTTTTATTCAAATCTGAAGGTCGTCTGTGTGTCGGCTTGCATGTAAAGTTTCGAGTTTCTACGGCGCTGTCCCACTTCCTGGCTCGTTTCCGCGAGACCGGTTGTTTTGATTGCTCCGTGATCGAGACTAACAAAAACATAGTCGCGGAACGGTACGACCGAGCCCGCGAGCCATCATCCAGGTCAATCGAATTCATTTCCTACAGTTTCGATATTCTCGTCATCCGTATGTTGATTGCTGACCATCTTTTTCATAACTACAAATAATGAATGACTAACTACGAATTTTAAATAATATATGATAATTAACCCTATATTATAAATGTATTTAATATTTACTCCAAGAGATATAGTAATTCGACTGAGATGGTTTCGCCTGCCTTAATCCAGTTGACTATAGAGTCTATACAGCAATGTTGTAGCTTAGTAAAACGTTAGTCTCATTCATCGTCATAGCCTTATCTAAAACAGAGAACTCTAAACACTTTCACATTTTTAATGCCGGCTGGGATGTTCAATCAAAGCGGCTCTACGAATGTCACAATTCTAATGAATAAATTACCATAGTCCAATTCCAATATCAATGTTATATATTAGTATTGCCACTGGTTACAGTAATAATTATGTTATTGTTACCGGAAGAATACACTTCGACCTCATTACGTCTAATACAATTTACTAGTCGTCAAATGAAGTGATTAATGAGTTATCTTTATGAGCTGTTGTCATTTGTTTGTTTATAATAAAATGTATCATCCTTTGTGCACAAACTCAGTTAGCAATGTTGGTGAACACGGCAATTGTGCCACACGGAGTTTTAAAGAACTAGCAATGTTACAATGACGTCATCAGGACCAAAAGAACTATCGGATAGTGACAGTTTAGTGACGAACAGTAAAGTGTCATTGATAACCAAAATGGGGGTCTCGAATAAGAACCCAATTCCTGACTTACCGAAGAAGGCGATGAAGTTGGAAAAGGGAGTGTCGAGAAAAGACTCGAAATCTGCCTCGCGTAGGTCAAGTGCAGCATTGACAGACGAAATAGGCGTCTCAAACAAGAACTCTGTACCTGAATTACCGACGCCGGAAGCGGCGTTGAAGTTTGAAACGGGAGTCACGAGTAAGAACTCGATACGGACCTTACCACCGCGAAGGGTGGCATTAAAAGTCCAAATTGGGGTCCCGGGTAAAATATCGTTACCTCCCTCGCCAACACCGAAGACGACATCGACAGCCGAAATAATGGTCTCCACTACTGACTCAACGACTACCTCGCCGGATGTAGAGATCCGATCACCTCGTTTTCATCAGCCCAGGGTGAAGAGTTTTCAAATGGGATGGGCTCAAGTAGTGGAAGAGCTCTCATGGAAGTTAGCAACAGTGAGTGTTTATTCAATGTGACTAATGCATTGATTGTCTCTAACCTGACACATTTATCGTCTTATATTAATTAAAATTGTATCGTTGAAACCTTAAATTATTACTGCCCAATAGTCTATGTTAATAAACTCTATTAGTACATTATTATCTGTTATTAGTACTTCTATAGTCGCTTGCATTCCATCTTGTTATACCTAATGACGCTTATACATATATGCACGATGCGAGGGCTGTGTAGAGCTTTTTAAAAACTGAATAATTGTTTTTAGGGTTCCGTAGTCAACTAGGAACCCTTATAGTTTCGCCATGTCTGTCTGTCCGTCTGTCTGTCCGTCCTCGCTTAATCTCTGTGACCGTTATCACTAGAAAGCTGAAATTTGGTACCAATATGTATATCAATCACGCCGACAAAGTGGTAAAATAAAAATTGTAAAAAATGTTTTATTAGGGTAGCCCCCCTATATGTAAAGTGGGAAGTGATTTTTTTTTAATTTCAACCCTAATGTGTGATATATAAGATACTAGCTGACCCCGCAAACTTCGTACCGCTTAATAGTTACCTTTTATCTAAGCTGTCAACTCTACCTACTCTACCCTACTCTACCCTACTCTACCCTACTCTACCCTACTCTACCCTACTCTACCCTACTCTACCCTACTCTACCCTACTCTACCCTACTCTACCCTACTCTACCCTACTCTACCCTACTCTACCCTACTCTACCCTACTCTACCCTACTCTACCCTACTCTACCCTACCCTACCCTACTCTACCCTACTCTACCCTACTCTACCCTACCCTACTCTACCCTTCTGTACCCTACCCTACTCTACTCTACTCTACCCTACTCTACCCTACTATACCCTACTCTACCCTACCCTACTCTACCCTACTCTACCCTACTCTACCCTACTCTACCCTACTCTACCCTACTCTACCCTACCCTACTCTACTCTAATCTACCCTAAAAAAAAAAAAAAAAAAAAAAAAAAAAAGTATCCTATGTCCGTCTCCTGGTTTTAAGCTACCTCCCCACCAATTTTCAGCCAAATCGGTTCAGCCGTTCTTGAGTTATAAGTGGTGTAACTAACACGACTTTCTTTTATATATATAGATATTGTTGGATAGGTATTTAAAAATGAACAGGGGTTTTGATAATGTCAATAATTTCGGAAATAATCGCTCCAAAAGTAAAAAACAATGTGTGTGTGTCCCTCTAACTTTTGAACCATAAGTTTTGAAAATCTGAAAAAAATCTGAAAAGTAGAACTTTATAGGGACTTTCTAGGAATAGTACATTGTTACACTAGGGGTGAAAGTAACTCATTTCGTCCCGAGAAGGAGTTGGCGGGCGAGCGAAGCGAGGTCGCTAATTCGAGGGGTTAAATGGGTTACTTTCACCCCGAGGTAAACACTGTGCTTTTCATTACGAATACGAGGAAACTACCGAGGAACCTGAGTCGTCGTACCTATGATTTTAAGTAGGTATCTTTCTTCTGATTTGGGCGGTAAAAGGTATTCCACTACTGCTTTAGCTTCTTCTCTTATGAAATTAGGCGTTAAATCACTATTTTAATCTGATAAACATAACGTGTTAATACAAATCCTTGTTGTACGGAAATGTAAACAAAACTCGAAAAAACCAACGACTGATTGCCACTTTCCCGCCATTTTGTTTTTTTTTTCTGCGGCCTGCCAGCTATTCAGCCTCAAATATGAAAAATTAGAAATTAATTGTAATCTTTTAAAAATAAAGTATTTTAAAGAAATAAATCACTTAAAAATATAATATTATTTATTTAATACTTATCTTTAAGTTATTTCAATTTTATATCGCGCTGTGATTGACTGGCTGTATGGAAAATTGGAACGTGGTTCAATAGAAACGTTGACAGCTGTCAGTTGTAAAGTAAAACTCCCTAGGGATGAAAAGTATCACTTTCAGCCCGCTGCTCAGGCAACTTAAGACCCACTTTCAGAGTATGAGTAATGAAAAATTATTTTGAACTTGATGGAAACAACAGTTTTTGTACAAACAAAAAGAAAAGGGTTCTACAAAATAATTTCTGGACTAAGTTTGTAGTATAATCGTATATGCAAGCATTTTTTTAAACTCATAAGTGGGTACATTTATTGTGATGGACGGAAAACTACGGAACCCTACACTGAGCGTGGCCCGACACGCCCTTGGCCGGTTTTTTAAACTATAACCATATAAGATCTTGAAAACATTATGTACTTAATACGCTGTATGTTAACCTGCTTCTGGTAATTCACGTGACACAATGTGCCATCCCATAGAAAGTAATAAAACGTAAATTCTCATGCCTCATAAAAGTAGATGTTCTAACGTGTGTTTAAACTTTTATCAAAAATCTCATCCGCTAGCTTATAAAGTTCCTTCCTGTTTTGTGTAATAACTAGGTAGGTACTAATAACAACATATCACTGGAACATCGTGTGACGCTAAAATTGTTATCTACCTCATTACCTGTTTATATTGTATGAAACACCTCACGGACATACGCGATCTCTGTTTGTGATTATGTTACAAGAAATCTAGTCACAAGTAATCTCATCACAAGTAGCATAGATACAATCATTACTTATATCATACAAAGTATGAATGATTCTATTTCAATGTTTCAGTTATGACCACTTAGTGCAATAATATAAGTTATAAATTGTTTAAAAGACATCATTAATAAGTGTTGTTACTAAGATTATGTTTATATTGGCTTTTACTTGATTGATTTTAATGTGCTGTCGCATAACTAGTAATATTTGTATTTTACAAAAGATAAAATATTTCTCTCTTCTCAAATTTAATTTTTCAACCGTAATTATTGATTGCGGTGTCACAATTTGTATGTATTTGAATTTAATTATGTGAACTAGCTGAACCTAAGATTAATTTCATCGATCACACACAAAAAGATTCTGTCGGGCATTACCGATTACATGTTAACCCAGTTACCTAATAATATATTATGTGACTAATTATGTAACTTGTCTACAAAAAATGCGGGACATATGATAAATAATAAACTATTTCCATATTTGGTATCCGCTTATGTCAAATCTTCAAAGGTGTTATCAGAAATGCAAAATAATTAAAAAATACTGCGAAACGATGAATCTTAAGACATATAATTATCATTTATATAATTTTCTTTGCAGATGTCTTTACTAAACGACATAATAGGTTGATACTAGGTACATCGAGGTCAACATACAGTTTTATAAATAGTAAATCGATAAATCAATGTAGTATCTGAATCGTTTAACTTCTTAGCATTTAGAGATAAATGGTTGTCTCCAACACGCGTCATCCATCAAATCATAGAATGAGTTTTTATGGTAGGCTTGCGCTTCTACACTGTCTTACTTTATGGTAAGCGACGTTGAGGTTGACGTTAAAGCACACCTACCTCGTATTTACTATTGATTTAACGAACTCTGGATCAGCTGTCAGGAATTACATTGAAAGCATTGTCGTAACTAGAGCAGTGCCAGCGGTGCCCAGGCACAGGGCGCAGAAATTACTAAACCAGGATCAAATTTCGATGATTCAAAACTTGATAGTTAATAGCATATACAAGGTGGAAGGGACAGCCCTCCACAAACTTTAAGGGCTTGCTCAGTAGACGAAATTGAACAAATTTCCACAATTTTTTTTTTCAGGAAACGAAAAAAAAAATCGGCCTCTCCATACAAACTGTCCAATCAAGTTTATAATTTTGTATGGTAAGGCGGATTTTTTTTTTTCGTTTCCTGAAAAAAAGTGTTGTGGGAGGTTGTTCAGTTTCGTCTACTGAGCAAGCCCTTAAAGTTTGTGGAGGGCTGTCCCTTACACCTTGTATACAATACCTATTCATTATCGTGTAGTTAATACAATTGTAGACGCACCCTACAAGGAGTGCTGACTCCGTGGGTGCAAAGGGCTCCAGCACCCACAAGAGGTAAAGTAAAGTAAAGGTGGTGGTGGTGAATGGTAAATTTTTATACCTACTCGTTTTTCTTGTTATTGTTCGAAATTAAGAGAGCAGATAATAGAAGTTCGCACAGGGCGTATTTCTATCACATCGTCTAGTTACAGCAATTAATGAAAGTATTCCCAAAGCGTTCTGCTACGAACGAAACTTCTACGAAATGTTTTAATTAGAAAATAAGATGACTTATATTAATTCCTTGTAAAGTAACTTGAGTTCTACATAACCGTGATCATAGTAACGGTCTGCGTAACGGGAGAGCGTTCCAGTTACACACGCACTTCGCAACTGTTGTTCCTGAGAATTCATCGAGAAGCTCAAGTTTTCCGTACCCAAGGGATAAAACAGGAGTCTTTAGACTACGCTGCCCGTCCGTCTGTTTGCCTGTCTATATGTTCGTCCGTCTGTCACCAGGCTGTATCTCATAAACTGTGATAGTTAGACACAGTTGCTGTATTTCTATTGCCGCAATAACAACAAATACTAAAAAAAAAACCGGCCAAGTGCGAGTCGGACTCGCCCATGGAGTGTTCCGTAGCAGCAAGTAACATAGTATAAAAGTTCTTGTAGTTCGTTGTAACTTTGATCGATGTTTTAATAATAGTGTATTTTTTTAGATTTATGACGTATTAAAAAAAAACTACTTACTAGATCTCGTTCAAACCAATTTTCGTTGGTAGGTAGTTTACATAGTAATGTACATCATATATTTTTTTTAGTTTTATCATTCTCTTATTTTAGAAGTTAGAGGGGGGACACACACATTTTACTCCATTTCATCCATATCATTTTTGAAGACCTATCCATAGATACCCCACACGTATGGGTTCGATGAAAAAAAATCTGAAAACAGTAATTTTTTTTTTAATTATTATTTGTTATTAGACATAAAAAAAATTCAATCCGGAAAACATTTCGAGACTCCATTCAGAAATTGTAGTTTGTACGGAACCCTCTGTGCGCGAGTTCGACTCGCACTTGCCCATTTTTTTTTATTTTGCTACGGACGGTACAGAATCTTTCGAGCGCGAGTTTGAATCGCACTTGGCCGGTTTTGGGGCTTCGTATCATGTCATAGGTTAACTAATTCATGTTTGGCATTTAAATTAAGATACACTTTATGCTCTTAGACCTCATACCAGTCTTACTACTGTTTTCTTTATGACCAATGAAATTATATAGTTCTTACCAATATTAACTTACCAGTTCTCTCCGGGAGAGATTCTTGCGTGTAGTGCAATAATAACCATCTTAGTCTCTTAAACTCTTTATGATGTTGTGGAAGTAGATGTTTTATGTCGTATTGGTCACAAATTAAGTACATTAACCTTCGCTCATCGTTTAAAGGGATTTTAGTACATGTGATTATCAAGTGCGGTTAATACAGGCATGACTGTTGTCTCTAACTTTTGATATTAAGCTATAAAATTATAGCTTAATCTTAAAAGTTAAGAAACTAATCAATGGTATAATAGATAGCTATTTTACCATTGATTAGTTTCTGCCAGCGGTTTCACACGCGTGAAAGTTGTAAATTTATACCTATAAGTCACTCAGTGCTAAAGTAGCATTCTGCTTATGAAATAATTTTTATAATCGGTATGGAATTTTAAGATTATTCATTACAAACAAAAACATAAATCTTTTGCCTTTTTATAATACTTACTTTTGAATAGAAGAATAGCTTTCTATCGGTGAAAAAAAAAACAATCGGACCGGTAGGTACTTCCAGAGATTACCTCCAAACCAACCAAATAAAAAACATTAAAAACAAATAGCAAACTTACCTCTTTATAATATTAGTGTAGATTAGGAGAGTTTTAAATATTTTTATAATGAATGTAGATATAATCACACTAATATTATAAAGGTCAATGTTTGTACGTACTTGGTAACCTGGAACATACTCGTAGAATACATTTTATACCAGGAACATACTCTATGGATAATTTTCTACATTCACGCGGGCGAAACCACTGGTAGGAACTGGTCTTCAGTAATAATCATAGATAAATAATTATCTAATAAGCTAATTTCTTCAGTCGCTTCCGCCTATCTTGATTGTTACATATCGCGGAAGTGAAAGACATTGCCAAACAATCTGAATAAACAATCATTTGCATATTTTGCTACTTATTTGGAACACTTAAATGTTACTTTTTTATTGCTACAGCCATTCAGGCGTCACGTTACCGCTATTCTGACTAGCTCATTTGAAATCGCAAGGTACTTAAATGATTTTATTTAGAAAATAAAAGGTTTCTTCTCAACAGAGAATGTAAGAAAGGTCGATTCAATCAAATTATTTCCAAATTAAAACAATTTCATTAAGAAATATTGTAACAGTAATTAAAATCCTTAGAAGTTAACAGTAATTAATTACTAACAGTCCCATCGAACTAGACAATTTTCCAGCGTAGGTATTTATCCCGGCTACACTCATCGTAGACGCAGCGTAGCCGCGTAGCGTGGCGTAGCGCACGTAGGCATCTCGCGCAGTAGATCTACATCTGGGTTCGTAGTCGGTGATGCGAATTGGCTGCGTAGGGCCTAGCTGCTCAGAAACTGCGCAGCTCGTAGACGCAGCGTAGCCGCGTAGCGTGGGTAGGTAGGCATCTCGAACAGCTGCCCCCCTAGCCAAGTTACAACCGATTCGTGTCAAATTGCGTGTCTGCAATTGTAGAAAACGATAAGTTGGTAGCCATGTTCACGCGCCTGAGTCGGCCGCTCGTTCTACAATGTAGCGTTTGTATAACAAAGGACGTAGCGTTGAACATTGTAGAAACGATAACATTTCATTCTATCACTTTGAACGATGTGGACTTGGCTACGAATTTTCTATTCGTTTGTTCTGATCTCGTGATTTAACGTTGAGATGATGTCATTCCTATACATTTGATTCGTTTTCGACTAGCGTTAACGATTACAGGTAATGAATTTGGCTAGGGGCACTGATCTACGTCTGTTCGTAGTCGTATCGTAGGTGATGCGAAATGGCTGCGTAGGGCTGCGCAGAAATTGCGATTGCGCTGCGAAGAACCCGCTACGGCAAAGCGTGAACGCTATTTTGTTCTGAGTCGATATGACGTTATAGAGTTATCAAATAATATTTATACATATTGGCCTTGCTACTAAAAAATAAAATCAAAAGAATGAAGAAAAATAAAACAGTGTAAACCATTGTGTCGATTTACGAAGCCCAACTTCAGAACATTTCTATCTACGTGTATATAGGCATGTATGAAAACTTGGGTAACAGCGAGCGGTATGTAAACAATGTTACCAAAACAGTAACGCCTCTTTTCTCACCAAATGACTTCACATTACTGCATAGATATGAATATTAAATACCAGCAGACACTCATTGTTAATTAAATAAGTGCATCACACACTGAGTTCATCGAGTCTCGCTGAATCACAGCAAGCGACGCGCGCGCAGCCGCCGCGCGGCAATTGAACGCATAATATGGTCAATCAGTTCAAGTGCATTTACTGTCGAGGGTCATGGATTAATCAAGCCGCCATATTTCCATTTATACCGCATCAAATCTCGCTTGCGGTATGATAACGAACCGAGAACAATCTGGAATGTACATTATAATGTTGTAAATGACTATCTGACCCAGCTAACGTTGTTCTGCCACATGAATTATCGAAGAAATAAAGTGAAAAAAATAATGGATTCGTGATAAAAAAATTAGGTGTAGGAGCAGGAAGGTGAAATTTACTTTATGACCTTTCTCATACGTATACCAAAAACATAAAAAACTGGGCAAGTGCGAATTGGATCATTCTATGTATATTTCGACACTCTCGAGGAAATCAAAATTCATAGGCAAGTACCCCGTTGACCCAGAATCCTGTAATTTTGTATAAAGTAAGGTCTTAAGTATAGCTATAATCTAAAAAAAATATTTATTCGGTTTAATCTTCGAGACTCCATTCGGAATTTAACTGTTTACATAGGAAATTTGTACGGAACTCTCAAAGCGCGAGTCCGACTCGCCTTTGCCCAGTTTTTCTTTTTGAATTACGGAACCTTAAAAAAGAACATTAATATTTTTGAAGGTTTTGAAGGAGAACGTCCACTAACACCGTGACACGACATATCTATTAATACCTATACATATTAGAAGAAGATTTCTCTTCAATACTTTAAAACTGTGTTAATTCACACCTAATAGTAAGATGTAAGTACCTAATCAAGGTAACCCTTCACTTTTAATGGTCTGCCCTTTATCTACACGTAATTTAATCTCATCTATCAAAGTAAAGCCATTTACGGTTTGCTCAAATTGTAGGTACAACTAAAGAACGATTGCACAAAAATTGAAAAAAAAATAATGGCTATAAAAACGCCTTGACTTTTCACGCGAAAGTAAAATTTAGTCTTTTACCGAGGAGTAACTCTGTTAATCGTTTATATACCGTAACTATTGCTGCCTAGGTAATGTGTGTAATTGTATGTACAAGTACATACCAACAATATAAATATTGGAATTGTTTTTTACCAATATAAATATAATCGATCAGTACAAAAGACTGTGACTAAGGCGTTTTTCGTCTACGCCGTCACGCAAATATAACAAGTCTTTAATGAAAATATTTTTTTCATAGCTAGCTTTTATAGCACGGTATAATACTTATATAATTAATACTCGTCAAGACGAATCATACAAGCCTAAACTCGATGGGGTTGTGTCGTTTAACTATCAAGCTCCTATAGCCACCTTCCGGTTCTATCACAAGTCCTTAGGATAATAATTTTGCATTGTCATCTGATTTACACATGCATGCAAAATTTTAACTCTATCGGTAAACCGGGAAGTGGGTCAAAAATTAGCAAGATTTGATAACTGACAAACATCGGGACAGGTGAAACTAATTAAAAAAAAATAAAGTCAATACTAATATTCTAAAACTGGTTAGAATTGAAAAAAATTACAACCATTTATATAAAGAAGTAATTACCTAAGCTTAGAATTCTTAATTCCATAATCTCATTCTATAGTGGAGTAACACACGTTACTTACTTTAGAGAGAATGCTCAAGTAACACTCGACGCTAGGTGGCTGTTGTTGTTGTTAGTTGGCAGTTCTAATTTCAAGCAATTTCTTAACTATAGAATACAAATCGTTACATAAGTAATAAGCAATTACTTTTGCTTGTTTATAAATACGGGTGTAAGTGCTCTTATAGAGAGAAAAGCTGTAGCTTTATAAAATCACGCTACGACACACGGTGGCGGAGCATATACCAGACATGGGTGAAACCGTGAGGGATAGTCTAGTACTATCTAGTACTATTATATTACCCAATGTTATAGCCTTGAACCATACCATTATAAAGGCGAAAATTGGTTTCCATGTTCATTACTTCTTCACGTTTGAACGGCTGAACGGATTCAGATAAAATTTTGCTACGCTCGCGTAAAATAGAAGATTATCCCAAGGATCACCCTAGATAGAAAAGTTTACCTATACATCTTATGTGCTATTCCAAGATATAGTCTACACGTGTGCCAAATTTCATCCAAACCTGTTAAGCCGTTCGAACGGGTAGAAGTAACAAACATACCTACACAAAGACTTTTGCTTTTATAATATTAGTTGATGTGATTTAGTTCACAGCAATCTCGGTATTGTGTTATTGAAAAGGAGTCGAGTTAAGCGCTTTAAAATTATTTTTTAATTAGACTAGGCGAATATTGATTGTTTTTCTAATTATTACAAATAGTTAACTTGCTCTACACCGTCATGATTACCCACTCAAATAGAGTAGGTATAAACGGCATTACGTACAAAACATACTCATTTAGTTTATAAACCTAAATGTTTTGTTGCCTTAATCTTTCATGCCAGAACCTATTGTCACGTCCATCTAACCGCCTCGCTCTCAAACACAAACTAATAATATTCCCACCAGCACGTGCTCTAACTCATGTCCGAGACGTACACAAAACAAAAGGAATCCACAGATGTTTCGGAGAAACGAGATAAAAAAAAAGAATATACTAAACCTCGTCTTGAATATTTGAGATCAATAGCGTTGACTACAAAACGTGTAGAAAGAGACCCTTGGAAGTACGAAGATGTTGGCAGGTGGTGGTGGCCTACAAACACTAGTGTATACTCGTGTAGGAACAGACGCACACATAGACGAGTATATACAACGTGCTCGGAGTAGTGATGGCGCACGTCGCACGTAGCTGCACGCCGCGCCGCCCTTTATTACCGTTGTAACACCACCAACAGGAACACTGCTCTACTTCCAGAAATTATTACATTTATTACTTTTTCAAAAATACGTGTCTTATGTAGCTTCCTAGATAGGTTTTTAGATATCATATGTATGGTTATTTTATTATTTAAAAAAAAAACATGGCTAGACCACTGATGGAGACAGCATTGTCAACAAGCAGGTCAAGAGTTTCAGAGAATTTCGAATTCACTTATGACGGTCGAACCTTTTGTTCGGCACGGACACTAATATATATATTTTTTAATTTATTTGTATAGATCATCAACAAAGGATACACAGAGATAATTACTCATATTACAATACTATTATTGTTCATTCGCTTGTGCTCTGTCAGTCGAAGAAGACCACACAGACCACTTGCTCGTATACCTAGCTAGGGGAAAACATTATTTTTTGTTTTCATAAAAATATTTTTTTTTTTTTTTTACTTAATAATTTTACGGATTCACGCAGAAGCTACTGGGCCACCCAGTAGCTGCTGCGGTGAATCCGTGGATTGTGGTTTCTACAATTCTACCCTATAGATGTATTATGTATTTATTTTTACGAATGCTTTTATACTAATAAAAATAGCGAAAATCGCTAATAACAAATTCCCACATGTAATACATCTAGTTATAAATATGTGTACGTAATTACCATCTAGAACACTTGTCTATTACACAAATGTGTGATCTTGTTGGTCTACATGTTACACAAATACGAGCACGAATCCGAGCTTCTTCAGTTATTATGTAAGATGGCAAAGCTTTAAAATTTATACGAATGCTATAATTTGGTTTTCGCAACCACAATTCTCAAGTTATTCTATAAAGTAAACGGTTTATTGAACTACATATTTGTATCTAGACATTACGTATACCTAGTGTAGGTATAGCTTACGTAAAGTTCAATTTCGCCACTTGGATATTTCAAAACCGACGCCACTATTCATTTTATTGCATTTCGTAAATCATTTAAACGCAGTTCCCTACAGTTTAGTGATATTTCCTTATACTTATAGTGCCATCTCTTAATCTTTATAAATAGCACGATCTATTTAATTTTTCATTGGTTCATCCTACTGAATTTACAACCTTTCTCTATTTCTGTATAGCATTCATAATAAAATAAATCAAACATAAAACGAGGCTGAACAGTTGACAAGCTTTTTATACGGCTAACCGTCGTTGTCCCTTTTATCGCCGCGCCGTATAAATAAAGTAGAGCATCTACCGTGCCAGTTTCGCTGCACAAAAGTGGTGGCAACAACTTTTTTTACGGTCCCAACGTATTCCCGCGGCCCCTTCTCATCCCGGCCCAGTGCCATCAGTTCCTTATTCTTACACACGTTTAACAGACACCATGTGCTCGGATACAACTTACAAGAAATTGAATACGTTTAAAAATACTCTAGAAAACCCTTCACAGTGGACAACCTAAGTGATTTTTGTGATACGTGTGTTTATTTTTGTGATAACAGATAAGTTGTCTGTTAACTATGGATACGTTGAACGTTGTGCTCAAGACTGGATATAAAATAGTTAAAGATTTTTCAGTTCACCATAAACCTGTAAGTAACAGCTGCATACTTACTAAAAGCTGTTATAATGTCTTCCTATAAAGTTTAACACTCAACAAGTTAGCTGTTCACCTTAAACTCTTCGCTTAACTGTTGCTGGTCTAATCCCGAGTAACAAGCTAATTACTATTGTGACTAGATTTTACACAACAGACAACAGTTTACACGTTTTATGCGTCTATTGTTACGGGTTTTAATAAGTTATTACATATTTTTGTTGAGAAATGCTCACTGGATTGGTTAATATCAGTACATATGGTCTGCTATTACCCACCAAATTATTTAGACTAAGTTGTTGGTACCATTTCCCAGAAATAGGTTGATCTTTCTTACTTAAAATCTTTTTCATTTGGTAAAGCATGTCTACGTCTATATTCTTTGCCTTATTACGTTTTAAATTATAAGAACGTAGTATAAGAACGTCAACACGAACGTCATCGTTATATTGTGCTAATACAAAAATGTCAAAAAGTAACGTGTCTCAAAGAATTTTTACAGAAATTATGTATTAAATGCTGGTTAATATAGGTACCAATCCCACAAACTCGACAAAATAAGGAAAAATACGCTGCACTTTATAAAAAATTTATTTTAATTAAATTTTTTGAGAGAAGCTTTCTGAGGTACAGACATGTTCGCAAAATTATTCTAACGGTGGACTCATATAATTTAACCTGTAGAAACTTATAAACGATTGACAACGCTATCTGCGTTTTGCTGAAAACAGAATATTTCGTTGCTGTTTTACGTAAACGCAGAAAAACTTTTGTTTACAGTGTCCCGTTCAAAGTTGATACCTCTTTACCGTAGTCATGCTTTACATTGAAGGCCTATTTAACCGTATACCTATGAGCAACAAAATAAATGGGAAAAACAATGATGAATTACTAGAGAAAGTGGTGCGTAAATTTTATTAACAAAGAGTACCTATGGATAATTTGGCTTGAGATATAAGCGGTGCTTCTCAATTTCTCGTATCCTTGAGTTATTTATGTTGTCATTTATGAACTAAATTGTGTCTGTAATTTGTATTTCTGAAGTAGATTTATGTAGTGAAACTTTCCTTAATATAGTATCTATGTTTGCAGCTAGTTACAACTTCAATTTCCTTTATGTGACACTCACTTATATAGTTCACTTTGGGGTTAAACTTATACCGATGATGACTGTGTTTAATAAATGTAATTTAATATTATTCTTTTATGGTAAACAGATGGAGACGTCGGGCGGTTCGGAGAGTTCTGGCGGAGAAGACGCGGAGGCGCGGCGGGCGCGGCGCGGTCACGTGCTGTCCGAGCTCATGCAGACCGAGCGCGTCTACGTGCAGGAACTCGGCTCTATACTCTCTGTGAGTAACCTAAGCACCTACACTAGAGCTAATCATCGCCAAAGGCCTTTATAGGTAATAAGCATAGGCTCAGATGTGATTACAACTCTATAAATCTACACTAACTATATGCAGAACTCTACAACAAATAAGCATTAATTAATCAATATAATAATAAATCAGATACGGAATTCCACAACAGCTGACAAATCACATTAATGACTGCAGTTTTTGCGGGCCACATGCCAGGATAAAGGATGGAACTCAATGAAACGGATGCTTACACTTTTTGCCGTGTGACGTCATGTGCCAAAATGTCTATATATAAAAACAAGACCGTTAACCTGTCGAACGAACTCTCTTAAATATTCATACATAGTATCAGAATTGGAATACGAAGCGAAAGCAAACACGCCTTTCTCTGGTGCCAGGACCACGTAACTATCAATGGTGATAGTTCTACCCGATATGGTGATGCTATTATAAGGCACAACACTTAAATGCACCTTAAAAACCAAAGCTGTCTTAACTGGCAAAATTAATCACCATCTTGCCATGTGAGGTGCATGTCATCAATTAGTAAAGAAAGTCATATAAATGCATCGTAATAACAACTATTAAACTATCCAAACCAGATACAAACGTAACAAAGTAATTTATAACTTCCCGTTGTAGTTATCGTCATAAGTATCACAATAAAAGGGCCTGGCAAATTGCAGCAAATCGTATGGATGTTATTTAGATCAAACCAACGTGTGTCACGGAAGATTAGTTCCAATAAAACACATGCATATCTCCATGCCATCGCCGCGCTCTGAAAAACAAATGTGCCACTGCCATATGTAGTGCGTGTGCTAAATGTTGGTGTCCCTCCCGCCGCCGCACAGCTCGCGGCTGCGGCTCAGTACACCTAGTGCACTGGATGCACCGCACGCAAGCGACTGCGTCAGCCCCTCGAGCGGAACGCAATGCATGCTACTCATTCGCCAGCTGCACGCCAGTGCAAGCTCTCGGTCGCTTGTTACACTTCGCCACCCTCTGCACCATGAAATATGGAAAATACGACCTCCATAAATCTTCCGCGAATCTCAGCGTCGGCACTTCCTACTCATGGTACTACAGAAAAAACGATAACCCCACCCCGCGGAAGAAGAAACGGCTCGCCAGAGCCGCATCCGACTCGACTCTTTTCAGTGACTACGCTAACCAAATATCGCTGTTTGAACGAGGGAAGCTCCGTGATAAAAAGTGCAGGAAATCAGTGAGTGATGTGGGAAAAAGTAGTCGTGTTAAATATAACCCGTGTAATATTAAACCGGTGCGTATGGAACCGTTCACTGGAAATTTCTTTTACGGTAAAACGTTACCCGGCTACGAGTACATGCAAAAAAGTGAGGAAAAAATAACTTACTTACCGGATTCCGACGCGGTCACTGCCTCCGAGGACACAACCGGAGAGTCTCTCACGACCACAGCGCCCACGGTACTCGATGTTCCGGAATTGGTAAAAAATCCTCTCTACGGATGTCGAGATGTGGATCTATCGACACCTGAATATTTGTCTAGCTCAGTTATTTCAAAAGATTCCCAGTTAAAGTCATCTAGCTGCAGTGAACTAAGAAATACAATGGGAAGCAGCAAAGGTTCAGGAGATATCTTAACGCATATCCTGAAGGATTACAAAAGGATAATGAAAGAGTGGAACCATACTATAAAGGATCACTGTTCATCAGTCTCTCACTGCACGCATAGCAGTAAAAGAGATTCAACTATGTTCAGAAGTAGTAACACCGACAGTTACGTACGAAGCTTGCACTCTACCTTGTCATGTCGGAAACCAAGGAAATGTCTCAAATCTACAAGCAATCATCATTACAGTTACGCATATGCTTCACGAATTTTCAATGAAAAAGAAAGTAACGTGCACGATAAAAGAAAAACTCAGAGCTTGAATCGAAATCAAACATTTAGCAATTGGACGTCGACGCTACAAGTGTTAAAGAAGAAGACTATGTTTTGGAAGATGAATCACAGTTTGACGCCGTCAGAATGTAAATGCTTGGAGACCATCTATGAAGACTATGACAGACGCTTGCAGGACTGGTGTGATACGATAAGCCATTGTACATCACTCCTCAACCCGGTACACTAATTTTTACGATTTCCATTCTCGATCTTATAGTTCAAATAGTGATATGCTGTTTTTTATTATTATGATCCTTGATTTTCCAGTTCCAATATTTTGATGGCACTTAAATTCCTTTACTCTTTCTCTTTCAGGGTTACAAAGAAGAAATCGAAAAGCCAGAGAACCAGCACCTATTGCCTGCTGCACTAGTTGGCCAGGCTGACGTGCTGTTCGGCAACTTACACGAATTATTCACATTCCATCAAGACGTGTTCCTAAAAGATTTAGAGAAATCTATTTCTGCAACAGAACTCGTTGCCTTATGTTTTGTTGAAAAGGTACGTTTATTTATCTTTGTTTATGATCGTAAGATTTTAATTAATTTGGAATATTATTTCGTCCGCAAATACAATTTTAAGACCTTCGTAATTCCGGTTTCCTGTGTTGCTAAATAGCTGCCTATTTCAAGGAACTGACGGATCACTTCCTACAACCTTTCCGTTTCTACTTAAAAAATTACCCTTTCAACATTTTATTGCATTTCAACTCATCACCCAATCTAATAAACAATTTTAAACTTTTTATTAGTAAATTGCCCACGTTCTGTTTATGTTTGTTCTGCACTAGTAACCATTGCATTTATTCGTACCATTCATAACTGACTTTTGCTAAGAGCCGTTTAGTCTTAGTCGTTTACTTGAATATTTTGCGGTACGTTGAGAGTTGCGTCTTCATCAAAAAGATCTTCCTCTTAATTAGTGTTTTTTATGTCACCAGAGGGACACATTCTTCCGGCTATACAGCTACTACTGCCAGAACATCCCTCGGTCGGAGCGGCTGCGCGAGACGCTGGTGGACACACATCTGTTCCTGCAAGCCTGCCAGCTGCGACTGGGGCACAAGCTTCCTCTAGCTGCATATCTGCTTAAGCCTGTGCAGCGGATTACCAAATACCAGCTTCTGTTAAAGGTCAGTAGTCTATTAGGTTACGGGAGTTTTGTACTTGACTTGAGACTTCTTGACCATGACCAGCAGTCATCTGTATTTGTATATATTATTGTCGTAGCCATATCGTAGAATTGGCCATTTCATGATGTAGCTAGCCAGTTTACATAATGGCTGGCCACTTTATGAAATGGCCACTTCAATTTTTTTTTATTTGCGCAGATTATATCGTACCTAATAAGTATTGGTGGCTGTATGTGTGTTATGTTTGAACGTAGCTGTGAGCTCTTTTTATTAATAGTTATTACACTTGACGTATATGTCCCCTATCCTCGATGAAAAGTAATACAATAATTATCTTGATGTTATTTTTCATAAATCCTTAATGTAGATATTGGCTTGGTCATCTCATTGGCTTTGTCTTGGCTTGCCGAGACCTTGTCTATCTATATTAAACACAAATTCTTGCATTGTAATTTTACTTGATAAAGTATAATAAATATAAGATTTTCGCCCCAAACTCACTGAATTACAATGAACTAAACAGGAGTTCTATGTTCAATCCTACGCACTTCGCACGAATTATACCATTGTTTAAACTCTGCCCTTATACGGTTTACGGCCAATTATATACCTGCTTCTATTTTTAAATTTCAATATGGTTTCCAAAAGCTCCACCCACACTATTACTCACATTTTACCGTTATAGTTAACTATTTTCCCATACAGGAAGAATCGATTTAAACGTTTTACCGCCTTGGTTCGATGTTCATGTGAATATGTTGTATTTGCAGGATCTGCTTAGGTACGGAGAGTGCGGCTCCATGACGACTGGTCTACAATCAGCTCTGGACTGCATGCTTGTGGTTCTCAAGTGCGTCAATGACTCTATGCATCAGATAGCCATCACTGGAGTCCCAGTAAGTATTCCAATCTAGAATGAGAACACCAATTTTGTTACCAGTCTGTTGTATAAATGTGTCGTCTATTTTCAGAGATTCTATTATTTTGCAACTACCAAAATAAACGTCACCCAAAACCTAGTCAAACTTTCGTAATAAAAACTGGCGCATAGTACTTAATAAATAAAGTAGATGGTCCATTCCTGTTAATGATGTTTATTTTTTCATTCGATATTATTAATAGGCTCGTGTTTGACCACTATCTCACCTAATGTTAAGCATTGATGTGGTCGACGATGGAGCACGCTTGCCTAGAAGTAACTTATTCACTCTTTAAGTTAAATACCCCCAGGTTGCAGCTACCAGGAAACAGTACAGTCTCGTGAATGTGTTCCCAAAACGTTATGTCTGTATATATACTCAACTTATAAAAGCTAAAGTAACTAGATTACATTGCCCTGATCATCTGTGCCGTGTCTTTTACCATCGCTTCTTTCTATCGATCCTCAAGGGCAGATCGAATTAGAAAATTGAGAGTTCCGTGTCAAAAGCAATTTTAGATATCTGTTTTGAATATAAACGACTTATCTCGATTACATTATGGAATTTTGAGAAACTGAGTTGAAGCGTGAAATTATGCTAAAGAATACTAAAGATACCATCATCTCGCCATTATCTTTTCGCACGCCATGACGCTTACTTTGTTTTGGTACGGTATAATAACTAAAAATCTTTTTTTATTTATTGATATAAACTAGTGCTTGACTGCGATCCCACCTGATGGTAAGCAGTGATGTAATCTCTGATGGTGAGGCACACTAGTTTATTAAGATTCACTCTAGCATTGCAAACACCTAAATTATAATAATCAGACGGGAAGACCGCAGCAGGCAAATTGATTCAGTCCTTCAATCTTGTTTTTATTTACATTTTTGTAAAAAAAAAATCGTTACTTAATGACTTAATGCTCCCATATTATAAGGCTCATGATAGCGTGCAAAAAAATAACTAAATCAAGGTACAGTTAGTCATGCATGTCATTATAGACTAGAAGATTAGCTAATTAACGCATGCATGTTGGCACTACTTTATAATACGATTCAGTTATAAACTCAATTACTTGCTGATGTAGCTGCCACTTTCATAAGATTAATGGCTTTATTGTGTGGATAATTTAGTTATCTAAACTATTAAACTCGAATCATGCTTATTTCAATTTCAGTTCTAATTAAAATAACGACGTTAACGATGCTTACCATCATGTAAGCTAGTCTAATAACGACTTGCTTCATGCCTTATAATTCTTTCTATCGTTTTCTGAGCCACTTCAATCTTATTTGAAAGATAAAATTATTTTTACCTTCTGAAAAAATACTTAAAGAAATCTAGCAGACAAGGTAATATTCTCTTTCACTTTTTGATCTAGCTGATAGGGGTACCTACCTTGACACTGAAACTAGTACTAGCTCAGTGGCGTATTTATAGGGTGGCAAGGCTGGCATAATGCCACGGGCCCCTGGCCCGGTGGGGCCCTCGATGTGAGAGACTACGAAAGTAGTAATCTAACATTTTATTAGGATATTTAAATTCAATTAAAATTACAGAGAAGTAACTAAGTACCTAAAGACAAAGTCAAATAAATTATTAAGGTTTATTAAACACATTGACAAGAAAAGGATCAATTTCCCGTGGCATTTTACCACCTAGTCACTGTATAGTACCGCCATTGGGACGTCCACCTTCAGAGACGAAACAGAAAAGTCTAAACTTGCAATTTATTATATAATAATAAGGATTCGTTGTATGCCTGTACTTCAGTGATTTATTCAAATCAAATTACATCACGAAAAGTTTTATGGGGCCCCATCCAATGATTTTCTACGGGCCTAAGATGGTATAGTTACGCCACTGCACTACCTACTAGCCCACGAAAATAAGGATTTCATCTTGGAATTTGGGCCAATACGCCAGATTATTGCATGGACCTTTGTTGAGATACGTCTTACAAGGTATGCAAAAATCTGGCTTAGTCGTTTGAATTTTGAGGTTGACTTCTACTTTCGCCTTATGTGCCTAGCGCGTTCTAGAAATCAGATTCATAACTATAGATTCCTAACATAGCACCAACGAACTCTCTGAATACCATCATATTTACATAGCCTGTTGGTCTAGTGGTTAGTCGCCCTGACTGCTATGCCGGAGGTCGTGGATTCGATTCCCACCCAGGACAAATGTTTGTGTGATGAGCATAATCATTTGTTCTCTGTCTGGGTGTAATTTATCTATAATATGTAGTATTCAGAAATATATAAGTATGTTTATCAGTTGTCTAGTACCCATAACACAAGCTCTGCTTAGCTTGAGACTAGACGGCGTTGTGTGATTGTTGTGGAATATTATATTATTATATATATAATTTCCTTATCCCCAGCTGGACCTAAGTCAGCAAGGCGAGCTGCTGATGCAGGGCTCATTTCTCGTAGCATCAGAGAACAAGCGGGACTTACGACTCAGGATACGTCCGCGACGAAGACACATCTTCCTTTACGAGAAGGCCATGCTGTTCTGCAAGCCTGCGACCAAGAACAGCCATAATAAGGCCACCTACCACTTTAAACATGACTTACAGGTGAGATATTATCATTCTAGTTGAGATAAATAGTATAAACTGAAGCTACTTTCTTTTGTTTTCTTTTAACTCTTTGACCGCCACAGTCAAGTATGCATGACAAAGCAAATGTGTCCTGCACGCCACTGTACATGACATGTTAAATTACGTAATCTTAGCCTGATGGCCGTTCAAGTATTACGTAAGCAGTTTTTTTTTTTGCAAATATTAACTCCCCCCTCCCCCTTGTCAGCAAAAGTAAGCAAAGCTGTCACCCCTTCCCCCATGCTTACGTAAACAATGGTACAAGTGTTTGTCAATGTGTTGTTTACGTTCTCATATAGTTGTAAGTCTACAAATAAGGAATAGGTAGGCTTGAAATAAAGAAAAAAATACCAACTTCATTCAAAAGAGGATTGCCCTAATGAGGCCATTAGTAAAAAATAGACTAGAGAAAAATATGTATTCACTTACTTTCAAATGACCGCCACTAAAATCTACAAGAAGTCGTAAATAAAAAGTAACTTTATTGATGAAAATATCGGTTTTATAATTTCATCAAAATTATTTTTAAGCTATTGCATAGCTTCTATCGCGGGCCTTGAGCGTGGAGAACGAATCCAGAAATTCCGTAACGAAAATAACCTAACACCCCCCCACTCATTTGTTTTTTGAGCGTGGTGACCGATAAGAAAACAAATGAGTGAACAATCAATCAAAATTCAATTTAATGTGTGAAAGTGTAACTTCAATTAATATCAAAGAAAAAAAGTACTGCATAAATAAAATAAATAAATAATTATAATTGCATATGTTGATAAAAATGCTATGCAATAGCTTTACCGCGGCAGTCCCCGAGTGCCACACGTCTTTTTTTAAATATTTAGATTAATCGACTCGGATCGATTTATGAATAAATACATTAACTTCAACAGCATACCCTCGGGGCTTGGCTGGTAATTACTTCTATAAAACCATACAAAAGAAAATATATGAAAATAAATACCAATTTGTACTAGTAAAAAAGAATAAGAAACAAATCGATTAAGGGTTATTGAAAAAAAAAAAAAACGATTATCGATTTAATGTTATTATTTTTTCCGAAACAATACTGAATTGGATCAAAACAAGTGACAAGTGTCAGACTGTTGTTGCTTCAAAAAAGACAATGTCATTTCATCAAAACGGATCTTGAGCGCTCGCCGTCAGAGTGGGGATCGCTTTGCGCATTCCATACATTGGCGAGCCAATCGTCTTCGTTGTTAGATACATGCAGTAACGCAGAAAACGAATCAGGAGTGACGTCTTTGACGCAATGTCACGGCGACCCAATCAATGACACTCCCCGCCCCCGCGTCACACTTCGCACCACTAAAGAGACCGAATATTTGACTTCTGCGTAACTTGAAGCCAGCGCTCAAGATCCGTTCGGGTATATAATATATATATTTAGAAATGTTCGCGGAAGGCTACAGTCTACGACGAATGGTGCCGAATTACCAGGATCATTGTAATTCACAATGATGGTCATGAAGAGTGTAACGACTAAGAAGAAGAATTTGACATTAATTCTTACATTGGGCTAGTCGTGGGTTCTTAATTTATTGAAAGAGTTTGCATTATTTATACACGAGAGTAGGTTTTTGTTATAAAACAGTGCTCCTTAAAATGATAACATTTTTTCAAAATAGGAAATGTGTCTTGGAACACCATATCTTTTTGGCTTGGAACACCATAGAGGCTGGGCAATCCCCTTTTGACATATTATATTAAATTAACAGTCCTGAGTCCATGATACACGAATCCATGACTCTAAATTCAACGACATTGGATGTTTGCTGCTCAGTGATGCATATCTGCTCACTTTCTTGTGATTTTGGAACATCGAGATCATTCTCTTAAAAAACTAAGATAAATTTCACACACACTTACGACAAGGCACTCATAACATACAGATCTGGCACGACGGCGGTCGAGGCCCACCAATCGTTGTCTCGATTGAAGAAGCTACTGAGAGAAGCTTTGAAGTTTATTTTGGGTTTTATGTCTCGATATCAATTTCACACTAAATTAATGATCAAATCACTGCAACTTTATATCTTCATCCACAGATGTCACAAATCGGTCTGACGGAATCGGTGAAAGGGGACGTGCGCAAGTTCGAGGTGTGGCGCCAGGGACGCTCCGAGGTGCACACGCTCACCGCCGCCAGCGCCGACATCAAGCGCGCCTGGGTGGAGCGCATCAAGCGCGTGCTGCTGGAGCAGCTCAACGAGCTCAAGGGCGAGCGTGTGCGCCAGTACAGCGCGCAGCACAGGTATGTGTGGCAAGTTCGAGGTGTGGCGCCAGGGACGCTCCGAGGTGCACACGCTCACCGCCGCCAGCGCCGACATCAAGCGCGCCTGGGTGGAGCGCATCAAGCGCGTGCTGCTGGAGCAGCTCAACGAGCTCAAGGGCGAGCGTGTGCGCCAGTACAGCGCGCAGCACAGGTATGTGTGGCAAGTTCGAGGTGTGGCGCCAGGGACGCTCCGAGGTGCACACGCTCACCGCCGCCAGCGCCGACATCAAGCGCGCCTGGGTGGAGCGCATCAAGCGCGTGCTGCTGGAGCAGCTCAACGAGCTCAAGGGCGAGCGTGTGCGCCAGTACAGCGCGCAGCACAGGTATGTGTGGCAAGTTCGAGGTGTGGCGCCAGGGACGCTCCGAGGTGCACACGCTCACCGCCGCCAGCGCCGACATCAAGCGCGCCTGGGTGGAGCGCATCAAGCGCGTGCTGCTGGAGCAGCTCAACGAGCTCAAGGGCGAGCGTGTGCGCCAGTACAGCGCGCAGCACAGGTATGTGTGGCAAGTTCGAGGTGTGGCGCCAGGGACGCTCCGAGGTGCACACGCTCACCGCCGCCAGCGCCGACATCAAGCGCGCCTGGGTGGAGCGCATCAAGCGCGTGCTGCTGGAGCAGCTCAACGAGCTCAAGGGCGAGCGTGTGCGCCAGTACAGCGCGCAGCACAGGTATGTGTGGCAAGTTCGAGGTGTGGCGCCAGGGACGCTCCGAGGTGCACACGCTCACCGCCGCCAGCGCCGACATCAAGCGCGCCTGGGTGGAGCGCATCAAGCGCGTGCTGCTGGAGCAGCTCAACGAGCTCAAGGGCGAGCGTGTGCGCCAGTACAGCGCGCAGCACAGGTATGTGTGGCAAGTTCGAGGTGTGGCGCCAGGGACGCTCCGAGGTGCACACGCTCACCGCCGCCAGCGCCGACATCAAGCGCGCCTGGGTGGAGCGCATCAAGCGCGTGCTGCTGGAGCAGCTCAACGAGCTCAAGGGCGAGCGTGTGCGCCAGTACAGCGCGCAGCACAGGTATGTGTGGCAAGTTCGAGGTGTGGCGCCAGGGACGCTCCGAGGTGCACACGCTCACCGCCGCCAGCGCCGACATCAAGCGCGCCTGGGTGGAGCGCATCAAGCGCGTGCTGCTGGAGCAGCTCAACGAGCTCAAGGGCGAGCGTGTGCGCCAGTACAGCGCGCAGCACAGGTATGTGTGGCAAGTTCGAGGTGTGGCGCCAGGGACGCTCCGAGGTGCACACGCTCACCGCCGCCAGCGCCGACATCAAGCGCGCCTGGGTGGAGCGCATCAAGCGCGTGCTGCTGGAGCAGCTCAACGAGCTCAAGGGCGAGCGTGTGCGCCAGTACAGCGCGCAGCACAGGTATGTGTGGCAAGTTCGAGGTGTGGCGCCAGGGACGCTCCGAGGTGCACACGCTCACCGCCGCCAGCGCCGACATCAAGCGCGCCTGGGTGGAGCGCATCAAGCGCGTGCTGCTGGAGCAGCTCAACGAGCTCAAGGGCGAGCGTGTGCGCCAGTACAGCGCGCAGCACAGGTATGTGTGGCAAGTTCGAGGTGTGGCGCCAGGGACGCTCCGAGGTGCACACGCTCACCGCCGCCAGCGCCGACATCAAGCGCGCCTGGGTGGAGCGCATCAAGCGCGTGCTGCTGGAGCAGCTCAACGAGCTCAAGGGCGAGCGTGTGCGCCAGTACAGCGCGCAGCACAGGTATGTGTGGCAAGTTCGAGGTGTGGCGCCAGGGACGCTCCGAGGTGCACACGCTCACCGCCGCCAGCGCCGACATCAAGCGCGCCTGGGTGGAGCGCATCAAGCGCGTGCTGCTGGAGCAGCTCAACGAGCTCAAGGGCGAGCGTGTGCGCCAGTACAGCGCGCAGCACAGGTATGTGTGGCAAGTTCGAGGTGTGGCGCCAGGGACGCTCCGAGGTGCACACGCTCACCGCCGCCAGCGCCGACATCAAGCGCGCCTGGGTGGAGCGCATCAAGCGCGTGCTGCTGGAGCAGCTCAACGAGCTCAAGGGCGAGCGTGTGCGCCAGTACAGCGCGCAGCACAGGTATGTGTGGCAAGTTCGAGGTGTGGCGCCAGGGACGCTCCGAGGTGCACACGCTCACCGCCGCCAGCGCCGACATCAAGCGCGCCTGGGTGGAGCGCATCAAGCGCGTGCTGCTGGAGCAGCTCAACGAGCTCAAGGGCGAGCGTGTGCGCCAGTACAGCGCGCAGCACAGGTATGTGTGGCAAGTTCGAGGTGTGGCGCCAGGGACGCTCCGAGGTGCACACGCTCACCGCCGCCAGCGCCGACATCAAGCGCGCCTGGGTGGAGCGCATCAAGCGCGTGCTGCTGGAGCAGCTCAACGAGCTCAAGGGCGAGCGTGTGCGCCAGTACAGCGCGCAGCACAGGTATGTGTGGCAAGTTCGAGGTGTGGCGCCAGGGACGCTCCGAGGTGCACACGCTCACCGCCGCCAGCGCCGACATCAAGCGCGCCTGGGTGGAGCGCATCAAGCGCGTGCTGCTGGAGCAGCTCAACGAGCTCAAGGGCGAGCGTGTGCGCCAGTACAGCGCGCAGCACAGGTATGTGTGGCAAGTTCGAGGTGTGGCGCCAGGGACGCTCCGAGGTGCACACGCTCACCGCCGCCAGCGCCGACATCAAGCGCGCCTGGGTGGAGCGCATCAAGCGCGTGCTGCTGGAGCAGCTCAACGAGCTCAAGGGCGAGCGTGTGCGCCAGTACAGCGCGCAGCACAGGTATGTGTGGCAAGTTCGAGGTGTGGCGCCAGGGACGCTCCGAGGTGCACACGCTCACCGCCGCCAGCGCCGACATCAAGCGCGCCTGGGTGGAGCGCATCAAGCGCGTGCTGCTGGAGCAGCTCAACGAGCTCAAGGGCGAGCGTGTGCGCCAGTACAGCGCGCAGCACAGGTATGTGTGGCAAGTTCGAGGTGTGGCGCCAGGGACGCTCCGAGGTGCACACGCTCACCGCCGCCAGCGCCGACATCAAGCGCGCCTGGGTGGAGCGCATCAAGCGCGTGCTGCTGGAGCAGCTCAACGAGCTCAAGGGCGAGCGTGTGCGCCAGTACAGCGCGCAGCACAGGTATGTGTGGCAAGTTCGAGGTGTGGCGCCAGGGACGCTCCGAGGTGCACACGCTCACCGCCGCCAGCGCCGACATCAAGCGCGCCTGGGTGGAGCGCATCAAGCGCGTGCTGCTGGAGCAGCTCAACGAGCTCAAGGGCGAGCGTGTGCGCCAGTACAGCGCGCAGCACAGGTATGTGTGGCAAGTTCGAGGTGTGGCGCCAGGGACGCTCCGAGGTGCACACGCTCACCGCCGCCAGCGCCGACATCAAGCGCGCCTGGGTGGAGCGCATCAAGCGCGTGCTGCTGGAGCAGCTCAACGAGCTCAAGGGCGAGCGTGTGCGCCAGTACAGCGCGCAGCACAGGTATGTGTGGCAAGTTCGAGGTGTGGCGCCAGGGACGCTCCGAGGTGCACACGCTCACCGCCGCCAGCGCCGACATCAAGCGCGCCTGGGTGGAGCGCATCAAGCGCGTGCTGCTGGAGCAGCTCAACGAGCTCAAGGGCGAGCGTGTGCGCCAGTACAGCGCGCAGCACAGGTATGTGTGGCAAGTTCGAGGTGTGGCGCCAGGGACGCTCCGAGGTGCACACGCTCACCGCCGCCAGCGCCGACATCAAGCGCGCCTGGGTGGAGCGCATCAAGCGCGTGCTGCTGGAGCAGCTCAACGAGCTCAAGGGCGAGCGTGTGCGCCAGTACAGCGCGCAGCACAGGTATGTGTGGCAAGTTCGAGGTGTGGCGCCAGGGACGCTCCGAGGTGCACACGCTCACCGCCGCCAGCGCCGACATCAAGCGCGCCTGGGTGGAGCGCATCAAGCGCGTGCTGCTGGAGCAGCTCAACGAGCTCAAGGGCGAGCGTGTGCGCCAGTACAGCGCGCAGCACAGGTATGTGTGGCAAGTTCGAGGTGTGGCGCCAGGGACGCTCCGAGGTGCACACGCTCACCGCCGCCAGCGCCGACATCAAGCGCGCCTGGGTGGAGCGCATCAAGCGCGTGCTGCTGGAGCAGCTCAACGAGCTCAAGGGCGAGCGTGTGCGCCAGTACAGCGCGCAGCACAGGTATGTGTGGCAAGTTCGAGGTGTGGCGCCAGGGACGCTCCGAGGTGCACACGCTCACCGCCGCCAGCGCCGACATCAAGCGCGCCTGGGTGGAGCGCATCAAGCGCGTGCTGCTGGAGCAGCTCAACGAGCTCAAGGGCGAGCGTGTGCGCCAGTACAGCGCGCAGCACAGGTATACACGGCTATGGAGGGTTAACATGGCTAATATAGCCAAGTAAAAAAAACTTACAACAATTTTGCTTGTAGTAAAGTCTAATTTCTAGGACCACCCCTCTCCCAATCAACAATCTAGTTTAACTGTATACCTTTTATAAATAAACTATAGTCTATTCACGTAAAGAAAATAGTGACTTATCAGTCTACTGCAAAATTAAGACGTTTTCATAGAGATAAAAATACAACCATTAATATTAAAACAAACATTTTATTACTTTATGTGGAAAAAGTAATTATTTAATCGCCACAATTTTCACATCTATAAAAATAAAAGAGGACTAATAGGAGAGATTTTTTTTTTTTTTGGAAAATTGACAAAAGTCGGGTCCATACTTTCTGAAGGATTTACATTAATTGGTCAATGTGAACACAGCTTTCTAATTTGTAATGATCGATTTTTTCAAGAGCCGAGTGACAACGATGAGTCACTATTTTCTTAGCGCAAATGGACTATAGCTAATGCCAGTGACTTTGCCCGTGGGATAATAGAAAATTATTCCAAGAGAATATTCTGTTGGGATTAACCAATGTGCTAATTCAGGACATGATCTACCTGGGTACCTACCAAGTTTCATCAAAATCCGTTCGAGCGTGAAGAAGTAAAAATAAACTCACGAACTTTCACCTTTATAATACAAATATTAGTGTGATAATTTTCTATTTTTATGTGTAATGTATCAACAATTTGATCAATTTATCTAAGTAACACTACTGACTGTAGCATTTTTCAATGGTAATAGAGTTCCTGTTCCAAAATTTTTAAGTGAAACCGGTAGAAAATGAGTTATATGAACATTTAGACACCCTGCAACCTTAGTTTTTTGTTTGTCTCGCTAGATGGCACTGTGTTTTTTAGTTTATTCTCTTGTCTAGTCTGTGAAATTCATCACAACTCCTACATCGTAATAGAATTTGGCAGTGGTCTCCTGCTGGCGTCAGTATCATTCTAAAACCTGAACCACCTTTTTAAACATGAAACCCGTCCCACAGAACACTAATCCAAACCAGCTCGTGGGAGCTGGGCCCGCCGACGGCGCTGCCCGTGAAGCCGGCCGCGCTGCCCAACCCCACGCGCACGGCCTCGTGCGACACGCACGACGAGCCCTGTTGGTCCACCGACCCCTCCGACGACGACGACGACGAGCCCGACCACCCGCCGGTATGTACGACTGCCAAGGAAGCCTGACATACAGCTCTATGAACCAAGATAGGGTGTGGATGGACGCTTGATTGACTAAGTAAAATAGTTACTAAAAAGTTTAAATGGCTATCAACATAAGTTAAAGGTCCGCAACGAGCTCCTATTGCAGTGTCCTATGTAGGCAATTCAATTCGAACTCCATCGCGAAGCGAAGCGGCGCGAATGTAATAAACAATTTATACTCACACGCACGTGGGTGCGGTGTAGTGACAAGCAAAGCGAAACAGACGCATATTTAGGCCTACTATCCACGGACGCGTAGCTTCATAGACGCGACGTGACGGCACGACGCTGCTGCTTCGTCAATAGACTTTCATATTTTTGTATGTAAGCTTTACGCAAGCTTACGTCAACCAAATAATAAAAAAAAATTAGCTACGCGTCCATAGGCCTTAGTTTGATATTTTCGCTCGCGTTCTTGTGGTACTGTAGCTTGTTTGAAATAAATTGTGGCTAAAGAAGTAATTTCCGCAAACGTAGGATATAGACGCCTCGTCGCGTTGAATTCGCGTATACCACATCGGGTCGCATAACATGCAGTGCGCCATGTTAATAAAATATAAGATCTGTATATCTGTACACCTGTGTTAACAAATAAAAGTGATTTGATTTGATTTGATTCGCTTCATGATTGCGTTTCCGCTAAATCACCTACGTAGGACACCGCGTATTTATAACTCTTTTGACGGACGGTGCATGAATAGGCAACGCGGATCATCCGCCACGGATTACCATACCACATAATGCTGCGGCAGCCTGTATGAAAATTAAGATTTATTGATAAATTACTTAGTCAATCAATATTTCCGATTAAAGAAATGAAAAATTAAATTGTTAATGCATTCAAATGTTGATCTGATGAAATTAGAGTAGGAATTGATTTGTTTTTTGTTTAATAAATGTGTCTTGTTTGGGAAGTTTGTGTTGGTAAAAAGGGTTGATAAAAATACTTGTCAATAAAATAATAACTTATGTTCACAGTAAATGTCAGTAATGTCCTCTCCGGTATCGAGTACTAACATAGACTGTAGCGCTTACTGTCGGGGTAGCTTTACTAAAACGTGGGTCTCTTAAATTAATGCCAACTAATTTTGGGTTTGCAGTGTTGAGTGAAGTGAAACCCACTCTTTATGTAAGTGTAAAGTGTATTTTTAAAGGAATGCGGGCTGAATAGTCACGGGTAGCGCATGACAACGCTGGCAACCCCACGCACATGATGCTTCCCGATAACATTACTGTCTAAATTATGGATACGGGATTCAAACATTGGTCAAACGGTGGTAGAACATGCGCATCGTCAGAGAATTTGCAGTATCTGCTTATTAGATCTAGTCGTGTTTATTACGTAAATACTACAAATTCTCGATAAACGATTAAAATCATAACGTCCTGCCCTAGTCCAATAGGTTTCACGCCCTCACAGCATAAAAGTTAAGTTAGCCATCATCGCTTTTAGTTCCTTTTAAATGATTTAGCGACACTAGCACTGAATACTATGAATTAGTAACTGCACGGTCCACGTGGCACCTCACATGTACCAACACTGTCCGAGAGGTGTCCTGTAACCCGGCGCCGTGTATCGAAGCCATGCTCACGTTGTGTTGTTCTACAGGTGACGGAGGCCGTGGCAGTCGGTCTCAACGGAACCATCCACAGAATGGTTCAGTTCTTTTCAGTGGCCGGCTCCACACAAGCCACATCCACGTTTTACGTGTCACAGTACTGAATAATATAAATGTTTCGAGCATACAGCCAGTAGAGGCTTTGTACATATTGAAAAGACTGAGTTTATATCCAAAGCTTAAACAATTTAACCAAAGAGAACGTGGACATTTCGGTTGTTTCGCTGAACATTAACTATCGTGTAAGTCATGTTTTGTTTGTTATGTCACTCATTGTCAGTGTGCTTATTGGTTTTTATGTTCAATTGCGCTTGCTTCGATTAAAATGTTATACATCAGTGTCGATAAATATTATTATCTAAGTATTGTATTACAATATCATGAAACATTTAGCGGACACACACTGTATATTATGTAATACATACATATACATTTCTTCTTATTATATGTTACGTAAATATATTTTGGTGTATAGATATCTCGCTTGATTTAAATTGCGCAATATTGTGTGCACTATTTAGAACCAATGAGTAATTTAAGTGCAGACATGTCCAGTATTTATATAACAGCGAATCTTCGCAAATTGATAGTTATTCCATAATTGATGTCAATCTAAGTATGAACGACGAGGTTAATATGATATGTAGCGGACACAGCTGAGCACGGCATCACAGCTTGCATCATTCACTGACCACCGCTTTGGACGTGCAATCAAATAGCTTTACTGTAATGTTTTGTTTACTTCAGTGTGACACGATTTCTGACCTGATACTACTTATACTATGTATTTATTTTACCTGAAAATTGATAACGTAATATGAGCTTACACATTTATTTTTTAAGACACGATTTAACTTTACATGAAGCCAAAAAAACCTACCCACCGACATAGTACAATTTAAAATCGAATTCCTAAATTTTTCTTGTTATTTAGTTCACACGAAAAGTTGTTAATATATAAAATCAACATAAAACCGCGAAATACCTATCTACCTTCTAATTATAATTCGGTAGATATTTACAAGTTATTTCATCAGCTCATAATATGTCAATCAGATTTCAGATTATTAGCACCTGAATCAACTGGACTTATGGACGTATATTTATGAATATTTATAACTACATATTACTGGAGTGTTTAGTACGACTATATATCTTACCTTAAAACTGTCTATATTTATATATTATTATGTAATATTCGCCTATACGTTTGATGTCAACTCAACATACTGCTATATATCTATCTTCTAAAAGTATTTTATATAACTGTCATCTCTGTTGTTTATGACTACAATAACTGTTTATTTAGAAATTACCTACTTGATTAATATATTAATTATGAGTGTTATCTAATGTTCTACTAATCGCTTTACTAACATGCATGGTCTGGTCAAACACCAAACTACGAGTAGACGGAAATACAAAAAGGAAACTTTTTGTACCAAGTACTTACTTTACAGAAATTAAATGCATGTTTGTGTTATGGGGCTGAGTCAGATTACTGTCAAATATCTAACTTATTTATGACTAACATCCAAAGATTGCTGAAACATTATTTATATTAACTATTTAAAAACATTCATAGAGAAAATTCTAAATCGAGGGCAGCCTGAAAGAGCATCAAACTTTGGTTTGCATTATAGCCGTTACGTTTTATGGGTTGATATTTGACTGTAATTTGTCTCACGCTCTCTGTTTGACCAGTGGTGAAGGAATGCATGTTGATCGATGTACAGAATGAATGGTGTTTTATTTACTACATTGTGATTGCTACAATCATTATAACGCTAGAATCACGACAGTACACAACACACTTTTTTCTGGACCTACATTGGAACCAGATGTCGAAACAACATTAAAACTTTACAAAAAACTGGACTCCATTAAAACACGAGTGCTTTTATTTCATCGATTGTTGCATCAAGAGTAACATGGCTCCATACTTTCAATACAAGCTAAAGTAAATAACGGTGGACACATAGCTTCTCTACCGATGACGACCAGACAACCTTTCATGTTATTTTCAAGCTCATTTTATATATTTTTATTATAATTTTTTATATTAATCTTACAGATTTTTTGTTTTAGCTATAGCCTTTTCCACACGTGTCAAGACTAACCGCCATTAAAAAGAATCAAAGAAAGGTTTGGTAGAGCTTTCCAATTACATTGAGTCTGGTCGTTATATGTCGTGGATGGGTCGTCATGCCATTTACTTTAATAATAAGTTACATAATCGCGTACGAGTTTCGCTGCTCAAAGTTGCAACAACCGTTGAAATCGAAAGGATTGTTAGCTACAGTGAAACATGTCAGTAATACATAGCAAGCTAGAGTGTAGAGTAGTGTGTGGGTGATTGTTAAGCGTGTGTAATGTGTCAGGCGGTGGGGTGTGCACTGGTGGCGCTGTCGGACTACACGGCCGTGGGGCCCTCGGAGGTGTCGCTGCGGGAGGGCCAGCACGCCGAGCTGCTCAAGGTGGGCTGCGCCGGCTGGTGGTACGTGCGGCTTGCGGGTACGTACACAAACAAACCGTCATCATTTGCCTAGCCTATTCCCAAATATTCTCATAATCATAGCCTTTTAACATTCCAACTGCTACTGGAACTCAGGCCTCCTCTCTAGGAGAAGGTATGGGCCGTAATCCACCCCTCGGGCACCACTGCTCTCAAATATGTTCAGGTCGACGAAAACAGGACCGGTTTTCGCACTGTATCAGATGCGAATCGGTGATATTTCTGTCCGATGTAGACGTAGCAGGTACTACGATCAGTAGCAGCAGGAATTGCGATCAGTTTAGAGTTTTTCCATTTCAAACATTACTAGTCGTAGCTGAAATCCTGAGTCATGTCGAATACCAGTTCAGAAACGCACATACGGACATGAAGAGACTGCCAGTTTCGCAACCGTGTGATACCATAGCACACGATTTTCTTTCTTTTCTTAATTAAGATAATTATTCGATTATATAATTATCAGTGTCGGTTTAAGCCAGCGTGGGGTCTGTAGCCAATACTATCAAGGCGCCTACTAAATCTTAGTAAAATGATAATGAATTTTTCGTTGGTACCGTGTACCAGTAACGTGGACTTTTGTTTTATATTAACATTATGAATAATCCAGATTCGGTTAGATTTCACAGGAAGTCTGTCTTATTTTTTTGGTTCAATCAAGGGCCTCCAATTAGAGGGACCCGTAGCATTTGCACTCTTGCTACGTGGTTAATCCAGTTCTGAAATAATTCAGAATCCCCCACAAAAGTGAAGGTTACGATAGTCATGTTGCATAAAACTGCAGTCGCGTGACCGCAAAACAAGTTGTTCAAGAGGTCATTGTGCTCATAATGATGTACAACTTTTACTATAAGCCCCGCACTGAAATTGCGAAAAAAGCTGCTCCGCGTATATGATCGCATAACTCGTACATAGTACTGCACAGATGATTTTTATCACAATTTCAATGTTAGTGTCATTACAAAAGTTTTTTTTTAATATTTACACTTCGGACATTGATATTCGATCTTAGTAAATCTATTAGATATGGGCTTGCTGCAGTGACGTAGTTTTTCTACTCATGATATTACCGATAATTTGGGTGGCCAGGACCTACCTACCCTGGATAAGAACAACTCCATAAACTAATTTAAATTGACGAAACTGAACAACCTTTCAAAAGACTGTTTTCAGGAAGCGAAAAAAGAAATCCGCCTCTACATACAAACTGTCCAATCAAGTTTTTAATTTTGTATGGGGAGGCGGATTTTTTTTTCGCTTCCTGAAAACAAGTCTTTTGAAAGGTTGTTCAGTTTTGTCTACTGAGCAAGCCCTTAAAGTTTGTGGTGGGCTGTCCCTTAAACCCTGTATTATTATATTGTCGTCGCTGTAATCTAAGATTTCCATGTTAAGTTGAAAGTTTTTTTTTTGTTATTCAGGAGGGCAAGGCGAAGGCTGGGCGCCGGCGGCGTACCTGGACCAGCGCAAGACGTCGCGCTCGTCGTCGCGCTCGCACGACCGCCTGCACGACCACTGAGGCGAGCGCCTGGCTCACTACCCAACCGGTACCAGGCTAGCCTTCTTGTCGGCACAGTCTACAGTGCGGCAGAACATCTAGTGCTCGTGCCATCTCGACGTCTCGAGTCCCCGGTCAGACAGTAGACACCCAGTTAGCTTGAAATATGCCTATGTGTAGAAGACCTGACCACCACTAAATCTGGTAATTTTTAGACCAAGTGCCTCAGATAGTCTTCTTCGTAAACATATTCGGTAAAGGTGTAGATAGTAAAGTTGTTTCCCAGCACCAGTAGCGAACGCCCCGGAACCCCACTCACTTGTTAATATTTTTCAATGTATGTAAATGTTGTTCTAAAAAGCTTTATTGTAAATTAGTTTTAGCCCAAACGTGTTGTCGTTACGATTATCCAAAGCTATATATAGTGGCGTAGGACGTTGTTAAGTAGCTGTGACTGGTATCGTATCATTTCTGTATATAATCTACCTACGTTTATTTTTAACTATAGTTATTTATTTGATGCTAGTTGAGCTTTCGGTGTTCATTCGTGTTTACGTCTCAATTTCCCATGACAGACCCTGTATAGTACTGTTTCCTCTGTTTAGGGACCTACGAACAATGTTTTACTGTCTTGTGTCAGTGGTACCCAAGCCACTTTTATTTTAAGAGCGATCGTTTTCATATCATTTGTTATAGGTGACCCTAGCTATCATATCTCAATAATTTAATATACGTCATTTGGTGCAAATAATACGTTATTATAATTAAATTAAAAAGCTAAATGGTGGAAATTTTGTTATAACTGGTGTAATGCTTCGAGGATTACACTTAAATGTTAATGTGTTTTGCTAGTCGGCGTGAACTATTTTTACGATCTAACTAGGTTCTATCAATGTAGCGTATCATGAAGTTCATTTTTGCTTTTATATTTTTTGTATCACTTTATTGTACTTTTGTTTCGCATCAGTAACGTCTCATTGTTGTAATGTAAAGTCAAATCTACATATAAATTGTACCTACTATTATAATAATTGTTCTTTTGTATAAAATTACGTTTATACTTATTGAAAATGATCACAATTACACTGAATCGGTCCATTTATTTTGTGTTTTATTTACTTCCTTTGAGCTTGCATTTTTATGTATTACATCATTGCTAGCCGTTCATTTTTACATTGTAAAATCATTAAAATCTAGACATCATAGTTTTGACACACCGCTACAATATAACTGTAAATAACCGTTAATAGCCATACAAGGTGTATGCTTATGTCTACCATATTTAAGACAAAGTTTTCTAATAGTAAAATATTCATTGTTATCCAGCTATAGATTTAAGTACTTAATTGTGTACCTACCTGTACCGTTTTAAATTATCATAAAAATTTCGATTCCATATAGTGCAAATATATTACACGGCTGTGACATTACCCAGTGATGAATTTTATAAAATTTTTACATATAATTGACTTCTAATTGTAATAAAACTAGATGGTAGGTACCCCCAACAATATCTTATAAATACCTTTGCACACGTTAACAACTCGAAAACTGCGCTATTTATAGTGAGCAACGAAAAGTGGTTTTTGCAATGTGTCACACAAAATTAAAAAATATAATATGACGTGAGAAGTTATATAAACTTCCCTTTGTCTGCCATAACCCGAGTTGCTGACTCGTACCCGACACTTCGTCATTATAATCTTATTCCCTTAAAGAAAATAGTGACTCATCAGTGCTGCTGCAAAGTAAAACGTATTCATACTGGGCAGAAATTTAACCATTTATATTAAGCAAACTTTTTTATCACACAGTATGTTCAAGTATGAATCATCATCATCATCTTCCTGCCCTTGTCCCGTTTTATTTGGAGTCGGCGCAGCACATTGTTTTCTTCCATTCTGTCCTGTCACTCGTTACGCTATCACTAACTCCCTTTTCTTTCATATCGCTTCTTACACAATCCATCCATCTTTTCTTTGGCCTCCCTCTCCCCCTTCATCCATCCACATGTAAACTTATTACTTTTTTAGCAACATGCGTTTCGTCCCTCCTTTATACATAACCATACCAAGACAAACGATTACCTTTCAACTTTTCAGTCACTGGCGCCACTTTTAAACTTCCCCTAATATACTCATTTCTCACTTTATCTATTCTCGTCACACCACACATCCATCTTAACATTCTCATCTCCGCTACGTGCGATCTTTTTTCATCCGTCTTTTTCACAGCCAACATTCTGATCCATACAGTATGACAGGCCTTATCACGGACTTGTAGACGTTCCCGTGACTTGTCGCCATTTCATCCATCCTGCGTTGATCCGACGTGTAACGTCCCGGTCCACCTCACCATCCCCTTGGACGAGGGACCCGAGGTACCGAAAGTCGGAGCAGATCAGTATGGGCGAATATGTTCAAGTATAAATACGGAGTACCTACTTATTTATAAAATTAATCATAATCAGAATTTTCACTTTTATTTTTACGAATAGGCAAGGTATTTATTTTTTAAATTAACAAAAGTCGTGGCCCTACTGTCTGAAGACCTTACATCAACTGGTCAATGTGAACACGGTTTTCTAATTTGCTATGATCTATGCCGTCAAAGGGCGTGGCTAAACTGAGTGACAACGATGGGTCACTATTGTCTTAAAGAGAATAAATAACTGTAGTGAACACCAAACTGAAGACTCGTTGTTGCTAAACTGAAAGCCAGTTGTCGGGTTGGTATGGTGCACAGCGTTTCGAAAGCAAACTGCAGAGTGTTAATGGGCCTTGTATCGTCCTCCCCAACAACCCATGCAGACAGGAAATAAATGAATTCTTACAAGTTTAGAATCTCTCCATCGAGCATTACTAATCCGGAATATTTGGCACTCTATGAACGTTACACCTATAGATATTCACTTTTAAGATCAGCCAGACTAAAAGAGCAGAGGATTTTTGTAAAAATTGGTTTAAAAAATATATCGTGATTGGTCTAAAGTGTTTGCGGCATGAAGATGTCCGAAGAGTCGTTTAATGGTGTCTGCACCAATTTTTATTCATTGGTATAAAAATCCTCTGCTGTGTACTCTCTCGTTCTATGCAGAGCTTAGTTCTTGCCTCGGTGATGTATGCTGTCATGCCGCAGTTACGGATTATTATATTAAATACGTAGATAGTATAAATATTTGTTATAGACATTCTATCTTATTCTACATAATAATATCTAAATAATGTACCTACACATAAATAGTTCAAGAAAGCACACTTTGTAGCAAGTGAGTTTTATACCAAGTTTTTAAATATATTGACAAATTTTATAGGTATTGGTTAGGCATAGGCATGTATAATGTATATGCACTGATTTTTGTAGTGTACACAAAAACATTCCCTTACAAGACAATAAACTTAATAAAGAAATCACTAGGTCAGAAAATTTGTCGCTCATGATAAATCAGAGGTCCTACCACGAGCTCTTAGTGCTATCCATTGTACAACCTAAATTGAACTGTTTAAAGAGATGGAGCTAGCTATATAGGGTGAATGAATGAATGCTTTATTTGCTAGAATACAAGTACATATTAGTGGTAACAATTTCAGATGGTTTTAGGCTGACATCAGACGGACTGCGGACTGTCGATATATTTAACTGCATGCAGTTCTACGTTCGACTTCGTGCAGTCATGATATCAACTGCACGCGGTCGGCTGCAGTCGAGTGAAGTCAATATCAACTGCATGCAGCCGTGCCTTCAACTTTACACGGTCGGCTACAGTCGTGTAGTGTCGACGCACGCTGGCCATCGCTAACCTCATGCAGTCATGTGCAGTTAATTATAAAGAGCAAACGCACATTGACATTGTCAACTTTATTTTGAGGCACTTAAAGATCAAATCATACACAAATCTCCTGGGCTAGATGCGTGGCGCCAACTGCGCAAAGTCGGATCAAACTGCATGCAGTCGAATATATTGACTGCGTGCGGTTGCTGCGATGCAGTCCGTCTGATGGCAGCTTTACTGCTGCTGGTTTTGCTGAGTGTATATCTCCATCCCTCTTACTCGCTAACTCGTCATGGTAAGGCCCCTGGGGTGACTTTCTCTCAATCCATACAAAATAGAACATTTTAGAATAACCCTGAAGTTTTTGCTCGGTGGCATATACTTATTGCAAAGTCAATCTTTGGAAATAGGAAAGGTAATCTTTGATATAGAAGCTGGAGTTGTTCTAACATTTAGGTAATTTAAGTAGATACCTATGGCAAAGTCAAAATGCCTTCATACTATTTTATATTTTAAATGCTTTGGGTGTATCAATAGGTAAGCATACCTATATTTGATCTCAAATATATAATTATGAGCCTTACAATTTTTGAGAAGAACTGTATCATCAAAAGGTGAGAGTTCTCGTATCTTTTTTTTGGGATGGAAAATCATCGAATAACTTCCCGCCTTTTTTCCTTCAGCTGCTCTTTTGCGTTCCAGGGTTACGGTGATTCTTTCGACCAAACCCGCTGCCCTAAGATTAACTTGTATCTAACACTGGCAATGTTCTGAAAGCACCTTTAACGTTTTATGACCTGCAAGTGACATAAATCTTGGGGGTAGTCAAACAATAGCCTTCATCACCGACGTCAGTCTAGATGGCCGGGATACATATATACCATAGAATATACGCGTTTACACAGAGCGAGCAGCCTATCCCCGCGAGAGCCTGGCAGCGTCGGTATCATCGCATGGTTGCCGCGCGCGGCAAGCCCGAGCCATTATGTTCTATATGCGAGCGTCCAGACCGCGCGGCAAACGACTGAGGCACCTTTGAGCAAAACAAAATGCCGACACTGGATGGCCCGAGTCATCCAGTGGCAGTGTTTGGTATAGTATAAAGCTCGGTCGCTCACCCGCGGCAGCACGCACGCTTACCTCTCGGCTGAGACACGTCCACACTAACCTAGCTGGTTCGCGGCAAATGCCTCGCTAGGCTGCTCGCTCTGTGTGGACTCGCCTATTCGATCTATTTTGTTTCTGCTTTCATTGACAGAGTATTCCATTTCTGTATATTTATCGATAAAAGGTTTTCGATTAGATAACTTTTGTCCTGGATATTCCCTAATTAAGCCAACTATAACTATTTTTTTTTTTTAGACAGAAACTACAGAAGACAACGAACTATATTTTCATCGTGGTGTTCTGAAGTTTCTAATATCTCCAGATCAAGTTAATATATTGGAGATATCCATATCATGTATGACGTAACCTGGTACTTATATATATAAATGTATATTAATTAGCCATTCTTCGAGCTTACTATGTTGTGTTAAGTACTTACCTACATACTTTTTCTGAAAACAAGTTAATGGAAAATAATAAAGTTATAAAACGAATCTGCTTTTCATTTAATTCATTAATTCATTAAACCCCAAGCGAACGCCGGCGTTCGCGCACCTATTGTCTTTCAATTGTGTCTGTAATTATCACGATTGAATGGTTAAACCCCAAGCGAACGCCGGCGTTCGCGCACCTATTCTTTCTATTGTGTCTGTTATTTCCACGATTGAACGGTTAATTATTTCTTTCGTACACTGTAGCGTCTTGATTAGATGGTATTTCAAAACAATAAAAAACCGTAACTTATCCTAAAGGCGGATACAGACTTAGCGAGGCATGCGCCACGCACGGCGCACAGCCAATGCTTCGCAAGCACATGCCTCGTCACATAAAATCCGACAAATGAAGCATTTGCTTCGCACGCCATGGCTCGACCCGAGTATATATTGGTAGGTACATAAATTGTTTTCAACACGCACACTTCAATCGGAGACATTCGCTGTGCGCCGTGCGTGGCGCATGCCACGCGAAATCTGTATCTATCCACCAGCCAAACAACGGAAATTGTAAAAACCTATAAGCTTGTGAGAAACAAAGATTTTTTATACTTACCTATCTAGATTTTAAATACTTGGGTACAAACTTGGTACAAAGTAGGTATATTTTCTACTGGGTCGCCCTTTGTCTTAAAAAGATCCTAGCTTTGAAGATGTTATCTATCTTATTAAACACTTGCTCAGAAGGGTTACCGGCGTCTACCCTCCAGTGGAGGCCCTTCCTCATATAATAATCCACAAGCGGTACAGTCTGTGCATGATATGTCGCAAGTCGCTTTTTTAAAGCATCTACATTGTCGTCCGATCTCCTTATCAAAGGCTCCCCGGTGAAATCATCTACCATGGGTTTCTTAGGTGGGTGGAACTCTTCATGGTAGGTGCGACCACTGGCTGGATGAATGAGTCTGCCTGTGATTCTCGGTACTAGCAAGCTTTCCTGAATGTCAAACTCAATAACAGCATCCAATGCAATTTTACGTTTTTCCAACAGCACATCCAACTGTAATGAAATAATAGTAGATTAGGTATGTGACTGTCGAGTCGACGGCGCCATGTTGAATTCCGAACGAAACGAAGGTTGCTGATTTTAATCCCGAACATCAGTGAGGGATTTATATCTTAACTTTTTTTTCAAACCGTACGAAGCAGATGTTATTCTATTAGTGGCCAGTTTGAATTTCCACGTGTTCGATGCACGTATAAGTCTGTCTGATAAGTCAACCAACTTGAGAATTTTGTATAATATTTAATCATTTAAAAATTACAAACATTCGGTACTTTTTATAAGTTTCTTCTGTTAGTAAACAATAATCTCTATCTCTTAATCAACCTTGATTTTTGAAGCCGTGTTGACTACATCAGATTTAATTAAATCCTAATAATTACCCAAGTCGTTTAACTTATTAGACAGACTCTACATTTATGATGACGATTTTTGATGTTCCAAATTCAAATCTAATTATTCCCTAGGGGTCAGCCATACTGCATTATGTCCTTAGGGATAGAATGACTTGCTTTAGGTGAGGTTGGTATGACTTATAAAACGACATTATCGAGCAGGTGGTGTAAAAAATATATAAGCGCTACTTAATCCTTTACAAATAGATAAGATTATTCTCATCGTGAAATTAATAAATCGTTGTGGTCCACGCCAATATTTTAACTTTTAGGTAGAAATCCAAGCATCAGACATGTCTTCCTAGTAACTTGATTAGGTATTCCAATACCATACTACTGAGTTCTCTCTCTGTAACCAGAGGTGACAACCACCAGGAATAGACGATTTCGGCCCCAGCAACGGCACTCCTTGGCTCCTCAAAGTGATAGCGAGCTCAGATTTGCTGCTCTGCTGATGTGAGTTGCATAAGCTGCGTAGGATCCAACTTTGCCAGAAATACTTAGAGCAAAGAAATAACATGTCATAACACCAATGATGACCCCATGATAACTGATAGTGGGCTAGCCGTCAAATCGTTGTGCTGTTGATCTAATTTGGTACTCCTTTTATCTTCAAAAGCCTGCAACTGCCACTGCACAGGACGTCTCCACTTCAGCAGAAATAGCCAATTTTTCTATGATGCATCTCTTCATGTGTCTGTTCTGAACATCCTTGAACCAATAATTATAAACTATCTAACACGCTTTCGTTTTCCTAGAGTTCAAAATAAAAGATACCTACATTTTGCTGGTGTTTCTGTCCGTGCATCCTAGAAATATGCTCACGATCACACCACCTAAGCTGACGTCTCGTCAAGTAAGCCTCTATCTCTATCTCTAAGAACTTTAGGTTCCCTTCAGTAACTACGATTATAATTCTAACACGATCCAAAGCCGACCAACTGACATAATGTTTCGGAGGCATTTGAGGTGAAGTCCGTAGGTATATGGTACTCCTCTATTACCTACCATGATTCTGATGAGTACATAAGATTTGGAAGAACTGCAGACGCAGTCATATCTAAAGACATCTTTGTAGCTTGATATCTTGAAAACGGAAACCTTTGGGCTGTAGTTTGCCAAAAGCTGCTGCTGCAGAACAAATCCTCTGATGAACCTGAGCATCGAGATCTGCCAATGAGAGTAGGTAGGTACATAAAGTAAAAAAAATACCTCTTGACCTTGAGGCACAGTCCTAGGGAAGCCATCGAGGATAAAACCATTCTTGCAAGCAGGTTGATCAAGGTTTTTGGCTATCATTTCAACAACCATCTCAGCACCTGCAAGTTTTCCATCATCCATAGCCTTTTTAATTGATCGACCCAACTCTGAGCCGGATGCTACTTCTTCCCGGAGCATATCCCCAGTAGATAAGTGGCATACACTGTATTTTTTCTTGAAACGAGATGCCTATAATCAGGAAAAAAACAGTTACTTAATAGAAGGTTATGCAACGAGGAGATACAGCAATATAATAGTAGATAGTCTTCTAGCTGACTCGGCAAACGTTTTTCTACCGTATAAATTATCAAAGAAAAAAATAGGGGGCATAAAAATATAGGACGGTAAAAAATAGTCCACGAGTCTTTTTTAACCTACCAAATATACTTACTCAAAAACAATTATATAAATCGGTCAAGACGTTTCGAAGGAGTTCGATAAAATACATTGTGCCACGAGGCATATAGCTGACGTTTTCTTAAAGAAATTAATTTCGTACATGTGTAAATTAATACGAGTTTTAAAAAAACCGGCCAAGAGCGTGTCGGGCCCCGCTCAGTGTAGGGTTCCGTAGTTTCCCGTCCATCGCAATAATAGTGTAGCCACTTATGAGTTTAAAAAAATGCTTGCATATACATACGATTACTTAGTCCAGAAATATACAAAAACTGTTCTTTCCATCAAGTTCAAAATAATTTTCCTAGAAAGTCCTTATAAAGTTCTACTTTTCAGATTTTTTTCATATTTTCTAAACTTATAGTTCAAAAGTTAGAGGGGGGACACACATTGTTTTTTACTTTTGGAGCGATTATTTCCGAAATTATTGGCATTATCAAAAAGTGATTTTAGTAAACCCCTATTCCTTTTTTAAATACCTACCCAACAATATATCACACAATAGGGTTGAAATTAAAAAAAAAACACTTCCCACTTTACATATAGGGGGGCTACCCTAATAAAACATTTTTTTCTAATTTTTATTTTACCACTTTGTCGGCGTGATTGATATACATATTGGTACCAAATTTCAGCTTTCTAGTGCTAACGGTCACAGAGATTAAGCGAGGACGGACAGACGGACAGACAGACATGGCGAAACTATAAGGGTTCCTAGTTGACTACGGAACCTTAAAAAGGTACTTTATTTTTTAAATTTATCTTTACATATTGATAGTGTTTCATGTACCGGATCGACCCTCCACGGGATTAAAACGATCAAAATTTAACAGTGTATATGTAAAAGGTCTACTGGACTAAAGGATATATGTAGATTATACAGACTTATCTTACCTGTGTGCCTTTCCCGGCTCCAGGTGGTCCAATAAGTACTACCCTGATGCCTATGGGGTCACGATCAGGAATAAGGTTTTCCAGCATGTTCCTGGTCAAACAAGTACCGGGAAAGTAAAACAATGAATATTCGATTGAATTTTTCAACAGGGCATGATATAGATGACCAAATCTGTAACTACGAGGAATAGTAAAAACGACTCAAGGGTGTCTCTGGACCGATTTTTTACCGACTTCCAAAAAAAGGACGTGGTTCTCAATTCGGTTGTAATTTTTTTTTTATTGAAAACTAAAAAGGCATACAAATTTTTTTTCATTACTCATACTCTGAAAGTAGGTCTGAAGTTGCCTGAGGAGCGGGCTGAAAGTGATACTTTTCATCCCTAGGGAGTTTTACTTTACAACTGACAGCTGTTAAATTTAAAACTAGTTTTATATCCACATTTCTCCTGGGGTGCTATTCTCTAAGAAAACAGCCTTGAGCTCAGCGCTGGCACAGCGACGAGTCGTGAGCGCAGTACATTGAATTAACAATCCAATGTAAAGGATCATAGGGTTGGATGTTTTCTTAGAGAATAGCACCCCTGAACCATGTTCCAATTTTCCTTAGGTACAGCCAGTCAATCACAGCGCGATATAAAATTGAAATAACTTAAAAGACAAGTATTAATTTAATAATGTTATATTTTAAGTGATTTATTTGTTAAACTATTTCTTTAAAATACTTTATTTTTAAAAGATTACAATCAATTTCTAATTTTTCATTAATGAGGCTGAATAGCTGGCCGGCCGCAGAAAAAAAAAACAAAATGGCGGGAAAATGGCAATCAGTCGTTGGTTTTTTCGAGTTTTTTTTACGTTTCCGTACAATAGAGATATGTATTAACACGTTAGTTTATCAGATTAAAATAGTGATTTAACGCCCAATTTCATAAGAGAAGAGGCTAAAGCAGTAGTGGAATACCTTTTACCGCCTATCTAAATCAGAAGAAAGATAACTACTTAAAATCATAGGTACGACGACTCAGGTTTCACAAACTCGTTATTTTATTTTTAGTTTCCTCGAATTCGTAATGAAAAGCACAAAGTTTACCTCGGGGTGAAAGTAACTCATTTCGTCCCGAGAAGGACGAATACGACGATAATTCGAGGGTAACTATGTACTATTAAACCTCCCTAGCCAGGCTAGGAATAGAACCTGTTGATTTTCAACAGAAAAACACGTATTATTACACCATTTGCGGGTGACGCTAATTAAGATAAACATTCTGAGAAGTATTTAGGTACAGTGCCTATAGATACGGCGATCTGAAGTAAACTTGCAATATTTGTATAATGATCTTACTTTACCTAAAGAAATATCTTTAATTCATATACATATTAACCACCAGTGCTGGTTTGTGACTTCAGATGGATTTTTTTTGACTGATTTATACTAGTGCTCGACTGCTATCCCACCTGATGGTGAGCAGTGATGCAATGCAATTTGTTGTACGTTTGTATGTCATTTAGTTATTAGTTATTCATAAGTCCATTGTTTGTAATGAAACAAGAAACACAAATGTACCTATGTATGTTGGGGCAAGTACGCTGGAGATGCAAATATTATAAGTAGATATCCCTGAGATATAGTAATGTGAGCAGTAAGTACTTTGAGCTTACCATGTTGTGTTTAGTGCTTTTCCGAATTTAACGTTAGAGGAAAATAATAAAAAAAGAAATACTAATCCGCTTTTCATTTTGTCTGTTTCCTTGATATACTGCGGCGTATTAATCAGATATATATATTTCTAATATATATGAGTGCATTCACTGTTTATAATAGTGTCCGACCGAAACGTTAGCTTCAAACGTTCGGCTTCAACCAAAATTGGCCGAAGTTTTGGCTTTGCTTGTTGCGCTGCGGGCCGCGAGTTCGAATCCCGCACAGAACAAATATTACTTTTTATAATCTACAGAAAGGATGACATCCCCCGCCCTTGGGCGGAGCGGGAGATAGTGTCAGACTCTAACTGACTAAAAGACCCACCCCGTTCCTTCTAGCCTTCATACCGGGGCTCGAGCGCCCTTTCTGATAACCCTGGCCCCAGTAGGCTTCGACCCGGCTGGGTCCCTGCTGATGCTGACAACTCCTTGAGGTGCTCGGGACAAGTGCGCGCCGTCGACGACTTGGGCTTGGTCCGGACAGTATAATGAAAAAAACGCTGCGAATATCGTTTTTTTTTAATGTCTAGTTTGTTTCAAGGTTGCCAGCCAACTATTGTTTACACAAGTAATACATCTCCATAAAAGGCAACCATTACCTACTGACTGACTGATCCACCAACACAGCTCAAACTACTTAAGGTATTGCGCTGTTTGGCACACACAGTTACAATGACCAGCCAAGAAAATATTTTCTAGATTTCACCCACGGGATGAAGGTTTTTTTTTTTATTATTATTGATAGGCTCGCGTTTGACCAGATAGTGGGGATCTACAGGTAACGAAGGAATGGAGTGGGTTTTTTGGCCAGTAAGTCTGATACAATCTCCCGCTCTGCCCAAGGGCGGGGGATGTCATCTGGATGATTTTTACCCACCGAAAGAAAGACAAAAATAATATTAAGAAAAAGTTTGTATGGAGAAACCTAACCTAATATCACGAAAGCGAAACCGCTGACAGAAGTGAACGCTACCCTATTAGGGTAGTTTCCAAGGTTCCTTAGGGTTATTAAACCCTCGGCTTCAGTTTCGGGCATAAGTTGTGGCGACCACCGATTAACCGAATTCGGCCAGAAATCGACCTTTAGTCGTTCACTAGCATTAAATTTAAATAAGTATTGTCAATTAAGCAATGGTCACGGCAGGATTTAGTACTTGATAAGCTGTTATCTTAATCAAACAAACAAGTCCATGATACCAGTCCACTGTATTTGTTCAAGAAAAATAGTCTCTAAAATAGATATAGATTCATAAAACCAAACAAATGACAGTTAACATATTGCAATATGGAAACAAGATTTGTACAAAACATTTTTCTTATACACTAAAGTTACTGGGCCGCACTTTGCCTTGAATAGATCCTAGTTTTGAAGATGTTATCTATCTTGCTAAACACTTGTTCAGAAGATTTAGCGGCGTCTATCCTCCAGTGGAGACCCTTCCTCATATAATAATCCACAAGCGGTACAGTCTGTGCATGATATGTCGCAAGTCGCTTTTTCAAAGCATCTACATTGTCGTCCGATCTCTTTAGCAAAGGTTCCCCAGTGACATCATCTATCATGGATTTCTTGGGCGGATGAAACTCTTCATGGTAGCTGCGACCACTGGCTGGGTGAATGAGTCTGCCCGTGATTCTTCGTACCAGCAAGCTATCTTGAATGTCAAACTCAATGACAGCATCCAATGCAGTTTTACGTTTTTCCAGCAGCACATCCAACTGCAATGAAAATCAAAACATGATGTGGTTACTATATGAAACATTATTAGCAGATAAGATTATTCTTATCATGAAATTAAAAAATAATAATTCTTGTTTGTGTGTTTTACAGCCATCTAAATCTAAGCTTAGATATTTTTCGTAAATTAAATAATGTTTCAAAATTTCTGTCCTCGATTTGACAGTAAATTGTGACATCACAACATGGGGCGATCCTATTCTCATTTGGAATGCTTTGTAATGATTTAATTTCATTAATGTCACATAAACTAGTTTAATTGTTTTAACAGCCTAGCCTGATAACTATAACTTTATAAACTTCTTTTTTTTGCCACAGTTATCAAAGGCTGTGTAATTAAACACTATTGATCCCAAATGATTTGCCCAGCTGTTTGATTGTATGACTGAATCTTACAGAAGGTTAGTTAAATTAAACCATTTAATAAAAAGGCTAGGCTGTTATCAGAATGCTGAATTAAGCTAGATGGCTATGACATTCATACCATTATGAGTTAATTACATTTCTCATTACAGCAAACAATAGGTAATTTATTTCTAAAAAATAACAGTTACATGTTCAGAGTCAGACTGTAAACAACTACTTACATAATAACTATTTATATAATTAGTAAATACACTTTGATTAAATGGCAGGGAATGTCAATGTAGCAAAGAGACTAGTAGATAAGTAAAAGATAAGAATATTTAAAGTAAAACACCCTTCACCTTTTCAGCTTGAGGCACGGTCCTGGGGAAGCCGTCGAGGAGAAAACCATGCTTACAAGCTGGTTGATCGAGATTTTTGTCTATCATGCCTACAACCATCTCATCAGACACCAGTTTTCCCTCATCCATAGTCTTCTTAAGTGACCGACCCAACTCTGAGCCAGATGCTACTTCTTCCCGGAGCATGTCTCCAGTAGATAAGTGGCAAACGCTGTACTTTTTTTTAAGGCGTGTTGCCTATAAACAGAAACAAGATAGTTCCATTAATAAATATAGCATTCATATTTCTTCACTTTCTGTAAACAAGTTGATAATTTATTATGCTACATCTCAAATATTTAAGTTTTCGATTACATAACGTATAAATCGTCAAAGACACAATTTGCATTAATTACTTATAAATAGTAGGTATATAATATTATAATGGACTGCATTTTATATAAAAGGCAATGGAGCAAAGGTCAAAGATCACACAGACTTATCTTACCTGAGTGCCTTTCCCGGACCCTGGTGGACCAAGAAGTACTGCCCTGATGCCTATGGGGTCATAATCGGGCATAAATTTCTCTGCAGGAGCTGCTGGAGCCATGTCGCTGGACAATCAAGCACCGGGAAAGTAAAACTATAACCAACAAATATACGAAAGTATAAATTAAACCATACACATATGTTCAGCTACAGTACAGCCGTCACGTGAACCGCTTATTATCTAAATTAAATCACTTTAATGAACGTACCAAATTAAAATTGATAATTTGAAGCGAAGCTACCCTCATGTGGTGACGTCAATCGATAAATGTCAACATACATATGTCATTTTGACAAATAAACAAAAGACAAAAATAATAAACCCTAGGTCAGACCGAACGATAACTTCGACAAATAAATTGAAGAAAATCTTAATCACCAAATAATTTCTTGTAAATTTCCATACTAATTATAATAATATAATAATATATATTTTATTAATAAATAATAAATAAAGATATTTTATAGTGTAACTTATCCGCAGGTTTTCGGGATTCAGCGATGGGCAAGTTGACATTTATTAATCAAGTAGAGTCAAACAACAACCGACTCAATTCATATTGGTTTTTCTTCGATTCGAATTGACTCGGAAGTTTCGCAATTCGCGACGCCACGCGCGTGTCAACCTAGAACTCAAGTTGACTCGACTGTACCGACGTCAAACTTGACGAAGATGACTTGCGACTTCGCGATTCAAATTCGAATTGAAAGAAAAACAACTCAAATTGACATAAATCGACTCGCCCATCGTTACGTCAAAAAAGGAAAAGTTAAGTTTTTGAATAGTAATCTCATTCCTTAAGTTCATAAACTTGACATGAATACTTGTTAATATAAAGCCCAGTTTAACATAAAACGATTACAAATAGGTTCATTACGTAATCTTACGTAAGAGTCGTAAGACGACTCAAAATGATGATTTGACTCAGTGGACCGAGTTGATTCAGTTGATCGTTTGATTCGACTGATCGAGCTGGGCATTTGCGCACCGAGTCGAGTCAATTCGATTAACTCGAGTTGTCGAAAATGCGAATGGCCTATTATGGAATTTCGTTGATTAATAATATTTTCTCTGAAATCAGTTTCGCTCGAGCAAGGAACGTATTAATTACCATCGGTTCATTCATTTTAAGAACATGTTAAGAGAATTAGTTACTTTCCAGTGCATAGGTTTCACTTTTTTAATTTGACAAGTTATACTTGACAGTCGTTGTCAAATATGACGGTTTATTCTTGTAACCTAAAATGCCATGGCTGGCGGTAAATATAGCTATCAAATCAATCAAATAACCAAAATATAAGGATAAAATAGACGTATTTTCTTTAAAACTTGCATTTATAATCATGGCTGCAAACGGCATAAAGTGTGTATACTGGAATGATATTATTTTATGTCGATACTCTATGTTTTAGCCATTTCATTATTGACTAATTTTTACAGCTATTGGAAGAGATTATGGCGCTGGACCACATCGGAGAGCTTTTCCAATGAAGAGTTAGCTTCCGTACTCGGAAATAAAGAGGTTGTTGAAGGTCTCAAACAAGGCCTTGCTAGTTATAAGCCACACAAAGCCGAAAGCTTTCCACAACTACAGACCAAATATGCAGATCAAACTAAACTTTTGAGTGTGGTGCAAACACTACAAAACTATATCGTAAGTAAAAAGTATACAGTATTTGATACATATTTATTGGTGAAAGTTACTGATTATGTTTTAATAATTCAACTGTGGAACCGTACCCTCACCGACCAATGTCTGTCTGTAGGAGGACCTTCTCTCTCTCTCTTATATTTTGACGTAAGACTCAAGGGACCGCAGGTGTCCTCCCAAAGATTAAAATCAGTCGACCACCCAGTTGAGCTAGCTCAACAGTTGAGTTATTATTAAGTTTATTGTTCACTAAAGTTGTTTGTCAATTTAATTTTTAATTCTATTTTTAGGATGTCGATTGCTTTCAAATATGGGAAATTGTGAAGAATTACCTCTGTGATATATCATACGGTACCCCAGCAAATGCCTTGAAAAATGTTGCCTTTGTTGATACCAGACCTGTGTTCCTACTGCCAAATGTTTGGACATTCTATTACGCAGAGAGATTATTCCTGCTTAAACTGTTACAATACATAGTACAGTTCAGAGATGAGCCAAATCACATCTATAATGAGCAATTTAAGAAAATATTAAAAGAAATTGGTATACAAAACTTAAAAACTTCCCTAATATCTCAGTTTGATAAGTTATTAAACACAGCGGCACCATCAAGGAGAATGCAGAAAGATTTCGCTAATGAGAACATCAGGCAGGAGTGGGCTGACTGTAACTTGAGGGAGCAGTTGGCAATCTTGCAGATTCTGCTTCATATAGCCGAAGAAGAGATATTCAGTGAGTCAGAGTTCAACAAGTTGTTCTCGCTGTTCAGGAAGCATGGGTTTGGTAAGAGCCAGGGGTACAGTGAGCTGCTAGAAGAGAGGCACAGGGAGCCCTGTATGAGGATCATGTACATGGAAGTGTGCATCTTTATGGTTATAGCAGATAGTATGAAAATGTAAGTTCAATTTTTCAAGTCTCCAAGTTCTCTTTGTGGAATAACTTGCTGCTTTTAATGTTCAATAAAAATTGAGAATAAAAGACAACCTCGTGTGGGTATCAAATACAATGAAACCCAAAACTTCATTATTTTTGGCAAGAAGCTAAATAACACCGTCCTAAACTAACATCTGACTAATGATAGTGCTATTGTAGTTTAGGTATGTTTAGCGAATTCGGTGGATATTTTTAGGGTTCCGTAGCCAAATGGCAAAAAACGGAACTCTTATAGATTCGTCATGTCTGTCTGTCTGTCTGTCCGTCCGTATGTCACAGCCACTTTTTTCCGAAACTATAAGAGCTATACTGTTGAAACTTTGTAAGTAGATGTATTCTGTGAACCGCATTAAGATTTTCACACAAAAATAGAAAAAAAACAATAAATTTTGGGGGTCCCCATACATAGAACTGAAACTCAAAAATTTTTTTTTCATCAAACCCTTGCGTGTGGGGTATCTATGGATAGGTCTTCAAAAATGATACTGAGGTTTCTAATATCATTTCTTTCTAAACTGAATAGTTTGCGCGAGAGACACTTCCAAAGTGGTAAAATGTGTGTGTCCCCCCCTCTAACTTCTAAGATAAGAGAATGATAAAACTAAAAAATATATATGATGTACATTACTATAAAAACTACCAACGAAAATTGGTTTGAACGAAATCCAGTAAGTAGTTTTTTTTTAATGCGTCATAAACTGAAAAAAAATTAAATTATTATAAAAACATCGATCAAAGTTACAACACATTACAAGAACTTTTATATTATGCTACTTGCTGCTATAGAACCCTTCATGGGCGAGTCCGACTCGCACTAGCCGGTTTTTTTTTTTCTCATATAATCTGTGATCAGTCTAGTTGACCATAATCAGATATGTTGCAGGAGATAGAAATTTTTGTGGGTAAAAGCCACTGCCTTAACTCTTCTTAGTCATATAGCACATTTGCTCTTTTCAGGGTGGATTTTGAAACAATAATCTGATTATATTTAACCTTTTAAATACCATAATTAAGAACCGCAGTAGAAAGACAATGAAACGGAAAGAACGAACGTGGGTGTTCGCTGGGGGTTTAATGAATTAATAAAATGAACTGTCCAATTTCTGCGGATACCATTTTCTTCATTTTATAGTGCTCTAATGGCACTAAAAATAAAATAAACTAAAAATAATTATATCAGCGCCATCTAGTGAGGAAATGCTATCTAAAAGTATTTCAGTGTGTAATTTGGGCACAGTAATAATTTTATAGTAGAATAATTACTTTGTCATGAATTCATGATTATTTTATTCCAGTAACAACTTGGCTACATGGATAGATGGTACTAAAGAGGTGGTGGAGGGAGAGCTCACCACACTGCAAATGAATGCCGAGCACAGTGCCATGCTCATCACTTGGATGATGCTCACTCTTCAGGTATTTTAATGTTGCTTACTGGTAATACCCAATAAGGTTTTTTTTTTTAAGTTTTATACTGTCAGTTTTAATTTATACCAGTTAGTCTTAGCAATAAACTGTGAAACATTCAAAGAAAAAAAAAAAAAAAAAAGTCGTAATTTTCTAGAATTCTCTGATGTTATGTACTTTTCTTTCCATAAGAACCTTCTTTTCTTTCTCTGACAAATCCATCCAAAGATTGTCTGTAAAACTCGCTTTTAGCGATAAGACCCCCCATTGTGACTCCCTATTAATTTTAAGTTTCTAGTGTAATTTTATTGTTAGTGTACAATAAAGTAGATATCTATCTACAATTGCCGTCACGGATCTTGAGCGCTGGTTTCAAGTTGCGCAGAAGTCAAATATTCGGTCTCTTTAGTGGTGCGAAGTAAGACGCGGGGGCGGGGAGTGTCAGTGACTGGCTCGCCACGCCATCGTGTCATAGACGTCACTCCTGATTCGTTCCCTGCGTTGTGTATCTAATAATGAAGACGATTGACTCGCCAATGTATGGAATGCGCAAAGCGATCCCCACTCTGTCACCGAGCGCTCAAGATCCGTTTCGGCAAATGTATCTTATGGCTTTCCGCCCCTTGGTACAGCTGTTCACGCATGATGATTTGACCAAGCCAAGTGAAATAGTAATTCATTTGTATAATATAAATTCAAATATTTTATGATAATTTTTATTTAAACAATAATAATGGTCTTCCTTCAGCCGTTTCGTTTTTACTAGCAATGCCAATATTTATAAATTGTGAATTAACCTTATGTTTTGTATTTCAGAGTGATCAACATGCAAAATTATTTGAGAGCCAGTATCAACACTTTGGGGCCACGGCATTGAGGTTGCAAGTGTTTGAGTTCTTACTTCAAATGCTCAATAGTTCTGTATTTTCTGTAAGTATATTAAAGCACCTGAACGTTTTTATGTCTTTTCATTTTTAGAAAAATATTGTTTCGTTTTATCCATCGTAAATATATAAAATAGATAAATGCAGAAGTCAATCTCATGTATGTATACTTCATTTTTCATACCTAGTTCGGCGGTCATGCTAATGTTGCCGTCCTGTCGCAAGATTCGGGCGCGCGCCCGAGTGTTCGTTCGTTTCTATCTTAACTGTTCACCTACGGGCGCTTACCTACCTACCTACCTACCAAACTGTTCTGTGTTACATTAAAAAAAAACCGGCCAACTGCGAGTCGGACTCGCCCATGAAGGGTTCCGTAGCAGCAAGTAACATAATATAAAAGTTCTTGTAATTTGTTGTAACTTTAATTGATGTTTTAATAATAGTGTATTTTTTTTGTTTTATGACACATAAAAAAAAACTACTTACTAGATTTCGTTCAAACCAATTTTCGTTGGTAGTTTTTATAGTAATGTACATCATATATTTTTTTTTAGTTTTATCATTCCCTTATTTTAGAAGTTAGAGGGGGGGGGGCACACATTTTGCCACTTTGGAAGTGTCTCTCGCGCAAACTATTCAGTTTAGAAAAAAATGATATTAGAAACCTCAGTATCATTTTTGAAAACCTATCTATAGATACCCCACACGCAAGAGATTGATGAAAAAAAAAATTTGAGTTTCAGTTCTATGTATGGGGACCCCCAAAATTTATTGCTTTTTTTCTATTTTTGTGTGAAAATCTTAATGCGGTTCACAGAATACATCTACTTACAAAGTTTCAATAGTATAGGTCTTATAGTTTCGGAAAAAAGTGGCTGTGACATACGGACGGACAGACAGACAGACAGAAATGACGAATCTATAAGGGTTCCGTTTTTTGCCATTTGGCTACGGAACCCTAAAAACATCAAATTACACCTACAAAACTATGAAACAACTGATAATAGCTTAAAAAATACGATAATTCACCATTTAATTATGAATTTAAACAACTATCCAATGATGGGTTAAAATAACTTTTATTTTTACTAAAAAATTGCACAATAAGCGACGCGTCTCAAGCGAATGTGCTCGCACTGGTCCGAGTGCAAATCAAAGCATTTATTTCAAATAGACCATTTACAGGCACTTTTGAATAGTCAAATGTCGGTCAGTCCAAGAAAAGTGAAGCTAAATTGCTAAGTTAAGTGCTTTGAGATATCGTGTCCGTAAACGGTGTCGTGCGTTGCTCGAGCGCACTTTGTATGTAGATTGACTTCTGTACATAAGTGTTCTGTGGTAAATATCTGTAGGCATTGTAACAAAACACTGTTAATCATAAATCCACAGGACAAATCGAAATGCTCGCTAATCGCACGACAACGAGTATTTCGGCTTCTAAACGATCTCTGCGACAAATTCGACGGCGACGGCACCCTCAGCCACCAGGCCGGGGTCATGCAGCTCTGTTCCCACCTCCTATCATCCCCGGAGATCAACTGCCAGTTCTGGAAGCTGCACCAAAGAGAGGAGAACTTTGGCGTCGTGTCTCTATGGAACACGGCGCTTGAATACTTCCCGTATAATTTTAACGCTCTATCGATCTTGGCGAGTGGACTAGCTCAAGGTGGAAAGTGCAGTGTTTTGAATGTGAGTATAGAAACTTCATACTTTTTGTGGGACTGGATTTGTGACTGATAGCATTTTTTTTTTTCTTTAATATTAGCCACTTACTACACGTGTTTAAGTATCGTACACTAATTACCAGTCACTCTATATATTCTGTTCCTCTACCCTACGATTTTGGAACAGCACGATGTATACGCGTGTTGCTTTAATTTGCGCCCTTCATTTAAATAAGCTTCGAGTAAATAATGTTCCATATGGCTATATATATCTAATACCAAGCGTTATTATCATGCAGCTACTTGCCGAACTCAAGAACCTGCCAGTCTACACAGAGATTTACAATCCTAACGCAGTTCCTGTGATGTCACTCGAAGCTGACGACGCTGTCATAGGCAGAGAATACTTTCCCCTCGGGGACCCTTCGTACCGCATCGAAGTTGGCTCCAAAGCCACTTTAATGGAACGAAAAGAAGCCACAATGATACATTTCAGAACTCCCTATTCGTACTGGACAGTATTCAACAGTGAGATTGAGAAAGCATTAGATAGGAAACAACATCATCAGAATAATATTAATACGACGTTGGAAAGGATCTACCAGGGCACCAAGGTTTTGAAGGGAGTGTTGTCAGCGTTGGTGGAAGATCGGGAGATACCGAAGAGTCTGGTAGGGCCAAGTGAGGGAGTATTTGACGTCTTAGTAAGGTTCATGAGGGCTGACACGCCGCCGTTAGCTCTGCTGGTGGAATGCCTTGCAGTTTGTACCGCCCTGGTACCTGTGTTTCCTAAGGAGATCCATTTGAGGTATGTATTTCTAAATCAATAGGCCACTGGTTGATTGTTTTGTCTCTTAGTTTTTCGTTAACCATAGAAAATTGTTAGCCTACTTGCTGAAATGAAATTCTTTTCTTAAGATTTTGCATTTTGCAAATCAAAGTCGTATTTCATAAAAAAGTCATTTAATAGGGTAAGATTAACTGAGAGGGTTGTATTGATGATTTTAATGATTAAATTCCGTAAATAAATACGTATTATGGCCGCCTATCATATTTTCATTTTGACACTGACCTGCAAAAGGCAAGAAAACTTCAGAAAATTTGAATTAGCAAGCTTCCTTGGAGCTTTAAGGGGATTAAAAAGCTTTCCTTCTTCCTTTCAGATTGATAAACACTGGATTACTGCCGCGAGTTTTAAATCATAAGCTGTCTCACGTAGAATACGCTAATGGTGCGTCTTTCGACTCCGCGGCCGTTGGCGCCTATTTAGTGACGATAGAGCAACTGAGCGGCACTTACAAGTTCTTGAGCGCCTACATCGATCTGCTGTGTGCTTTTCACGAGGTACATTTGATCTTTAACATATAATTTTTAATCTTATAATCTTCCTATTTTAACTGTAAGTAAGCGTTGAAATTGTAATAAATATTAAGATAGAAAAATCTAATACCCGCCTAATCCACTTGAAAATGGTCATGCAATATACTCCAATGTTGTAATCTTGAAGTTTTCACAAATTTTTCAGCAAGCCTCCAATGACGACCGCATCACAACTGAGGTCATCCTCCCAGGCCTAATACTAATTCTTCGCGAAGTATTTCCCAACGTCTACGGGTGGCGTTACAGCAACACTCGCGAACGTCGAGACATGATACAGCGTTGCGCGCATTTCTTGACGCTCGTGTTACAAAACACGAAGAGTACTAAACCCTGTAACATGTTGCTGAAACAAACATGTGTTTATAGTTTGTTGCATACAGAGAATGCGCTGGAGTTGTTAAAATTTATTTCTGTTGGTATGTCTAATTTCAATCTTTCACTTTATTGTAATGAACAAACTATACCCTATTTTTTTTTTATTGATAAAGAGTTAATACATACTTGCGCAAATACGCTAATTGTAGTTACAGCATATGACTCTTATTTAGATCATTTTATGATGATTATGAACTTTTTTTTTTTTTCATTTTATTTAGGCAATGACCAACTAGAAAGCGTAATTCGAAACGAAACAAACTGGATATCTGGCACGGGTTCCCAGTACATATCAACGATACAGCGCTGTGTAGCAATCGTTATCTTCGCTCTCCGACTAAAGCCGATGGTAACCGAAGCTACGGAAGTGACGCCATTGGAGCACCTGATCTTCGCGCAGAACAAACAGAAGGATACCCTGAAGGTCGTGCCTCGGGTCACTAGTTATATCAACCATGCGTTCAATAAGAGCCTGCCCGTGCTTTGCTGTCGACTACTTAAGAGATTTGCTGATGTAAGTTGTGAAAAATATTTTTCAGAAAATAAAATAATCTTTGATAGCATGCAGGATTGCAGATCCTCTGAGACGGAATGAATAAGGCCATAAAACGACTTATTGTTCTTGTCAATTGGGCCTCATACTCGTATATAACATCTGTATTAAGAAGGCTACCCTTAGATAATATTTATTTGAAGACTAGCTTCTGCTAGCGAGTTCACCCACGTAAAACTAGGATTCTCCGTACAAACTTTGGACTCCCATTTCACAACTTTATAGCGTAAATTTTGAAATTTTGGTCTACGTCATAAATTGAAACTTTGTGCAAAATTTCACGCTCCTAGTACTAGTAGTTTCGTCTGTGCGTTGATGTCTGTCATATAGTTTCTACTTTTATTTAAATATATAATTAAAATATTACTATTTGTATTTTAGCGCTTCCAAATGTCCTTATTCGCATCATTAGACATGACCGCCTATCAAGTTCGAGTAATGTTCCTCGACCGCTTACGAGACGAGTACGAAACGATAGAGCTCAAAGTAGCCATCTTGGAATTCGTGGCTACTTGTGTGGGCACCCAGCCAGGCCTTACCGAAGCCTTCTTCATGATGAACCATGAACATAAAATGGATACCGAGGAAGATGGTAAAGAGAAGAAAACTGTAACTGAGAAGAAACCTGAGACAGACGACAGTTTTGAAGGCATTTTAGGTTTTATGGCTGATTACCTTGGGACCGTGAAAAGTGTTAGTACATTGTTAATATTACATACTCTTTATGTATCTAATAATGGCTTTAATAAATTGCGTAATTGATTTCAGGACCCTAAACTACTTCACAGCCCCTTGCTGTCGTGTATCATGGCTCTATTCCATGCGTTATGGAAGAACAACATGCAAATACTTGTCAAGAAATTACGAGAAAACCCGAAATTTTGGGAACACTTGACTAGTCCACTCTTCAGTGAAATACAACCAGGGCTTAGAACTTACTCGCAAATATTTAACGTTATTGGAATAGAACTTTTCATCTCGAGGGACAAACTTGAACCAAATTTGAAAGAAATGCTGGAACAGTTTTTTGATACTAACAAGAAGCATTTGGATCGATGGATCGACTACATATTTTCCTTCAACTGCAGATGTGAGAGTGACGAAACGGTCGATAAAGTGCCTGTCTGGCTTGGTCTGTTGACTTCGTGGAAGGATTTCATTACAATATTCTGCAAGTGCTTACCTATTAGTTTGAACATAGCACATAAGGCTAAAATGGTCGCGCCATGCATGAACGCTTTGTTGAACGAACTTGACGACTTAAAAGATGGAAGATTAGTCGTCATTCTCGCTGAGCTTTATGTGATCATGTTGGCCAACTGGAAAGACGACTGTTTTGATAACAGAAAATCAAGTGCAAAACAAGTGGACAATCTGTTAACCAATACAGCTATTGTTTACGAATGCCTGCATCCCCGAGCGATACGCGCGATACTCTCAATTTGCACAGTCGCTATAAGTAGCTTAGACTATGAAATTAAGGCTAACAGTGTGACCGCACAGAGTATTATAAGGTCTGTAACGAATATCAACAGTTTAGAGCTTGAGAAACTTTTAGACGATATCAAAGATGACCCAAAACCACCTGAACCAAAAGTCAATGGTCATCCAGTCAACGAGAACATACCGCCCGTGGTGCTATCTCTAGCGATGTTAGAGCAATGTTTGGACTTGTATGATGACATGTTCACAGGGTTGTCCCACTGGTTCCAGTCCAGCAGATTCATTAACAAAATCCTCTGTTGTCTCCAAACATGTTTGCAAAACAGACGTCACTACCACACATCTTTGGCTGCGTTACGATGTCTGACGGCCTATTCTCGCGGTCCATTCAATAAAGACTTGTTAATGACTGATGTGGATCAGTTTCTGTGGCTGCAACTACTGCCTCCAAAATTCGATGAAGGTTCACAGTGGAAGCCGCAAGAATGGTGGCGAGTTTACGCTTACAGTTTGGACTTTATTTCTATGATGGTGATGAAGCATGGCCAGTTTTTCGCCAGTGACGCTATTACATTCGTTGGGGTACATTTGGAGCACCTGATTGAAGCGGTGCTCTTGCCACGACAGGTGTTCAACATAGATGCTCTTAACTTGTGCGCATCTACACTCAATTTGGTTGTGCAATTAGTGAAGTTTGAGGCAAGATGGCGTATCCAGAATATTAATTCTTTGACTGGGATTATGGTAAGTTTAACAGCTACAGCATTGATTTTTTTTTTTGCTTGGCCACTTACATGTCAACCTATGAGAATATACATACTGCTACACAGGCTTGCTCGCCTGTAGGGCCGTTAATAAAAATTAAAGTCTCCAGCCAGGACTTACTAAAACTAAACTTAAAACTAAGCGACTACACGCTAAAGGAGTTCGGTTCACCCTGCGGGATTCAGACTTTGGGTTCGGTCATATCTGGGGGATGGTAGCAAGGGACTGGATCGAATAAGGATTATTATTTTAGGAATTTTGGACTACAGGCTTAGCGGCGCCGGCTGGCTCAAGCAGATTATAACAGGCGGGCTTATAACAGGATAAAAGTGTGATAGATTATGGAATCTATCACACTTTTATCCTGTTACTAGCTGTGCCCCGCGGTTTCACCCGCGTTTTTCTCGTTTCCGTGGAAATACCGAGATAAAATATTGCCGATAATTGCCTCCCTCAATAAATGGACTATTGAATATTTAAACAGTTTTCATATCAGATCAGTATTTCCCAAGATTACCGCGTTCATAAATGTATTTATTATACTCTTCAAAGATCTTATACTTAAAATCATCAACAAATATATTTCGAAAAAGATTATTACAGGATTTTATGTTGATAAAAAACTCTATGGCCCATAACTCATTAATAGGTACCTATTAATGAGTTATGGGCCATAGAGTTTTTTACCAACTCTTGACATCTTACACACGTGATAACTTTTAAACGAAATATCCGATTGAGATGAAACAAAAAGTATTTTACTTCTACATAAATACTCTTGATAACATAATGCTTAATTTCGATAAAGATTAATATTACGATACATATTGAACGTAGTTTTTTTTCTTCAGACAATCTATACTTAAAATCGGTTATTGTGATTAAACCATGATAGCTAGATATATGTTGTCGCGGACTTTTTTGTAGGTCTTAATGGGATCTACAAACCCGTAGTACATCATTTTGTTCTATTGTCAATAGTTTTTGCAGCGCACGCAAAAATAGGTTTTCGATTTTACACCTTGTGTTACAAAATAGCAATTTTATTACGGATCCCTAATTTTGAAACAAAAAAACATAGCCTATAGTCTTTCTCGATAAATGGACTACCCAACACTGAGAGAATCATTCAAATCGGACCAGTAGTTCCAGAGATTAGCGCGTTCAAACAAACAAACAAACTCTTCCGCTTTATAATATTATAATATAAGTAATAAGTATAGATAATCACACTTGTAGATCACTTTAAACTACGGGCTTATTGCTTAACTGAAATAGTGCCTGAGGAAAGTGCGCGGTGCGAGAGAGTTGTGACGGTCGTCAGTACACTCCCTGCACGTGCAGTACAATTACCGAGGCCACAATCTCAGTACAAGATAGGCCTATTAAAGACCCTGTTTTTTAAAATTGTTGTTATGTGTACAGCGCAGTATAAGCGCCTGCTTATATCAGTGCGTGACGCTGATGATGCGCTCGCGCCGCTCCGCCGACCCCGCGCTGCAGCCACCCGACGACGCGCACAGTCAGGCTCCCAACGTGCTGCACAGGTGGGTGATACACAAGTTATGTGTTCCTATACCAGTGCGTGACGCTGATGATGCGCTCGCGCCGCTACGCTGACCCCGCGCTGCAGCCACCCGACGACGCGCACAGTCAGGCTCCCAACGTGCTGCACAGGTGGGTGATACACAAGTTATGTGTTCCTATACCAGTGCGTGACGCTGATGATGCGCTCGCGCCGCTACGCCGACCCCGCGCTGCAGCCACCCGACGACGTGCACAGTCAGGCTCCCAACGTGCTGCACAGGTGGGTGATACACAAGTTATGTGTTCCTATACCAGTGCGTGACGCTGATGATACGCTCGCGCCGCTCCGCCAACCCCGCGCTGCAGACCCCCAACGACGCGCACAGTCAGGCTCCCAACGTGCTGCACAGGTGGGTGATACACAAGTTATGTGTTCCTATACTAGTGCGTGACGCTGATGATGCGCTCGCGCCGCTCCGCTGACCCCGCGCTGCAGCCACCCGACGACGTGCACAGTCAGGGTCCCAACGTGCTGCACAGGTGGGTGATACACAAGTTATGTGTTCCTATACCAGTGCATGACGCTGATGCTCGCGCCGCTCCGCCAACCCCGCGCTGCAGCCACCCGACGAAGCGCACAATCAGGCTCCCAACGTGCTGCACAGGAGAGTGATACACAAGTTATATGTTAGAGTGCGTATTGCTGATGATACATTAACACTTCTCACCGTTTTTTTTTTTTTCAACTATTCTTAATCACAACAACAGGATTAACTATTACCTATTTTTTCGACCGTAGAACCCTGGAGATCCTGCACATGGCAACTCTCTGCCTACTCTCCTTTAGCCCGGAGCTGCTGTCTCTGCTGGCTGACCCTGGGCTGGACCTAGAGCGCTGGCAGCCCCTCGTGGAACTACACTTCGGAGCGCCCAAGATATCATACGAACCATTCCCGCAACTCACCTTTGGGACTTTGGTCTCGGCCATCGTTTTATTGACCAGATCCCTTAATCATGTGAGTGATCAATTTTCTAGCAATTAGTATTATTTATGTTATATATTATATTATATATTGTATGTAGATTTTTCAGTAAAGACTGGAATCAGAACAAAACATCAACCGTCGTCCAGCACCTATTCATTGCTCTGAACAAAATTAAGATAACTAATAATAATTATTATTAATAAAATTGATATCATAATTCATCAAATAAATAGCAATTTAGTTTATTGGTCCTTCAGAAGCTATTTGATTTCGTCATTTTTGAGAAAAAAAGGAGAAGTATGGCTGTACTTTTCTTTAAGAGAATGCTGAATAATTACAGGCCGATCTCGCTTTTGAGCTATGTTTACAAGCAGTTTTCCAGAGTCGTCACGAACTGTCTCGCGCGCATTTTTCACGACTTCCAGGCTCTCGAATAAGCCGGATTATGAAAAGGCTTCAGAATCCTTGACCACATATACCACGAGTATAATCTGCCTCTTTATTTAGCATTTGTGGACTACTGTGTGCTAGTACGAGAACGCCAGCTTTCGGAACAGCCCTCGAAACCTATTCTGCAGTGGGATGTGAGGCAGGGTACCGTCATTTTGCAACAGTTGAAATTGTTTACAGCCACAAGCAGGATGTCTTCAAGGTTTGTACTGGAGAGCGCTAGGTGTTAATGTCAATGGCGAGTTAATGTCACCTTCAGTTACCTTGCTTGATCGTATCAGGAATGAAGATATCCGCAGGAGGATCAAAGTTGCCGACACAAAGAAAAGAAAGACCACATTGCTCGCAGAACAGATGGTCCGAAAGACTGAAAGGTTCTGGAGTGGTGGACGCCCACCAGAAGACACTGCGTTGCAAGGTTTCCCAAAAGGTGGAACGATGACGTCGCGGGAATCCAATGTATGCGAGACGCACAGTTCCGTCCAACAGTGGACGTCTTTCGGCTGAAATGATGAATATGATGATATTTTTGATTTTCGTCGGTAATGCTCGTAACTTCCACTATCACGAAAGTAGCCTCTTGGACATTAAGTGTACCTATGTCTCTTCATGCCAGGCATACCACACAGAAGAGGGCAGCGGGTCGCGGTCCCCGCGCGCGCGGCGCCGCGCCTGCTCGTGCGGCAGCCCGGCGGCCCCGGAGCGCCGCACCAACCGCAGCGAGTCCCTGACCAGCATCTCGTCGGCGGCGTCGCTGCCTGCGCTGGACGAGCGCCTCGTCGCTGGCGCACTTGACGCCACCGCCACGCTGCTCGCCTCGCAGGTACGTCACATTACAACTATTGACGTGATTTAAAACTATTATCCTTTTTCCCCAACCGGTACCATTTACATTCATCTCATTCTTGCAAGTATTAATAAACTAGCCATTCCAAATTACTGATCGTTAAATTTATAACGCTAACTAGAATTTTGTGTATAACTTTTGTAAAAAATTATATTTGCGTTACATATTTGAAACTAAATTGATTTGCAATTTAGTATGATTGTTAAAAATTCAAGAAATTTAACTGTAATAGATTTGCAGAGAATAATATTTTGTACTTTGCTTCTTAGGCTCTCCTTGCAGTGCGCGACCCCAGCGTGCCGGCCCGACACAAGCAACTCATCCGCCGCGAACTGAGCTCCGAGCTGACCATGTTCCACGACTTCGTGCGCAAGCGCATCCTCTGCGCCGCACACGCGCGCCCGCACCTCGTGCGCAATAAGCTCGGCGCCTGGCCGCTCACTGCCAACGAAGAGGAAACTAAACGCATTGAAGAAGCTAGGAAAGAAGGAACTACATGCATGCCGATATTTGATAGTGAAATGGACAAGTCCCTGCCCCCTCCCCCGCCGCCTAAACGTGCGGCCCACGACTCGATGCGCGAGTACATACTTCGAAAACACTACCTAGACAAATGCGCTCAAACGCCAACCAAAGGCCCACCATCGCCTGTTTCTCACTCCACACCAACATCCGATAAGAAAAAGGAAACTTCTCGAAGCTCAAAACGTGTTTCCTGGGCAGAGACCACCAGGGATAGCGATGAAAACCTAGATAATTCGCTGCAGGAAATCGAAGAGCCTGCCTACTCTAATCTAACTGATGTACAAATCAACAATGACGAAGATTATTTTCACTTTATGTCAGTAGTTTTTCTTTACATTTGTCAGACTGAGTTATAATTATATTTTCATGATTTATGTTAAGTGAATGAAATAAACATTTTTTTTTTCTGCTATGCTGTCTTTTATTAATATTTTAACAAATGATTTATCCATCGCCTGTTCGTAATCCATAGCTACTGTGAAAGATGGTGGGACTACCATATTTTTGCTAATCGCAATTAGAGAATGGCATAGGATAGCCGATTGAAGTGGCGATACTTCGTCAACTATCAGGGTTATGACAATCGGGGGCCCACGCGGACACCCGTCGCGCGTATGTCGTGTGCGGGGCGGGCGGTCTCCGTAGCGGAAACCGGAATATTATATAGTATTGCTAGTTCAACTTTAACGGTGTGCATGTAGTCGCGTCGATGGAGAACTTTAATGTATTACTACGTAGCAAAAAGGGTGCAGTTGTCAGCGAAGGATCACTTTTGTATGGGACCGCGCGGGCGACCGCGTTACATAACGTTGGCCCTCAAATCTCAATTGAAAATTATGTCAATTTTAACTTATTGATTTTGAATAGAGATGTGCCGTTGCCGGCAATATTGGCACCAATATTCACACTTCTGGCAATATTCCCACCAATTTTCCCAATTCACGACAATATTGCCGGCAACGGCACATCACTAATCTTGAATGAGATGCGTAGAAAAATATTAGCAATATATAGGTAACATACTCTGGAGGTTAGAGTCCAATTTTGTAGGTATGCTAGTCGAGTCATTGACCTCTACTATTTGTTTTAGAGAGGTCAGTGAGTCGAGTGCTATGGACATGACTCTTGAGTATAATGTTTTAAGGAAGTAAAACTCGGACAAAAATAAAAACTAGTTAACAAAAAAAAAAAGCTTCATTCTTCTGTCCACCGCGCGATTCCGTTTTATGGATGGATCGTAATAATCTTACTAGAAAAATAAGTAAAATATTCAAAGTAAAGACAAAAAGAAATAAAAAATACTCGCACAAATAAACTCTAATTTTATTTGCGCAAGTACTTTTTGCATTTGGAAAGCGAAAAATATTGTTAAATATTATATGAAGCCATTAATGTAATTTATAATTACATAAAAGTCAACATAAACCTTGGCTTGTTTTCAAAAAAGATAATGGAAAGTGATCAATAAAAATTTTGGTAGATTTTAGTAGATTTAGAAAAATAATTTAGGTGAAATACTTTTTCATACAAATGGCAACATTTTTAACATGGCCGCATGTTGAACGAAACGATTTTCTTTACTGTTTGCCAAAATAAACTAATATAGGCGTAATTAGTGAGCGGATTTATGTAGATTGCATAGCTGAAGAACTGATTTGCTGGTGACATAAAGTAAGGGTAAGAAATTCAGTGTGAAACAACATATTTGACGTAAGAAGTTTGCGGTGTTTATTTGGTGGCAGTTCGCGATATTTATAGTTTGTTTGTATCACAACGACAGTGGTTCGTAAAGATGATGCATCACCCGAACATGCATCATCAGCCGATGTCGGGGCACCCGCCGCAGCACATGGGCGGGCACCAGGGGATGCCCGCGCACCATCAGATGGCTCCACACCAGATGCACAGAGAGAACAGGCACGTAACACTAACTAGGTAGAGTAACGTTCGGCTTTTCATTATTTTATTTGTTTGTAATGCTTCGCGCCCAGATATCGCTGTACACACAATCATATCACAGATCGTTTAGTAGCAACAAACCAAAGCCAGCTATGTAGTATCAGTATCAGACTGAGAGTCGTAAATCGTGCACATAAATAGGTCACAACAGTTGCTCATATTAGTAACTAAAGATTGAGTTGTGTTGAAATCTTATAGTTGTATTTTCGTATAGTTTCTAATAGGCAACAAAAGTCCATGACACAAATGTTGCGCTTTTCTGTCAAAAGTTGTTTATAACCTCTCCTATGTTTACTGATAATGACTTATTGTATTTGGGGCACTATCTAACAATGTAAGTATTCCTAAACAAATAAACTATTACAAGCTAACCTGTTGAGTGGCTTGCTCATTAGAGCCAGAGGAATGGAAACTAACGATGTTTGCTGAATATTCAATTAGATTGGTCTGCCAAATAACTTTCACATATTTTCTTCTTTGTCTGTTTATTACTACCAATATTTTATGTTCTGCAAGACTGTTTTACACAACAAAAACAGAAAATGAATGTCGTCTTTCTATATAAAATCAAATCACTTTGTATAACATATGATATTAACAACGCTTGAAAGGCAAAACTTACCAAGCAACATTGAGTAAACTTTATAGGAAAGCGATTAAAAGTTAAAAAGTGAGCTCAATGTTGTGTCGAAAACATTTTGTGCCTAGGCATACCCAGCATTTGATCAGGGATGGAGCAAAACTACGGCTTCTCTCATATTATTTTGTCAGGATTCCAGAGCGGCAAAAACCAAGTAGAGCTCCTCGATCTGGTACAAATAAATCTTGTTTGGCAAAATATTTATTTCTGACCATTTATACAACAGCTGCATTGTAGATTTTCTGTATAAAAATAAGTATGCAGGACGTAACACACATAGTTTATGGAGCTTCTTGCCGGCTCTTCTTCATAGGAAACAACCAATTTCTAACTGTGCACTGTGTTTTATAAGTGCCCAATGTGCTCCTATAGGCCTATGTCAAATTAAAATAAAATTGATAAAAACAAGCTCAGCTGGAAAATGTATGCGCCCATATGCTAGATTTTTGACAGTTTAAAAAGAAACTGTACAAGTCTCAAGCGTTGTTTGATTTTTGTTTCAAATATCAGTTACTTTGAAGAAAAGTTTAAGCTTGTAAAATGTAAAAACAACTAAATGAGCTCCAATTTTTTGGCACTTTTTTATTATTATTATATCTGGCCTATACTGTCCCACTGCTGGGCCACTTCTTGCTAATTCCTGAGGAAAACATCTAAATCGTCCTGCCATCTACTTCATGGTTTGCCTCAACCCTGGCGTATGATTTCAGGGCACTAACTTAGTGTTTTACTGGCCCACTGCTTGATCGGCATGCGATAGACATGTCCAGCCCAGTCCCATTTAAGCTGGGAAGTTTTCTGAGCCACGTCTCTCTGCGTTTTGGAGCACAGTATAGTGTTTCAAACGCAATCCATTATTTCAACTTCTAGCATGCTGCGCTTTTTGGGTGTTAGTCAAAGACCAAGTCTGTGCACCATAATTCAGGATGAAGAGAATGCATATGTTCCTTTGCTTACACTTACATGACATACGCAAGGTACCTTTAGAAAATTCTTTCAACGATCAGTAGCTCCTACAGGTACTTTCTGTTTGGTGTGTTATTTCCGTGCCTTACCTTGCCTGGAAGGAAACTACTTGGTCCAAATAGAGATATTCCTGGACATATTGTGTATTTTTATACCACCAACATATATATTTCCTTTTAGAACTATTGGACATGATCTTGGTCTTCGACATGTTCATCTTGAGCCCAATCTCAAGGCTTGAGTCTCTAAGGTCTTGTAACATTTGCTCTAATCCAGGCACTATGTAACTGTTTTTAGCTGGTCTTGAGCAGGGTGGGACAAATTGCCCTACCTTGGGTATGCCTACGCTCCTGTGACAATACTGGATCTGTAATAGATTCCATCTAGAATAATAGACAAATTCCATAAAACTTAATCTTGTTTAGTAGTTTTACTGACTAGTAGATCTTAATGAGTCATCAGTTCAATAATATTATTAACATTTTGATAATATTTAATAAATTGTAATAATATATTATGAGCATGTCACTGCTTATCATGGGCTTTCTCAATAGCCATATCTTTAAATAAATGAGAAAAACAAAGAAGGATAATCAGGAGCTTGCACCCATAGCTGATGCATCAATTTCTTATAAATCTTTAGTTGCCAATGACAACATTTTTAAAACTTAAGTAAAGTCGGTTGAAATTACTATACACACTAATTTTAGAAACAGTTTTGTCTTACAGTGTGTTGCCTCTGTAACTGAAACTTGTGTGATAGAGGGTATCGTACTGAAATATTTCTAAAACATGTGTAAATTAATCTTTATGTCATAGCATAGCATTTTCGGCCTTTTAATCCCACTGTTGGGACTCAGGCCTCCTCTCTAGGAGAGAGAATGGGCCGTAATCCACATCGCGGGCCCAGTGCGGATTCGTAGATGTCACGTCTTCGAGTTTTTTGGTTCTAGGACATGCCGGTTTCCTCACGATGTTTTCCTTCACCGTTTTGAGAGCAGTGGTAAGAAATAAATTACACAAAGTAACACGCATGGCTGGGTTTGAACCCGCGACCTACAACTCGTAAGTCGGGCAGTTACTACTCGGCCACCACTGCTCTCAAGCTTTATGTAGTATACTTTAATTTGCCCTGATTTATAACTAAAGCATAAATAATATTCCCACTGCTGGGCTGCAGGCCTCCTCTCTAGAAGAGCGTTTAAACCGTAATCCACCAAACACCGTAAACATCAAACATAGATGGAACTGCCGTGAAAACTCGCGGCATAGCGGACAGAGTTCCGATGGGATCTCATGATGGAATGGCGAAAGCGACTTTCGCAACCCAGTGATGGGCACGCCATAATTATGCCTGCGGCCGCACACGTGAGGGAGAGGATATGCTCACCGGGATCCCAAATCCGATTTCCAACCGTCGTCGTAGGCGTGAGCTTGCGGACGACAGACAATGAGTAGTTTTAACCATCCGGATCGAGCCCGAGTCGTCGACAGCGCGTAGTGGTCCACGCGCGCCTTAAAGAAATTTCAGCAACACCCATTGCCCCAGTAGGGTTCAGCCCTGCTGGGCCCCTAGCCTGAAGCCAGCAATATTTGCCGAGGTCGATCTGTGGATTAAATCATTAAATATTGAGATTTTTCTGTAGGTACCTCAGAAAGCACTTCACAATGTTGGTCCTGGTTAACTATTGAAGATTTTTGACAGTCATTACAATAGTCAGAAGCTGTAAAATCTGACAGTAGTCTTGCCAAGTGGTCAAGGTCCAGCTTCTGGGTCGACTGTTATCTAGTCGCTCCATGTAAGATACTGGAACACGCCTGCATGCAGTTTGACTGGAAGCTATTCCCAACAAAGTAGCCACACCAAGTAATTGTGGACTATCAAGGCTATTTAACTATGTCGAGAAGTACCATTCATTATATAGTGCTAGCAACACTGCAACATACATTTCTGGATCTGCTGTTTCGGCTTGCCGACAGACGACGCGCGGTCAATCAAGTTATACACTGGGTCGTCTGTAGACTACAGTAGACTATTTCGGCATGCCAAAGGCGGGTTGGTCGAAGCTCACTTTTAGGGCAACCAACCTTCGATTTGTACTATCGAGCTATAGAAGACGCCAGATAACCGTGGAATAAAGTACATTGACCTTTTGCTAATATCTCGGCGTAGGTACCCAAAAACAAACAATGAATTGCTTTTCATTACTAGATCATGTAAAAGATCGCGATACAAGTCGATTCAAGACAGCTTTATGTCTTTATTTCCGTTTTTTTTTTTAAAATTAAGAATGTCAATAAATGTAGGAGGGTCAATGACCGCTTTCCCACGGTTATTTGATGCCTACCTTAATGTGAGTCCTAAAGGTGCAACTATGTAGATGTCATTGATTATACATAATATACAGATAGTCTACATAAAATAGTATGGTCCATGGCGACGAATTGTAGCTATAACCGATATAACCCGTTGTGTGTCTAAAACGTGGATCCACGCGAGACACAATGGCTTTTTAATTGTGTCTCTAATTACGGCACACGAGAGGTTAATACGGCCTGATAAACGAGTAGTGTTTATGGCTCAACTGCCATAGTGTAATAGATTTCGGAACATGCATGAGTATCAAATACACTAAGGACACTTGTCCCTTTATGAGCTTTTGGGCCATCTTTAGAACATTTGTAAAAAAAAAATTGAAAGTGCAATTACTCTTCTAAATGTACATATATTGATAGGGTAGCGACACTTTTAGCTAATACTCTTCACATTTTATTTAGAGAGTTCAGCCAGTAGAATTTAAACCACACCCGAAAAAGTCTTTTAGAAATCTTAAGTGTTGAAAGTCTCAGAAGGTTCATATTACAAGATCCTTGCAGTAACAATAAAAGAATTTGAGCTGGTTACTCGAACTTTGACACTATTTAATAAAATAACACTGTCTTTATCCAAGAAAAGAGTGGCGGCCGCATTGATATGCAAATATTGTGTAATTTGTTGATATGTCGAGGGTCTTTTGCGGCGCCCTTTGTCGCGCAAACTGGTTGCGAATGAAACTGACAAAGGAACATATGACGACGTCTCTATTGATGCGCGGAGACCGAGGTTTTGAATGCGACTCGACCTTTCTTCGCTCAGACTAATATATCACGTCCATTGAGTACCGGACAGTTGAAATAACAGTGTCTCGCCAACTGTGGAGCTGGACAGATTACTTTCACCGAGCTGACCGGTGCAGCGACAGTATAGAGAATATTTTGCGGTCTTAAAAAGTTGTGATGTATACAGCGCTGTGTGGTCCTTGTGATATTGCTTGCTTGACTAATGGTAACGTGATGATAGTGCGCGATTCTGACTGCGTTTCGGTGTGAAGGGTGCCGCTGGGGCCGGCGCAGGCAGGCGGCGCGATGGGCGCGCACGGACAGGCGCTGGGCGGCTTGGGCGCCATGGGCGTGCCGCCGCCGCACCACACGCCGCAGCGACCACCTCATCCCATCAGGGCTATGCCTCATCATCCGCAAGCACAGCACCACTCCGTACCACCGGTGAGTTCTAAATTTGAAATAAAATAAAATTTCAGTTTCTCGTTAACATTTTCAACTGTAAACTTAAATATTGACAAAACAGGCAATTGCTATTTTATATATTTGGTGCAATCTTTCGGTCTAGCAGACATTCACCATGAACGTTTCGACAAAATTCAACAAATCGAAAAAAATCAGTGGTCCATAAATATTGTAAGTGGAGGGGACAGCGATCAAGGCATGTAAAAAAAATACAAAATATCCTGTGTTTCCTATTAGTTACAACCTGAGTATCTTAAAGTTAAGTGTCAAAGGGTTAGCTCTAGGCAAACGTGCTCCAATGTCTACCACATCATCGCTTACCATCAGATGAGTGACTTATCATAATGGTCAAGCGCAAGTCTGTCTAACGAAATTAGTAGACTGATAAATGCAAGACAGGTCTATAGGTTAGCCATATTATGCCGTCAACCACAAAATAGATAGGTACAGAAGTCAATCTACATACAAAGCGCGCTCGACCAACGCACACAAAGACTCTCACAGACACGATGTCTCGGTCGCGTCTCGGATCACTCGTTGAACAGTTCCGGTTCAAACGCTCATTCAGTACATAACGCGTAGGTATAAAAAGTGAAGTACATACATGAGATTGTCTTCTGTACTTATCTATTTTGTGCGTCAACTGTCAGTCGTTTAAATACAATTTATGGTTTCTGATCCAAAACTAAGACAAGAAATAACAATTGACCATTTTTACCACACTCGCTCGTCGCGTGTCGCAATTGTTCTAAAATGAGCATGTTTGACCAAATCTGGCGATAAAAAAATTTATTGTTGGGCTACCTATGCATATACATATTAGGAAAGGTATCTAAGATCGCTTTTGCCACACTATAAGGAAACAAATAGGTATAGATCTCTTTTTTAACACATTCATTCAGTTCCATGTCGCGGCCCTTTCTTATTACCTCGCATATGACTATGACGCAATGATATGGTCGACGATTTTACTTTACTAAAGTTGCTGTTCTTCCATGAGTTCCATCATGCATAGTATGTCGTAAGTGGTAATGTGTTGACATCGACAGCAACAAATGAAGGCGCTTCGCCGGCCGTACGCGGTGGGCGGGGGCTACGGGCCGGGCGCGGCCGTGCTGCCGCCACCGTACGCGCAGCCGCCGCCGCTCCAGCCAGCTGCCGTGCCCATCGCACACGCAGGTAACCCACACATATGATAACACTACATCAAGTGTATTCCCTGTGAGATTAAGAACAGGTGTTACTCCTCCTGAACAACGCAACGGTTTTTAATGCGGTTTTCACTAGTAGAAAGAACAAAAGAGGAAGTTTGTGTGTATAGTTTGTACCCTATCAATTAGCGTGTGTTTTGTGCCCATGTGCTTTTTTGGTGGGGAAAATCATCCAATGACAACCCCCGTTCTTGGGCGGAGCGGGAGATAGTGTCAGACTTTTACTGACTAAAAACTCACCCCGTTCCTTCTAGCCTTTATACTGAGGCTCGAGCTCCCTTTCGGATAACCCAGCCGTCGACGACTTGGGCTCGGTCCAGACAGTTACCGGACGATCGGACAGTGAGCTACCCATTGCTCACTGTCCGCAAGCCCGCGCCTACGCGCCCATCTGCTTGACGAGTACTGAGCGCCTCTGTAGCATAGTTCTCCTGATCGTATTTTTGGGCATGGTGGCCAATCTCAGTAGACTAGATTGGCTCTCATGCTTTGATAGGTAAGAGGTATCATAGAACACATTTGTCTTATTTTCATAGCCTCCAAGTCCTTTAAGATGAGCCTCATAATTGGCAAAAGGTGGATGTACCTCTGCCTACTCCTTCAAGGAAGATGTGACGTTCTTTCGTTGAGCACTTAAATTGATACACATGTATCTAGTCAGTTTCAAGTCCTTCAAAGTAATTCGTGCTTAAAATTCGAATTTGTTCGTCTTTGTAGTTTACTACTCGCAAATTTACGACCATATCGCTTTTGTGATGTTATGACTGACTGCTATAAATAATGCTCAATAAAGACGACTTGTCTGTTTATTATTTATATATTGATTTTAGAGTTCTGTTATATTTGAACTGCCTAGCGTGAACTCCAAAATACGACCCTTTATATTTTAAAAATTAAGATACCTTAATTGGTTGAATTGAACTTATGCAGAAGGTGCTTCTTTTTTTATCTCTCTGCCCAAAAAAACCCTGCAACCAAAGCAACAGAGACTTCCTTAGGGATCTGTCCACCCAAATGGTAGTTGATGTCTGTGCCTCCGGTTAATTGGCTATTAATGCCAGTGTCCCGCAGGGGTCGGTAACTCGGTACTGTCGACAACATTATTCTTGCCGCACATAAATGATCTCCTTAAAACCGTAACCTTTGGATATGCCAAGCCGAGATCGCTGATGAGGCTGAGGGTGTTGACCAGGTATGACCAGTGGGCATGCTGGTCGTCAGGATACCCATTATAGCCGTGGGTGCTGGCTGTATGGCTAGCTGCTCGAAAGCTTGATGACGTCACGTAGTAGTGGCTGCACGAAGGCTGCGCTGACGTTCTTTGTCGAGGATCACCAGTTTGGAGGTAAGCGGAACGGATAGTAATATCCCACATACCTCCATTGAAAAGGGAGTATCCTTCGACCAGACGGGTGTTTTTGTCTGGTGGGCTACTGCCTGATAGATAATTTCGGGCTGATGATATTCAAATCGCGCCGAGAACTTTGATTGCGCGATGCAGGATTAGTTCTTATGCGCGCTAGTCAGCTACACAGGCGACAGCACGGTTGCTGAAAGTTACCAGTCCGACATGCGAGCTAGTGAGTTACTGAACTCTCAGAGAGGCTATGGTTAAGCGCTTGAACTGGTTCTTGATTGAAGGCGATCTCCGATTGGGACGATGCCAATTTGTTCAAGTTCATTGCTGCTTTTTAGCACGCGTGTTGTTTTCGCCCGGCTCCATCTTTCCGAGGTGTAACCGTGCCGAAAACCGACCATCTTGGGCTTGGGATAACGTTGATATCTACCTTCAATTTCAACTTATACATCGAGACAAAAGCTCAACTGGCTACTTCAAGCCAGAACTGCTGATGCGCTAGAGTCGATTGAAATACATGCCAAGAAGATCAATGACGATGGCAATGATGCACTCGCCGAGTCAAAAATCGGACGTGTGTATGTTGCGTCACCGGTTTATGGTGGATAATATATCCCACCCATATGTACAAAACGTTTTGGGAACACATTCATTATGCGTACAGCTACAGAGTGTAATCCGTGCCGGAGGTCCTAATAACTACAATCTAATAAGTAGTATTTAAGTCGAGAGTTAATTAGTTCTATTCAAGCGTGCTCCATCGTCGACCACACAGACGAGGTTAGAATGTCCTTGTGGGCGGGGCAGGCGTGCCACTAAGTAGGGCAATGCTCATAGTTCAACTACCAATAGCAAACTTGCAATCTAAGTGTGCGTGGTCTGTTAGTTGCGTAATGTGCGTTCGTATTGGCTTATTGTCTTTATTGGAGTTAAAGAGTGTTGAGACAAGCAGCGACACTTGTAGTTACAAATCAGAACGTATTTCATTTTTCTATAACAGTTTTGTCTTTAATCTTTTCTGTGGTCGACCACATCTTCGTTTACCATTAAGTGAGATAGTTGTAAAACTGGAACCAAGCAATTTAAAAAAAAAAAATACTGCTGCCAGTATTTATGCCGTGGACGTGGAGATGTATGGGATCATTTTGTATATAACATTATTAAGAAGGTGATTGAATGCTTATTTCGTTCCAGTCGTGTCAACATCATCAAACACAGCGGCTCCACACCCGGTGGAGCACCCGGCGGCGGCGGAGGGCGGCGCGGCGGCACCCGACGACGATGTGCTGGACGACAGCCCGCGCGCCGAGGCCAACAGTAAAGAGAAGACCCCCATGTGCCTGGTCAACGAACTGGCCAGGTACAATAAGGTAACCTAAAAACATAAATAATTGTGAAATTTGAATTCTATTTAGTTAACTAGCTTTTGCCCGCGGCTTTGCTCGCGCTCTACCCTATTCCCCCTACTATACCTTACTCTACCCTATTCTACCTTACTCTACCCTACTCTATTCTATTTCTCTATTTACAAAATAAATGTCATTTATCATCTACCCTACCCAACCCTATTTTTCTTTTTCTTTTCTTAAGAACCTTATCCTCACAATAACAAACAACAAAAAAAGAATTAGCGAAATCGGTTGAACTGTTCTCGAGATTTGCTCTTAGCAACGCATTTAGCGATTCATTTTTATATTATAGATAAACTTCAAAATATATTGCAAATAGTCTAGTGTAGTTCGCGAACGAACTATGTTGTTAGCGCACCCACGGACGAACTACTACACCATGTAGATCCTATATCCCTCATTCTTTAGTCTGTTAGTTCATTCGAAACGAACAACTTAACTGTGGAAGTCAGATTGAACGAGGACACACCGGACACGGTTTTTACAGGAGGTTCCTGTTTTGAATTAAGCGAAAAGTTTCTTGTCGGTGTTACCATTATGGTGATTGTCTAGGAACAATTTGCAAGATATCAGTTTAATTTTAAGGGATGAATGCATTCATAGATTTCATGTAGAGACCCTTAAAGGCATAAGAGCTTTAATAAAATTATGTTTCGAATGGAATCACTTTCAAGTTAATTGCTGGTGATTTTACATTGCTAGATATAGTTATGGGAACTGGAGCTGACTTTGTTGAGCCTTGCGTGGAGAGTATATTTAAGTAGAGGTACAAATTTTCCTTCAAATTTACTTTTAATATGCGATGGGGAAGTATCATATTGTGAAAATGAGAACAAAATCAATCAATATGTAATATAATCAATAGATAAGCATATACAGTACAATTCACGAATTATGGCGGGCGTGAAGTTAGCCTTTGCGAACTTTCGCGCATACCACACTCTTCTAGCACACGCACGACGTCATTTGGTTCCTAAAACACGTTACTGCGCAGCCTTCTGCGCAAACTTCACGCCCGCCATCATTCGTGAATTGTACTATACATAGGTATACATCCTTAAAGCTCTCAAGAATTCCTCAATTCACTAACTCCGAGTGGCCTTTCCCCACTTTCGCTCAAATTAAAATGGGTACACCAATTATTTTACTTCTAAAACTAGGAGAACCAGACTCGCAGTTAAATTTCTTCGCAATAAAATTATCAGTGTTACAGTTTTGACTGGTCTAGTAGGACAAATAGTAAGAGCGTGATGTATCTAATTTCGATCGTGAATCGTGATCGTGATGTATTTAATTAAAACAAATTTTGAAAAAAAAAATATTTTATTTTTTAATTTTATCTCAAATCGATAGTGTTTCATGTACCGGATCTACCCTCCACGGGATTAAAACGATTAAAATTTAGCGGTGTATAGATGAAGTTAGATATCGATGAATAAACATATAAGCATTTTATAGTTAGTATGTCGGTCAGTTTTTTCTTTTTAACCGACTTCAAAAAGAAGGAGGTTTTATGTTCGGCTGAATGTATTGTTTTTTTATATACCAACTGCATACTTTTATTACCAACGGCAACTCAGAAAATTTTGCGAAAAAATGTTTTTATGTATAAGGCACTGGTCACTTGTAATTATTTTGAAAACTTTGGTTATTTAAAAGTGTTATTCCACTCCACATTTTTACGAGAGCCAAATCAAATTATCGTGTCTCATTTAAAAATGGATCTGCATCGAGAACATTTTCGTGCGATGATTTTTTACGATGTCAAATGTGGCCTAAAACTTGGTGAGTCATTTGATCGACTTCAAATTGCTTTTATGGATGAAGGACCTTCAAAAGCAACCATCTACCGCTGGTATAATGGAGTTCAAGCGCGGTCGCCTTACTTTGGGGGATGAACAATGGAGTGGTCGTCCTACGACGGCTGTCACGGAAGAAAGTGTGCTGTCAGTAAAAAAAATAATTCAAGAAAATAGGCGAATTACTTACACAAGAAGAGATTCAGTATACACTGCAGAAATTTTTATCGCTAGTTTCTTCATTTTGACGGGATATCTGATTTCAATTCAATTACGAGACCAAAGCAGCATCAACGGCGAATGGTATACCACAAAATGTCTGCCAGAAGTTTTGTCTGCAATGAGCAACAAGCGACTGAAGCTGCTTCACCATAACGTGTGTCTGCTTTTTATTCCCTAAAATAAAAAATCTGCTGAAAGGGATAGGTGGCGGATTGGAAAAAAGGTTTCATAAATTGGTTCAGACGCTTGAAACTTTGTAGAGGCTGATGGAGAGGTTTTTGAAAAGATTTAACCTTTCTTATGCCGTAATTAGAGACACAATTAAAAAGTTATTGTGTCTCGCGTGGATCCACGTTCCGGACACACAAATGGTTAATAAAAATTTTCTGTATCCATAGAAGTTCGATTTTTAGTTTTTCAAAATTTTCTGAGTCTCCCACGTATATATATAGATTACGTAGAAATAAATCTTAACGTATTTTGTGCGGTTATAAATATTTTAACTAGCTTTGTGTGGTCCGATCATGTACTTATGTATGTGTCATCTTTTTTATTCTATTTATAACATTTGCTTACTCATAAATTGATAATCAGTGGTCAATTATGCGCATAAAATTATAATTATGGAATTGCATTGCACTTAAGGAAACGCCTAACGAACCTAAAGTTGTCAGTGTTCAAAATGAAACCTATTAGTACATACGTATTTATGGATTTGGCGACAGTGAAAAACGAAGTGTTAAAAAAAAATATTATAACTGGACTGAGCTTATTAGCTGTGCATCGCAGTGAATACCTAGATTCCAACAATGTAAAGCAACCAAGAGACATAAAGACATTTCGGTTCTACAGAAATCCTGATAGTGACGATGACAAACCCGAGTTTGATAAGAATACTTTTTATGAAATAAAAGGCTTTATCAATGGAAGGGATGAACCCGTGTGCTTAATCTCCCATAACGGTAATCGTTTTGATTTTCCCATACTCAAACTGAAACTTCAGGAGCTGAAAGTAAGTTTACCTACCAATGTCATGTGTGCCGATATCCGGGTCGGTTTTCGTATACTGGAAAAGTCTATCGTCAGTACATCAGATTTTAATCGCTCGAGCAACCAGGAAACTGTAAATTTGCATGGAGCTACCACCTCTCAAAACAATGGAAGTTGTGAAGATTTAAATAATCTTAACATGCAACGCCAAAATGAAACAACACCGTCAAAAAGGATGACTCAAACCACTATGCTGAAGTTTTTAATAAAGGTACCAAAAAATAGTAGACCTTCAAATGCGACCAAAGTTTCAAAACAATTATTCCCTAATACAGGAACTTCATATGAACTAAAGGACATTTTTAAACGAGTTGTGAAAAATCTTTACGTGCGTCAACACCCACCTGAAAATGACAACTTGATGATGTATAAAATATCACAAGAATTTGGCAGATCTTTTGTAAACTGGGTTGACCAAAATCAACGATCTTTCGCTACAATTGCAGCTGAGGATGTCATAATTAATAGAAAATATAAGTAGAATTTAATGCAATTGGGATCTATGACTTAATTACTACACAAAAGTGATTCTTAACTACGTAAAAAAATCATATTAACGATTGAACGTGTAACTTATGCCTAAAGATTTCAAAATTGGCTATGAAATCATAAAAAAACAAGTGTTAATCAGCTCACTTATCAATTTTTACACCTATTTGTTTGTTGAACATAAAATTCTTTATCAGAATCCAATTCCAAATGAGTCAACGACAAGTGATAACTGAACGCCGAATGCATTATGGATAACGGTGAAATCATCAAACTTTATAATATTTGATAATAGTTATCAGTTTCAAAAATGACTCCGATAGAAACATACATTTTCATGGATTTGGCGACTGAACGAAATGAAGTGAATAAAATAACCACGATTACTGAAGTGAACTTGTTGGCTGAACACCGAAGTCAATATCAAGAAACGGATGACAGCAAGATAGCACCAGAGGAGCATAGATTCCGATTGTACAGAAAACGTAACAGTGACGATGTTCAACCAACGTTTGATATGACTACTTTTTATGATTTTATTAGTTTTATCAACGGAAGGGAAACACCCGTATGTTTTATTTCCCACAATGAAGGTGACTTTGATTCTCCCTTACTCAAGCTACAAGAGCAACTTCTGGAATCTAATGTCAGTTTACCTAATGATATCAGATGGGCTGATAGCCTAACAGCTTATCGTTATATACTGGAAAATAAAGACTGGAAACCTATTAACGTTAATTCGAACACATCCAAATGTAATTGTTCAAACGAACAGGAAAACGATTTACGGACTACAGGTTTATATAAACTAAAAGATATTTATGACCATGTCAGAAATCCAGAAATAAATGTACACCCACATGAAAATTACATAACGATGATGTTTAAAATATCACAAGTATTTGGCAGATTTTTTGTAACCTGGGTAGACCAAAATCAGCGATGTTTAAAAGAGGAGAAAGGTAAAGGAGAAATTGTTAAAGAACAGAAAAAAACCGAGAAATTGCGAGAGGGGAATGCAAAACTTGGTTTTCGTACTAAAATTCAGTCAAATACTACTTCTTTGTGCTAACTCTAAATAAACACATTTAAATTACTTATTAATTACTCTGAGGAACCCTCTTACTTTAGTGGAAATAGGCTGGTCTATAGACACATCCAATAAACTCCAGAAAAGACATTTAATATGAAAAACATATTGGTAGGATTTGTTAGTACATGTATCTAAAATAAGACAACATAGAAAATAAGTAAGGAATGTGTAAGGGCAATAATGATGCCAGAAAGCAGTATGGGGAGGATGTTTGAGAGCTGTCTAGTTTTAATGTTTAAAACACGGGTTTAATGTAGGACTCTCAACCTCATTTGAATGACAAAAATTAAGACAACTTTCTCTTGGTCCTTCAAGTTGTGAACTTGTATACTTTACTGATGGATAACAGTACAATTATTTTGCTAATTACATATAACATACGTGTGTTGTTTGCAGCCTTGACTGCATAAGGAAAACCTCAAGCAGTCGTGGCAGTAACAACATTTTTTTTTTGTTTTAATATTTTTCTTTTTTAAATAATTGTAATTTAAGTGTTTACTATATGTTGTTTAGATTATCACAGACTCACAAATCGGTTCTGTAAGCTTGACTATCAGGCCAATCTCCATGTGAATCTGAATTTGAGTGCCATACTGTACTTATACTGTAAATGTATTAATTAATATCGATCATGTGTATTCATTACTCTACGAAATAAACTAGTTGAACCGAAATCTTTAAGCGTTTCTTTTATGCTCACAAAGAACAAATATCATTACCATTGCTAGTTAAGAAAAATCTAATAGTTTTAGGCATTGTAAACCATGATAAAACGATGTACGTAATTAAACTCTAAAATAAATCCCGTAAAGTGGATAACCCAAATCTGCTATCACGTCATTATTTCTGACGTAAGTAATCGAAATATAAAAATGTAAAGATAGCTTATGTTATCAGCAATAGAGCGATTAGAGTTCGTATCACAAAAACATACAACTCCTTTTTTTTTTGTATTTTTTTCCTCAATGTTATGGTATAGAACACTTAAGCAGTTCCCGATTTCGTCTCGCACTGGCCGATCTATTTTATGTTATTGAGAGGCTAACAATCAAACAGCTCACATGATGTATAGTGGCCACCGATGCCCATGGGCATCACGCATTGCCATACCAGAGGCCCAGTTGGAGCGCTTATTCCTTGTTCTGGTATACCCATACATTTCTAAAAGCACACATATGAGCACAAGGCTTCAAATAACACACAATGTTTCATGACAGAAGAAATAGGTATGACCGTAATACTTTTCCATACTAGATCCTTCTCAAAGAGTTCCACTTACTGTGTCGTTGAACATTTGTTTATGTAGCTCATGGTTGTTAAAATCAGCTACAATTAGCTGAGATTCTGTAAAATACTCGAGTGCAAGCCTAACTACATTACTGAGCACGAAAGAGCGATTGATCATATTACACCGGTAGCTTGCAATATAATGCAACTTACATACGTCACAGGTAGAAACGTGACCTTAACATTTTCAGTGAGATTTTCTGATGTATTTCATCATTTTCAGATTAAGCATCAATATCGCCTCACATCAGAGACGGGACCCGCGCACAAGAAAGTATTCACAGTAACACTCCGACTGGGTGATACTGAGGAATATACTGCAGAGGTGAGTGCGGTTTATAGGTTACCACACAACAGTGTAGCTATTTTATTTATATAAAAAGGAACAGCAAAAACTATAATATAAAACTTAGGTAATACAGGTGCAAAAAACATTGTAGCTCAAGCGTTCACAGATTAGCTATGGGATTCATAAATAGTTACTAGGATGACTATAATGCCAAAATTAACTGCAGATCAAAAACAAATACGTTGCCAGATTATATGGCCGGTTACGTCTTTTAAACTCAATACTCCAAATTGAAAACTTTTCAAATTAGTGAAACGGTCTTAAAGACCTGAAAATAAAAAAAAAAATAGAAGAGGAAAGAAAGAGAAAATACAAAAGATACAAGAAGAATGCCAAAAAACATATGATTAAAATTCGTTGTCCACCATCTTGAGTTTCAATTTTAAAATTTTGGCAATATTTGCATTGCACTCGCGCTGACAATTTACGAGATATATATAGATACTGAGTTTATTTTGAAAGTGTGGGGTAGTGAACTCTATTGTTATGTTAATAGGGCTCGTCAATCAAGCGCGCGCAACACGCCGCGGCGCAGGCGGCGCTGTCGGCGACCAGCTTCCCGCCGCCGCCGCCGCGCGCGCCCGCTCCGCACGCGCAGCACCATCCGCACCATCGACACGCTGGTACGTCTTCTTGTTGTTACGGTTAACTTAGGGTAAAAAAAGGAAAAAAATATTATTCTCAATTTGTATTTTCTTATATGGCGCTAAAACTAATTCATATTGTTCTAGGTGCAGTAATGCCAACAGTAGAATTGAACGCGCTAGCAATGAAGCTGTGTCAACCGGCGGTGTACACATCCATCCCACCAGTGGCGGGCCCGGCACGCCTAATGCGTGCGCGCGGCGGCGGCACGGCGGGCGGGTACCGGCCGCACGCACTGCTCGCGCCCGCCTACGCCGCGCCCGCGCTGCTGTACCGCGTGCGGGTGGCCGTGGGCGGGCGCGCCTGGCTGGGCGAGGGCGCCACGCCGCAGGCCGCGCGACACGACGCCGCCGCGCGGGCGCTGCGGGATCTGCGGCCCGCCGGCGACAGTGCCGAGCCGCCGCCTGCTGCTGCACAAACTGATGCTGAAGCAGGTGAGCGAGACATGTATAGCAGTGACTGTACCGCGTACGGGCGCCGTGGGCGGGCGCGCCTGGCTGGGCGAGGGCGCCACGCCGCAGGCCGCGCGACACGACGCCGCCGCGCGGGCGCTGCGGGATCTGCGGCCCGCCGGCGACAGTGCCGAGCCGCCGCCTGCTGCTGCACAAACTGATGCTGAAGCAGGTGAGCGAGACATGTATAGCAGTGACTGTACCGCGTACGGGCGCCGTGGGCGGGCGCGCCTGGCTGGGCGAGGGCGCCACGCCGCAGGCCGCGCGACACGACGCCGCCGCGCGGGCGCTGCGGGATCTGCGGCCCGCCGGCGACAGTGCCGAGCCGCCGCCTGCTGCTGCACAAACTGATGCTGAAGCAGGTGAGCGAGACATGTATAGCAGTGACTGTACCGCGTGCGGGCGCCGTGGGCGGGCGCGCCTGGCTGGGCGAGGGCGCCACGCCGCAGGCCGCGCGACACGACGCCGCCGCGCGGGCGCTGCGGGATCTGCGGCCCGCCGGCGACAGTGCCGAGCCGCCGCCTGCTGCTGCACAAACTGATGCTGAAGCAGGTGAGCGAGACATGTATAGCAGTGACTGTACCGCGTACGGGCGCCGCGTGCGGGCGCGCCTGGCTGGGCGAGGGCGCCACGCTAGGTCAGCTACGATATCTATAGCCATATATCTATAGTAACAGTACTACCCATTCCTTTATATTCATTTGTAGAAAATAGGAATAAAATAACAGTAATGCGGCAAATCAATACGAACTCGAACCGAACCGATGATGGCTGTACCGCGTGCGTGTGGCCGTGGGCGGCCGCTCCGAACTGATAAATAGAATAGCGAATGGAACAAACAATTGATACTCTATCACGGTGGCCTATGTGACTAACCGCACGAGGGTACGGTGCGGCAACGAGCGAAGCGGTCGCGTTTATTTTTTTAGATATTTTAGCGCGAAGTCTTGCTGTGCGGTGACTTGTCTTAATAAATATAAATGGCGAAGCTGTGTCTGCGTGTACGTTCGACAGAGGCGCCGTGCCGGGTTCGCCGCATCTGATCGCGTCACGTAGGACGCCGCGTAACACATTATTTTTATCATCTTAGTTCCACATTTTGTATCAGCAATTATCATACGGACTTCTTGACTATCATATAATTAATTGAATCGTTATCTATGACATAATAAATATATATGAAACCATAAACACAAGTCTTCAAAAAAAAAAAACCTCAGATATCTAAACAGGTGCTGATTTAGAACCATCAAAAATAAATAGCCATTACTTGTCTTACCACATATTTCAAGACTTTTCTCATTTTTTCAAATTCGGCCTCTAATCTCGGTGGATTAAAAAAAAAAAATTGCTGAGCACCTGCCTTAGCCTTTTTACCTAACTTGTCCGTGTCGGAGTGCTCCAAAATTCCGAGCTTGCTTAGCTCGCTGTTCGACTTACACCGCGGGTTTGGCCTAGGCGAAACTAGTATATCCTAAAATCGGGTTTGGCCAGTAACATCTATATCTATACTTAAAAAATTTTGTAGTAATTTTTTCACTGATCGAAAGCTGCTATATTTCCGAGTGACTATATTGTGTCTATATTTTTAGTATGCGGGTGAAGCAGCGGGCAAATAAAAGGAATAAACTGATAAGCTGACATATTAACGCACAGTCGAAACCACTGAGTAAAAACAGTGCATTTGAGTCAAATTTTGGTGCTTGAATTATGATTGCAACTTAATTTCCTAATTGGGGCGTATAAAAGTATGCATTATTCCAGTGACAGGTTGTATATACATAATAAAGTGTTCGAGTACTTTCAGCAGGCGACGCAAACGCAGACCTCCTGAGCTCCGAAGTGAAGTCTCCGGTGTCGCTGGTACACGAGCTAGCTCTCAAGCGCAACCTCTCCGTGCAGTTCACCGTCAAATCTGAGCGTGGCCCGCCGCATATGCGAGTAAGTGCTATAATACACCATTACACACATTCACCATTAGTGTGAACTCGGCCAGAAGGAGCTTAATTCTCAAATTTTTCAAGTAGCATTAGGTTTAATAGTTTATTAATTAGTTTCTTAGGTGCAAGCTAAGGATTTTTGCTGTATCCTACGTAACCAAGAAGCGCAGCTTTTTGTTTTTGTGCTCACACCTTATTTAATTTATACTATTACGTCTACACGTGACGATTTGTAATTGGCTTTCTAGTGACTATGGATTCCTTTTTAGGGTTCCGTAGTTAGGAACCCTTATAGTTTCGCCATGTCTGTCTGTCCGTCCGTCTGTCTGTCTGTCTGTCTGTCTGTCTGTCTGTCCGTCCTCGCTTAATCTCTGTGACCGTTAGCACTAGAAAGCTGAAATTTGGTACCAATATGTATATCAATCACGCCGACAAAGTGGTCAAATAAAAATTGGAAAAAAATGTTTTATTAGGGTAGCCCAGCCCCCCCTATATGTAAAGTGGGAAGTGTTTTTTTTTTTAATTTCAACCCTAACGTGTGATATATCGTTGGATAGGTATTTAAAAATGAATAGGGGTTTACTGAAATCATTTTTTGATAATGACAATAATTTCGGAAATAATCGCTCCAAAAGTAAAAAACAATGTGTGTCCCCCCCCTCTAACTTTTGAACCATAAGTTTAGAAAATATGAAAAAAATCTGAGAAGTAGAACTTTCTAGGAAAATTATTTTGAACTTGATGGAAAGAACAGTTTTTGTACAAAAAAGACAAAAGGGTTCTACAAAATAATTTCTGGACTAAGTTTGTAGTATAATCGTAGCAAGCATTTTTTTAAACTCATAAGTGGGTACACTTTATTGTGACGGACGGGAAACTACGGAACCCTACACTGAGCGTGGCCCGACACGCTCTTGGCCGTTTTTTTTTTGTTTGGTTTTATTAGCTGTAAGTCCTCCATGTACTAAATAAATAAATACATTATTATTTAAATATACCACCAAAGATCATAACGCAATGCTTTTTGAATTCATAAAAGGGTATCTTAGGGAACACACCGAAGATATTTTGTGCGGCTTAATTTTCATGTTAGATATGACTTATCAGTCCTTAAGTCTTTAGTACAGAGCAGTGGCGTGCCTGATGCCTTAACATGGGGCAAGCCAAGGAATCTTGACCTAACTACTACTTACCTATTAAAAAAAAATCTCGTGCTACCACGTGTCATCAGTGCAGTAATGCTGATTTTTCTGAATTGCTCCACTACTATTAACAATTATAATGTTAATAGTAAGTAATAAATAATGATAACAAAAGCTTCACCACAACAACTTTATCATCATACCAATAATCGTAAAGTTTGAATAGGTACATGAATAGAAAAAAAAAATCGTATTCTAATTCAAATTGTCTATCTTTATTTAAAAATGATTGTATTACTTACACCAGCGTAAAAAGTTTGTGAACGTTATTCTACCAACACCTGATTTTCAATTGCAATCAAAGATAATTCGGAAAGCCGCTCTTGTTGTCGAGTACCTACCGGCCGGCCGGGATGGTCAGCCAATACTATTATAACGATTAATTTGAACATAATGAATATTTAATGTAAGGTTGAGTTGAATGTGAAATAAAACAACCGAGTACTAGGTACTGATCTAATGTTACTGTTTTGACGCCAACGCCATCTAGTTATGAATGTGTAACTAATACATATTTTTTTAAATCTTGGTGTTTCAAACACTTGTTCGTTGTAATAATATGTAATATTATTGGCAAATACTCACAATTGAAACAGCGGTAGCTTTTCGTTGTTCGCTTTTTTAAAACACACTTATCACTTAACTGTCGAGAAAGAGAACCAACTTTCTATTGGCGGTTTACCAAAGTCAAAGTCAAAGCCATGTATAAAGAAGGAAATAACAGCGTTCAAGTAGTACTTTTGAGAATTTTCATGGCACTAGCAAAGTTATTTGAGTCATACCTGATGTATTCCAAGCATTGTTATTAACTTTTCTGAGAAATATTCAAAATAGTAAAGTTACAAGATTATATTTATCTTTAAAACTCAAACCCTACCTGGCCATTGATATCAATTCCACACATAATAATATCCACACACAACCACAAGTATAGTTTCCGAATTCATAAACTGGGAAATGACGGAAAACAAAAAAAAAAACAAAACAATAATTACGTACAACACGATAACCGATCAAAGCAAATTTGAACTGAGTACTTTTTAGTTCGTACAACTTTACGCGTCATAGAGGGCGCCTCGTATTATAATATGCGTAAAAAATTCTGTCATTCATAAATTTACCAAAGCCCTGCTTTTTTTTAGAACAAAATGTTCGACGAGGATTTGCACACAATAACAAATTACACCCACACACACTCAAAATTTGACGTATTTATATCAAAAGTTGAGATAGAAGATAAAGCCTCATAAAAGCCTTTGAGGCAGAAAAAGACAACAACACATTAGTGTTCATCTCTTTCTTTTGTTAAGTGTTAGAGTGAGATCGGAGAGATTTCGCTCAGAATGGCATCCTCGCTTCGCCCTGGTATCGTCTTATGAATGATTTTTGAATTTCACATAACACAGTGGCAACTTAGCGTAACCGCGTAAGCGCGCGAAGTTTAAAGTTTAGATTTTTGTGATAATTAATTGATTGGTCGTGTTCTATGAATTAGGTGAGGTTTTGGTAGGGCAAGCCAGGCTTTTTGGCTTCTATGGCAGGCACGCCCCTGGTACAGAGCAACCGTTGTTAAATGTGTGTCTATTGGTGTGTTTTGGTATTTAGGCTGAAATTAGTATTGTGCCCATAAGCAAACGAAGTTCACTCTTTGTGTATTGCCGGTTATGCGTACCAAATAACTCATGATAATATGACTGCCAGTTCGTATAAATCGATACATTGCTTTAATATTTTTGCAGAGTCCATATCACTTAGGCAATCTCTTCCAGCAAATGTTGAGTTGTACGTTACCCGGCAGGTGTTCGTGACGGCGTGCACGGTGGGCGACATGGAGACGGAGGGCGAGGGCAACGGCAAGAAGGTGTCGAAGCGGCGCGCCGCCGAGCGCATGCTGGACGAGATGCGCAGCCGCTGGCCGCCCGCGCTGCTGCGCGCCCGCCCCGCGCACGACAAGCGCCGCCAGCAGCCCACCAAGAAGAAACCCAGGAATCTCATCAAGGTCGCCACCGCTACTTTTATTTATCTAAAACTTTTATCTGTACATTTTAAAGGGTACAAAAACCGACTTAATATCTTAGAAATTCTCTATCGCCTATTATACAGATCTGGGCATCTTTCTTGATCACCAGGAAAATGGAATCAATGAGAGATGTTGTGTGAGGTCCAGAAATCGGTTCTGTTGCCTTTCCGGTAGTCATCGATTACGACTGAGTGCTGCGCGCTGACCTTTCTAGGAGCGTCAATATACTTTACATTGACGACTGTGCCTTTATGTCGTGCTATAGGCCAGTCACAGCAATACTAAAGCTACGCCCCTATACTGTCGCACTTTCGGGCGGTAGCCTCGCTTTTGTTGTGCACGGATGCGAACCGCCGTCGACGTTACTACTTGCGAAACTAGGCGTTACTGATCCCTGCCATCTCGGTGTGTATTGGGCCCTTAAAGTCCTATTTAAAGGGCGCTTTATGATGCAGGAGGGCAGCACAGGCGGCGCGGCAGCGGCGGGCGGCGCCGACAACCCCATTTCTCGGCTGGCTGTGGCGCGCCACGCCGTGCGAGCGCGCTCGCCGCAGTACCGCGTGCTGGAGGAGCGCGGCGCGGCGCGGCGCCGGGAGTTCCTCGTGCAGTGCGACGCGCCGCCGCACTCCGCCACAGGCCTTGGACCCAACAAGAAGACCGCCAAGCGACGCGCCGCACACAGTACGTACCACTATAAATTATATGTATCAAGCTTCTTAGCCCAATATACGTATTATACAGACTAACATTATAGAGTAAATACAAGTTATTGGTACTTGTAACCTTTACCTTGCCTGAGAAAACCATTTCCATTAATCTGGGTAAATCATCAACCACGATGCGTGTTCTAAAGTATCTGCTGCGACGTTTTACGGCAGATATGTTCAAATTTTCAAACTAATTTCGAGTTCCTCATTAAGAATGAATAAAAAAAAGCGTTGTTGGTTTAATTACCTCGCCCAATATACACATGTGCGTCATTATATGTACAATAACAACGTGCAATTTATTTAAAACACATTAAAAACATCAACCGACTATGATACAACTTTACTATAAAGGTTACATTACTACATTGGCCTCACGTGGACCACGTACGCCGATCTGGGTGCGTTAGTGTCCATACATTTTATATGGCAACTAGATTTTTAGAGCTATATTAGATCTACGCGACGCGAGAGAAGGGAGTTAGATAGCATGATAGCGTGACGAGTGACAGGACAGAATGGAAGAAAAAAACGTGTTACGCCGACCCCAAGTAAAACGGGACAAGGGAAGGAAGATGATGATGATTAAATCTACTCGACGCGACGCGCTGCTACGTAGAAATTAGGCGTGGCCCAGGAGTGCGTCGGTCTTATGTAGTTCTCGCTTAACCCAGTCGACAATAATACTAACTAAGAAGTATGTGATCCTCAACAAACGGCTGTATATGAACGTTGCAGACGTGTTACTAGCGATGGAGATGAGCAGCAAGCCGCCCGAGCACAGCTGCAGCCCCGACCCCGCCGCGCCCGCCGACAACAAGAACAACGGGGATGCCAAGCGGAAAGTAAGTCATACTCTGTCTATAGAAGGCACCAGATAACCGTGCCTTTTTTTTATTTTTTATTAGCTATTACTGTGCCACTGTTGGGCAAAGGCCCTCCTCAAGTCCTTCCAGACATTCTTCCCTCGCGCTGTCTCTAACCAGTTCTCGTGACACGTCTAGATCATCTCGCCACCTCTTTCTAGGGCGACCTCGATGGTGCTTACCGTTTGCAGGAACCCACTGGGTAGCGACACTTGCTCAGCGGTCACTGCTCATGCGGCTGAAGTGACCCACCCAATTCCATCCGTGCTATAAAGTACTTTTTTTTGGTGGGTAAAAATCATCTAAATGACCCCCGCCCTTGGGCGGTACGGGAGATAGTATCAGACTCTTACTGACTTAAAAATACACCCCACCTCGTTCCTTCTTGACTTTCGTACCGGGGCCGAGATTCCCTTTCGGATAACCCTGGCCCCAGTAGGCTTCGACCTTCGAGCACAATTTTCTCAAATCGCTTTGAAGGACAAAACTGTTTAATTAAAAGCGTAAAAAATACATTACCGACACAGCAGTGCCAAAACTTGAGCTCTCAAGAATTTGTATATATTGGTAGAAGATAAAGAAATCACTTTATTAAAATCTGGGTATACCGAACCCTAGCAGTCTCAAGGAAGGTCAAGATGTTACAGTTCTACTCAAATCTTTATGGACTCTTAAAGTAAATTTGTAGTCAGCCAAGAAACACCGGTTTTATGTAGTAAGTATTTTGTTTTGTAATTTATCGACACCTGCTGTTGACTTTATTTTATTTGAAAATAACATCGATAAAATATGGCCAATGGTACATCTCTAGCAAAATTTTGTTTAGCAATTTTATTTAGGAAACATTAATCTTAAAACAAGTAAATAGACCACTAAATTGATTGCTTATATTATAGAGACATCTAGTGGAGAATAATGAAAATTGTTCTTCTAATTATTATTCTATGCGACGTAATACGTTCAAGGGTAGATAACAAACAACTCTGTGTACATTAGAATATGGTTTATTTTCTAAAACGGAACGATAGATAAACTACCTTCTTTCAATTAATATTAAAATGCTCAATCACATTAAGGATTTCTTAGTGTTATGAAATATTATATACCTGTCTTTGTGTGAGTTTGGGTATGCTGGTCCCGATACAAATGAAGTGCTATGCGAGGGCCTTAGTAATTGTTTTAAACATTCTATAGCATTGACCGTATTGGCCCTAAGTGGTCCCATCAAAACTACAATCGACTGACTAATATTTGTGGATTATACAATTGTGACGTCAGCAGGAAGGCGAGGTCAGTGGTGGCGGAGCCAATAGTGAGGTGCGACAACCAGTACCGGGAGTGTTACTCATGGACTACCACACCAGAACCGGTCAGCCGCACCAGCCTAACGGTTAGTACTACTTAATTAACATAGTGTTCATGTCCTTCATTATTCTTATTTAGCTTTATTTCGCAATTTAACCCTTTACGAAAATCGTGATGAATACATATGATCTTGTCTTCGTCGTCAACGCTCCCGAAAGTTATGAATGAAAGTGGCGAAAACTGATTCATGGTCCATTAATTTGAAACTACTTTGCACAGTTTCAAGTTTCATCTAATTATAAAAATCGAAGGGGAAAAGGAAGTATAGTGTGCTAGTGTATTCACGTTAAGAAAATAGTGATTCATCATTGTTACTGGGCTATGAAGCTATTCCCCTTGATCATTTAGATCATAGTATTCAGTATGACCAGTTGAAGTAAGCTCTTCAGACAGCATGGACTGTTCAATTTAAAAAAAAATAAAAACTTACCTATTCGTAAAAATAAAAGTGAAAATTTGAGATTCTGATTAATTTTTAAAATATTACTCGTTTTTTTATCTTCATTACATGTTTTTAACATAAAAAAAAAAAATACAAAAAGAAACATTTAAAAATATAAAAAATAGCAGTCCACCGGTGTGGCAAACAGGGCCCCAGTAACCAGAGTTGAAGGCTCCTGAGGCAGGAACTTCCTCACAATGCGAGCCGTAACGAGGAGAACTGCCTTGTATCAGGTCTTTGACACAAACGTGACAGCTTGACAGATGGTCGTCGAAGCTTTTGACTGTAACGCCACTGGTGGTCAGTCCACATCCCACATATCGATAACCTTGTTTGCTCGAGAGAAGTTGAGATATTTGATTTGTTTTTCTTTCTCAGCTTTTATGGGGTGCTTGTTATGTGTGATAATGACATTGACTATTATTGCACAGCTAATTGGTCTGTCAACACTTTATCCGGCTTATCCACATCGGTTTTTGTGTAGTATTTATTATTCTCTGAGGCTACACGTCTCGCGGTTGTGTAGTCTTCGGGTTTAAAAATGTTGTTTTCGGATTTAAAAAACCTCAACCTCCACACTTCTAAATATTACTTATTATTATTTGAAAGTACTGTGTTGTGAAACGTTGGCTTTATTATTAATGGTCTAATATTTATCCTATTATGAATACATTTTGCAGTTGATGAGTCACTATTTTCTTAACACAAATAGACTTATAGTTTTTACATTATATTTTGTTAATACAGGAGTGAGCGAGACGAGCGCGACAGGCGGCGCGGGAGGCAGCACGCCGGGCGCCAAGGACCAGCTCATGTACCTGTCGCAGCTGCTCGGCTTCAGCGTGCAGTTCTCCGATTTCCCCAAGGTAACTCACTATCATGAGTTTATTACATGATCTTCTAGGAAAAATGTACATGTCAGCAATCGGTTCCAGTAATACGTAAGTATGCAGAAAATATAAAAAAAAGAAAGCGCAAACATAGGTGTACTCTCATACTCCGATGGTACAGCCATCCGACACGACCGGAGAGATATCAGGCTTGGACTCACAATTTCCTAAAAACTGTGTTTGTTATTAAGAAATTTGTAATAAAAAACCTAATAGCACTTATTGCTTGACCCAGGAATCGAATCTAGGACTCCATATTCAATAATCGCACTTGCGACCAGTAGACCAAAGAGGCAACTTACTAATATACCACTGTTGGAAGTACTAGTTTTTAATGACAAAAAGATGACGAGATACATTATAGCAGTGAATTTAATAAAACGAAACTTAAATTTTAACCAAATACAAAATTAAACTTGTTTGCGTATGTATCGTGATTATGAAGTTGAACGTAATGTATAACTTTTCTGGTTTTAACTCTTTGAATGTCGTAATTAGAAACACAATAGAAAGACAATTACCTTATGTCGGACAGTGTAACTTAAGACATTCGAAAGGTTAATGGAGATAAACCAATTCTTGGTTTATTGAAAGTGGCGGTGCGTTATGTTCAGGGAGGTCGGGCACGGTTTAATTACCACCGTTGCTTATCCACTCTAACATTTATGCGTCGATTTTATTAGAGTGAAAAAAAGATATAGGCCTTTTTAAAAACTGACCTAGCTTCGCAGATTAACCTCACAGTGTTACCGTCAGCCTCAGTTTAGAGTTTGTATTAAATTTTGATTCTCTTTTGCAGCGCAACCACGGCGAATATCTATCGCTAGTGTCGCTGTCCACGGAGCCGCCGGTGATGTGCCACGGCGGCGGCGCGTCCACGGCGCACTCGCACGAGCAGTGCTCCCGCGCCGCGCTGCGGGCTCTCGCACTCATGGGACTCGACGCGCCCACGCACCCGTACGTATACACATGTATCGCTAGCGTCGCTGTCCACGGAGCCGCCGGTGATGTGCCACGGCGGCGGCGCGTCCACGGCGCACTCGCACGAGCAGTGCTCCCGCGCCGCGCTGCGGGCTCTCGCACTCATGGGACTCGACGCGCCCACGCACCCGTACGTATACACATGTATCGCTAGCGTCGCTGTCCACGGAGCCGCCGGTGATGTGCCACGGCGGCGGCGCGTCCACGGCGCACTCGCACGAGCAGTGCTCCCGCGCCGCGCTGCGGGCTCTCGCACTCATGGGACTCGACGCGCCCACGCACCCGTACGTATACACATGTATCGCTAGCGTCGCTGTCCACGGAGCCGCCGGTGATGTGCCACGGCGGCGGCTAATTTACTCAATTTTAACTTCGTCCAATATAGCAAATAGAAAGGAATTTTCAAATTCGTTAAAAATTAATCAACTTAAAATACCTTTCAAATCTGGTGGTACGGAAAACTGTTAAAGAACAGTTTAAGGATGCACATGAAATGTGACATCACCGCCTAATGGCGAATGCTGGTTACATGAGCTCAAAAGAGAGTGAGAGTGAGATATTCCGACGACGCCCCACTCTTCCTCAAACCAATATTTGGAATGCTAATTGCTGCTTCATTTAAAAAAAAAAAAAACAGTTTTGTTGCTGTTTTAGACAAAGATTTATTTTTAATGTTATTTGTTGTTGAGTTTTATTTGTACAAAAATAAGCACAGCAAGTATCTATTTGATGATCAGACGTCGGTATTACTAAGGATCTTCCCGAGTTTTCTTATGAAAAATCCCGTGTGACCAGCAATATTACAAATGAATAGTATTAAAAACCTCAGAGATAGAAGATAATTAAAAATTTTATTAGTATTTTTCATTGAAAAAGATCTTAAAAATTTATACGCTTCCTCCTGCTCATCGTCAAGGCAGGAAGAATTTATTTCTGTTATATTTCTCATAGTGTTATAAAAAAATCTGCTCTTTTAATATCGGGATTTGAGGCATATCCACTTTATTCTTTCGCTGTATGAAATCGGAATAAGTACTTAAATAACTCTACCCAATTCCAAACACTGTTGATGACAGTCCGTCCAACGAAATTGGTATGATTAGACCAATCGAATAAAAAAGGCCCATTGTTAATTGGTCCAGTTAATAATGTAGCTTTTCCCTTGTAGGATCCAGAGCGTGGGCAGCAGTCCGCCCAAGGCGGGCGTGGTCAGCAACGGCATCGCGGAGTAAGTCGGCGCGCAGCTATCGTTCACCTCATCTCGACCTCTCGACTATATTGCAATATTAGCCCATGTGAATATCTCACAGCACGAAATGTTCGGGACGACGCGACCTCGCTAAAACTCAACTTTTTGACTTTGCGCCGTTTCCGGCTATGATATATTCACGACGTTTTGTTTGATCTCGAGTCTTGCAACAACTTTTAGTTTATTTCCTCTATGAATTTTCATAGTATTAGAATTTCAAATGTATATTTTTTGTTATACATAACGATCTGTTGAAAAAAACTATTTAGTTATTTTATTTTTACTCTTCCTGGAAGTATGTACTATCGCTCACAAATTAGGATAAAGTTTATATTTATTTTACACAGTGAATAAATTACAGTCATTCGGTAGACATGTTTCTTATGTAGGAGAAGCGCTCATCTGACATGAATGTTTAAATTAGTTTAGTTTATAAAGACAGGTTAGCCATAACCGATCTAAAATATCGCTATATTTATTGGCTATAATAAACAGGGTGTATATTTCAAATGAGAATGGATGACCAAGTCCAAAACTGTGACGAATAGCGAAAAATACTCAAGGGAGTCTTGGGCTCGATTTTATGAAAACTTAAACTGCATCACTTGATTTCCTCCCGGGATCGAACTTGTTGATTTTGGAAAACATACATGCTGTACACTCTTCCTGCCCTTATCCCATATTACTTGGGGTCGGCGCAACACGTTTTTACACGCTGTACTATCGAATCGATATCGATAGAGTGCTAACATGGTGCAAATTCTTGGAAGTAATGTAATACGGCAAAATTTAATAAATAGATTTTAGTAAAACGATTCTTGTTTCGAAGTAATGTCTTTGATTCATACATTAACCTCAAGCTCAGCTGAAGTATATATTTTTTATCACGCTACTGTAGCGGACAAAATTGTTCTAATTTCAATTTTTAAGTATTTCTTCGCGGATAAAGAAAAAATACAGTAATAAACAATTGAAATCCGAACGTATAACGTAAGATAGATAATAACGTATTTTGTTAAAAAATAGCTATTTTCTTCAGTTTGCCGTAACTTATTACTTCCATGAAACTTATTCGAATTAGCGATAGTTTCGAATGGTGTAATAGTACGTGTTTATTTTTTCAGAGGCTTCTTGTTCGATTCCTGGTTCGGTTCAGATTATAAAATTATCATTATACAAACAATTTAATTTTAGTTTTCATCAAAATCAAGCTCAAAACTCCTTTGAGTATTGACTATATTGACCTATTGACCATTCACGCTCACTTGGAAAATTCACCCATACTGAAACTTGTCTGTTATTTATAAGTGTAGTAGTAAATAAAGAAATAAAATATCATTAAAATTATGTAGGAACGAATATTGTAACGAAACTGGGGCTGTGAAGCCAAACCAAATCAGTTTCCTTGGGACTGGGCAGCGCCCCCGCCGGGCGTCGTGCCGTCCCGACGGACGCTACGTTACATCATGCGGCCATGGTGTCACCTAGTATAGCTTACTGTAGTAATCGCCGTGGCCCTCGGCACTCAGCTGTAGCTCTAGGTGCGCGGCTCTCTGTCTCCAGTATTTTCTACGGTTCTTCGGTACTACTCTTGTATAGTTAGGATACGCACGCGGGGGCTACGGCGATTAGAACGATGTTTGGCCTCGATTTTTAACTGACTTTGTAGTGGATGAGCGTGTAAGAATAGTTCCCCCGACCCTAAGCTATGAAATGTGTAATTTTAGACTTATGATGATAGAGTACATGAAGCTGACGCGAGTGGCGGCCGCCGCTATCGAGTTAGTATAAGGTTGAAGGTTGCTTATTATATCTAGGCTCTGTGTAACCTATATTTAATGCATGTACCACGTAATTGTTTAGCATAGCGTTTTATTAATGACATTTAAACAATGTTCTTTCTAGGTGTTTAAATATGGTAAGTGTAATACAATTGATCGGTACGATATTTATGTATTTTAATAATAATCATATATGTAGAATGGATTAATGTGTGTATGTATCGTTTATTTTGTGTTGTCGTGAGGATGCGATCCAAGCGGGACCCGGGCACCGGTCAATTGTATGTTCAGTAACAACCAATTGTACATTTCATTGTAATGGGTCCGTGATCACACGAAATTTTATCGTAACCGTGACGTACTTTTAGAACTGTATTGAACCGTAGTCTGTGCACTAAGCATATTATAATTTCTAGCTATGCGTTTACTTCTCGTTTGTATGATCAAACGATTTTAAATCGAGGCCATCGATCAATTTCTTCATGTTCAAAGTTGCACAAGTAACTAAGCATAAAGAAATTAACTTATTATTGGATAAAGAAAAACGCCAAAAGGGCATTAAGAAGTTTATTTATTTTGTTGTAAGCAACTAATATTTTATATTATTACGTAGGTTGGAGCAAGTCCCAATTGGATTTCGTGCTTTTAGCAACTGTACTGTAAGGATATAACAATAAAAGTTGAATATTACATTTTGTTTTCTTTAACACGAATATCCTCATCGTTCACCCTTACCCAAAAGTACCATAAACATTATGTACATTTGCCACGCCGACTCGCAATTGGCCGATTTTTTCAAATCTAGGCGTCACGTCTGCAAAAAATATGATTTATATATGGACAAATGTTTGTGTGATGATCATAATCATTTGTTCCGTGTCTGGGTGTAGTTTATCTATAATATGTATGCATTTAGAAATATATAAGTATGTTTATCAGTTGTCTAGTACTCGTAACACAAGCTCTGCTTAGCTTGAGACTAGAAGGCGTTGTGTGATAGTTGTGGAATATTATATTATTATTATATATAATCTAAGAAATCTCCAATTTTCGTAAATTATTACAATTTACCCAATTATTGCTCCACTGATAAAACAAGTTGTTTATCTTCTGGAGGAGTAATGTCTGAAAGTATTGATTCGATTACGCCATTTCTTTCACGGATAGAATTTGATGAACGACGAATGTCATTGGCAACACTTCTAAAAAAAGTGTATCAGATACGGGAGCAAAATTGAGGCGGAAATATACAACGAAATAGAATTAGGCGAAGTGTAAGTCGAGATTTGTGAAATACGTGCCTGAGTATGAAATTCAATATCGAATTGAACCGCAAGAAATCCTTTAGAGGGTTGTGGCTAGTCATCCTTGACACGAATTGTTATACCTGTGTGAATGAACATGAGCGGTAATCGTGTTGGATATTTAAATTAATATCTTAGATCGATTTAAAGTCGAGACTTTGGCTATACACGCAGTCTCTCTCTTACCAAGGTACCTATTGACTGTTAAGGTGCTGAAGTCTATGAAAGAACTGGTAACGGTCAGTTCGTGACCAGTACCTCTAGCCAAGTTGGTAATCTGATAGGTATCGTTATCGCTAGTAGAAAACTTCAAATGTCATCTCAAAGCTCAGTCAAGTGGTCAGAACAAAAGAATCGGGGGCGTGGCCAACTCGTGGCGTTCGACTAGTGTTGCCAGGCGTCCCGATGTGCTCGGGATGTCCCGATTATAAGGGCTCAGGGGACTCGTCCCGATTTGCACCTGATCGGGAAGCTAATTGTCCCGATATATCAAAAACCCTGAAACTCACAGAGCGACTGAAGAAGTCTGGGTTTTACTCAGTAAAAGTTTGACACGCCCTTTCGTTCCACCCCAGAGCGGAAGAAGTCATTGGATGACTTCCCACCAAAAAAAATCTTTAATAAAAAAAACTTTTTTTCCAGATCTAAAACCCTAAATCCCGATTTGTTTTACCATCTGTCCCGATTTTTATCCAAACGGACTTGGCAACACTACGTTCGACGCAAGAGAAACGGTTGTAACTTGGCTAAGGGGGCAGATCTCGGAACTTATCTTTCTGCACCGGGGTGTGAGGCAGACAAGACGTCAACTCCCCAAAACTGTTCACTGCTGCAATTAAGTCATTTTTTTTTTAAATTCATACTCCAGAGTGCTTGACTGCAATCACCTGATGCTAAGCAGTGATGCAATCGTTGATGGTCAGGCGCACTAGTTTATTAACCCCTCCAGCGCCAGGGGTTCATTGAACCGGAAAATTGCACTGTTTACGTAAATCACCAAAAAAACTCGAGGGGTTAAAAGCCGAAATAGATCGCGCTACGAGCTCGCGTGGTAGGGATCTGTACATTATATGATGACGTCAGTAGAGATTCCGAAGTTGTGGGTACCATAGAACTCTGCTGCTATGACTACATTCGAAAGTTGGAGGCGATTAGTTTTACCTGGAATTACTACGCTACGTCTAAAGCCGGCCATTGACGATCAGTCCAAACATAAAACTAGGGCGTCTCTCCAAAATTTGATCGTCAATGGCGAATCATCACTCCAGAGTTGACGCCAGTGAATGGCAAATCTAAAACCATTTGGAGTGACGCCCTAGTTTTATGCCGCAGTTTTATGTTTGGACTGACCGTCAATGGCCGGCTTAACTTCTAACCGTCGAGTCCGACTAGCAGGCTGGGCAGCGTTTGGGTAGTTGCGCGATGTCTACTCGCCTCACAATCTGACCAGTTTATGCTACAAATAATGACGTGATACCAAAACGCGATCGCTCACAATGGTCCTCCTCAGAGTGCTTCAAGTCGCCCAAAAGGCAATGTAGAACGTAATCAAATAAAAAATGAAGACATCCTTAGGAAAACCATGGTTACCGGCGGACATAGCTTTGCTCGCAGAACAGTTTGTCGATAGAGCCGAAAGGTTCCGGAGTGGCGCCTCTAAAGGTGGATATCAGATATTTACGGTAGGGTATAGGTATCTGATAGCCGACAGGTTTGACTGCACAGTTGTACCTGTCAGATGAGCTTGTATGGAAACCTGAACAGGTGTGCAACATACACGCTCCGGTTTACTGATTTTTGTGTATACGCGAGACCCATGTTATGTTTAACCCTCTTACCCCCACTTTCCCATTTTTTTAACCCCGCCCTGCACTGCATGTCGATGTCTTTCGGCTGTAATCCGAAATGATTTGAAATATTAAACCGTGTCAGTTAAACAATGTTCTACAGTATATTTCAGTACATTACAAAGTATTCTGTGACAGTAAATAATTAAACTTTAGATTTTTCAAAATAGTAAACATTTGAATCACAACACCAGCTATGCAAGCTTTTCAGAACTATAATACAGTGAATTATTTGTAATAAAAAATGCCATTCGAACTTTATCATTATTATTTTTTCCGTTTGACGTCCGAAGTCCATTATGAGAGAATACATCGGCTTTTTTCCACGTTTACTCGCTAGATTTCCGCTATGTAAATCGACCTCAGCGCCACCTGTGGCCGCATCTGGAACTAACTAACAGCAAAGAGCAAGCCACAATTCCTTTGTCATTGTTGCGTCGTTTTTCGAACCGCGCGCATGTCGCTAGATTTTGAATTTAGAAAACATACAAACCTCCATCTTGTTCAAATTTTGTATTTTTTTTTTAATTGAAATACCTACTTGTTTTAACTTTTGAGATTAAAGTAGAAAGTTACCGTTTTTATTTTTCCGTTATGTAAAATTATTTCGTTTGTTTTAAAAATGATCGACCGTTAACAACTTTGTGAGCGTTTAAGTAGTCGGTAAACATTAATTTTTACTCAGCTCGGTCATGTAATAGTGTTAACGAACGCGTAAATGAGTCTATTGAGTCAAGTTTGTCAGAATTCAATTCAGTTCGAGTGAAGATAATAAAGCCTTCGTTAAACGGTGTCGGACCCGATCACATAAATTGAAGGTTTGAAGTACAATATCTGGTAAGTCATTTTAGTACTTTATTTTGGGCACTTTACGCTACAATGAAGCCGAGTGTTCCTTGTTCGAGTATGGCACCTGTATTAGTATGAGTTACGCACCGTTAGTTTTTCGAGGTTAGCTTCAATGAAAACGATTGACTCTTTAGATTAGGTTAAAAAGAAATATCTTGCCATTCCGACGTATACAATGCAGGAATCGGATGAGGATTTGAGAATCCGACAATTTATTTTTTCCAAGTTTTTGTCTGTGTATCTACCAAAAGTTAAAAATTACATTTTATTCGAACTTTAAAGTTTTAAAATAAAGAAGTTGTAGTACCTCTGGACTACTTAATAAACACTCGTTCTTTTTGCAAAAAAAGTAACGTAACCCAGGAAGGATCATCTAATCTCGTGTAACTTTTCAAATTTATTATAAACGTATATTCAATCTCCAAGAAAATTGTAAAAAGCTCCGTGGGTTTTTCTGGGTCCTAAACTTAAAATTTGCATCCAAAGTTTTTAAAAAAGAGAAATCGGTAGTGCTAGCACTTTCTTAGCAGCTGGCAAATGGGCTCTCTAACAGGCGCAAAGCCTTGAAGGGTATCTCTACTTTATGACCTTCATCCATCACCCCTTGGGGAAGGTTGCGATACCGTAGCTTGTTGGAGTTTGCATCCAAACCAAACTTTGAATTATCTGTCACTACCTATAGGCTTCCTTAATAGCTGGCAGTCAACCCTCAAGCAGGCGCAACGCCTCAGAGTATCTTTACTTTGAGACCTTCATCACCCCTTGGGGAAGGTTGCATTGTCGTAGCTTGCATTTAGTTCCTGGAAATTGACGTTATTCAGCTCCGAGAATTTGCCTCCAGGCAAAGATTTGTATTATCAATCTATACTTATTGACTTTCTTAGTAGCTGACAGTCAGACCCTCAAGCAGGCGCAACGCCTCAAGGGATATCTTTACTTGGTGACCTTCATCACTCCTTGGGGAAGGTTGCATTGTCGTAGCTTGGCCAAGAATTTGTCTCCAGAATAAGCTTCGTATAATCCATCAGCGCCAGTTCACTTGCTCAGCAGTTGGCAGTTGAGCCTTCAAGCAGGCCGAGCCTGTTAAGGTGTCTCAACTTTGTGACCTTCATCTCCCTCCAGGGAAGGTTGCATTGTCATACCTTGTGTAGGTTTTCAGAAAAAATAAGAAATGCAATCCACCATCAATAAGAAGGAAGACAGTGTTTGTAGATTCGCTTAACAGCCGGCAGTTAATCCCTGAAGCTGGCCAAGCCTCTTAGGGTATCTCAACTTTGCGACCTTCATCACCCTCTAGGGAAGGTTGCTTTAGCGATTGCTGTAGCTGCGTACTGCCGTACGCAGCTACAGCAATTGTCTTCAGAGAGGTTTAATTATCCAACACAGTTTGCAGATGAGTTACGCGGAATACTACATTGGCAAGAATGAGATCCAGAAAACAAAACTGTAAGTAACACTGACGGGCCGTCTGATATCTGTCCACCATGTAATGGGACTGTATAGTACAGAACAAGATCTGCTGAGCGACGTGACCTGTAAATACACAGTCATGTCGCTTACGTCAAAAGCAACTTTGTTTTTCTTGACATATTAGATGGCCCGTGCTTTCGCGGCGCTTTCAGCAGATTCTCAAGTAATTCCGTAGTTAGTTATTTTTACTGGCACTAACTCTTCTGCCACTTGTGTTACGTCACTACCGGTCATCTAGGTGAAGTTTGTAGCCTATAGCTGGAAACCTGGCCATTTCGGCTAAGACTCTCTAGCACGAAGTTGTTAAAGTAAGGTTAAGGAAGTTTTGTTAGTAACGGGTGATTCATTTGGAGTTACTTTTTCCAAAACTAAAAAAAATATGAATAAAACAAATTTATCGGGTAATCTTTATTATAATACAAAAGAACCATTCCTTACATTTACTTTTTAAAGATTATTTCTTTCAAATGTTGTCCGTAACTGCGATTAAGGTGGTCCATTCTGGAGTTCCAGTTTTCGATGACCCGACCGAGCATTTCCAGTGGTATTTGGCGAATAACGCGAGTAATTGTTGGCTTCCAGTTGATCAATCGTACGCGGCTTATCCATATAAACTTTGGACTTTACATAACCCCACAGGAAAAAGTCTAAGGGTGTGATATCACAGGATCTAGGCGGCCAACTGACTGGTCCGAAACGCGAAATTAACTGTTTACCAAATTTTTCTCGCAACAATGGCTTTGTTTCACGTATTGTGTGGCAAGTGGCACCGCAAGAGCAGTAATCCATGTCTTTAAAAATACGGATTTACATTTGTAAACCTATAGTAGCGTATGTGCTACGTGGCGTAATGCCACTATATTATTGCTAGTATTGAGTCATAGAGTTCATACTTTGAATCTCGTTGATTGGGACTCAAAATTCTTGAGGACAATAAGGAAGGCCTTGCCTCCGGAATTTGGCTTTAACTACTCGGTTAGACGTTTATTTTAAAATAACAACCCTTTTTTACCTACAACTGAGTTTCGTCCACCAACTAGTACTGATATACTACTAGTAGATGTATAACTACTTGAAGTGGGAATAGACACGGCTTCCAGTACTCACCAATGTGGGTCAGCAATTTCATTACGTAACTATTACAGAGCCCGTTAATTTACATATTCAAACTAAAGTTAAGCTGCGAGCTACTGCCCATAAGTTTGTTACTACAGAATTTTGCGAAATATTAATTCAGTTCTGTTAAACGCCGATTTCATTAATAGTACGAAATCGGTTTTATTATACGCAATGCTGATTTATTTTGTGTCTTAAATTCTTTTTTTTTTTTTTTCTCTTTCCCCTAAGGCTACCCACTGACCGAATATTGTTCACATTTTTGAGTTTTCCTAAGCAAGCCACCAGGAGATAACAAACAGATCTCTCATAATGGACTTCGGATATCAAACGGAACACATAATATAAAAATTTTACCTTAAAATAAAATTTGTATTATGTTTCCTAAGACGTCCGAAGTCCAAATAATTTCTTCCTGGTGTATTCCAATCATCATTATTACCATTATGAGACGAACAATGACAAAGGAATGGTGGTTTGCTCTGTGCTGTTAGTTAGTTCCAGATGCGGCCACAGGTGGCGCTGAGGTCGATTTACGTAGCGGAAATGACGTAATCTAGCGAGTAAACGTGGAAAAAAGACGATGTACTCTCTCATAATGGACTTCGGACGTCTTAGGAAACATAATACAAATTTTATTTTAAGGTAAAATTTTTATATTATAATAGGTACAGGTCGCGCGGTTAATCAAGATCGCTCGGTGAAAGTAGTGGGGGCAATCGGCGCATGTGTACAATTGCGCACAGAAATTCTTAGTATGTTACAATTTTATTTTTAATTTCGTATGTTTGAACTTTAGTAACATAACTTATAATAACACTAGTTTTTGATTGTAATTTATCTTGTAAGTAGGTAAATTCAAATTTTTTTTTAAATAAACCATAAAATAAAAAAAAAAAATTTCGTTATCATAATCATAATCATTTATTTGGTTTGTGTTAGTTTCTTTCGTTAACAATAATAATTCACTTTAATTTTAACCATTTTTTTACGACTACTTGTTACTATTACGATAACACAAGCTGTACGCAACAGTACCCAAGTACAACAGTATCCAATGAGAGGCGAGAACGCAACGCGGGAATTGAAGAGCGACTCTATCTACCAATGACGTGTCGCCGACGGCGCACACCCGCCCTCACGTCGCCAAATAGACCGTAGAATTGAATACATGCCCCTTCCACTTTTGCCGAGCGATCTTGATTCATCGCGCGACCCATAGAAAAATATTAGAAATATATGGGTAACATACTCTGGAGGTTAGAGTCCAATTTTGTAGGTATGCTAGTCGAGTCATGACCTCTACTATTTGTTTTAGGGAGGTCAGTGAGTCGAGTGAGTCCACTTTTGCCGAGCGATCTTGATTCATCGCGCGACCTGTAAGAATTGATATTAAAAAAAAAGATAGATAAGCTCTTGTATGCTTGTTTGTTTATGAGCATTTTTGTTAAAAGATTCACTTGCGTTCACGCACTCATCAGAGGTTCTTGCAGAAATTGTGGATACTAGAGACATCGGTCATTGCCGAACATTCCGAATGCAGTTTATAATTTATTTAAAAAGTTACTTTTTGACGGTTCTCAAACGCTAAACGGTTCTATTATGCATAACGCCATTCGACGAACCTAAACATAGTGAAATAAAACGCAAAAGATCAAAAATAAAAACAAAGTTTTATTAATAAAAATAGTAGCAATGCGTAACAATATCACCAGTCTTATCTTAAGACCCCCGAGGTAATCATCGAGACACTGTGGTTGTTGCTATATTTACATAATACTATTAGCGTTCATATTATCTCGTTTTTAATACTAGTTGTGACGTATGGCAGGTGGGTTCACTTGATGAATTTAAGGTCGAGCGCTTGGCTCATGAAGCACAGGATGTCAGTGTGCTCCTCGATCTGAAACAACGATATAATAGTTATTAGAGGATTAGCTTTTTAGTAGTTTTCTAAATACTAATTTTGGGCCCCTGTTTTATCATCGTAGGGCGTAAACTTTGGGAAATTCTCTTAGTGCTCGCCTACGTCACAAAAGGAAACCTTGTTCAAAATTTGACGTTCCTAATCGGGCGCCGCTGCGTGCTGTCCCGCGTGCTGCAGCGCCGCGAACTACTTACAATCTTGGCAGTAGGCTTCCCGCCGCCGTGGCCCGCCTTAGTGTCGACGCGCGCCAGCAGCGGCCGCCGCTGCGCGCTGTCCCGCGCCGCGTGCTGCAGCGCCGCGATGAACTTCAGAGAGTGCAGTGGCACTACGCGGTCGTCGTGGTCTGCCGTCAGCACCAGCGTCGCCGGGTACTCCGTGCCTGGAAATAATACCATGCAGTTTGTCAGTTTGTTCTTAAGCTTCGTTTAGGAAGGCGCAGGACGTTGCCCGGCGTGTTGCGCGCCGCGCCTGGCGTCCGTTTACGGATAAGCAGCGCGTCAAGTGGTGTGTAAAGCGGCAGGCAGGGTCTGTGGCATTGCATGCACAAAGACACGGCGATGTATTGTGTTTATGGACCCGCGAAGTTTTATGGAGCGGATGGAATTACGGCGTCCACCGCAGCTGTCGTAGCGAGTACTTTAGTAGGTGGTGGGGCACGCGGAGCGCTGCTCGCGGCGGGCGAGCAGCGCTCAATATGAAACAAAATGCGCGGTGACGCGCGCTGCCTCCACGTTCTCATACATTATGAGTTTGAATTGACTGCGCGACGCAGCGCAACGCAGCGTGTCCTTAAACGAGGCCCTTGTCATTTGTGGTAGCTGCACAGATTGTACTTCAAAGTACAGCAACGCTTGCGAAGATTAACTTACTGTGGACGGGTAATCTTTATGTACCATATATTTTTATATCTCAAAAAGTATTTTAAAAATTTCCTTTTTCATCTTGGCTGTCATTTTTAGATATAAAAGTCGTTATGAATAATTAAAAACCAGGAACTCTAACATCAGTCTTGCCAAGAAGTATTGTGTTACCTAGTTACTGAGTTATGAAGGTCAGATAATATATGTAATTATTTTATATAAATTACTGGTATTGGTCCAGTTTAACTGAATCCAAATGATCTGGAGACTAACTTCAATAGTATTATTTACTAGAAAGCCATAACTAATTACAAGTTATCATGTATACTTAGACATTATAATAGGTACATAAAACATGGTGTCAGTATAAAAACAAAAAGCCTTTTTAGTTAGTTAATTAGGATATAACATAAATCTTTGTTAAGTAACTAATTAATAATCTATTAAACCTAAAAAAAAAAATAGATTTGAACATTTTTTGACTAAATTTACACTAATTGTGAATGGATTTAATCTCATTAAATTCCTTGCACATATCATTGCTTGCACGCACAATATAACTGTTTCGCTTATAATTTTATATTATATTGTTATATTATAAAACTTACCGTTTTCAGGTTTATGTATGTTGTGTAGGGGCGAATATTTGAGTAGGTAATCGAATTGAGTCTTGTTGTCCGAGCTGCCGTAGTCCGACACCCACGCGTGGCCGATCGTGAACTTCTGGAACCTCAGCATGTCCAACACTCTGGAATTTATAAGAGAATGTGTCACGGCCTTCGTTATCTGACAATACGGTTGGACGGCGGGGCTAACCGGGCCCGCTAGCTTCCCGGCCGGCCGCAGCACCGCCGAGCGGGGGAGGCGCACGGCCCCCGCGAGGCGCACGGCCCCCGCGAGGTGCACGGCCCTCGCGAGGCGCACGGCCCCCGCGAGGCGCACGGACCCCGCGAGGCGCACGGCCCTCGCGAGGCGCACGGCCCCCGCGAGGCGCACGGCCCCCGCGAGGCGCACGGCCCTCGCGAGGCGCACGGCCCCCGCGAGGCGCACGGCCCCCGCGAGGCGCACGGCCCTCGCGAGGCGCACGGCCCCCGCGAGGCGCACGGCCCCCGCGAGGCGCACGGCCCCCGCGAGGCGCACGGCCCTCGCGAGGCGCACGGCCCCCGCGAGGCGCACGGCCCCCGCAAGGCGCGCGCTGTGCCCAGCGACCACGCCGGTTTTGAACTTCAGCAATTTTAGTGAGTGCTTGTCCATATAGTATTTTATTTCGACTTTGCCAGAAACAATATACGAGTATAATGGCTTTTTCAAAAGCACAATAACTAGGTACTTCTCTGCACTTATTGTTTGTGCAATATTTTGTACTAAGCAACAAATAACATTAAAAATAACTCTTTTTGAAAATACAAAATTAAACAAAAATTTACATTTCAACCATTACATAAAAAAACGTGAATATACGGTAATTGGTAATAGGTAATGTAAGAAAACCGACAGGCTAGCAATTTAAGCCTCTGCCTCGAATCTTGCGGACAGCGGGGCGGGGGCGGCGGCGCGCGCAACGCATACCCGTTCTTGAAACCAGCGGCAGGGCGCGCGGCACTATAGCGGCATGGTGTTGTGTTCGTCGTTGTCTCGTTGAGATACTTGTTTTTATTCGCGAACACAATGTCTGAACAACGGCGACAATATCTTTTTGATTCAAATTTATTCCTAACGCTCGATTTATTGTAGGCAAAAGAAGTTAATGCCTACTATAGGGGAAGGAAAAGGAAAGGCGAGTTGTATAGAAATTATGAAGAATAGAGACAATGTCCTAATTATTATTAATAAATCAAGTCAACACTGCAATGCAGACGCTTGGGCGGACACCACTTGACTGGAGCGCACTGCTCGTTGCCCGCCCCCGCTCCGCTGCCGCGCCGCTGTTTTCAAGAACCGGTATATTTGATTTTACGCGTTAGATCTTACCACTCTACCCACGCTACCCGCAAGATTCGAGGCAAAGGCCTAAGCGTCTATGTTCAAGACTTTAAACTTTTTTCTAAATTTGAACATATTTGCAATGCCCATCAATAAACTATGGACGAGCCTCATTAAGACTACTAAATTATTTTTAAAGGATAATAATTAATTGTTTTTACTCTTTCAGTCAAAATAACGAATTTAGATGCATTCTGTGTATAATGTTGCACATTTGTATGATACAAAATCAAATATACTTGAGATTATTTTTCATAGAAAATCTAATAAGATATTTATAATCAGTTGTTAGACTCACCCGACTTGCACAATGGCAGCACCGTATAGATCAGGCCTCTGGTTGATGCAGGCGGCCACGAGCAGGCCTCCGTTGGAGCCTCCCTGGATGGTGATGAGCGACGGGCGCGTGTACTTCTCCTTGATGAGGTACTCCGCGGCCGCTTGGAAGTCGTCGAATACGTTCTGTTTGTTCAACAGGCGGCCGGCATTGTGCCATCTCTCGCCGTACTCTCTGAAGAAAAATTTAAGGTTTCATTTATAATACAAAAATGAATCGCTAAATGTGTTGCTAAGCGCAAATCTCGAGAACAGCTGGACCGATTTCGCTAAGTAATTTTTTTTTGTTGTTTTTTATTGTGAGGAGAAGGTTCTTATAGAAAAAAATAAAAATAAAATTAGGGTAGAATAGGGCAGAGCAGCGGTCGGCACGTCAGCGGGCCGCATGCGGCTTGCGGACGTCTTACTTGCGGCCCGTAAACGTTTTGTAATTATATGGAAAATTTGGAAAGGTTTACATATTTTCGATGTTTACAGTCGGCAGTCGACGTCTATTTGAAATAAGAAACATATTTGTTTTATATTTACCCTCCTCCACGTATGTTGGGTATGGCGACGATGCCGTTGAAGTGCTGCATGAACACTAGCCGCGTGACGCTGAAGCTCGGCTGGATGTTGATGTTGAAGCCGCCGTAGCCGTAGATCAGCGCGGGGTTGGAGCCGTCGTGTTGTAGACCCTGATTAGAACGAATATTCAAGTCATATACTCGTAGTAACCTATGACGCAAAACTGGGTTGTGGAGACTAGAGATCAGTAAGTACCCCTGGCCAAGTTAATAATCTGCAATCGTTAACGCTAGTAAAAAAAACTTCAAATGTACGGCAATGACGTCATCTCAACGCTCAGTCACGTGGTCAGAACAAAAGATTCGGGGGCGTGGCCAACTCGAGGCGTTCGACGTAAGAGCAACGGTTGTAACTTGGCTAGAGGGCAGATATGTAGACGTAGACGCACAAAATATTAGTATTCAAATCCGGTAGAATATAATATTCTGTCAGTCTTAGTGACAATCTACAACCCCAAACGCCCCGATCTTACCTGAATAAGCAATTTAAATAAATAAAAAAATGTATAATAAGCGTAATCGATCTTGTAATATTCTTATCGCTTGGCCACAGGTGGATTACGGTCCGTGCCCTCTCCTAGAGTGGATCTAGAAGAGGGAACGGACCATAATCCACCACGCGGGCTCAGTGCGGATTGGTGAAAAACCCATAATCCTAAGATTGAATGACTATTTTTACCAAAGTTACCACCAGAACCAGAACTTATCAAACTAAAATAGGGGTTGTTTGCATTTTTTTTAGTTACCTTTTTAGAAACGATAAACATAGGAACTTTAGTGCCGTCTTTGCTGGAGTAGAATATCTGCTTAGCCTCGTACTGCGACGCGTCGAAACCTTTCACTTTGACCTCTCTGAACACCTGGAATGAATCGGAAATACTCGTTAAGATAAGCTATTAATTACAGATGGTTTGAGAACAATGTTAGTAATCTATATATATATATATAAAAGAAAGTCGTGTTAGTTACACCATTTATAACTCAAGAATGACTGAACCGATTTGGTTGAAAATTGGTAGGGAGGTAGCTAAGAACCAGGAGAAGGACATAGGATATCCCGATTTTTATCCCGTTCCCGTCGTTCCCGTGGGACGTGACATAAAACGTGGTATAACAAAACGCAACTTAGAGTAGGGTAATAGAGTAGGGTAGGGTAGAGTAGGGTAGGGTAGAGTAGGGTATGGTAGAGTAGGGTATGGTAGAGTAGGGTATGGTAGAGTAGGGTATGGTAGAGTAGGGTATGGTAGAGTAGGGTAGGGTAGAGTAGGTAGAGTTGACAGCTTAGATAAAAGGTAACTATTAGGCGGTACGAAGTTTGCCGGGTCAACTAGTTGAATATAATTGCGTCCGTAACAAAAAATATAAAACGTAAGCACCTTGTAATGTCAAATTGATTCAGTCGACAGCGATGCGGAGGAGTTTTATGACGTCATATTTAGCTAGGCATTTAGTGTATATATTATTTTTCATTATTTAAGTTATTGTTTAATTTGTTTATTATTTCTTTGAAGTAGTTTAATTTTTTCAAACTTTAATAAAATCGTCAAAATGATTCATGTATTTAGTTTGGTCTCGATTTATAATTAACTTAAAATACACAATCACAAAAAAACCATCAAAAGCATAATGTAAAGTCGATCTCTGATTGACCATTTCTCATAATAAATAAAAAACCCTACTCCACCCTACTATACCTTACTCTACCTGTCTCTGTAATGTAGGGTAAAAATGAAAATTTGGGTAGGTTTTTTTCCATAAGAACCTGCTCCTCTCAATAACAAACACAATAAAAAAAGAATTAGCGAAATCGGTTCAGCTGTTCTCGAGATTTGAGCTTACCAACACATTTAGCTATTCATTTTTTTTTATATTATAGATGACATTGAGTATGTGTTGGCGAAACTTGCCCATTACTATCTGGGTATCGAATATCAAATATGATCTTATGGATTTTGTTTTACTTTTTTTTTGAAGAATATTGTGGTCCTCGAACAGGACCACAATATTCTTTAAATAAAAATCGATACTCACAGTTGGCTGGTAGGGTTGCTTGGTGAAGTCGACGTGGTAGATGACGCCGGGCGAGAGGAACGACATGAAGTGGTAGAAGATCTCCGAGTGCTCCTTCTTGCCGGAGAAGCCCACCACGGAGCCCACGTCCAGCGGGAACGTCTGCAGCAGCTCGCCGGACCTCATGCTGTGCAGCTGCAGGACGCTCTGGAAAGAGAACAAACGAGTTAACGTCATTCATTGTTTTGGTTGCGATGGGTTAGCACGTGCTCCACTCTACTTCGTATTATGCGGCGCTAATTACTAAACCCTACCATTAATAACCCTCCCCCCCAACCTCACCCTTTTTTAGGTGAGATAATCATCCAGGGACACCTACCGCTCTTGAGCGGAGCGAAAGGGTGTGTCAAGACTTTTGCAGACTAAAAACCCACTCCTGTCCCTTCTTTGCCTTCGTCCCAGGACCCGGGTTTCACTTTCAAATTACCCGTGGAACCCACCCTACCCCAATATAATTTTACGCTAGAATTAGCTTCACTTTTTTTTTTTGGTCTGACTGACATTTGACTAGAGTCTAATGATCTGTAGGTAGTAGTCGGCGTTCCGTACTAACTACCTACAGGTCATTGGACTCGCTCAGCTGACGTTTCCTTAAAGAAATTAATTTCGTGCATGCGTAAATTAATACGAGTTTAAAAAAAGGTACTTTATTTTTTAATTTTATCGTTACAAATCGATAGTGTTTCATATACCGGATTGACCCTCCACGTAGTGATGCAAGAGACTCAGTCGTTTAAGTCTTTTAAAACGAGACTAGACTAATTTTTGACGACTTAAACGACTCAGGACTAAATTAGTCTTTTAACCCTCAAGTCTTGAAGTCTTAAGGCTTAAACTAAAGACTAATTTGAGTCGCAGTCCTTTAACCTCATAACAAAAAAGCTAAGTCGTAACGTAAAAAGGTTTATACAACTAAAAGCCTTAAAGGACTAAAAGGACTCACGCCTTAAACGACTCGGGAGTCGGGAGTCTTGTAATGAAACTAAAGAAACGTAACTATTTAGAAGCTTACTATTTTCGCGATCTTCAAGAAAATATTTGTGTTTGTAATATAGTGGTTACAGAATACGAATAAATTCTGTGCACAGTGTTATTTATGATGAGTAATTTATGACAAAACGCAAGTTCACTTATTTTACTGTTTTTACTGCTTAGTTTAATATTGTGTTGTTAAAAAAATCGACGAAAGATTTTCAGGATGTTGAAGTAAACAAAATTACTAATAGGTAGGTATTTTGGTATTATTGACATCGAATTAAGTGTGATTATGTATGTACCTACTTCATTGTTTTAATTTAGGCATTATTTATTACCCACCCAATCAGATTTTAAACAGCTTGAGCTGTATTGAATATGAAGCACGACTCAGTAAAACATCATGAAGCGCGAGTACTTTTATAAACGACTCGAGTCGTTTAAGCCTTACTATAAACGACTCGAGTCGTTTAAGCCTTATAAACGACTCGAGTCGTTTAAGCCTTTTAGTCCTTTAGTTAAAAGACTTCAGGGTTTCAAGTCTTATTAATAAAGACTGGAAACTCTAGTCTTCTTTCCAGACTAGAGTCGCTTAAAATGAAGTCGAGTCCTTTTTAAAGGCCTTAAACGACTGAGTCTCTTGCATCACTACCTCCACGGGATTAAAACGATCAAAATTTAGCGGTGTATATGTAAAGTAACCCTTGGCAGGGTTACTTTACGCATTACTTTGTGTAATTTATTTCATCACCACTGCTCTCAAAACAATGAAAGAAAACATCGCTGACCAGTTGTACTTTATTGTAAGTAAAAAGTGTGTACCTTCACATCTCTGACGTAGTGAATGACTAGTTTATCGTTATCCACAGCTGATGCCCAGTCCAACACGTCGCTAGGGTGTTCCTGTAACAAATACAATATGAGGTGGGTAAACACAGCCTTAACTTTCAAGCATAAGGTTTAATTTACATCAGAGGTCCCAGATAATCACGAGTGTTCAATATAGTACAATGCGATTCATAATAAGAATAGCTTAGGGGTTGTATATTGAAATTGAATTGAAATAAAACAGCAGAATGTCGATCGAATTCTTATTTGAATCACATTGTACAACCTTATTGGTCTTAAGCCGCGTATAGACATTGAGTATGCGCATGTACCTACCTATGATCCACAATAAAGATATTGAACATTGAACAGACATTACGAGGCGGGAGCGGCGAATGGTTCGTCAGGCTTGTCTCAATAATACGCATACGACGGTTAATTAATGCGTGTGTCCCGAACGACACATGCTCAAGCTGAGCACGCTCCGTCCACACGGAGCGCACGGCTCGTACTGAGGCGGCGTTCGCAACGATTGTACGACGCGAATGCTCACATTGAGTACAATCGTCCACACAGCCCGAAGCATGCTGGGCACGCCACAATCATGGCGGTAAGTCCCCTCTTTGAGGCGTGGCTGGAAAGGCCTCACGGCGTCCTTACCTTCCGCATGACGCAGGTCCTCACCGGACATGGTTCGTTCGGGAGTTTCCTGCACCGGATTCATGCGGAAGTGACGCCCGGGTGTCGCCACTGTGCGGAACGCCCGGAGGACACGGTGGAGCACACAGTCGAGGTGTGCCCTGCTTGGGCGGAGCATCGCCGTGCCCTCGTGGGGGCGATCGGCGGCGGAGACCTCTCGCGCCGGGCCTTAGTTGAGGCCATGGTCCGGAGCGAGGAGGAGTGGCAGGCGGTCGCCGACTTCTGCGAAGCAGTAATGCTCGCAAAGGAGGAGGCCGAACGCATCAGGCAACGGCGTTATCGCCGCCGCCGTCGCCGGGATTCTGATCCCGATTTCCGGCCAACGTAGACGCGGGCTTGCGGACAGTGAGCAATGGGTAGCTCGCTGTCCGGCCGTCCGGTAACTGTCCGGACCAAGCCCAAGTCGTCGACGGCGCGCACTGTTCCCGCGCGCCTCAAGGAGTTGTCAGCAACAGCAGGGACCCAGCCGGGTCGAAGCCTACTGGGGCCAGGGTTATCCGAAAGGGCGCTCGAGCCCCGGTATGAAGGCTAGAAGGAACGGGGTGGGTCTTTTAGTCAGTAAGAGTCTGACACTATCTCCCGCTCCGCCCAAGGGCGGGGGATGTCAATGCATGATTTTTCCCACCATAAAAAAAAAAAAAAAAGCCCGAAGCATGCGAGACGAACCATTCGCGCATGTTTCAAGCGCACAAGCTGTATTCGACACTAATGCTTCAGACATAAAGTTTAATTTGCAATGTTAACTTACAGGTATGAGAGTCTGCCAGTTCTCTTCGGCGGGGTTGTGCAGATCGATCTTGATGAGCCTGTAGTTCGGCGCGTTCTTGTTGGTACGGAATATGCACACGGAGCCTTCGTTTGTTACGTACTGAAAAGTGGAAATAAGTTTGTTATTGTATTCAATTTTGTATTTTTATATAAAGTAAAAGTAAACAGGTTCATGAAGGGCTACAGAAATGCAGCTTTACTGCAGTCTTGAAATGCAAAGGACAAATGAAGAAACATAGGTGGGCCAGTAAATGTCTGACTGCTGACACTTACTCTCGCTTCATCCAGGAGAAATTATTTGGTGATATACCATCTCGTTTTTTTTTTTTAATTAAATGTTTTATTATTCCAAGCCTCACAACATACTATTAATTTAATACCTTTCATGTCTAATTAGTCAGTTTATGTGAACGCATGTTTGACAATTAAATTAACTTTATTCTTAAAAAAAAAAAGTGAAGCTAAATTGCACATTCCGAAGCGTAGATCTCTATTATATTAGAACTTAGTATGGTGATGGATTGCGTGAAGAATGATATGAAAGAAAAAGAAGTTAGTGATAGCATGACGAGAGACAGGGTAGAATGGAAGAAAAAAACGTATTGCGCCGACCCCAAATGAGATGGGACAAGGGCAGGAAGAAGAAGAAGTAGTATCGTTCCTTTGCTTGGACATTATAAGTAGCTTAATTCAGTTTCTATTTTGTAATTATTTTACATTTTTATTTCATTATCGACATTGTGCTCACATGATAGAAGCAACAAGTAATATGTAACCAAGCATTATATGTAACACATAATATGATTTAAAAGAGTGTCCATGGAGTTTCTTGCACGTTCTTCTCCATAGAGACCTACTCTTTAGAACGTGCAATTTAGCCTTCACTTTTCTTGGACTGACCGACATTTGACTATTCAAAAGTGCCTGTAAATGGTCTATTTGAAATAAATGCTTTGATTTGATTTGATTTGATAACGTGTCACTAACCTCATAGTCAGCCTCGAACTTGTGCACGATCTGCGTGAGGCGCAGTTTGCCGTTAATCTCTGGTTGCTTGCTGAGGTCCGCGTAGAACAGCAGGTTGTCACGACAGTCCTTCACGGGAGACACGATCAGGTATCTACCGCAATCCGTTACCTCTGCACCGCTGTAACAACACGTGTACGCTTAGTATAATAATAATATTTCACATGCAAATACTTACCATTTTTATAACTAAAAAAATACTAAAAACAAAATAAACTAAAATGTTGAGTTTAGCGCCATCTAGCGACAACAGACAACCACATTCGACAAATAATTTTCAATTTCTTACACCTACAGTGACAGTATACTAATAAAGCTAACTACCTACAGGGTGTAACAATAACTTTTTTCAAGAAACCCTCCATTCCCAATAAGATTAGACAGTTAAGCAAACCTTTTTCATTGTCCGTTCAACCAATTTTGACTTCTATTCTGCAGGGATAAGGTTGGCATTCAAAGCAAAAAAGTGGTAAAAATACTCCGTTAAATTTTAATCGTTTTAATCCCGCGGAGGGTCGATCCGGGAAAAAAAATAAAGTACCTTTTTTTCAAAACTCGTATTAATTTAAGCATGTACGAAATTAATTTCTTTAAGAAAACATCAGCTGAGCGAGTACAATGACCTGTTTAATTTATACGAAATTAATACGAGTTTTGAAAAAAGGTACTTACTTTTTAATTTTATCTTTACAAATCGATGTTTCATGTACCGAATCGACCCTCCACGGGATTATAATGATTAAAATTTAGCGGTGTATACTGCACCTACCATTCGTCATGCTACCATCGCAATAGATGTGAAAATGGGTTTAATGCACAGTAAAAAAGGTTCGTTTAAATGTTTAATTTTATTTCAAATGAAGTATGGGCAACGCCGAAAAAAATGACCTCAAATACAAATTTTGATTAGCTGGTGACAACTTTTCATTACACCTTGTTCAAGTTATGAATGATTTTACGCTCTTAAGTTTGTTCAAAGTGTTCTAAAAAGCAACATCAACTTCTACAATGAAACGAGAATTTAATTCTACACAAATATACTGAAAACATAAAGAAAGACAAAATGTTACGCGCGTTTATCTTCACTGTAGTACAACTGAGTGTGAATGTCACTGCAGATAAATAAAAAAAAGTACATTACACTTTGAACAAACATTCATATTAAAACAATGTGATAGCAAACAAAACAAAAGTGCACAAACAAACGACCCGACACTTCTTTTTTATAACACGTGCATCGCTTTGGAAGGTTAGCAAAAAAGTAGTATGACGCTCGGCCATTGCATTTGTGAAAAATAAAAAACCAGCAGTCGATAAAATTGGATGTGAATGGGTGGAGAGGGAGACCCGGCCAAAGAAAAGATGGATGGATTGCGTGAAGAAAGATATGAAAAAAAAAAGGAAGTTAGTGATAGCATGACGAGTGACAGGGTAGAATGGAAGAAAAAAACGTATTGCGCCGACCCTAAATAAGATGGGACAAGGGCAGGAAGAAGAAGAAGAGTCGATAAAATTCTGACCCTTCATTTTGTACTCATTAACTAAAAAATAGAGAGATTACGCTTCCGTGATTTACTCGAATATTTCACAAAACTTGTTCCAGGAAATACGTGTTTTTTTTTAAAACTATTTCAGAAAAATGTCGTTATTCAGAATCTTGATTAAATGTGACAGGCTTCTATTGATATACTTTTTTTATATTTTTAATATATGAGTGCATTATGAAGTGTCAAAGTTTATGCAAAATAGCAGATTTTCAGAGGTCTTTACTGGATTAGTTTTACAGAATCAGGCAGACATAACCGCGATGGTACACATACGACAAAAAGCCTCATACTCACATCCTCCATAGAGGTTCCTCGGGAAACTCGACGACGATGACGTCATCGGCTTGAGGCGTGTTCAATCGGTGGTAACATAGTTTCTGGTCGCGGTTCACTTCAGTCTCAGAGCCGTCGGTCTTGCCAGCTTGATCTGGATAACGCTGCGAAGAGGAATCTTTGTTAGAGATATTATTCAAAGGAGGATTCACTTGAGTAACAATAATTCGATTTAGAGACGGAAATGAGGTTATATTTTAAACACTGCCTCTGCCTTTCGAAATGAAAATTTTGAATTTTTAACCGACTTCAAAAAGAAGGAGGTTCTATGTTCGGCTGATTATATTTTTTGTTAAATAACAAAAAGACAAAACTATTATAGAAACGCCGACTACCGGAAAGTTATTTTTAAATGATATAAACTAGTGCTTGACTGCGATCCAACTTGATGGCAATCAGTTATAGTAAAATCCATTTCTATTTGTGTTATTTGTACACTTTGTCGGCCTTATAATGTTCCCACTGTTGGGACTCAAGCCTCCTCTCTAGGAGAGGGAATGGGCCGTAATCCACCTCGTGGGCCCTGCTATGCTATGTACATTTTTTAGTTTTCTGACTTTCTGAATAAAGTAATTTCGTACATTTCACGTGATGCGCGCAAAACTATGTAGTTACACATTTTACAGATTTATTATATGTATTGTAGATAAAGATAGATAGATTAACTTTCAAGTACACCTAAAAACATTGTGGTATAGTCTGTCTAACAAGTCAACCGACTTGGGAATTTTGTATAATATTTAATCATTTAAAAAATACTTATAATCGATACTTTCCATAGGCTTCTTATGTTAGTAAAGAATGATCTCTATCTCTCAATTAACCTTGATTATTGAACCCGTGTTGACTACATCAGATTTCATTAAATCCTAATAATTACCCAAGTCGTTTAACTTATTAGACAGACTCTAACTTCAATTTCTTACTTAACTATAAGTACTAGGAAAATATTAACCAATTTTATTATCCGCATCACGTCTACAACCACAATGACGTATACAGACACCTGCGCGAGCGCAATTTTTAGAAAACTAGCTTTTCCGCTGGCGTCGCCCACGTCAATAATGAAAATTATCCCACGGCAATGGTGAAATTACTGTTGATGTTTATTTTTTTTAATTAATGATAGGCTCGCGTTGACCACTATCTCACCTGATGGTAAGTAATGATGTGGTCGACGATGGAGCACGCTTGCCTAGACACTTATATCACTTGGCTTATACCAATACTAGGTGTATTGGTATAGTCCAAGTGATTTAATTGCTTTAAGTGTCTAACAGTGTGTGTAAATTTTAACTTATGACATAAACCTGAGTGAAATTAGTCTTGTGATTCTTTTATAAGTGCCGAGACAGACTTAATAGGACGTTATGACAAACATCCTAATTAAAAAACATTTATAATATGACTAGCTGACTCGGTGAACTACATACCGCCTAACAGTCAATGAACAAATTATACCTTTCAATATAGTCAATCGATTGCGTTGAAACAAAACCTAAGTACCTAACATATTAAGTTGCACACAATTGTATTGTATGAAAGTTATCTAAAACACATCTAAAAATCCTACAGATTTATTTTATGCATAGATATTAGTGTGGTAGTATAAACGTGATCTTGATCATCAAGGTAAGAAAACCGAAAAAAAAAAAATCTTTGCAAAAAAAAAGTCACTCACCGAATAGAATAACCCTTTATTGTCCTTGGTCCACGACATTGAAGCGAACTTTACTTTTTTTAACACTTCTGGATAGTCTTCGCCTGCAACATAATAATTATAAAGATTTACAATTGTTTTTTTTGAAGTCTATTTATATTTTATGAACACTGATTAATGGTTGCAACAAAATTAATTACATAAACACAGAATTCGGAAAAACCCAGTCTAAAAAGAATATTTTAGTTTCGAACAAAATCAGGCACATATGATACTTAATTTTTTAATTCATTCGTGTAAAAACAAGCTGATATTTACTCAGAATATCGTGGAAGATTGTCCTTATAATGCTACTATCATTATCGGACGGGTTAGATCCTATTTTCAAATTCCATTCACGCAGCAGGAAAAACAACATTAATAAAGATTAAGTTTAACATAGTCAAGGATTAAATTGTACTAAGACAACAAGGATAAGTTTATCAACACATCTCATCATTCCTCAGATTTCCTTCTGACGATCTAACAAAATTGTATGGCATAGCAAAATCAGCTTTTAAAAAGCTACCATGTTACCACTGCTGGGACTCAGGCCTCCTCTCTAGGATAGAAGCACACACGCGGGCCCAGTGTGGGTTGGTGAATGTCACATCATCACATCATCATCATCATCATCATATCAGCCGAAAGACGTCTACTGGACATAGGCCTCCCCCAAGCGTCGCCACAACGACCGGTCCTGTGCGTCACGCATCCATCGGGTTCCCGCGACCCTGACCAGGTCATCGGTCCACCTTGTAGGAGGCCGTCCATCACATCATGTCTTCGAATCGAATGACAAAATTATATTTTAGATATTTTATATTCCCAACAGGTACAAAGGGAATTAAAGGAATAATTGGACATGTGAACCTGCTGAGAGATAATGAGTCTTTATAAATCTAACGTATAAAAATCTCTTGTCAGTCTTTGTGATCGAACTTCTCCGAAACGGCTTGACTGATTTTGAAGTGTATATTTCCTAGGTCTGAGAATAGGTCGCAGGCTATTTTTTACTCTCTTCCCATCTCACAATTTTTTTTTAAATAATTTGTATGGCAGAACTACGTTTCGGACTATTCTTATATATAGGGTGTCTGGTAATTAGTATACGATACTTAAACACGTGATTGTGCTCATGATAACATTGATAACAAACAATTTTTATTATGGGAGCAAAGACGAAATTGTATGTTGGAAATAAATAAATGTACTAAACTGCTGATTTTTTTTTCGCGATTTCAGGTTTGTTCCCTTAATAAAAGTTGTTGATTATCATGAGCACAATCACGTGGTTAAGTATCGTGCACTAATTACTAGTCACCCTATATACGTATTGCTCATGAATTTGTGAAGTTAAACACGTTAAGTTCACAGCAAAAAAAGAGATTGAATTTTTATATACTTAATAAAATGAGTTTGAGAAGTTACCAATTAATAAATACAATTTGCGTATTTATATTGTTTTTACCTGTGGCAACATCCTTGAGGTGTATAGTGATCCAATCAGAGCCACTGGCCGACAGTCCGTAGGCGAAGGTGTTGCCATCCTCCGTGAACCGACTGCCTGAGAGGGCGATGGTACCGTCTTCAGATAATGTGTTTGGGTCCAGGAAGACGCGAGGTTCTCCATCCAGACTGTCTTGTACGTATAGGACACTGGGGAAAGAAATTATAAGTTGAATACGATTATCATACTATTATATTCCCACCTCCACCCTAGGTTTGCCTTGGGAGTCTCTCCTGGTGGGTAGTCCCTAAGGCGCTGTGCAAACGCAGACACTTTTTGTTCCAGTTACCGACACCGAAACACTTTTTAATTGTCGCGTAAGTATGTGTTAAGTGGTAACAACTAGAGAGAAAAAATGTTTACGTAAACGCAGGAAGTGGATGATTTCATATTGGTTATATAGAAACCAAATATTCATCGGTTGCTAGCTTGTATTTGACATAAGAGACAAACATTTGCCTAAGTTGACTGGTAGAGAATGCATAAAGCATTATATCTGCTTTTATACCTGTGTTGCAAGATTAAATAAATAATTACTACAAGCCAATGACAGATTTAGTCTGTTTGCAAGTTAATCTTTCGTACGGTAAGAAAGCAGTGCTTGTATACAGGATAAATTGACTTTATAGCGTGCGGTATAGAAACTTGTGAGGCGAGCTGTCACCAATTTAACAGCCAGTCAAGACTGGCACTCACTCGTGTCTTTTACGACAAACACCAAATTCCGTTTATATTTTTGGTTCATGAAAATAATGGTAAAAAATTTACTTATGGAAGCCAATTTAAGTCACTTGACACACCCCAACCATAATCCAGTACCTAAGTACTTTCTATATATAAAATTCGTTGCTCAAAGATGATCTTGGACCTGGGGCCAGGGTTATCCGAAAGGGAAGTCGAGCCCCGGTATGAAGGCTTGAAGGAACGGGGTGGGTTTTTTGGTTTTTTAGTCAGTAAGAGTCTGACACTATCTCCTGCTCCGCCTAAGGGCGGGGGTTGTCATTGGACTACTTTCCCCACCAAAAAAAAAGGGTAACTTGGCCAACGACGTTTTAGTGTTTTTGTAGTGTGAAATCGGTCTTTTTTATTTCTAAAAAGATTTTTTTAACGAATTTACATCCAAACGATTTATCGATAATTCAATTTACAACTAAATAACAAAATATACACTCACTTCTGATTCTGCAGACCAGTATTTTTGAAGAAGAAGTATCTATTCCCCCTTCTGAAGGGGCACGAGTATTTGGGATAGTTCCAGAGCTCTGTTAGTCTCTGGTTGACGGCGTTCTTGACCGGGCACGCGTCGAGGTACGGCCGCGTGATTCTGTTCTCAGCGTCTATGAACTCTTTGGTTTCGTTCGAGTCGGGGTCCTCTAGCCAGCGGTACGGATCATGGATCTGCAGACGATATAAAAAGAACGATTAGTAAAATATTTTTTTTTTATGCACAAACACGGCAGTGATGAAAACTTGGTTTAAAATAACAATAATAGGTATTCTAAAAATTTCACACAACGTCATCTAGTCCCAAACTAATCAGAGCTTATGGTATGAGTACTAGACAATTGATAAACATACTTATATATGTCTAAATATTCATACATATTCCTATGTATTTAGAAATATTTAACAAACAAATGATCGTGCTCATTACACAAACATTTGTCCTGGGTGGGAACTGGCATAGCAGTCAGGCCCACTGACTACTAGACCCATCGGCCAGTCAGTTTAGGTTTTAATAATATATTATAAATCTGTACTAATAATGCTTAAATAAAATTGGAGTGTCTGTTTGTAATATTGAAATAACGGCTTTTTACTAAATGCATATGAATATGCATATACGGTACATACACCAAAATAACATTTTACAATTTTCGTCTGTCTGTTTGTCTGGGCTAATCTCTGAAATGGCTGGATCGATTTTGACGGGACTTTTATTGGCAAGTAGCTGATGTAATAAGGAGTAACTTAGACTACTTTTATTTTAGAAAAAATAAATTCAAAATCCTGTAGTCCACGCGAACGAAGTCGCGGGCACAGCTACTACTTATTATTATAGAGGTGAATTTTTTTTTCCGTTTTTTTTTTTTTGGAAGATGTAATTTCTCTGGAAGTACTGGTCCGATTGGTAACATTTTTTCACCGATAGAAAGCTGCTTTATTCCTGAGTCACATAGGCATAGAATAATATGATACTTAAAGCTAATCCCTGTTGATTAATTTAAACCTAGCCGTGTGGCTAGATCTAAGTAATAGGACTGGTACATAACTTTATCACTGTAATTTAGGTTCTAATCACAAACCAGACACAAAGTTACATATTTATAAGATCGTATCCGTGTTGTTTAGAATTATCTTCGATTATTCTAGAAGGAAATAATTGTCGCTTGTTAACGCACAACGCAATAATAAATAAAAAATACATGCGATATTGACAAACAATTCTTTTTTTATACAATGATGCTTTATTCATTCAAAAAGAGAAGAAAAAAAAAATTTAGTGAAGTGACGGTATAGCAGAAAGAAAAACTAAAATTACAGTTATATTAACATCAAATTGAGTACATTTTTAAGATAATGGTTTTTAAAGGTGAATTCGCACATCTAACCGTGTCGACTCGTCCAAATCTAAGGACTCCAGTATGAATAATCCTAAAATTGTTTTCTTTCGATTCGTTCGTCGCGTTTGGTTCGGATTAATGTGCGTTTACCTTTGATGGCCTTTTAAAAATTGGAACAGAATTTTTCTTTACGTAATTGGTGATATGGTTCAATTCCCTCATATTGTGTTCAACTACTGCAATTTGTTATTTTAATTTTTTTTTAGCGTTTGACATTTTATTTTTATCTATCAACTCCCTAAGTGATAAATTTATTTTTATAACTATAACTGGCTGCATAACCGATGAAGAATTTCAAGAGGTATGTTTATTATCATAACATATTGTATGTAAAACTTTACACGTGTTAAATTAAATGCATGTGTAGGTGTGCAACAAAATTGATCATAAATTACATATAATTATCGTAAACCTGTATTTACATCGCCAAACAAATGGTTAATGTAGGTAACCAATTCAATTTGCAGTTAAAACTGTTTAAAAACGGTTAATTTATCAGTATACCGCAGACTACCCCCTTTTTTTTGTTTAAGTTCTTACAATTCGTCCAAGGTTGTCTGGTAGTTATCACTGTACTATTTTGGTGTATCTATACATCTATACATATAAATAAAATTGGAGTTTCTGTTTATAATATTGAAATAACTGCTTTTTACTACATGCATATGAATATGCATATATGGTACATACACCAAAATAACATATTTTACAATTTTCGTCTGTCTGTTTGTCCGGGCTAATCTCTGAAATGGCTGGGCCGATTTTGACGGGACTTTTTTTGGCAGGTAGCTGATGGAATAAAGAGTAACATAGGCTACTTTTATTTTAGAACAAAATAAAGTCAAAATCCTGTAGTCCACGCGAACGAAGTCGCGGGCACAGCTAGTCTACAATAAATTTTATTGTATTCAATATTATTTTTAATTTATACGAAACCTGAATATAGTTTGTTCAGAATTAGTAACTAAATGAATTACAATAGTTTTTATACCATGTTATATTTTTTCCCAAAAATATTTAAAAAAGGTTACAAGTTGGGCAGCATCGACACTAAATACAATACAGGTCATGGCAGGTCATAACGGGCGTTAGGCGTCAGCAAAAACCTGGGCCCAAGTGGAAAACCACCCCTCAGTCGCCTGAATGGCCCGGTAACTATGTATTTTTCACAATACGGTTTTGAAATTTTGTACACAGATTCTTTAGGTAAAAATATTAGGTGTTTCAGATTTTGCATATTATATACTAACTAGGCTTGTATAATGTTCTGAGATAACTACCTACCTACTTGGTGTAGTCGATAAGATATAAAGAATGAAGCACACTTTTTTTTTTAATAATTAGTCGAATAAAATATGGTTCAAAGTAACAAAAAAATCTATGTTGCAACAATAAGCCTTGGAACAAAGCCCCAGTTAAATTAGTGTATTTACTACACTAATTTAACTGGGTTAGCATTTATACTAACTGTAACATATAATTTGGAAATTTACTATGTTTAAATACAAGATACCACAAAATAAGCAAACCAATCTAGGTTAATTATATGAAATTAGTGTGTATGGATGCGGGTTTTGCAGTAATATTTAACTAGGTAAAATACAGTTTTGTATTTGGAACTCCATTATTTTTTGAATCACCAAAAAGTTTGATTTATTGAAATATCGAATAATTAACATAAATCCTAACTAATATTATAAAGATGAAAGTGTGGATGTTTGGATGTTTGTTACTTAATCACGCAAAAACGGCTGAACGGCTTTGGATGAAATTTGGCATGCATATAGCCTTTGACATGGAAAAGAACATAGGCTACCTTTTATCCCGATTCTTTAAGTACCTAATGCCACGCAGGCGAAGCTGCGGGCAAAAGCTAGTTTAAATATATTTTTAATAAATTATTATTTTACTCGACCCTTTATTTTTCTACTAAGAGTAAATCACAGTCTCGAATTAATTAACCCTTTAACTGCCCGCGTCGGATTAGTCCGACGACGAGTTTTTTTGCGTCCTATTAGCCAGGGTCGTGTGTTTACGACTGGTTGCTTCATCTCCTTTAGCTTTTCAATCCTCATAGGTGACAGAACAGCTAAAGAGATGGAGTATTTGGCCGTGAGTGTGCGACCATGGCGGAATATTTTTTCTATATTTTTAATAAAAAAATGTCTCCTTTTGGTAATTCTGTAGAATTCTACCTTGTCTATTGCACTTCTCTATTATGCACCCTGTATGATGAGAGGTCTGGTTCTTGCGATACAGGAAATCCTAGTACAAGAGTCAGAGCTACAATGATAACTGTGTCTTGAAGTGTCAATAAAAAATATTGTTATTATATTATTATTATAAATGCGAGAGTGTTTGTCGGATATCTTTGACGTAGGCCGATAAAGGGTTAAAATTCAGCATTATGCTGTTATTCAAATAAATATGTATTTATTCAGATTAGAATGTCATCACAGCAGTTATAGCAAATAAATAACAAAAAAATTAAAATATCAAGGAAAAAACATTTAGTCACGTGTCAAAATATAATCTAAAACCTGATCTTTTAAGGAACTTTTTAATAAAAAAAAACTTATTTGACACTTAAAGAGGTCAACGTGCTGTCGTTGTGATCATTGACCAAAACAGGCTTTTGTGCTTTTTGTTCAATAGAAGGTCCTATTGTTATTGAACACGTATAAGATATGCTTAGAGAATATAATATGATACAAGGTAAATTTAAGCCTAGGGTTGTCAAGCGGCCAATAAGTCATTCGTCTAGCAAGTTATTCAAGAAAATCGTTTTAGCCACAGTAGAAAATTAATTATATTGGACGTAGAAAATCCTGTAAATAACCTCCTCTTTTTTGAAGTTGGTTAAAAAACGGGGATTGCTGGGCAATTGAACATCTCTGCTATGCAGCTTGCTGGCCTGCTGAGTGAGAAGTAGGTCTATTCTCTAAATACAATTACCTTTTTTTTAATGTTACCCACCCTCCTAAGAATTACTCCTGTATCGTAGTTGTGTTGACTCGGAACAACTATTAATAGGCCACACAAATATCCGTTCCGTGCGGGAATCGAACGGAACGACACGCAGCTCAGTAGCCATTCGCGCAACGAATGTGCCAATTGTGCGGACCATTTTAATAACTTTACCTAGTCAATAATAAAAGAATAGCCATTAATAGCCAACGCTAGCGATAGCTTTAAAAATATGCTGTACTAGCTTTTGCCAGCGGCTTCGTCCACGTGGCATCAGGTTTCTCTATATAACCATTAGCTCCACGTTTCATCCCCTTAAAGGGTGAATTTTGAAAAACCCTCTTTTAGTGCTCGCCTACGTCAAAAAAGGAAAGCTTGTATTTTTTTTTTCTATGGGAAAAATCATCTTATGACAACTCCCGCTCTTGGCTCTTACTGACTAAAAAACCCATCCCGTTCCTTCAAGCCTTCATACCGGGGCTCGAGCGCCCTTTCGGATAACCCTGGCCCCAGTATGCTTCGACCCGGTTTGGCGCGCACCGTCGACGACTTGGGCTTGGTCCGGACTAGGGAATGCAAACCGGTTAACTCGAAAACCGAAAAACCGGTTTTTCGGCATATTTTTAATGATTAAAAAAACCGGTTTATTTTTTCAAGTAACCGGTTTTTCGGTTTTTTTTATTACTTTCAAATGACACTACTTTTTTTATTAAATATTGTTTTAAAACTCTGTTAGGGCTTGATATCAATCGTAGGTTTGTTTATATATACGTGCCATAGTGATAGCGAAACCAACTGTACAGTTTTTCTGTTTACAATCATTAAAAATTCAGGCCGGCCACGTGTTGTGAGAACAGGCAATAAAGGGCCAGAATTAAAATCTCGTAAGGACACAGAAATTCTTATGCACAGATGGAATACCCACCGTTGTTACTCATCATAATATCATCTCCTTAAACAAGTCGCATTTAAAGAAGAGAGTGAAAAGATCAAAATCTTTGTTTGTTCGTAACACTGATGAAAAACTCAGGGATATTCTTGCTTTGGGCGGAGCATCACCGTGCCCTCGTGGGGACAATCGGCGGCGGAGACCTCTCGCGCCGGGCCTTGGTTCAGACCATGGTCCGGAGCGAGGATGAGTGGCAGGCGTTCGCCGACTTCTACGAAGCAGTAATGCTCGCAAAAGAGGAGGCTGACCGCATCAAGCAACGGCGCTCTCGCAGCTGCCGCCGGGATTCCAATCCCGATTTCCGGCCACCGTAAGCGTGGGCTTGCAGACAGTGAGCAATGTGTAGTTCGCTGTCCGGCCATCCGGTAACTGTCCAGACCGAGCCCAAGTCGTCAACGGCGCTCACTGTTCCCGCGCGCCTCAAGGAGTTGTCAGCAAAAGCAGGGACCCTGCCGGGTCGAAGCCTACTGGGGCCAGGTTTATCCGAAAAGGAACTCGAGCCCCGGAATGAAGGCTAGAAGGAACAGGGTGGGCTTTTAGTCAGTAAGAGTCTCACACCGTCTCCTGCTCCGCCCAAGAGCGGGGGTTGTGTTGATTTTTCCCACCATAAAAAAGATATTCTTGCTACCAATGAGAAAATTATCACAATCAAGGAAAATTACAACAAGCAAAACAATTGAGTGTAAGTTTGTAACTCCAAAGAACACTCTCAACAGTTATCAGAGTCCTGAATGATCATCATGCGGCATCAGTAATGGTTCATTTTCGTGAAAATGGGCTACTCTAACTTCAGCTAAAGAGTATCAAGATACTATCCTAAACGCCATAGCAAAGCCTCTTAAAGCCTCTCTCTTTTTGATAACATACTAGGATTTTTCCGGATGCTTACAACGAGTGTTTCGGACTTCATTAAGGCTGATGATTGACCTTTGACTAGCCCAGACCTCAACCCCTGAACTACAAATTGAGATCTACTATATATTAGAGGGCATAGCCTTCACCTAACAATAATTAAAAATTCTTTACAATCAGCGGTGGACAACTTTCCAATGATCACCGTGCGTAAACCGATGACGCGTGGTCTGAACGCCTAAAAACTTGTGTTAAGGGTAACGGTGGATATTTTGAGGAGAAGTTAAATAAACTTCTGGCTTAGATCTCTATAAATAACATCATTCTGAGACATTCTTTTTTATGAAGTTATTTTTTTTTTTTATCTTTGACAGAATTCATGGCCATATTAAGTATACAGTATATTTTTTCAATAGATAAGTTTCAAAATAATTATTAAAAATAATTATTTAGAATTTCACAAGCAAAAAAAGTTAAATTTTTCACTTAAAAATAAATTTCAAAATTAACTCATTTTAAAACCGGCTACCCGGTTAACCGGTTTTTTTTTAGAAAACCCGAAAAAAAACCGGTTTGTAATTTTGGCGGTTTTTGCATTCCCTAGTCCGGACAGTTACCGGACGGCCGGACAGCGAGCTACCCATTGCTCACTGTCCGCAAGCCCACGACTACAAGGAAAACCTTGTGCCAAATTTCACAGTCCTAGTCCCTGTACTTTCGGCTGTGCGCTGATATATCAGTTAATCAGTTTCTCCTTTTATTTAAACAGATAAAGCCTGATAGTACGTCCAATAAGTCACCACATACGACGTTCAAACTAATGTCTTCCGAGTACGGATGACGTAGGTTCATTGTTCATGTCACAATACCATCAATAACTAAGTATTGTTTGGTTACTCGAATCGTAGAGGAAAACCTTGCCTCAATAGTTAATATTGTCAAAATGTTTGTTCGTATGTTTACATTGTCATGGCGTCGATTTCAAAAAAAATTATAAAGTCATAGCTTCAGGGTGAGAAAGGAAGGTACAAATAATTTGACTATAAGTAGTTAAAAATTAATCATGTAGACGCAAAATTACATTTGTTGTTGTTGTTAGCTCATTTATGTACCACTGCTGGACGAACGCCTCCCTCTCCCTTTCCACACACAACTACCCTCAACCATTGCGGGCCAGTCCCTTCGGTAGTAAAACATTACATTATTTTTATTAATTCAATTAAAATTTCAGACACTTCGCGTGACCCAAGAGCTGGCTTTTACTTCGGAAAAAAGGATAAGCATTGCCAAACATCGTGGCAATATGCCGCCAGTCTTTTGGGTACATCACCAGTCTACAGCGATGCGGAGGAGTTTTTGGACGCCGTATTTTAGATTGCTTTTTTAGTTCTATTAGATTTTTATTTTGTAAATTAGTTTTAATTAGGTGTATACCTAGTTTTAATTAGTTAAGTGTTGTCGTGTGTTTTTTTTTTATTTTTCTTGTTCTATCTATATTAAAATAAATCAAACCATTCGACTTTACAATTAAAATTTTATTTGTTGTTTGAAATATCATAAGAAATGAGAGATAATTAAACCCAAAGAACAAATAAAAGTTGGACTTCGTACGTGTTTTGTATTGCTTCAAATCGTGATATTATAAAAAGTTTTTTAAAAAACACCGACATAAATAACGATTTGGACACACATTCATTAATTTTGAAGTAACATGCGATGGAGTTTTTTTCCAAGTAGGTATTTTATTTGATGACTAAAACAGTTAGTTCGTTTCTAAGGATCATAAATTAAGCAAAACTAAGTTTTGTAGCGAGCGTTACATCTGGTTTTTACTGCACGAAGTCCCGTTTTCCAAAACGCGTTTACCGATTTTGAGTTTTTTGAACTTTTTAATGTTTCTGACTTAGCTGTTCTTGTCATAAAATATAGCGTTAAAGTTTGATAGTTTTTTTGGACTTGATATTTCTGCAGTTATTAGTATTTTTATGGATCCGTACATCAAAAAGAACAACAGAACCTAGATCACTATGCCGTTGTCCGTCTGTCAAGACCCTTTTTCTCAGGAGTGCGTGCAGACAAGAATTACAATTATTACTATCCATATTCCATATATTCCACACAAGTATCACACAACGCCGTCTAGTCCCAAGCTAAGCAGAGCTTGTGTTATGGGTACTAGACAACTGGTAAACATACATATATATTTCTAAATACATACATTTTATAGATAAATTACACCCAGACACAGAACAAATGATCATGCTAATCACACAAACATTTGTCCTGGGTGGGAATCGAACCCACGACCTCCGGTATAACAGTCAGGGTCACTAACTACTAGACCAACAGGCCAGTCACTATCATCAGTCTGTTGTGTCTCACTGCAGGGCAAATGTGTCCCTTCCATTCTCTCACATTTCTCTGTCCTTAGTAACATCTAGTCAATCCTTCAAGATAAATGTGCATTTTCGTCACGGAGGTAACAAGCTAAAATTAATAACTAATACGTCAGTAATTGCGTAGTAGATGTGAAAAGTAAAAACATAAAAAATACGTCTGTTGAAGCCACAAATTTTGACACATAATGGAAATCAAAACACAAAACCTACTTCGCGTTGACCTAGAATCGTGAAATTTGGCAAGAAACAAAGTCTCATAACTCAAGAAATATAAAAAGTTCGAAAATGGTTCATTAGTAGCTTTATCACAAATAAATCCATATGTATTTACGATTAAAGCGTATATTAGCATTTGGAATTGACCGTGACGTATATTGAGGTATGTGAAAACAGTTTTAAACTAAAAAAAAAACATGTTTTTTAGTCAACAAGTAACAATGTTTTGTTATTAGTGACAGCCCTATCGTTTGACCTCTACTACCTATAGGGAAAGGCTAAAGCTAAAGCTAAATCGTTTTTACTGTTCATCCGTTGAATAAATTATTCACATCTTATCTGATTATATCTTTAAGATATATTATTATGAGCGTATCCAAGTCTCCCATTTGCAGTAGGGTCACCTAAGTTTTCCTTATTTTTGTTTCTTTTTTTTATAAGTCTGGTTGGCAGAAATAAATGAAACTTGTATAAATATATTACAAAACATAAATGTGCATTATGAAAATTATATTATTTAGAAAAATACGCAAGTTGAAGGAGTATTATATCGAGTTAATTGGACCTGACATAGTGCTTTTACCAGTTATCAGGCTGGGCTGCGGCACGCTGAGACAGACCCCAGGGGTCTAATTGTGTGCCTTTTGGAATACAACTGTAAATATATTAAAAAAAAAAATGTATTTTCGCGCATTTCAAGTAGCGAATCGCAGTTTGCAGCCTTGCCGAACGTGAAATTGCAAATCGGTCATTAACTTTTTATACGTAATCAAGCTAATGGTCCACTCTATTCTCTATGGTACAAACAGTTATTAAATAGGCAAAAAACTTGGTGCGGTTTAGGTTTTTTTTTTCATAAGTCTGAGATCTATCTTCCTAACGCCGTGCGTTGATCCCGGATCTTTTAGAAGTTATAGCAATTAGGAATCATAACTTAAAACATACGTTTAAATCTATTGGATATCTGATTTGATAGACGTTTAATGAAGCAAAAACATAACTACCTGGTTCTTTTTTATGAAACTATGGAATATTTTGATTACATCTTTGTCGGCACGACACTCGCTCATACAGGTTTTAATATTTATGATTTTTTACCAATGGCAACAAACGGAATACATGTGTTTTGATTATCAAGATGACCAAATCCGATGTTTGCAATTTTTTATGCTGTTTTTTTGAAAAAATCAATTTTTAATTAGTTGCAATTTTACTTTAGACAGTTTTTCGGAGCGATACTACTACACGTAACATATGAATAGTCATATGTTAGGTTAGTATTTTATCTGTCCCAACGTGAATTAAAAAAACACGTTGAGTTAGTTTAAATCAATTTTTATCAATTTTTTTTTAAATATTTTAAATTCTTATAGTCCATACCAAGGTTGTCTGGAAGATTTCACTGTCAGCGATAAGACCGCCATTGTACCCATAGATTTAAGGCGTTATCACACTAGCGGTTTGCGAGCGGGCGCGCAGCGAATGCGTCGCGAACACGCCGCGGCTGCAAAGCGAAGACGTCGCGTACGTGGAAATTCACAACGTTTTCGTATAATACACTCGGTAACAAAATGGATTCCGACGAGTAGACACTGCTTTTGGCTTTTTTACTTCGAAGATGCCGGAGACCCGCATCTTGTTACCGGATCTCGTTGAGTGTCCGCAACAAATTCGCTGCGCATGCGTGGCGTGTTCGTTGCGCGCCCGCTCCGCTTAAAGGACGCTCGCAATCCGCTTCGTATGATAAAGCCCTTGAGTTTCTGTGAAGTGGTTACTATTTTGGTGTACAATAAAGTTTATACTGTTCTATTTTTTTGGGTAACGTATCAATTGACTTCTAAACTCAAGAAATTAGACAGATCCTGAATTTTTCGGTAGGGTTATCTAAAGCGACGCGGGTGGTCAATCTTGAACATTAAAAACAGAAAATTATTTTGTTAATTTGACAGCAATTTTAGCTGGTTTAAGCTATACCTATTACTATTTTGGTGTACAGTGAAGTACTCTTTTCTAAAAGATAGTGGGATACCTAATATAATATGTGAATATTTGAGAAAATAATCTGGCGTAATTTTAGTCAGCACAGAGGTGAAGAGATCTGGTGAGTTGTTGAGCATACAAAATTATAAAACCTGAATAAAATATCTACAAAAAAAAATCTGATATTTTCGATTGGTAAAACAAACCATATAATACATTTAAAGTTGCATAAGTACATCCGACTTATCCGCAAAAAAAAAAAGCTGTCGAACGTGCTTTTGACATAATAAAAACTATTAAAAGATCCAATCGTAATAATGATTATAACACGTTCAATCAAAATAAAATCATAACAAGAGTACCTGACCGTGAAATTAAGTTTCCAAAATTTCTTATAAGGCTCGGTCGTACTTTTTTATGTCTTGTAGTGCATATTTTATGTCCTTGACAACGGGTCGATCGATTTGTATGGAAATAACGTGCCTTCAAGGCGTTCAGTACCAATGTAAACACTTATTTATGGTAATTGCAGGTGGAACGAGCTTTTTGAACAGCAGTTTGATATAAGCTTTAGATTTATTATTATTTATATTCAACTTCGTGAGGAAACCTGCATGTCCTAGAACCAAAAATTCGAAGACGTGACATCCACCAGCCCGCACTGGACCCGCGAGGTTATTAAGGCCCATTCTCTCTCCTAGAGAGGAAGCCTGAGTCCCAACAGTGGGAACATTATAAGGCAGACTATGCTATGCTATACAATTAACTTTAAACGTTATAATTGAGCGTATGTTTGAAGATAGATTCCTTAAAATAATTGGGTTCTTTGATAAGCATTGTCACGTGCGATCTCACATGTTCGTCTACTGACCTTTGTCTATGAAACGCTGATTAAAATAAATATAAAATTGCCATTAAATAATCTGGGAATTGTTATTATTACAGACAAGTTTGTTATTAGAGCGTTCGCGACTACACCATTGTGTAGTATGTCGTACTAATCGATTACATGTACTGCTATGTCGCGCCTTGTTATCGGATTTTCCGATAATTTATGCTCTAATGAAACTCTTCACTAAGCATATCTTCACATGGGAGTGTTTTCATCAATGGCATATTGTCTGCATTCTAAGATAACAACTTACATTCGCACAAAGTAGAAGAAACGGAAACCAAACGTTAATAAAATATAATCTAATCTTTTATTAATCGATACTAATTATTTGTAATTATAAAAAAAAACTGTAAAAGGATCGTGTAAAGTGGTTTTCGATACTGTACCTTAGTGCCATGGTAGTCATCGACGACGGTCTCATCCCTCCTCGCCTCCGGGTAGTGGAAGATCATTTTCTCCGGGGCTGAAGTGGATGCGCCCGCGCACTGCAACAACGCACACACTGACACAACACAGGCATACTCAAAAACACGCATGGCGAACCCTGCGCGCTCTAACACTCGGCAAAGACTGGTCGCCTTCACGGAAACCAACGACTTATATGGTAACACCATCGGAGCCAACCAACCGTGTTTAACAAGCTACAATCGTCTTTCTGGCGACACAGCTCCGAAAATATAGCGCCTTTGACGCTCTTGTTAGACATTCTTGCAGTTTTTCCATCAAATATTTGACGTGATTGGTTATTTTTTTAAAGACAGCCAGCACAGGTTTCTTAGCAACCAAACAGGTTTGTTTATTTTTAGTCATTACTTGAGCGTAAATGTGAGATAAAAATCTTTTAAGATGCGTTATTACGATTTAAAGTAAAAGATCTTTTAACATTTAGAAGCAATAAATTGTTTTAAAACATCATGAATTTTGGCTCCGGAAAATTTTTCGATCGATTTTTTAATTAAGAGAGAGGATTAATGTTTTTGTACGTAATGAAAAAGCTCAAAAAATACAGGACCGATTTTAAAAACTTATTCACCAGTAGAATGCAACTTTATCACCGAGTATTTTTTTTTAATTTCACGCAGGCAAGAACCAACGCTGGTAGACTCTACTTAATCATGCCCCTACAATTTCACTGACATTCACACTACGTACTTCAAACCGGAAAACAGGAATGCTACTTAGATGCAGAAATAGGAATAGTCTAATTGGCCAAGAATAGCCCTTTCACCACTAGGCGTACTGCTCCCATCGTCTTTGATAGCAATACGATAGTTTTGTGACTAAAATCGGTATTTTGGGATGGTTCGGGAGTTATTTTTGTTCTATAAAACATTACCCTACACTGGGTGTGTTCACAAACATGTAAATTCACTTATACAAGACAGCCAGACCCGGCGGAACAACTATCTGTAGGTTACACAAATGTTTGTTCAGTGCGGGATCGAACCCGTGACACGCAACGCAGCAGCCAATCGCTCAATAACTGCGCCGTTGATTCGCAAATTGATTCTTGGTGGGTATTGTGACAAAAAATGTGTGGTTTAGTAACTAAACTGTCTGCAACATTGGACATAATGCGGAATTATCGAAACCGGTCCGATCTTGTTAAAATGGAAGAGAATTATTTTTTAGTGTTGAGTAGGTACCTTAGCGAAGCTTTTTAGGAAGGCTAACTTGATAAAGCTGCCAAATACTACAAAAACATTAAAATGTGAAGATTGAAAAAGGGACAGGTTGCGAAAAATACTGGAATTAACCCCCCTAGAATTACCCTTCTATTGACTCCAACCATGGGCATACCCACAGTGGGGCAAACTGCACCACCTTGCTCAAGACTAGCTAAAAACATTTACGGATAAAAGTAACAAAAAAAAATGGAGCTCTCTCTTTGTTCGTTTTTACATTTTACATCAAAGTAAAAAAAAAAAACAAACAAAACAGAAACGACGACTGAGGCGTGTACAGATTTTTTTTTAAACTGTCGAAAATCTATCGTATGGGCGCATACATATTCCAGTTCGCTTAGCTTGTTCTTATGTCCTGCATTCTCACTTTTATAAAGAAAAGTATAATGCAGCTGTTGTATGAAAAGTCAGAAGAAAAGTCCTGAAATTGGTGAGATAAGACCTAGAATTTTACAGTTTGCTTAGATATAGTTATCGGCACGGATCTTGAGCGCTGGCTTCAAGTTGCGCAGAAGTCAAATATTCGGTCTCTTTAGTGGTGCGACGTGAGACGCGGGGGCGGAGAATGTCAGTGATTGGCTCGCCGCGCCATCGTGTCATAGACGTCACTCGTGATTCGTTCCCTGTGCTTGCTGCATGTATCTAACAACGACGACGATTGGCTCGCCAATGTATGGAATGCGAAAAGCAATCCTCACTCTGACGCCGAGCGCTCAAGAACCGTGCCGATAACTATATTGCATTTGACATAAACCAAACTAGATTTATTCGTACCGGGGCGCCCTACTTAGTTTTGCCACCCTGGAACGCCGACAAGATAATAAGTACGAGAAATGCCATTCTTGCCCAACCCTTAAGCAAATGCTGTGTGAAATGACTGCAAACCGACTAGATCCAAGAAAACTTGGAGTATTAATGCTCTTATCATAATTAAGGAAACGCTGACGTTTATCTATACTAATCTATACTAATATTATAAAGCGGAAGAGTTTGTTTGTTTGTTTGTTTGTTTGTTTGAACGCGCTAATCTCTGGAACTACTGGTCCGATTTGAATGATTCTTTCAGTGTTGGGTAGTCCATTTATCGAGGAAGGCTATAGGCTATGTTTTTTTCTTTTCAAAATTAGGGATCCGTAATAAAATTGCTATTTTGTAACACAAGGTGTAAAATCGAAAACCTATTTTTGCGTGCGCTGCAAAAACTATTGACAATAGAACAAAATGATGTACTACGGGGTTGTAGATCCCATTAAGACCTACAAAAAAGTCCGCGAGAACATATATCTAGCTATCATGGTTTAATCACAATAACAGATTTTGTGTTCAAAATAATTATTAAATCGTCTGAAGAAAAAAAACTACGTTAAATATGTATCGTAATATTAATCTTTATCGAAATTAAGCATTATGCTATCAAGAGTATTTATGTAGAAGTAAAATACTTTTTGTTTCATCTCAATCGGATATTTCGTTTAAAAGTTATCACGTGTGTAAGATGTTAAGAGTTGGTACCTATTAATGAGTTATGGGCCATAGAGTTTTTTATCAACATAAAATCCTGTAATAATCTTTTTCGAAATATATTTGTTGATGATTGTAAGTATAAGATCTTTGAAGAGTATAATAAATACATTTATGAACGCGGTAATCTTGGGAAATACTGATCTGATTTGAAATCTGTTTAAATATTCAATAGTCCATTTATTGAGGGAGGCAATTATATTCAATATTTTATCTCGGTATTACCACGGAAACGAGAAAAACGCGGGTGAAACCGCAGGGCACAGCTAGTGCTGCTATAAAAGGAGGTAATTAGTCTACGATCTCTTTACGGTAAATTGTCGGACCTCAGTCGTATTTCCCACTATTGGCAAATGGGTCATCGATAGACAATCGTTTTCCACCAACTTTTTATTTGTTTGTGGGTTTATGCATTCACACTTGTACTTTCCTCTGAGTAATCAAAGAATAAGGATATTAAAGTACATAATCAGACCTAATATGACGTTAAAGCTTCCTGTGGGACTAGCTGCGCCCGCGACTTCGTTTGCGTGGATTACAGGATTTTGAATTTATTTTTTCCAAAATAAAAGTAGCCTAAGTTACTCCTTATTACATCAGCTACCTGCCAAAAAAATCGGTCCAGCCATTTCAGAGATTAGCCGGAACAAACACAGACGTCTGTCTGTGTACAATTTTTGTCTGTCTGTCTAGACAGACAAAAATTGAAAAAAATGTTATTTTGGTGTATGTACCGTATTTAAATTCATATGCATGTAGTAAAAAGCGGTTATTTCAATATTTCAAACAGACACTCCAATTTTATTTATATGTATAGATTGGGCCAGCCCAGACGAATGACTTGAGGACTATAAGAAACACCCAGTGGCTTCTATTTGCGTTGATAACTAAGCCATTCCGCGACAGACTAAGGTGAGATAGCGAGTCCTACCGAAAGGACGCTGCCACATCAGCACATAAACAGAAGTGTCTTAATGTCTTAATAAGTTAGAAAAGAGGCTCGCACCTTGAACTTGGACAATATAGGCTAGACTTTCATTACCTACAATGTATCACTTTTTTTAATGCGGTAAATCTTATTCTACCACTCAGGGTTTTTTAGGGTTCCGTAGCCAAATGGCAAAAAACGGAACCCTTATAGATTCGTCATGTCTGTCTGTCTGTCTGTCTGTCCGTCCGTATGTCACAGCCACTTTTTTCCGAAACTATAAGAGCTATACTGTTGAAACTTTGTAAGTAGATGTATTCTGTGAACCGCATTAAGATTTTCACCTAAAAGTAGAAAAAAAGCAATAAATTTTGGGGGTCCCCATACATAGAACTGAAACTCAAAATTTTTTTTTTCATCAAACCCATGCGTGTGGGGTATCTATGGATAGGTCTTCAAAAATGATACTGAGGTTTCTAATATCATTTTTTTCTAAAGTGAATAGTTTGCGCGAGAGACACTTCCAAAGTGGTAATATGTGTGTCCCCCCCCCTCTAACTTCCAAGATAAGAGAATGATAAAACTAAAAAAAATATATGATGTACATTACTATAAAAACTACCAACGAAAATTGGTTTGAACGAAATCCAGTAAGTAGTTTTTTTTTTAATGCGTCATAAACCGAAAAAAATACACTATTATTAAAACATCGATCAAAGTTACAACACATTACAAGAACTTTTATATTATGTTACTTGCTGCTACGGAACCCTTCATGGGCGAGTCCGACTCGCACTTGGCCGGTTTTTTTAATGTAGCAATCATCCAATGATTTTATTATATTTTATTATGGATAGTCTGGCGTTTGACCACAATCTCACCTGATGGTAAGCGATGATGTGGCCGACGATGGAGCACGCTTGCCTAGAAGCAATCTATTCACTCTTGACTAAAAGACCCCTTTTTTATGGTGGGAAAAATCATGCATTGACATCCCCCGCCCTTGGGCGGAGCGGGAGATAGTGTCAGACTCTTACTGACTAAAAGACCCACCCCGTTCCTTCTAGCCTTCAAACCGGGGCTCGAGCGCCCTTTCGGATAACCCTGGCCCCAATAGGCTTCGACCCGGCTGGGTCCCTGCTGTTGCTGACAACTCCTTGAGGCGCGCGGGAACAGTGCGTGCCGTCGACGACTTGGGCTTGGTCCGGACAGTTACCGGACGGCCGGACAGCGAGCTACCCATTGCTCACTGTCCGCAAGCCCGCGTCTACCTTGGCCGGAAATCGGGATCAGAATCCCGGCGACGGCGGCGGCGATAACGCCGTTGCCTGATGCGTTCGGCCTCCTCCTTTGCGAGCATTACTGCTTCGCAGAAGTCGGCGACCGCCTGCCACTCCTCTTCGCTCCGGACCATGGCCTCAACCAAGGTCCGGCGCGTGAGGTCTCCGCCGCCGATCGCCCTCACGAGGGCACGGCGATGCTCCGCCCAAGCAGGGCACACCTCGACTGTGTGCTCCACCGTGTCCTCCGGGCGTTCCGCACAGTGGCGACACCCGGGCGTCACTTCCGCATGAATCGAGTGCAGGAATCTCCCGAACGAACCATGTCCGGTGAGTACCTGCGTCATGCGAAAGGTAAGGACGCCGTGAGGTCTTTCCAGCCACGCCTCAAAGAGGGGACTTACCGCCATGATTGTGGCGTGCCCAACACTGGGTTGCGATTGACTAAAAGATCCCTAGGTTATAGCTATCAGGAAACACAGACTCCGGCAGGGAATTCCATTCCTTAGCTTTTTTTCCCTTCCATATTGAATGTACTCCCAAAACGCTTTGGACGTATAGGTGGGATGTCTACCATGTACCGCTGGCGCAACGCCGTACGTCTTGTGATCCGATGATGGAACGGACTTGGCGGAATTAAATTGTGTAACTGAGTTCGGGAAGTGTGCTAGTGCACACGGATTAGGCGCACAATGCCACATTCGCAATATGCCACACTAGCAAAATGCCACATTAGCAAAATGCCACATTCGCAAAATGACTTTTCTCAAAATGTCACATTAGCAAAATGCCACATTCTCAAAATGTCACATTCTCAAAATGACACATTCTAAAAAAATATCTAATAATTATCGCATAATGTGCGATTTAGGTAAATTAAAATAAAAAATTGTTAAAATTACTCATTTACTTCTTGCACTGGACTTTATAATGAATGAATAAAAAATAATACCAATTAATTTTTTTCAGTATTTGATCACATTTATACATTTTTATTTATTTTAACATAAAATAAAAATGTAAAGTAATTATTAAAATTTTTGCCAGGTGGCCGATATAAATTTTGTCATTACACTGATGTCATTTACTCTGTGAATAAACTAATTAGTTTTTTATTCTAAATTCGCTCATTTTTAGGGTTCCGTAGTCAACTAGGAACCCTTATAGTTTCGCCATGTCTGTCTGTCCGTCCTCGCTTAGTCTCGGTGACGGTTAGCACTAGAAAGCTGAAATTTGGTACCAATATGTATATCAATCACGCCGACCAAGTGGTAAAATATTTTTTTTTTTATTAGGGTAGCCCCCCTATATGTAAAGTGGGAAGTGATTTTTTTTTTAAATTTCAACCCTAGTGTGTGATATATCGTTGGACAGGTATTTAAAAATGAATAGGGGTTTACTAAAATCATTTTTTGAAAATGTCAACAATTTCGGAAATAATCGCTCCAAAAGTAAAAAACAATGTGTCCCCCCCCTCTAACTTTTGAACCATAAGTTTAGAAAATATGAAAAAAATCTGAAAAGTAGAACGTTATAAGGACTTTCTAGGAAAATTATTTTGAACTTGATGGAAAGAACAGTTTTTGTACAAAAAAGACAAAAGGGTTCTACAAAATAATTTCTGGACTAAGTTTGTAGTCTAATCGTATATGCAAGCATTTTTTTAAACTCGTAAGTGGGCACACTTATTGTGACGGATGGGAAACTACGGAACCCTACACTGAGCGTGGCCCGACACGCTCTTGGCCGGTATTTTTTAATAAAAAAAAATAAATAGCTAAAGTATTCAGTGATATATATAATAAATTCAATCAGTGTATGATTCAATCAATGTATCTTGCTGGCTATACTTGTAATCAAGCAGTTATTAAGTTTTAGCCAGATGGCTTTTCATAAAAACATACTAACATTCAAATAAAAAATTCTGAGTTCGAATTGACATTTTGGCATTATGCGAAAATGGCATTTTGCGAAAAGTCATTTTGCGAATGTGGCATTTTGCGAAGATGGCATTTTGCTAATGTGACGTTTTGCGATATGGCATTTTGAGAATGTGGCATTTTGCGAATGTGGCATTTTGCGTCAATATGTCATTTTGCGAATATGGCATTGTGCGCCTAATCCGTGCACACTTCGGGGAGTGTGCACTAGCACACTCCGCGAAGTGTAAATGATAGAAAACAGACAGGCTAGCGGGTGGAACGGGATTTTTACTGAGTAAAACCACAACTGTGTCCTCCAGTCCAGCCTTTCGCGCTCTAGGACTGCGGGTTTCCTAGTCCTATTTCGCTATGGATGGGTCAAGAAAGCGTGTCAGACTTTTAGAGACTAAAATCCACCTGTGTTCGTTCATTTGCCTTTGAGTGAGCTGTATTATCTAACTCCTTCGAAAATTCCCGCACCCCAAAAAAAGTATCACTAAAGTTCTATATCGTAATACGAAATACTGCGAATCAGAACTTTATTTCTCTATTAAACTCAAGCATGTCTATCATCATTCGACAAGGTACGATACTCGTGCTTATCATATTGCTCCAACTAACGTTGTTATCGCACGCAATTACGTGTTAAATTAATCGTGTTTTATTCACAAAGAGCTCAGTTTAAGATCATGGACCCGATTAGCACGCCCACAACATCCCGAACAACTGCAGCAATCGAGTTTAGGTAATTCCAGCGGAATAGACATTTTTCTCTCTGTGTCATGAAAATGCATAGTAAACATTAGCTTTAGAGTTTAGTAATTAGGGTACAGGTAATTTTTAATAATAACAAAGCCTCCACGAGTGACGTTTTTACAGTCATTAACAGAAGAAAGAACTGTCTTTTTGGTAATCAATGTTGAAGTGCAATAAGAGGCCGCATGAGTGATGTACAAGAGTTTTCACACCGCTTTCCGATTCATGAATCGTATAGCTATAATAAAAACTAGATAATCCACTACTGCGTGTTTCTATTGTTAGTTACAAGGATTTCTTTTAATACAAGTAGGAGCCAGAGCGGTTCGCCACCCCTACTGCGATGCAGTAATGTAAGCAAAGAAGGTAGCCAAAACCGTGAAGCGGAGAAAAGGCTCACGCTCCGGCCACCACCAGAGGCACCCCAGTCTGTCTCACCCCGTGGGGAGTACCAGATTGATTTTTGGTCACCCCAGGCTCAGGCTTGCGGAAGACGAGTCACACGTAGCCGCCGTCAGTATGTCTACCACTCCCTCCCGCTCCATCCAGAGCTGGAGAAGTTATTTGATGATTTCTCACGAAAAAAAAGCGTGTCGCTAGTATTCTCAGATAATTCGAGCCCGACATGATACAAAAACCAAAATAAATAGTTTTTATTCCTTTTAGATGCAAAGTTTCCCAAATGTACCTATTTAAAATGGTTCCTGTTTATTGACAGTTGGATAGGCATCAATCAGGAACCTACTCGGAAAATATAGGCTAGACTTTCAATACAGTGAACACAAAGATTTGGAAACCATCTAAATGAGTCAAATACAACATCACTTATTTTTATGCGGGAAATCTTCCACATAGGGTTTTTTTAACCATTCAAATACTGTCAATTAGGGTCACAATAGAAAGACAATGACAATGGGAACGCTAATTCGCTTGAGGTTTAATAAATATGTGGGAAATCATCCAATGATTTCTCCCGGTCTGAGTGGCGCGGGACTTTTATTGACTAATACCACACCTGTGGCCTTTAGTTGCCTTTCGCTACGACTATTACTACCGGACCTCTCTAGGACTACGGCTTTCCTAGCTGGGCATAAATCAGGAATCTAGAAACCACATTAAAACCCTAGACTATTAAATTGCATTCTATTTATAGTTCAAACTACTTACGTGTCGTTATGAACAGTTACGAAACTGGTGAAAGTGTTGTTGATATAATGTTAGTTAGTTCGCAATACGTGCACTATATTCAGTTGATTGTTCGTTATAATTTCATATTATATAGCGCCTCGTACGTGATTGATAACTGGAGTAAATAAGAGATAAATGTATCTACTCTCAGCGAACGTTGTTAGATATGAATTGGCGTATCGTATTTGAAGTGTAAAGTGTGATAACAAAATATATTGTGCAAATTGTAGAACTGGGTAATTGGTAACCCAATTAAATTACCATTGGACGACTTAAACTCTTAGGGTGAGTTGCACCATTTAACTATAACGATAAACCATAACCAGCCGTGAAACGTCCGCCTATTGGTCAATTCGACGATTTGTTATCGTTATAGTTAAATGGTGCAACTCACCCTTAAAGGGATGCTAAATAGGGCGTACAGCTCCAGCCACAGAACAGATGAAAGAGGTTAGAATGGCCTTGTGGGCGGGGCCAGCGTGCCACAAAGTAGGGCAATGCTCATGGTTCAACTACCAACAGCAAACTTGCGATCTGAGTGTGAGTGGTCTGTTATTTGCGTAATGCGCGTTCGTATTGGTTTATTGCCTGTAGTGGAGTTAAAGGGTGTGAAACAAGCGGCGACACTCGTTGTAGAACAAATCGGAAAGTATTTCTTTTTTAACCTCCTTCATCTTTTCTGTGGCTCCATCCCTTTCTTGCTCGCACGCTTTACATTTTAACACGTCATGGTAGCGAGTTCAAATTTAAGTATTGTATTTTTATCATACTTAACATTTTTACCCGACTGCGCCAAAAGGACGGTTATTTTTTAACCGACTGTACCAGAAGAAGAGTCATCTTTTTTACCCCACTGTGCCAAAAGGAAAGTTATGTTTTTATTAGACGACCGCGCCAGAAGGAGGGTTATGTTTTTATTAGCCGTCTGCGCCAGAAGGAGATTTATGTTTTTTTATTAGCCGTCTGCGCCAGAAGGAGGGTTATGTTTTTTATTAGCCATCTGCGCCAGAAGGAGGGTTATGTTTTTTATTTGCCGACTGCACCAGAAGGAGGGTTATGTTTTTTATGAGCCGTCTACGCCATATGAAGCGTTATGTTTTTTATTAGCCGTCTGCGCCAGAAGGAGGGTTATGTTATTTATTACCCGTCTGCGCCAGAAGGAGGGTTATGTTTTTATTAGCTGACTACGCCAGAAGGGTTGTATTTTATAAGCCAACTGCGCTAGAGGGAGGGTGATGTTTTTGTGTACACAAAAATGTCACCCTCCCTGTATGTTTTTTTAGCACGTGAGAGAGAGATGTCATTAGGTTCGTCTTAGTTGTGAGTGTGACACTGGGTACACAAAAATTAAAAAAAATATACCTTGGCGGATTTTTACAAAAATATGCTTTCAGAACAAAAAAAAAAATTGAGAAAATTATGTAGGGTATTCACTATTAACATAAAGGGCTTGAGTATTACTAAAAGTAATAAATAAAAGTATCAAAGAAACAGATGGCAAAAAATGCGTACAAAGTTCAAAACAAGTTGCTTTTAAGTAGTCTGATGTAGTTGACGGCATCTTCACTTCAATCTAACATATTAGATAGAATAGATTGATTCTTTATTGTGCACCAAAAATAAAAATTACATGAGAAACTTAAAATTAATGGGGTGTCACAATGGGCGGTCTTATCGCTGAAAGCAATTTTTTACAGACAACCATTGGATGGATTTGACAGAGAAGGAGAAAAAGATAAGTATTCAGGTAGTTGATGGTGCACTATCTACATAAACTAATAAATTACCTATATTACATTAGGCTCTGGCTGTCTCATTATCTGCTGATAAAGGTGAAAAATCAAATTCTGTTTTGACAATCACATTGTTGACAAAAATGTTATCTTTGCTATATAAGTGTTAGTGACTTGCAGAATATTTTTAAACATTTATTTATAGATTGCATAAAGGAAACTCTCCGGGTATTGTGGGTGAGGACAACATGGCATTGGCCATTGTTCCAACTGACAATTTATCATAGGACATCGAGTTAACCTTATTATTATGCAGTTAACATAAGCGGTTGCTTGTTGCGAGTTGTTTACAATTCAAATTGTATTTAATTTAAGATGACACATAGTTTTGTTATTTTACGTTTTCTGTTTAATGGCTTCATCGTAAAGTGGGGAAATTAAAAAAAAAGTTCATCTTGTTGAGTTTATAGTCACGAAAAAAATGAAATAAGAGAAAAATGAAAGTTTTCACAAAACAGTACATTTTACTGACCTGATTTGTTATATCCTTCAAAAAGAATGTGTTTGTAGTACTCTCAAACAGCTTGCAAGACTGGAGTGTTGCATTTATAGGCAACAAGTAAAATAAATATGTAAGGATAGCAGCATGTGCCAGTGTAACAAAATTTCCAAATACCCTCATAGGAATAATTTGCGAGTGTTAATTTTTATCTGAAAATATTAATTACTAGAAGCTCAGCTACAAATATACTTACAAAATACCAATAATATAAGATACCAATTTGAAAAAGTATGTAATCATTAGTACTAACAATTCTTATTGGAAATTTTTGAACTGAGTAAGTATAATGATGTCACAATTTTTTGGGTTAAATTGCAAATGGTCTTCATATTCTAAATAGGTCAGAGATACAATTTTACCACCTCATAATGTAGAAATAAGTTCTTAAAATAGGGTAAACCAACAGCATTTTAGCATTCTCTATTATAGGGCTTATAGTTTTAAATAAAGAAGTATACATTTTAATGAGCTAAATTGGCACTTAAAGAACAAGGCTGAGCACTAATAAGGTATCATATGTGACCCTCAGCAATCAACATTCAATGTACTTGGATGGGAATCAAATAGCACTTCAATGGAACCATAGCAAAAATGGTTAGTTAAACGACCGCAGCGTGACAACAGCATATACTAGATTTATTATAAAGGAAATAAGGTCGACAATAAGGCGCACAGTATAACGGATATGCCACTTATTGGAAATATCAATAACGTACCGGGACTGACAAATTTCGCAAGCAACTTTAAGGTTATTTTAACTTTGCAAAAGTTAACTTTTTAATACTGACACAAAGTACACATTTTCAATTCTGCAGCGGGAAACTAGCACACCAAATATGTAGGACAATAAGTTTAAATTCAAATTCTTGTCGTCAAAATCAGTCACATATTGCGCTCAAGTTAACAATGTAAACAATTATAAATCTTACCAATAATCCTTTTTTGGTAACAAAATTTGTTGTAGTACGTGCACAAATTAATATTTTCCGTTGTGGAGTCGTAAATACGGGTATTTTTGTAGTAATACGGCAATGATTGGCAAAAAAGCGACGCACCGCCATGCAATTTGACATATTGACGCCAGTATTGCCAGCCACCAAAAAAAATTATGATGTCAAGATAAAAAATTAAAACTGTTTAGTAGATATTATTTTCCGATAAATACTCAAGCAAGCTGGACTACAAATCACTGCACTTATATTTTTATAGTTTGGTCCTTCTGGCTATAGAAAAATTATCTGACAATGTTATCGCTAGTAGAGTTGAGGAAATTGCCATTAATTTGTTTGAACCAATGTCTCCATTTTGTGTATAAACAAATCTTTTATTCATTAGGAATTTAATAGAAAAAGTACACAGCGCAGAGTCAAAGAAGGTACAAATATTTTTTATTTGGGTACAAGACTGTCGCCTGCGCGGTCCCATGCAAAAGTACACTACGTCGCGGAATAAATTAGCGTCGCGTCGAGCGGGACGGCTCTGTGTGTCGTCGTCCGTAATATCTAGTAGGTACATTACAACTGCTCAGTGTCGCGTCACCGTCCCGTCCCGCCGCGCCGCGCTCGCTGTGTGCAGAGACCTTTATAGTTCTTTATCGACACGACTACATGCACACCGTTAAAGTTCAATTAGAATAGCGACACTGCGCAGGTAATAATTCGGTTTCCGATGCGAGGACTGCCGAACGCGACATACGCGCGACGGGTGTCCGCTCGTGCACTCGCTGACCCTAAGTGTCCAAACACAATATGCCGAAGGTATGCGACCAAACTTCGGCATGATTACGCCTACAATGCTATTTAAATTTAAATTACTGACGACATTTTATGCCGAAATTACGTAGCGGTATAGCATACAGCCGAACTTCGGTCCGACGTAAGTTCAGTGGAAATTCAGCGGTATATAACTTTTCTGTAGAGCAGAGACTATACGCAACCGAAGTTCGGTTTAATTGCCTATGAAGATCCGGGGAAGAGAGGCAGGCATCGCGCGTGTCCGCTTATTGTGATTATTAAAATAATTACAGAACCCTAACAGAATCACTTTTTTTTTGCGTCTGTCTGTCCGTCTGTTTATACAAGATTAGTTTTAGTATATGCAAAACCGGAAGCACGTGTCTAGTATTTTTGTCTAAAGAATCTATGTACAAACTTTCATAACAGTTTCATCCAAAATCACAAAGTTACAAGCTTGTAATGTCAGCAAAAATACATGCCAGTCACCGGGCCATCCAGGCAACTGAGGGGTTGTTTTGCATTTACACCCGGCAGTTTCCTGGCGCCTAATGGCCACTATGACCTGCCGTGACCTGTGTTGCACTTAGTGCCGGTGGTGTCCGACTTATAACTTTCTGAAATATTTTTATACCATGTTACTGATTCAGGTCTGATATATTCAGGTTTCCAATTTACTAAAAATAATGTTGTCTAGCACGATTACAGAACACGACAGCACACACAGCGCTCGAGACACTAAATGTACACACAGAGTTGCGCAACAGAATTTCTGTCGCGTAAGTTTGGCAATTACGGTGTGTCTTGTCAGCCAAATACATCGGAATGTAAAATCAGCCGCAGAATTTCGATCGAGTACCTGGCAGTGTGTTTAGACCAGCGGAAAGGCCGTCGCTGTTTTAAGCGGGAACCAGTAAAGTTCTAAGTAATAAAACATTAAAGTTCTCCATTGACACGACAAACATGTACACCGTTAAACTTGAAATAGCTACACTGCGCAGGTAATAATCCTGCTTCCGCTAAGAGGACCATCGCACACGACACACACGCGGCGTCACACGACGGGTGCCCGCTTTACGCAGCGTTTGCCCTAATAGTACAGTATGATTTACGAATGATGGCGGGCGTGAAGTTTGCGCAGAAGGCTGCGTAGTAACGTGTTTTAGGAACCAAATGGCGACGTGCGTGTGTGAGAAGAGTGTAGTATTCGCGAACGTTCGCAAAGGCTAACTTCACGGCCGCCATCATTCGTGAATTGTACTGTACCAATTATTAATTTGGAATCGATTGGCGATTGTGGTTCGACGGTAATCACGGAAATCCAATTGATACAATATCTTAGTATTTATAATAAAATGAAATTAAGGAAATGTAGAGAAAAGGATCAAAAGGAAAAAAAAATTTTGGGAATTCATATCGTTTATTTACGATGAGTGGTCACAGCGTCCTACACGAGCAACGTAACCCGCCGTCCGTCGTAAGGCACTAAGTAAGAAACGGACGCACCGGACACAAAGAATCACTACATTTCAAATTAACACAACGTAATCAAACAAACACTACAAAAATATAATCCTTACTATATCAATTAAATATAACTCTACGACTCGCATATAAAATTGTACTGAAATCACAGCAGCAATTTCATATGCGAACCATTGAAAATCTACTAATTTGAACCCAATCCAGATATGTTGACATTTACTCCATGATATTTACAATGTTATTCAAATAATATGAATAAGTTTTGGTTCTTTTAGGACTTCTAATAACTCTAAAACTAGATTAGTAGGGCCCGGCGCACATTATCGGCATCGGCAAAGAAAAGGATCCTTCAGCATTCCTAAAAGAATCCTCCAGCATCCATAAATTGATCCTTAGACATCCCCAAAAGGATCCTTCGGCATAGAACGATCCGTAGACGTCCCTGAAAGAAACTTTCGGCATCCCTATAAGGATCCTTAGACGCCCCTAAAAGGGTCCTCCAGTATCTCTACATGCAAGCGCACACTGTCAGAATCTATACCTCGGGATGCATGTAGGGATGCCTAAGGATCCTTTTTCTTGCCGACGCCGATAAAAGGCGCCGAGCCTAATTAGTCTAAGAAAAATCTATAGTATTGTCTTAATACTGATTTTCGATAATTTTAGTCATAAGAGATGGATGTACTACAATGAAATGTTATTGCAATTCTTGTTCAGATTTGGCAAAAATGGAATGAATCAGATATAACATTGCAATAAGATTTCACCGTGCACTCCTAGATATTTAATATTATACATAATATGAGCTATCTTACTAATATTATAATGATAAATAACTAAGTCTTATGTGCTTGAGATACATCTACATATTAGATCTTTTTTATAAAGATTGAAAAGGTAGCCAAGTCACTTTCAGCATTTTCAAGAATTGGTAATACAACTTATGCTAATGTATTCCAAGCACATAACTTAATATGATAACAATGTATGTAACAAATAATTGTTTTGGCATAATTATGCACTAGGTGGCTTTTGTAAACTAATTATTCAGCCAATATAGTGCATTTAGTGAAAGTCTAAATGTATTCTTACATATATTTAACAGGAAATATGGAAGAGAATTATGGCGTTGTGACAGTGTAACGTGAACTAAGGCTTACTTCATACCGAGCGAATAGTTTGCAGCTTTTACAAAATTGCCACACGTAGGGTCACTTCTGAAATCTGGCAACTAGACTCAGAATCAGATTTGTTCTTTTATAAACTTGCTGAGTACAATCTTTCACTTATTTTAATTTACAATACAGAATTTAGTAACAGTTTAGACGCATGGCAATCCTAGAAACTACTGCCAGGTGTGACCACAGCCTTAGTCGTAAAATATTTTTAAAATATCAGTGTCACCCACAGGAAGACAGCCCAGTGCTATTATTTGCTACTCCAAAGTGTATCTAATAAATTTGACAAATAGACAAAGACGTGATAGAATTTCTTTACAGTAAACAATGAAATCTTAATCATCTAAAACATGGCAACACTCTGCAAATATAATCACAAAGTGCTTATAATGTAAACAAGTGATGTTATGCAATTCCTAAAAGTATTATGTAATTGAGATCATTAAATTAGGTATATTTAAGTGATTTTCATTTAAACACTTCATTTACAAATCGAATTTTAGCAATCATTATTATACGCTGAAAACTCATGTTTAATTTTATGGTCTATTCAGGCGTATCACAACCACTCCACAATAAAAACAATTAGTTGGGCACAATTTTTTTGTAAAAATAAATTGTTAAATTCACGCTAACCACATTTTGTTGTTGAACGCAACCATGTAGGTGATAGTGACTACACCATTACTATATCGCAACCATCAGCTACATTGCAAAGTGTCTGCTAACACTGGATACAACATAATTACAACGAAACCACTTCGATATTTGTGGTTACTACAACGTAACTGCAAGAAGCTGCAGCGACACTATTCACAAGTAACCACTCTTGTCGCTGCGATGTGGCGTGGTTGTCGTACGTGTGTATACGGCCTTAGAACTAGAAAACCAAAATAATGACGACTATGCTCTATGACTCTACGACTATATCAATTTTGGTCTCAATTTTCACTCGAAATTTAAATACGCTACTTGGCTTGTAATTTTTATAAAATACAGACATTCTTTACAAGCCAAACATAATACTGTTTAACGCACAACTAATCGATACCGGACTTATTAACAGATAAACAGAAAAAAGAAATCTAATAAAAAAAAAATGCTCCATCTTTTTGACCGTAACGGAAAACAAGTCATAGATCCATTCAAGTATTACGTAAGTAAAAAGGGGGGTCTTTGCTTATTTTGTTGACATGAGAGCAATGAAAGGGTCTATATGATGATTTTGTTAGCAATGTTTTTTTAATATCTTTTTCTGATTTCGAGAAAAAATGAGTTCAATTCCTAATTTCTGAATTTGATAACTACTGCTGATAAATGTTAACGTTTACTTAGCTTAAGAGCGGAGGGGGAGGGAGAAGAAAATCTTTTAGGTTTGATTATTTACTCACAAGAGGAAGAGTGACGCAATTAAAAATTACTACAATTTTGCTCACGTAATACTTGAATCGTCCCAAATTAATTTAACAGGCCCACCAAAACTTGGATGGAATCTTCAAATTTCCATTTGGATATAAGACTACAACTTTAGGCAGACAGCGCTACATTCAGCGTCTACATAAGACTGTACACGCGTAGTACATCATCATCTTTAGATACAAGACTAAGCAACAACGATGGGAACATTGAGGATAGCACAACAATTTGATAACATCTTGTTATCCATAAAGGTGCGTAATAACTTTTTATTAAAAATACTTCATACTGGCCACTCCATTATTGACTCTATAACCGCTCGCGTCGGATTGGTCCAACGAGTGTTTTCGCGTCGTGTCAAATGCATTCAAATTGCACTTAAACTGCAATTTACAGTTGGATTGCAGTAGATATGCAGTCTGTCTGTTTAGACCCTTACGCTTAAAGAAACCTCCACATAACTTCCCTTCATATACCACAGTCTACTTATAACATACTCCTTACTACTGTAAACTCCTACTCCTTATTCCTGTGTTGAACTACTGTTCAACACAGGAATTTCATCGCAGACTGGAAATGGGCGGAGCTTACGTCCCGACTTGTTATACTGCAACTTGGGACCCTACCATCTAATGTCAGATGTGTGTTGAAGGCGCTGCGCAAACGAAGACACCAACACCGAACACTTTGATCGTTATGAGTATGTGTTAAGTGGAAGCAACTGGACACAAAAAATACGATGACGTACGGCGTTGCGTCATCAGTACATGGTGATTATCCCACCTATTCGTACAAAGCGTTTTGGAAACATTCATTTAGCGTACAGCTAAGGGGTGGAATTCCCTGCCGGAGTCTGTGTTTCCTGATAGCTACAACCTAGGGGTCTTCAAGTCAAGCTAGTACTTGAGTGCTAGTTACTTCTAGGCAAACGTGCTCCATCGTCGGCCACATCATCGCTTGCCATCAGGTGAGATAGTGGTCAAACGCAAGCCAATCAATAATAATAATAAAAAATGTTTACGTATGCACAGAGAGTGGATGATTTCATACTGGTTCTATAGAAATCAAATATTCATCGGTAGTTTGTATCTGACACACGTTTGCGGCCTGCCTAAGAGAAGCTGTCTTGTTCGCACTCATCCCAGCTGTCGCACTCATACTGGTCGCAGTCATAGTCGATGTCGCAGGCGGCGTGGCCGGTCGCGTCCGAGCTGATGTCCGTTAGCGCCGCTTCGGATACCGGCTTCGATGATATGTCCAAGATCTGGGGAACAACGGTAATTAACTGTGGTAAGTACGAGAGTGTTTATTTTGTAAAGTCTAGTAGATTTATTGCAGGTGAATGTTGTAAAGTGTATCTCTGTAAATGTCATATACATATATTTTGAGTTTATATTTGCTGACAGACTTTTTTATATCACACTAGCTTTTGCTCGCGGCTTCGCCCACGCACATAAAATATAGCCATGTCACTCAGGAATAAAGCAGCTTTATATGTGAGTAAGTAGCCAGTGCTGTATGTTATTTGGACTACAACATCTACAACACTACCTACAAAATACAAAACAATGAAAATACAATTGTTAGAACGCGTTTTTATTAAAAAATAAAATCAATAATTTACTTAAAAACACACTCTATTTGGTTTCAATTGTATTTCCATTTCATGTAAAACCACTGAAAAAACCACAAATGGAGTAACTAATGCTAAACCAATGGAGAAACAATACTAGTTACCGATGTTAACCTTTAAACCACCTACGTCGGATATATCCAACAATCACTTTGGCATTTACACCGCCAGAGTCGCACCTCCACGACCAAATACTCCATCTCGTCAACACTTCTTCTGTCATCTATGGGGATTGAAGAGATAAACGAAGAGTATTCAGTCGCGAATACACTACCCTGAACGCTCTCGTCTGACAAATCCGACACAAGCGGATAAAGGAGTATATAAGGTGTAAAAAAATTAACTGCAAGAACTTCGTCCACATACTCGACATCGAAAAACAAACACATTACAAAAAAAATTTTTTTTTTTGAGCACTTTCTATATTTTCACATTAATAAAACAATTCAGTATCATATTTTTTGTGCACTGTACGCAGGGCTGCGCTAGCGGCTCGCTCCAGTACCGCGCGCGAGCGTCGTACCCCCGCCGCCCGCTACTATTCCCTCTCGCAGCCCGCTTTATGCCCTTCGCGCCCCGTTCAGTCGTCCGATATCCGTCGCTCGACTAGGGTGTATTTCCCTGATTTATTACGGCAAATACGTACGTTCGCGAATACTTCAATAATGCCTTTTACGTATTCCAATCGAGAGTACTTGGATATGTTATTGTGTTACATTACGACTGGTGAAAGTTTAGCTGCGGCTCGTAACCGTTACCGTGAACTGTTTGGTGAGCAACGACGAGTGCCTGCTGTCCAAACAATCCTAGGAGTCTACCAGCGGTTATAAGACTATGGCCAGTTTTGTCCTCTACTATGCCAGTCTACTATGCCAGTCCAAAGTCTGGGAAATGTGATGGGAAAATTAGAATCAGCTGTTTCAAATTTGCGCCGTCGCGTGTCGTACTGCAGGGGTGAACGAGCCACGCGTGCAGAGCGGCGCGCGCGGCGGTCGGTCGCGGAGGCTTAGGCCGCCGTCGCCGGCGCGCGTGCGGTGTACAGTGCGCATATTCAATAATTTTGTGCGAAGTGAAAATATTGCTTAACTCTGAAACGGGTTGTTATTTTGAAATCTTTTTTTCGCAATTCTTTTTTATTTATAATTCTAAACAAGTACTTAATTTTCTTGCAGGTAATTTTTTTACACCTTATATTATTCTTGTTAGTTATCACTCCATTCGTTCAGTACTCCATGTCGCCTCGAGCGCCAATTGTACGCTTAATTATCATTTTGTACACGCGTTTGGTTTGGACAAAAAAAATTGGATTTTCCTGGAAAAATCCAATTTTGTTTTCTGGTGATTTACATAAACACGGCAATTTTCTATGTCATTAACCCTTGGCGCTCGAGGGGTATACTCCATCTGTTTAGGTATATTAGTGTGTGGTGACATTTGGGGTTTTTTGATGCGATGTGCTCGGTTTAGGTCGCTTTTTTTGTTTCGCTAGTATAAACTACATGGATGATGTGAACTTAGTACATCGGCTGAGGAGCGAAGGCTGTAGTTGTCGGACTGCGCGTCTCTATCGGCAGTGGAGAGTGCGTGCAGCGCTAACGAGTTCCTCTTGGGCTCTTCGCGTGATAGGTTCTTGCCGTCTGACCGAACTGCCACTTCCGAAGGATTTGAACGCTCTGGAAATAACAACAGAAAGATGAATAAGATCTTTGGCCAATCTGGATAACTTAAGTTGTTTAATGATTTGTTCTCTAAAAATAAAAATAAATTGATTAGTTGACTATTTTTTTTTTTATATAAAAATGTATTTTTTTTCTATATATATATTACGTAATTTAGAAAATTTTCACATCTGGTCGAAGGAGAAACTGTCATATAACATACTGAAATGTGACGTCACCAACATTAGGTTACGTGCGCGTGAGTCACATATAATAAAACAGCAAGATGTTCCAACCATGTCTCCACTCTTTCTCATTTCAATATTTGAAATGCACATTGGTGTTTCATCTATAACTAATTTTGATGTTATTTCCAGAAAATTATTAATTTCCTTGAACCCCAGATTGTCATACGTATTGACGGCTGCCCTTGAGAACGGTTCGATGGATCAGCCTGTTTTTATTGTTGTGTTCATAATATTGTATGAACAAGGTTTGTATGAAAGATTTTCATGGAACAAGCCTTATGCGTAGCCGGGCGGATCGCTAGTTAGTTTAAGAGAATGTACCCTTAACTAGTGGATCTGCAAGAGACACTTGTGATCCGCTGCGAGGAGAGCTGAGGCTGCCGCTGTAATACATTTCAGGATTCGCCTCATGCCGATCTGCAATAAAAATATAACTCTAAATGCAATTATGTTGTTGTCAATCACAGGTATGCCAAATCCATGCTTTTTTTAGGATGGATTTTTAGAGCTGAGTTAATCAGGTAGCTCAGCTCAATGCAAAGCAATGGTTCTCGGTTACTCGTTTCAAACCTAGAATGCAATTCGCAACTAAATATTCGGCGTCATCATGCATCTGTGGACTGCTCTTAGCACAGAGTTCAGCATATTGTTAATAATAATAATGTTTATCTCACCACAGTCGACTATCTCGTGGAACACGTAGCTGGCTGTGACGACGGGCTGACGGATCCACGGATGTGCCATCAGCTGCGTTATCGTGCACCTGTTGGCTGGCTCCTTGCACAGCATCCAGCGGAGGAGTTGTTCTAAATCTGTAAATAGCAAAAAGAGGCTTGAACTCTCAGAGAAGCTGCTCAGAAATTATTAACCTTTAAGCACCGATCTCTTCAAATCGTTAAATAATCTGTGGCAGTTTTTGTCTTTGGCATTATAATATTAAAAAGGTGTAAGTATTATCTATATCCCCTTCCCAAAAAACCTAGAAGACCCTAACAAGCCTTTTTCATTGGTCCTTCGAGCCGGATTTGGAGCCGTTATAGGTTTCTTGAGTAATAAAAATAGTAGTAGTTCGTAGTTCGTCTAAAAAACGATGTGTCTTTTATAAACCCCTCTTGACTCACAGTTTTCTAACAATTTGTGTCACAAAATTATTAACAGTTGTACAAAAAACTTGAGTGAGTTGGACAAAAGAAAATAAATTTGGAATCCAGTTACCTTCAGATACCACTTGCGGGAACGCCAGCGGCCCTTGTATTGTGTCCTCGATGTCCGAAAACGGGTTAACAAAGAATGTAAGCACATAAAGTGTTATCCCCATTGACCACATCTCCAATTCAGGGCCCGCGTATCTGTAGAAATAGAAGATGTTTTAAATTATATCATAAATCTTGATTGGTAAATAACAGCTATCACAATGTTTATTTCTGGAACAGAAAAGGGCCAATTAATGTACCCTGTGGAGCTCCAACCGTTCCTACAAATGAAACATTTCGTTACGCTTATGGTAACTTTAGAATTGATTTTTAAATCAAGAACGACCGATTGAATACTTATCCACAAACTACATCTCATAGAATTGTCAAATTTTTTAATATTTTCAATGATTAACCCGGTTAAATGCCTTGAACAGATCTACTACCATACTTACTTATTCCCCGCTAAAACTTCAGGGCTGCAATACTCTGTAGTACCGTAGAAGGTGGAGAACAGCGTGTCTTTGCTCATGAACGTCGCCGAACCGAAATCAATGAGTTTGACGTGGAACTTGTTGTCTATGATCACGTTCTCGTCTTTTATGTCGCGATGTAAGATGTTTAAGGAGTGTAGGTATTCCACTGCTAGTCCGATCTGTAAATGACAGCAGAAGAACAAATATTTTTAATTTATTTAGTAAGTTTCAAATATAATAAATATTACTCACAATCTGATTTACAAATTAGAGAACCGTGAAAAACCAGTAATTACATATTCGGATATTACGTCTTTTGCAACTCACGGGTTATTAAAAAGTAGTATTGAACCATGCTTTAGGTGTTATACACTGAATTTCGTCAGTAAATCATGGAGGAAATAGTTGTACAACAACAATAACATATGAATGAACAAATATTATAGACCTTAGGCAGGACCCAACAGCAATGAAAATGGTAAATTCTACATTAAATTATCGTCGGGTCATATGACTTTACGGCACTATAGCTACATACCTGTCTAAATATATAACTAAGTAATGGTTCGTCGAGCCTCGGTCTTCGCTCAATGAACTCGAACAGATCCATACCGGCGCCATGCTTCTCCATCACCATTTGGAAATATTTTTCGTTCTCAAAAACATCTACAACGCTCACCTGCAAAACAATATTTAAATGGTTTGAATAAGTCTAGCCTGGGGTAGTATTATAAAGAGGTAAAGTTTGTTTGAGCGAAATGCCGTACTTCCAGCATTTATACTGAACTGGACCTATTTGGCGTAGCAGTGTGACACACAATGTGGACGTATTTTTAAAATTAAGTAGTTTCTATAATTGTTATTTCATTGTTTTTTTTTTTTATGTGCCAAATAAACGTGTTTTCTTTCTTTCTTTCTTTTCTTGCTTTCTTGCGATCTTTATCAGGCTGGCGCCTTGAGAAGACCCTGCCCATGAAGCTACTTTTTTTTTAATTGATATAAACTAGTGCTTGACTGCGATCCAACCTGATGGTAAGCAGTGATCCAATCGTTGATGGTGAAGTCACTAATTTATTAAGAGCCTATTCACTCTAGCCTTGAAGACGACTAAATTATAATCGGAAGGGAAGACCGCAGCAAGAAAAATTTTCTTAAAAAAGGCGGTAATACACTCACAATGTTAGGATGTTTAAGCGTGAGCAAGAGACTCAGTTCCAGCGGCACACGACGTCCATCGGGCGCATCCACCCAGAACTGTGCGCCCACCTTCTCTTTGAGTATAAACTTGGCTACTGTCAGCAATCTGTCAGAGCGGCGATACGCCATCTTCACGCAGCCGTAAGCGCCTTTACCTAAAAAAAAAATATACTGACGTCACTCCGCTTAGGCCGATAAAATTGCATTTTATCAATTTATTCTAATCTATCGTTATGCTGCTAGCAATAGTGTATCTACTTACCAATCTGCTTGAGCGTAACATAATGTTTGTTGTATTCTCCGGAAACTTGTTCATCACCACACTGGCTCACTAGCGACATCGATTGTGGCCGGCTGCCAGCCGATTTGTTACCCTAAAGAGAACAAAATAGATGCTAAAGTCGCACTTTTGAAAAAAGTTACAAAAGAGGCTGCAAATTGCATTTATTAAAATCATTAATTTAAACTTTGGACACGTTTACGCTTGTTTTTTAGCAAGAAGATAATGATATTGTGATAATGAGATGATTATAAGATACGATAACGAAATGATTAGCTACTGTTATAAAGTTAAGTATATTGAATTTAAGAAGGATTACATTCTCATAACAATATTAAATATAAATCCCCCAAAATGTACGGATATAGTTAATCAGCAGTTAAAACTCTAAAAGAGGCTGCAAACTAATAATAACTTAATACTTATAATACTTTGTGAAGTGAAGCTTTCATTAAAATTTAGTTTTATAACGCAAGTTAATAATAGTATTTAGTTTCTTATGCAGTTATGTTATAAACATTCGGTTTCATGACTTAAAATTGTGATTTGAGAAACCCTACTTTAATTCCAAAGATTGAAGGGTTAAAATAGATCTTGAAAAATAGTCAATATAATTTTTTTAATTCACCAACTGTAAGCCAAACGTCAATATCATTAGTCAATGGCCACGAGGCGTATATTACGGCTAATTGTATTATGTAACTAATACAACACATAGATACTTATATCTAAACAAGCGAGTTGTCAGCCATGGACGCGAGTGTGGTGTGTCGAGTTGTGTCCCCTAGCAGTACTACAGATTGTTTATCTAACTAATACACAAGACATACTATACCACAGTGTTACTAACGAGGACTAGCGAGTTGTCGGCCGTGGACGCGATGCTGGACGCGAGCGTGGTGTGTCGAGGAGTGTCTCCTAGTTGTACGCCCAGCCACACGCACTGGACTCGACTGCCTGTGTTGAGCTGCATGCTTGATACTGTGTATAAGACATCTAGAAAAGAACAGTAGTTTTGTAAATGTCAGTATAAAAAATTGGGTATTCAAAATCTACCTATACATGGTGAAGGGACAGGCTTCTGCAAACTACAAGGGTTTGCTGAGTAGACGAAACTGAACAACCTTCCACAAGATTTTTTTTCAGGAAACGAAAAAAAAAAAATCAATCTCTCCTTATAAAATTATAAATTTGATTGGACAGTTTCTCTGGAGAGGCCGATTTTTTTTTCGATTTTGAGTTACAATAGGGGACAAAATGCTCCCAATTGACGCACAACGCTCAATGTTCTTGACGCTGCAACATTGCCCAGTGCCCTGCAACTTGTCCCCTAACATTTTATTAGGACACATGACAGTGTTGTCATGTTGGGAAGATTAGCCCCTAATGTAGCTAAAGTTGTAGATAGGCAGTCGCTAAAATTAGGTAGTAGGTAGGTACAATTTAATAAGGTAGGTAAAAAAATAATAACAAGTAGTCTTTCCAGAATTTCAAATTTTGGGTGGTCACGTAACGGCGAGGTGGTGCGGAGTCGCGGGAAGCGCTCCCGACCCAATTCAGTCGACGTCACACGCTTGCAAGCGGTGCGCGGTGCATTTTTACTATAAACATTGTCTTTTCGTGAACAATTTTGTGATGCCATCTAAATGATACTAAAAGAAAAAATATATGATTCATTATTTTTCACAAAGATTATAATCTTTAAATTTGGATGCAGATAAAAATTATTTACTATATCTACTGCAACACCAGAGTATACTTACTAAGATGAGTTCCGTCCTTGTGCAGCACGACTCCCCTGTAGGTGCCGTCCTTATGCTGATAGTCGACTGCACATTCGCAGGGTTCAGCTTTGTTACGCGAGTGCTGAGGGGTTGACGTCATCACCAATGTACGGACTATACGCTTCGCTACGCATGGAGTATCAGGCGCGTCATCTGCGGTAAGGAAGTTTTAGTTTTATTAGTAAAAGGGTCGCGTTTGACCACTATCTCAATGGGATGATGCGGTCGACGATGGCACACATTAGCTCAGAATTAAGGTAGTCACTTTAATATTGTTCGAAAGAGTCACCGTGGCCGAGGAATGTAAGGTTCCAGTCAATAAAAGTCTGAAATTCCCTCTCGGTCTCCCCAGAGTGGGAGAAGTTATTTGATGATTTACCATCCTCAAAAAAATTGGTCAAGTGCGATTTGGACTCGCACACGAAGGGTTCCGTACCGTTCTTAGAAAATTTCCGCAAAAAAATCGCGTTTGTTATATGAGAGCCCCCCTTAAATATTTATTTTATTTCGTTTTTAGTACAGTTGCCATCACGGATCTTGAACACTTTCGCAGAAGTCAAATGTTCGGTCTCTTTAGTGGTGCGAAGTGCGACGCGGGAGCGGGGACTGTCAGTGATTGGTTGGCCGCGCCATCGCGTCATAGACGTCACTCCTGATTCGTTCACTGCGTTGCAGCATGTATCTAACTACGAAGACGATTCGCTCGCCAATGTATGGAATGCGCAAAGCGATCCCCACTCTGACGCCGAGCGTTCAAGATCCGTGATGGCAACTGTATTTGTTGTTACAGCAACAACAGAAATCTTCCTTTTCCCAAAATATTTCATGTTTAATATTTTTTAACCTATTGAAAAAGAAGAAAGAAGTAGTCACGATATACCTAGTGTTTTCATTTTTCCCATACAACTAAAATAAATATAGATATCACTAGCCTAACTTACCTGTATAAAATTTCCTAGGCGCAGATTCAGTTTGTGTCTCCAAATCATTATCATTACTCAAACTATCAACACTTTCATTGCCATTATGCTTCGGCAAGTCTTCAATCTCGCAACCGGGAGGCGGCATCTCGTTTATAGGTGTCAGGAAGTCTGCACTGGTCTCATTTGAGTCACAGAAGTCTAAAGATAGACTTGTCTTATCATCTTTCCCTGGTAGATTCGCTTTGAGAGACCTATATTTACTTGAATCAAAGGAAAGTCTTAGAGAAGGATCGTTGAGTCTAACTCTAGGAGTATTCCCAGTTGGAGTTACTTCTTGAGAATGCTGAGAAGTGTAGTAAATAGAATCAGATTTCTCAGCGGGCTTGGCAATTGGTCTCGCTAGATTACTCTGTTCGGAGCGCAGAATGTTTTCACTTCGCGACTTCGATATGCTACTGTGGCAATAATTCTCTTCGTCTATAGATATTCCTGACATCCCGGACGTGACGTCAGGTAGGGCGGATATGTCGTTTCGTTGTTCCGTAGTGCTGATGCTGGAGACCATGTCTTGTGTGGGGGTGGGCGTGTGGGTGACCATGCTGCAGGACTTGTCGAGGCAGAGGGCGCTGGACGACTTCTCTCGGGTGGTGGACAGTATGGATGGATGGACGTTTAAAGACATGCAGGCGGATTTTTGACTGCCGTTAAAGGCACCGCATGAGTCGTCATCGGTCTCTGATGCTGGAACAATAAATATAAGTGATATGATTTTAAAGAGTAATATTGTTGATTTGTTACAGGTATGAAACTTTAAAATTGCTATTTTATCATCTTAATGAAATTTAAAAAAAAAACAAAGTCTTTTTATTTCACACAGGACTATAATAATATGACGTAGGCGTAAATAGATAAAAAAATATATTTAAAAATCATGGCATATTTTAATCGTTTATGACCTTGATAACTTAGGGGGGGTCTTGGCCCAGTATTGGGAGAGTAACGGCATTGCCATTATAAGAAAACATCTAAATATCTTCCCACGGTACAAAGTTTTGTACCATGTTCTCCAAATGTGTACTCTGACCTAGTCAAGATGGAGAGAGATTTTAATAGAAAATCCAGTTTTATCATTTAAAACATACCTGAGCCATTATCATCATTATTGACGGGCGATAGCGTCATATTCCTGTTCCTCTCAGGCATCTTGACAATATCGGCCGCCTGGCAGAAGTTCTGTATGACGTCCTCGATATGATGGCCTATAACCTCTGAGTGAGGCTTCCCGAAGGTCAGCATGGCGAAGTGGTGGTTACAGGCCGTTATTATACCGCTCTCGTCTACTACTAGAAGGCCACTCACGTTGTAGGTGACCTGGAATGAGAAGAATCTGGCCTGTTGAAAATCGTCGTCGACAATAGAACATTTTTAAAATCCCATTCCCTTCATAATTCTCCATAAATTCGTACGAGTACCGTTAAAATCGATTTCGTTTCACATTTCGTGCCAAAAATTTTGGTAGAGTTGGCAACTCTTTTCTTTTTCCCTTCTTTTTTCTTTAGACAGACAGGGGAGCCAACATTACGGCGAAGGAACCTCTTTAGTGAAACGCACTATAGGAGTCACAGATTTTTAATAAGGCTTCTGTCAGAGCTAAAATAATTTTGAAAAGACTTAAAATCTTACCCTGACATTAACTTCAAACACAGGTCTATGCGTCTTTACACCACAAACAGTAGACCATAGAGAGTTGTCTGTGGCATCTGGTTTTGATATCCACAAGCAAAGCGGGAAACAACCACCGTCCAGCGTTCTTCCTGTAAAAATATTGATTGTGTTATTGATGGCTGGTTAGAATATAATCGTCGTTGGTAAAATTAGTATCGACCTTGTAATGTTCTCACTGCTGGGACTCAGGCCTTCTCTATAGGAGAGGGAATGGGCCGTAATCCAACACGCGCGTCCAGTGCGAAATCAAACCTTACAAAATCACTATTCACATATTAAACCAAGTCCCCCCCACGGCTCACCGCGTCTATCTGTCCATTTGCAAAAAACTCAAAAACTACTAAACGGACATTCATGCGGTTTGGAGACGCAGTAATCCATGAGGAAGATTCAAATGTAAAATATTAGGTAAAATAGTAGGGAAAAAAGCCGAGCATTTCAAAGATTTTTAACAGTCGTGCAAAGCTAGGGCGGATACAAAATAATAATAATAATAACACATTGTATTGGGACCGATCTATCATCACTGACAGGACTATTGTTGCCAATAATAAGCCTGACATAGTGGTGATAGATCGACTAGAGCGTCGCACAATGATTGTTGATATAGCGGTCCCTCATGACGTGAACCTCGTGAAAGGTGAGAAAGATAAACAAACTAAATATCTTGACTTGGCTCGCGAGGTTGTCCACATGTGGGAAGTGGATAGAACAATCATTGTGCCGATAGTCGTGACAGCCAATGGCTTAATAGCCAAGAGCCTCGACCAACATCTGCGGAGGCTCTCGTTAGGCAGTTGGATCAAGGGCTTGATCCAGAAAGCAGTACTCCTAGACACGGCGCGTATTGTCCGGAGGTTCCTCTCTCAGGAGCCCTGACCGCCGGCAGCTTGGACCCTGTTCCCGATGCCGGTGGGCTACTATTTTTTATATTTTTAAATGTTTTTTTTTAAATTATTTTTTTTTTAAGGAAAAATTAAAAATATAATATAATATGTATAAATGTTAAATAAAGATAATAATAATAATGAGTTCTTTTTTTAATTGGTCATAGATTCCAGTTAATTCAATTTTACAAGATCTATTTACCTGTAAGTTTTTGCTTAGCCATATTCTTAGGCATTGGTGCGTCGTACGACGGCAGGCGCGCGTTAGGTATGAGCGAAGCGAGCGGCACGCCCACTAGTTTGTCGCGTGACTCTGCCCCGAATAGCGCAGCCGCCGAAGCTCCCTCGCATGATACTACTATCCCTGTGTCCGCTTCTACTGTTAACTGAAACAAAAAACGACTTAAATTTTTCCCAGCTGTGCCAGAAGGAGAGTTATAGAATAGAATAAACTTTATTGTACACCAAAATAGTAACAATTTCACAGAAACTTAAACCTATGTGCACATCGGCAGTCTTATCGCTGAAAGCGGTGTCTTCCAGACAACCTTGGGATGGAATATAAGAACTTAAACTAAATAAGGGGGTAGTCTGCGGTGTGCTTCAAGCAAATCAAGGGACAAATTAATTAAGGGGAAAAAAAAATACAAGTACATATATACAATATATAAATACATACAATATATATATATATTATATATCATGTGTTACAATTAAGTGGAAGCGAAAAAGAAAAGAATAGAATAAAGATTAGCGATGGAAGAAATTAAATTTGGCAGTATCACAGTAATATTAGAGAGAAAGGTAATGTTCTTTGACAAGGTTTTTAAAAGAACCTAGCGACTGGGCTTGTCTAATTGACAATGGCAAAGCGTTCCATAATCGCACCGTCTGAACCGTAAACGATTTGTCGCAGAATTTGGGAGAATGCGAGGGCATCAAAAGTTTCAAGTTCTCCGATGATCTCAAATGTCTAGTATCTGTGTCATGAAGGAACTTAAAACGTTCTTTGAGATATGAGGTGGTTGTGGGAACAAACAAGACACTGTAAAGTAACGATAAGATATGGGTATTTCGGCGAAGTCGGATCGGCAGCCAATTGAGCTTTTTACGGAATTCAGAAACATGGTCATACTTGCGTAAACCAAATATGAACCTTATACAAAAGTTTTGGAGTCGCTCAAGCTTTTCTAGCTGCACTTCAGTTAGATCTAAATAACTGACATCGGCATAATCAAGGATTGGGAGAAGGAGGGATTGGGCAAGCGCAGTTTTGGTGGCAGTTGGAAGAAAATTGCGCAGCCTTCGCAAAGACCCCGCAGACGCAAACAACTTACGGCTTACTTCCTGCAACTGAGAAGCCCACGAAAAACCTTTGTCAATAAAAATACCAAGATCTTTCACTGAATCACTGTATGAAATAATTGAGTTATCAAAGACTATCGGTGGTAGCTGAGTCCAGTTGATTTTTGAGCGCAACCTGGGGCTGCCGACAACAATGACCTGAGTCTTCGTAGGATTGACCTTTAAACCATGAGCCACACTCCACTCGGCAATACGAGTCAGATCTTTATTGATCATTTTAACCGCTTCAGATAGTTCATCTATGGGAGCTTGCGAATATATTTGCAAATCATCAGCATAAAGATGGTAGGATGACAGGAGTTCGTTGGAAATAGAGTTAATAAAGATAGCGAAAAGAAGAGGAGATAGAACGCCCCCCTGCGGTACGCCGGCAGAGGTATTGCACCACGACGAGGACGAACCTTCAATGCAAATACGTTGCCGACGGCCACACAGGTAACTACGAAACCAATCAATCGCTGTTGGAGATATGTTAAGAGAGCTGAGTATTCCAAGTAATATATCGAAATCGACGGTATTAAATGCATTACTAAAGGCTAACAAGGTAATGACCGTCACATTTCCATTTTCCATACCAAGTCTAATGTCATCTGTGATGCTAACGAGAGCTGTTGTAGTGCTGTGACCTGGACGAAATAAAGACTGGAAAAGATTAAGGAGGCGGTGTTTGCACAGGTAAGCACTAAGTTGACCATGGATAAGGCGTTCGAGGACTTTGGATAGAAATGGTAATATGGAGATAGGACGGAAGTCAGAGAAGGAAACACAACAGTTATGTTGTTCGAGTATGTTGATCGATGTCACACGATGCGATGCGGCGCCCCACCGGACTTGAAACCGCCGGGACAAGGCGGGGAGGGATGAATGCGTTGTGACGTTGGAGCGGCACCGCTCAATTGTTTATACGTCACAAGAAAGGGAACATTTTAAACGCTGCTGAGGCGCCGCCGGCGCCTCTGCGATATAACAACGTTGCGGCGCCGCATCAGTCGTATGCCCGCCGATACGGTGAAATCTTTGCGGTGCGGGGCCGCAACGCATCGTGTGCCTCGGCTCTTAGAGCCTAAAAGGCTTGTCGCATGTTAGCTTGGGAGGCGTGGACAAGTCACTTTAGTCATTATGATGCAGTTGAATGAATCAAACTTAAATCAAATCTATGAATGATCTGAAATAAATTCCACCAACTGTATTTTTTGTGGTTGAGTTAAACTTTTTTCTAATTCGATAATTTAATGTGTTTTATAGAGTTTTGTGGAAAATGTGGAAATAGAGTTGGGAAAAAATTGCGATCGCAAAAAACAATCTAATGATATTACATCGATGAGTCATATGTATAAGGGCTAATGTGAAAATTGAGAACTAGGCTCTAAAGCTTTTAAAAGCTCATGACATTTTCTTGTTCTCAAAGTTTCAATACAATCTTGTAAAAAATATATCAAACCTCTCCTCTATTGAAAAGTTGTTAATTTTCACATTGGGACTTATACATAGGACCAGGCTTATACCAGGCTTTCAAGAGGATCAGTTTGGAAATAAATGAAACAGATTATTTTGATTAAAACTTACCACAACATTTTTACAGTTGACCGGCTCGGCAACAACTAAACATGGCCCATCATTGTCCAGCTGTCTTATCCACAACGACACCTGAACTGAACCGCCGTCCTTAGATATGAGCTCGACTACCTGAAAAGTTTAATTATACTGCTTTGACATTTATAAGTAGAAGGTCAACAGCTGCGAGGAACGAGTTTAAAAATAGAACGTATCCCTTTTTATTTTTAAAGAGATGCACTTATAGCATAAAGGGTGCATTAAAATAACATACACGAGTATACAAAAATATACTAATGAGCAGAGGTCGGAATTATAGAGTTAAGGTCTCTGCACACAGAGCGTCGCGTCAAGCAGGACGGCTCTGTGTGGCGTCGTCCGTAATATCTAGTACATTACAACAGCTCAGTGTCGCGTCGCCGTTCCGTCCCACCGCGCCGCGCCCGCACCTTTATTTAAGTATTCATCCCGATTTCATATAGCGAAAGAATAATGTGGATATGCCTCAAATCCCGAAATTAATTATAAAGAGCAGATTTTTTTATGATACTATCAGAAATATAGCAGAAATTATTTCTTCCTGCATTAGAGTTTAGTTTTGTCCATGTTCATTTTAAGACCCACTCTTTCGGAAGCTGAGGGGTCATTGAGAATTGTACTGAGCTTTTCCGTAGTCTCAGCCATGACTACTATGTTGTCGGTAAACCGAAGGTGAGTGATCGCATTAATGACAAGGAGGAGGAAGTGTATAAGTTTGTTAACTTCACCTCAGTTGATGTAGAGAGATCTTTTTCAATGAAAAATAGGAATAAAAATTGTATGCAGTTAATTAACTTCGTTTTATTTGTCTTATCTATCTCCGAGGTTTTTATTGTTATTTATTTGTAATATTGTTGGCCACACGAGAGTTTTCATTAGAAATCCCGGGAAGATCCATATAAATATCGACATTTCGGCGCAAGTAAATACAATAACTCTACCTAATTCTGACTTCTGCTAATAAGGCAACCTAAGGATTCAATTACCAATTTGTTGCATAGCTAATATTTTTACTTTACTATTACAATATAACAGTTATTTTCTAATATATCTTATAACACCCAAGCAAGTTTCGGATGGGAGCTGTAAATCCATAAAATTCTTGGCTATTGATCACTATAATATGCATTTACATCTAAATCATTCTCATGAAACGTTGGTGTCAAAATTTAAACTTTATTGATGTATATTACCTTTCCACTGAGCAAAACAACAGTCCCGTCCTCCGAGGTATCACACTCTTCAGGCTCATGTAAACTGAATGCCTTACAGTTTCTGTTGCGGAGCAGGTCTGAGAAGCGAAGTCCACACAACTCCCCTGAAGAGTAGCCCAGTAACGAACAGGCCTTGTTGTTTACTATCAGAATCTGAAAGCCGTTATAAGTATTTTAAAATAGGTCATGCTTATTCATAAAATTGAAAGAGGTGGCAGAACAATAGGTGTGTTGAGCAACACACAAAAAATGTTTTAAGTAATTTTTCTAAACAAACAATTTCATCATCTTATTTGTCTAGCCTTTTCCCAAATATATTGGTTTAAATTTTCCAGTATAAACCATTTGTGTGGTTAATTGGTCAAATAACTGTCAAAAATAAGTCATGGGTGGATTTGTCATACAAACTATGATTTATGGTTAGCTTATCTGTAAGTTTTGCTATTCATATATGTCATGTTCATTATCGAGTATACGTGGAAAAACAATGATACCATGGTAGGCATTTATAGGGTGGCGAGTGGGCCGTTCTCTGCCCACCCCACCCCAGTATGGTCCAAAGCCTAACTGAATAAAAAATATCAATTCGAAATTGTATGATTCAGTTATGCGTTCAAAAATAACCAGAGTCGAGTAGTTGCAACCCAGGGTCTTTCTTAAATAACTCGAGTAGCTAACCTAGAGTTAACCCAACTAACTTTTACTTTGAGCAGGGTAGGTAGGAGTAAGCGACAATATGCTTGACATTGACAAAATGCCAGGGTAGAGTAATTTACCCAATGACGTCATTAGAGTTAACTCTAAACTCAAATTTGAACGCATCCCTGGGGTCAGGCGCCTTTCCATGACGTGTAAAAACATCAATTGTGCGAGCGAGAAAGAGGGATGGAGCTATACACCCTAATAAGCACCATCACTTTAACAGTTCAGTTCAGGTTGTCAAATAGATTGCGTTAAAAGCTTGTGTTAGCCAACGGTCAATATCGTTCATCATCAACATCATAATTTTCCCCAATCTGTTGTTCCTTCCAATGTCACTTCTGATTATTACTATTGAAAAGAAAAACTGTATGTATTTAAAATCTGCCACCAGTCTCATCTTTACTTCTTACCTTAGAAGTGTTAGGTTCAATGGTGAAGACAGCTTTGCTTGGGTTGATGGTCTGTTGCAAGCGTTCAGTCTGAGACGGTGCAGGGGATCCTGCTACCTCAGGTGCTAGGGATGTATTGAATCTGAGCCCATTTGGCCCATCCACTGTTGGAGGTGTAATAAATTGTCTGTCTTATTAATGAGTTTATATTTCACTCTCTCACACTCTCTTTAAATCACACAGTCAGTCAGGCAGAAAAATGATACTGAAAAATGTGCAATTAGCACATTCCAAAGTGTAGATCTCTATGGAAAATGTGCAAGTAACTCCATCAACACTCTTTTCAATCAAGCTATGTTTTACAAATATTTCAATATTTCAGTTACATGTTTCTTGAAGCTACTACCTTTTGAATGTCTTAAGTTACACAATTCGACATAAGCAATTGTCTTTCTATTGTGTCTCTAATACGGCATTTGATGAGTTAAATGAGAAAAATGTAAACAAAGTAAAAAAAAAAACAAATTCTAAATATAGGCTTTTACTACTACTATTACTAGAAAAAAAACAGTATTAACCTTTCAAATACTTTTATTTGAGACAATAGAAAGACAATGAGAGAATGAATGCAGTCTTTCGCTTGGGGTTTAAAATTATGGGTAAATAAACTTAGCCTGAAATTTTTTTAAAAGAGTACTGAGGCCATAGAACGCAAACAGCAATTGAAGGAACAGAGTTATTAGTTAGCAAAAGTTTGATACACTTCGCTCTATAGCAGAAGTCAATTGATCCCACCTCAATAACAAGTAAATAAACTCCCTTCACATAATTTGATAGTCAAGTAATTACTGATGTTGCAGAATCATGCCTATCAGTAATTCACAATTACCAGTTACTGGATTGTGGATTTCTGAAAGACGCTAAAAGTAAAATTTACATTAGTTTATTCTGTACTGATTATTCAAAGAATATGAATCGGTAACAAACACAAACCTCGAACAAGATCTACAGCCTGTTTCAGTTTTGTTGGCGTTTCCAATTCCATGGTCATAGGTCGCGCCTTACGACTCAGGCGCGGGAAGCTCTGGTTGCCTTCAAAGGAACAGTTGCTGAACACATTCCGGAAACGGTGTTGTGCTCTTGCGGTTCTGTAACCAAAATAAAACTAAGAAAACAATCCTTGATTGTAAAGATCACAGAAACATTAGTTGTTTTTATTATTATTTCCCCATAACAACTGCTGCTTTACTATTATTTGCATTAGGTCTATGAAAACAATGTATATTATTATTTTATGAATAGGTCAGTGAAATGTCAGAGTTATTAAATATGTTCTTACCTGCATTTAAAATCAACTTCAGGGAACTTTTCCGGGGTACGTAAATTTGGATTTTCATCCCTAGGTTCAATGAATGTGAGTTTGGGTTTCTGAAATATTAAAATAGAATATTCATTAATCATTCAAAGAATTTATTGAATTTTGCTATAAATAAAATACTTACTGGTCGCGGTGTTATATTTAGATGCTCGGGCGAGTAAACATCCACAAATCTTCCGAGTCTAGGCTTCACAGGAGTCAAGCTAGACGAATCCCCGACACTATTCCTAAAATACACAATTCCTGTTAACAAAACACCTGAAACTCCAATTGAAAGCTTGCCTGATAAACTAAATGCTAAGAAAATGCTAAAGGTCCGCTTTATGATTTATTTACATCGTTCTAACTTATTTTGGGATGGAAAATCAATACATTAGAGCGCGCAAGTTCAAACTATGAAAGGAGGAGAAAAAAGTTTGTATATCACTTTTACCTTTGGTAGTTTAATAAACCAGCAGATTCCATGTTTGGAAATTGCAAATTATACAAGATATTTTAGGATATTCTGTAGGATGAAATGAATACAATCTCGAATATTCAAAATGCACCGTTGCTTGAGTTTTCAAACAAAAGAAACAAATTGAACAGCTGTGTCGGTTGTCAAACTCGTACTTTGGTTCAGATTAAATTCCATTTTTTTTTAATCGTTTCTATTTTTTTTTATTTGTAATTTAATAATTTCAGGCATTTTATATTTAGTGACAGTGATTAAAATAAGACTCCCACATGCAACTAGAATAATTATTAAGAAATGAAACGATCATTGCAATTATTTGAATTTGAGAACAGCTCCATCTTTGATCTCAAATTTTGCATTATCTTGCGTTGATCTTTAACATTTCAGGTAGATGGCGCTAAACTTCTGTGAGTTAATGCGTTTAAAAATTGCATGGCAAAATAAAAAATAAAAATCCCAATACAAATAATATTCTTCAAAATTCAAAAAGTTGTTTTAAATGAACATCATTATTTTATAAGATGTGAATTGCAACCTTTTAACAGAAAGTGTGTAAAAATTTCAACGTTACTTTCGACTGGGAGCGTGGCGTCTCCTGTAATCCGGCTTCTCGGAGGTCGGAAGCGGAGGATGGTTTGAGGTCGGGGGTCCTGGTGCTGAGTGGCACATGTTGACTAGACGTCCACACTAAGCCTGGTGTTGATATGGATCCCCCGGAGGAGTCTGGGGGATGCAGGTCATCTAAGGAGGGGCGAAGCGGGCCAGGGGGGAAACCCAGCAGCCAAAAGTCCCCGCATCGGGCAGTAGTGGGATAGCGGCTGGGAGTGGGCGCTCAGTATCAGCCTGACCAATAAAATCAGACCCGTTTCTTTTGCAATTTTTTCCTGCAAAAACTATCTTTACTCTGTCTTTGTGACTCGTAACGTTACAGTATTTTTGATAAATATAAGAACGTTACAGTATTTTTGATAACTATAAGCCTTTTCTTTTTTTGTATTTGGGGAAATTATCCAATGACGCGAGTGCGTGTCAAACTTGCTGACTAAAATCTACTCCCGTTCCTTCTTTACCTTCGTTCTAGGGCGCCGGAATCATCTTTCGCCCCTATAGCCCCTAGCTAAAGGGTTAAGTACAAGTTATTATTTTTTTTAATTGACTTGCTCGAGATTTAGATCATGATTGAAGTTTAAAGAAAAATAACTTTGTTTATTTATTTCTTTACGAGACGATTAAACAAGTGGTACCTAACAATACTACAACACGGATGACACTGCTGGCGGTGCAGTGGTCGAGTCGGGAATACTGTGCTGGGCGTCACGGGTTCTATTCCCGTGTGAAACAAATATTCGTGTGGACTACCTACAGATGTTTTTGAGTTTTGTTTTTGAGTAATTCCTAGTGTGCATTAGAATACAGGTGCAATACATTATAATGTTTTGCAGTATTTGGCAACAAATGTATGGAGTCAGGTCTCACCAGATATCGCTGAGGTAGTCAAACATAAAATTCTCAGCTGCATTTTATCTACTCGTAGAGGCGCCTCTTCCAATTAAGCCCCAATTTTTTTTTTAAGCCCGATTCAATTTGTGAATAATTAAAACAGCTACTGAACTTCACTCGAAAAAATTACGCCAAAACCCTCGAAATACATCTGAATACCTACCCCTAGCCAAGTTGCTAATCTATAATCATTAGTAGAATGCTTCAAATGTACGGGAATGACGTCATCTCAACGCTCAGTCACGTGGTCACAGCAAAAGAATTGGGGGCGTGGACAACTCGAGGCGTTCGACGCAAGAGAAATTGATGTAACTTGGCTAGAGGGGCAGAAACCACAAAATATGATAGGTACAGAAGTCAATCTACATACAAAGCGCGCTCGAGCAACGCACACATAGACACTGCACACGGACACGATATCTCGGAGCGTCTCGGACCACTCGTCGAACAGTTCCGGCTCAAACGCTAGCGTCCACCGAGCGTAGGTATAAAAAGTCAAGTACATACATATGATTGTCTTCTGTATCTATCTATTTTGTGCAGAAACTGAGAAACAATCTCAAGAATGTTGCTGCATGTCATTCATTTGCCCATTGCACGAGATCCCGTAACTACTTACAAGATGAAGATGAAGGTTAAATAATTAAAAAAATATATCATTTTATATGTTACCTATCGACTTTTCCTGGAACGTTACGTGGGTAAGTACGTTTATGTTCCGGTTACTGCGTGCACTTTCAAATCCCAAGGTCCTTTTAGTGGCACATTCACGTTCCATACAAATCCGTATAGTAACTCTTATTTTCTAAGTCGTAGGGGTGATTTTCATTGTATGTAAATGGGTATGGTCCTATAAATTGTAGATTAATTGTTATTATAGATTTAGTAGGGCGTTGTTTTACGGATGTTGGTGGATTTGGCTGGTAATTGCGTATAATGAGAGACTGGCAGGTTTGTGTGGGCACGATTGCGAATGTAGGTAATATGAATAAACACTAATCGTGATCTGATCAGGGATAAGGGTTAGATTATTTTAGAGATTGTAATTTATAAAACAATCGTTAATTTGTGATGGATACGTTAATTTTGTAAGGTCTTCTCGTTGTTGAGATCACAGAATAGAGGTTTTTTTTTTATTATCATACTGTTTTTTCCCAGCGTTTGATAACTATTTTTTTTTTTAACTTATGAAATAAATAACGCAATGGAAAGGACTATGCCCAGGGTTCTATGAGGGCAAAATTTAAAAAAAATCTCCAAATTGTTACTTTTTTATAGAATTATTCATAGAATACGTTGTAAACTATTAGATTCATATCAAATTGATTTTATCTTTTAAAATGATCATAATACTTCGGGAGTTTATTTTCGCAAGATTGAATATGGTGTAGTTGCATTTAAGTAATTAAAACTGGGTGATGGATAATTAATTACCTTGGCTATGGCTAAATCAAGTTTATTAAAAGATAACCATAAAATATTTATTATTTAAATATCCAAAACTTTATTGCTTAAAGTCATGAAATGAAACTTGTATTAACAACTAACAACATGACATTATTATACTTTCTCAGGGGGACGGCGCGAACGCAGTCCCCACTACCAAAAATTACGCATCCGAGTTATCCACATTAGGGATAATCGCAGGGGTCAACCTAACCGCAGTGCAATGGAAAGGCCTCGCCCTGGGGGAACCGCCTTCTTGATCACGGTATCCCCTATGCCAGGTAAGTATGAGTTCTCTACAGTAGTTTGCGAGGGTCATTCAGCGGCGGAGAATCTTAACACCGCGATTCAGAAACGTGACGTAAAAGTACAACGCCATCTAGTTAGGAATTTACAAACAACGCGCATCGCGACGCTGCTTGTTGCAAACTTCACACAGGTCTTTGGTAGGAATAGTTTATAAGTTACTATGAGGAAAGTTTGGAGTATGATGGAATATGTATGGCTATAAAACTGTAAGGATGGGAGATAGTGAAAAGGCGTTTGTATTTTAATTGTGGAATGAATTGAATGTCTATTTTACTTTATGTCCATATAAAATTACTCGCACCCTTTGCCTGGCTGCCGTCCTAACCCCATTTGACTTTATTCTTTCTTCTAATTATGGTTTACTTCCTTTATTTATAACTAGCTTTTGCCCACGACTTCGCCTGTGCGTACTACATACATTCACTTAGGAATAAAGCAGCTTTCTAACGGTGAAAAAAAAAAATAAGCTATCGGACCAGTACTTTACAGTACCTACAACAAACAAAACCAACTAACTTAACCTCTATAAAATATTAGTGTAGATATGCAAGTTCTAAACCCCTATAAAAAGGTCGTAATAAAGTAGTTCTATGTCAGCTAGGCCCATTATTGTATTGCACGTTACATACACGTGATATAAACATTTTTTATAACTATCAATATGAATACTTAACAAAGATATCCCTACCTATAGGAGGAAACGGAAGCTTGTTACATAGTGGCGTACGACTTTTGAGAGCGAGCTTAGGTAATGAACGTTAAACAATTTTCACATGACATCTATAAAATTACTGTGCGCCAATCTGCAATCAACAATCAATGCTGTCATGTTTATACCCCACTGCAGTAAAAGCCGAGAAAAACCATAGCATACCATAATTATATTCCTTTCGAATACCGTCAATTAGAGACACAATAGAAAGACAATGCCAGCGCGAACACGACAGATGCGACAGTGTTCGCTTGGGGTTTAATTAATTAAGAGGCCATAATTAACATCTTCCAACCCCTTTCAGGTTTACCTACTACAAACACAAAAAAACTTAGACATTTAAAATTATTTCTTTAACTTAATCGAACGCTCAACATGTCAGAGAAGAAAAAGACAGAACTGTGTCAGTTTTTATACTCGCTAAACAAATCACAGTGTTCACCTCAAATCTATTGTCCATCTTGTTCATTATCCTTTATAACCGTATTCATACAATTTGGATCAACACATTTTGTTTTTGTAAAAAATCTTTTGGAAAAAAATGTGCCGTGTCCTTTGTTTAGGTAAAAAGCAACGACTACGTCAATCATTTCCGAGTTTGTCTATTGACGTTGGTCATTATGAGTTGTTTTATTTATTTATTTAAACTTCATGTACAGTAGTGGTACATAGAAGGACTTAAAGTAATAAGCAGAGGTCGGAGTAGGTAGATTGATTTAAGGTGGTTGACGTCAAACGTAGAGGATAATATGGATATGCCTCCAAAATACCGGAACTTCATATTTATTGTGATATTTGTTCCGGAATTTTGAAATTAGCACGAATTTGTGTTTAAGGTGAAAAACGTATTAATAATATCAATCTACGCTGCCAGTGTGAAAGAAATCAGTATTTTATTTTATACAAATTAAAAATAATTGTTCATTGAATTCAATCAATCATTCATATAATAAACAATTTTGTTAGCCTATCTGTATGTTTTTTTTATTTTATTTTATTCCATAATTCCAATCCCGCTAGTTTTTCCGGCACTTCCCGCACATTATGCATAAAATGGTATGTCCATATTATAATTTCTTGACGCAAGTATATAAAATCAATTTACCTACTCCGACCTCTGGTAATAAGGCACTCTCAGCCAGTGTACTTACGGGTTAAAAAGACAACACTGTGGTAGGTTTGCACAATAAACAAATAACAGATACTTCAAAAACAACAGATTGTACCTACTACTACTACACTCGCGAGTAACTAAAAAACCGGCCAAGTGCGAGTCGGACTAGCGCATGGACGGTTCCGTACTGTCCGTAGCAAAAAACTGCAAAAAAATCACATTTGTTGTATGGGAGCCCCACTTAAATATTTATTTTATCCTGGTTTTACGGTTTTGTACCACAAAATGAAAAAAGGAACCCTTATGGGAACACTTTGTTGTTCGTCCGTCTGTGTGTCTGTCAAGACTCTTTATCTCGAGAACGCGTGGAGGTATCGAGTTGAAATTAAATTCTGTCCGCACACCCGAGTCTGCGGACTCTTGAAACTGTAAAAAAAATCAAAATAATTAACGAAAAAAAAACTGTCTAGCTATCACGGTTTATGAGATACAGCCTGGTGACAGACGGACAGGTGGACAGACAGACAGACTGACGGGCGGACAGACAGTGGAGTCTTAGTTACCCGGGTCCCGTTTTACCATTTGGGCACAGGACCCTAAAAAAGCCTAAACCCTGAATATTTTTTTATAATAATGATGTTAATTTAAAGCTGTGTTTCAGGCTTTACAACGGTATATCGTTTTTGAAAAACACTTCAAAATTATTTGAAAAAAAAAAAAAACATCTGTAAGTATGCTGTAGACGTTGAATCGATTTGGTTGCTCGCGCGTGTAGTTCTAATTTCAAAAAATAAAACTAGGCAGGCGCCAAATAAACGTGGACTAATGTCATTGACCCTCCTCATACCCTCCTACATTTATTGACATTCTTAATTTCAAAAACGGAATTATAAAAAAGACAAAAAAAAAAACATAAAAAACACATAAAGCTGTCTTGAATAGACATCTATCGTAATCCTTTACCTTTTCTGAAAAACAGTTCATTGATGGTTTTTCTATCTTCGATATGTAGCTCGCCGTCAGGCCGTCCGGTAACTGTCCGGACCAAGTCGTCGACGGCGCGCACTGTTCCCGCGCGCCTCAAGGAGTTGTCAGCAACAGCAGGGACCCAGCCGGGTCGAAGCCTACTGGAGCCAGGGTTATCCGAAAGGGCGCTCGAGCTCCGGTATGAAGGCTAGAAGGAACGGGGTGGGTCTTTTAGTCAGTAAGAGTCTGACACTATCGCTCCGCCCAAGAGCGGGGGATGTCGATGCATGATTTTTTCCCACCGAAAAAAAAGGGTACCTTCGATATATCGGAGATATTAGGAAAAGGTCAATGTACTTTATTTTAAGTTTATCTGGCGCCTTGTTATAACCAAAAAGAAAGAACAGTGCTTGCTACACCTCTAAAGAGTCTAAAGTACTCCATCAACAGTTGAGTAACCCGTAATCCGAAGTCTAGACTCCACAGGCGGTGCGTAGGCGGTCTAAAATCTATTTGATTTTTTCAGTATTATTTATGTATTTAAAGTTGCGAAAGTTTTTGAAAGTATATTGCGTTGTATTCAGCGAGGCTGACTTCATTGTTATAGCTTTAGTTACCAACACAATAGGGTAGTTTCCAGGGTCAAAATAATTACATTTTATTTAGTCCGTATTTTAGATTATAAAAAAATATTGGACACGTATTTTACCTTTTTTCGATTAAACAAAAAATAACAAAGATATAGATAATACACTTTTACACATATTTTTTTTTTGTCAATTTAAACTAGATGAGGCCGGTGATTCCCAGCTGAAAAGAAACACCGAAACAAACCTATGGGTCAAAGTCTCTTTTAAAATCCATACAGCAAACATGAAGGTTGAAGTCTGAGATGGTCTTTTGAAAAAAGAACCACACAGTTCTGAGTGGAGCTGTCCAGTCAGTGCAAGCATTTGTCAGTTTGCGTGTAGCTCAACTTAGGACTAATAAGGAGCTCAAATAAATTGATTCATTAAACCCCAAGTGACGGTGTTCGCTTTGGGTTTAATGTTCGGCGTTCGCGCTTCTATTGTCTTACTATCGTGTCTTCAAATTGACGGTATCTGAAAGGTATTATTTTTAGATTAAATAAATACAGTTTTTTGGGTAACTGTACTTTAATGTCTTTTTCTTTGTGGTCCCAATCATCATCATTTCAGCCGAAAGAGGTCCACTGCTGGACATAAGCCTATGTCCAAGCGTCGTCACAACGACCGGTCCTGTGCATCTCGCATCCATCGGATTCCCGCTACTCTCAACAGATAATCGGTCCACGTTTTGGGAGGCCTTCTAACGCTGCTTCTTCTAGTACAGGGTCGCCATTCCAGAACATTCACAGATAGAGATATGCAAAGAACGGATTTTCTGAAATTCACCCCCCAAGGGAAAGAATCGGGGGGCCAAAGCTTGTAAGAAGAAACCGACTTATACGCGGACAAAGCCGCTGGCGAAGCTAGTCTACACTAATATAATAAAGAGGTAAAGTTTGTTTTTTGTTTGTAGGAGGTAATCTCTGGAAGTAATGGTCCGATTGCTAATTTTTGTTCACCGATAGAAAGCTGCTTTATTCCTGAGTGACATAGGCTATATTTTATGTACGCGGGCGAAGCTGCGTGTAAAAGCTAGTCTATTATAAATGAGTAAGAAGCACAAGAGCAACTGTAGTCCCTGTGTTACGGATCTCCAAAAGAGTCCATTTGACGAGCTAAATTGAACTGTTAGAGCTATGCATTAATCGAGATAAAAACTGCGTAATCTTTAGCAGTCATGAAGAAGCGTATACCTAACCTATCGTACATTACCTACCGTTATTACCTATATATATATATGTATCGATATATAGGTAATAGCGATATATATATATATCGCTATTACCTACCGGTAATTACCGTCGAATCAATCAAATTCTATAGCCTAATATAATTGAACCGACAAATCCAATGAATACTAAGTAATGTTAGTGCATTTAGGTAGGCTAAAATTGCATTCGGATCGGACATTCCGTGGCCTGGCGACTGGTAGGCTAACCTTTGGTTCGGCGTGACATTACGTTCACCGTAGCGGTCATGGGACAGACATACGACTTAGTAATTCAATGTAAGTTTTAGCTAAAATAGGCCAAGTGTGAGTTGGACTCGCGTGAACGTACGGTTCCGTACCGTCCGTACTTAGGAAAAAAACGTCAACAAAATCACGTTTGTTGGGGCCCAACGGGGTCGAAGCCTACTGGGGCCAAGGATTCGTTTCTGAAAGGAAGGTTCGGCCCCAGTACGACAGGCAACGAAGGAACAGGGTGTGGGTTTTTAGTCAATAAAAATCTGACACTATCTCCCGCTCCGCCCAAGAGCGGGGGATGTCATTGGATGATTCTTCAACCTAAAACAAAAAAGGGGAGCCCCTACATATATATTAGTTTTATTCTGTTTTTAATAATACACACAACACCTATGAAAATTCCAACTGTCTAGCTATCACGGTTCATGAGATACAGCCTAGTGACGGACAAATATACAGCGGAGTGATAGCAATAGGGTCCCGGTTTTACTCATTGGATACGGATCCCTAAAAAGACTATCGTCGTATGTCGTGCGGTGTACTAATTAGAATTACACCTTCTCTTTGTAGGCTCACGTATGCTGCTGTAAGCGCAAGCTAGGTTTAAAGACTACCGACACCCTTGCGAATGTAGTAGCTCCTGTTCAAATCATTTATTTTATTATTGACTAGCTTTTGCTCGTGGCTTCACCCGCGTACATAAAATAGAGCCTGTCACTCAGGAATAAAGCAGCTTTTTATCAGTGAAAAATTTTTAGCGATCGGACCTTTCGCAAGACCGCGTCTAGGTGCCGGTAATCGGGATCGGAATCCCGGCGGCGGCTGGGGCGTCAGGGCCGTTGCATCACGCGTGAGGCAAACTTCTACCTTATTCTCCACCGTCTCCTCCGGGCGGTCCACACAATGGTGACAACCGGGCGTCACTTCCACACGAATCCGATGCAGGAACCTGACCACGACCTGGGATATATCTTACCTGTTGGAAAGCCACGATGTGGCAACTCTTACGAACAATCCTGCAACCCTGGAAGGATGATAAGCATCCTAAAGACAACATAAAATTAAATTTTAAAATTAGTCTTTGCGAAACAACATTAAAAAGCCTTCGTAACAATATCGAAAGTAAAATAATATTCCGAAAATTATTTCCGTTTTGCCAATTTTGCCATAAAATAGGTATAATTTATCTGGTCGATTAAGCTGCGGATAATCGACAAATACTTTAAACTAGGTTATAATTAGATTAGAAATAATATAGAAGATTGTGCAACATGTATCGGTTCATCGGTTTTTTCGATCACGAAATTGACACACTTATAAATCGATTAATATAATTTCTACTTTCGATTTGGGCTGCCTGGAGCGCCTAACTGCCGCAATGCGTTAAAAAGACAACAGTTTTGATGTAATTTTCAGCAATTCAGGTCGGTAAAGCCCGACCTTTGGATGTCAAAAAAAAACAGCCTAACCATCAAAATTAAATTTTTCAGTGCGCTTGGGACATGCCTGACGAAATTCCGGTCTAACCGTAAAAATCTATTTTTGAGTGCGATTCGCTTGTGACATAGCTAGCAAAATGTGAATATGCTTTAATTGTATTATCAATAGGATCGTGCTTGACCATTATCTAACCTGATGATAAGCGATGACATGGTTGACGATGGAGTACACTTGCTGAAAAATAATCTGTTCAGACCCCAGGTTCAGGCTGTCAGGAGTTACAATTCTTTGAAAATCTCGGTTTTTATCATTTGTACTTAAACTTTCCTCTTGAATCATTCTGTATATTGGTTTAAGATAGGAAATCATCCAAAAACTTCTCTCGCTCTCGGGTCGATCGCAAGGGCCGCTGGGGCTTGATGAAGTGCGGTCCCTCACACCCGGCGGCCCCCTTCGCTAGCATTACTGCTTTGCAGAAGGAGGCGACCGCCTGCCATTGCTCCTCGCTCCGGACCATGGCCTGTACCATGGCGCGGTTTCAGTATATTGGTGAAAAACGCTTAAATCATTTTACTAATGGACTTTGTTTTATAATGTGTAACATAATGCACCTCAACGTACTGGGATACAGCCGTACGGCTTTCATTACTTAATTGGATTAATTAATGTAACAACACTCACAACAATACAACCTATACTATCGGCTATTCGGTATGTAGATTCGACTCGGCATTCACTAAGGATCATAATATTGCCAAATACTCCACTTCAAGCCCAATTATGTCAGTATTAACAACCTAATGCAAAAATAATTGCTCTATTTAGAAGCTAGATATCATCTGCACAGGGTCATTAGTCTAAGTAATTAGACGTAAAACTTCAAATATTCTAACTAGCTACATGTATAATTGCGTTATCGTCTAGAAAGGCCTGATGTAACGATATACGATTGATATAAAAGCAATTAATGGTAACGCATTAGATAACTGGACTGAATGTGTAATTTGGCTATTGTTTTGGTTTAAAATGAAGGCAGATGGTCGAACGATTCCGTGCGTTTCCACTGCACTAAATTAAACATTTAAAAATCAGGATTACTCATTCATCATCATTATATCATTGGTAGTACGATTAAGCCACCCCCCTAACTGTAAAAATGGGTTTTAACAATTTATCCCACTTATATTAAAAATTGTGAAAGATTGTGATTAAGTGTGTATGTTTGTTACTTCGTCACGTTCCAACGGATTTCGATGAAACGTAGTAGGTACATGGGTAGATCATGTCCTGGATTGCCACATAGAAGTAAGCAAAAAAAAGCATATTTTTTTCCCAGTGTGTGTTTCTTTGGGACAATTCTCTACTTTCGCGAGGGTAAAGTCGCTGGCAGCAGCTTATTTGTGGTCTGTCTCCACCAGGTTGTATCCTCTTTCTTTGAATGAAATTATTTGTCTTATTGCAGAGTTGTGCTTTTCGTTTGTAAAATTCAACTATTCTAAATTCAAGTTTTTCAGCTTGCCTATGCACTTCCTTTTCCGTCATCACTATAATGCGATGGGACGGGAATCTGATAAGAACGGACGAGTATCTGTGATGCAAAATCATCAGGGTGACAGATTAATATAAAATGGAAAACCCTATAATACTTTTTTTCCCGGCTGAGCAACCAACACTCAGTATAGTCACGCTTTGGCCACAACCCCTACGGAGCGGTTAAAAGCGCGTCGGTTACTAAATACCGTATAACAATGGAACCACGCCATATTTAAACCATCTCAATCGGAAGTACCAGAGCATAGACAAAAAGAATCGTTCCGTAACTTATATGTATTCGCTATATCCGTGATAGGTTTGCGTGAAAGTGATCCACGTGGGCAGACGATGGTCCGGCGAGATTAATGGCAACCTGATCGATTAGATGGACCAAAATGTTTTGTTTTTATTCGAGTGGGTGTATTGGAAAGATAATAATGTAATCAACGATTAGGCCAGTATCTTATAATTATGTGTTTATTATACTAGAATTCAATCTATCTTCAAATTCTCTTACATGCTTGTACATACACTTTACATTTATACTAATAAAATAAAGAGATACTTAAAGTTTTTTTTTTTGTTTGTATGAAGTATACTCCGAAAGTACTGGTCCGATTGCTAAATTTTTTTCAGTGCTTCTTTATTCCTGAGTGACATAGGCTATATTTTAAGTACGCGGGCGAAACCGTTGACAAAAGCTAGTTATAAATAAACTAGCTGAACCAGCAAATGTTATTCTGTCAATTTTAAATCCTGCTCGGTCTACCAAGAGCGGGAGAAGTTTTTATAATTGCCCACTCGAAAAACAATGTTCGTTGGAATATATCAGAAAGTTTTACTATTATACAGAACTAGTTTTTGCCTGCAGCTTCGCCCGCGTACATAGAATAAAGTAACTTTCTATCAGTGAAAAAAAAAATTGCAATCGGACCAGTATTTCCAGAGATTACCTCCAACGAACAAAAAAATTAAAAAAAAAAAAAAACAAACTGCCTATTTAATAAACTAGTGTAGATGATATTGCAAGATTTATAATTGCTCTGAATGTAGTCTGATACTCGTATATATAATTAACCAGAAACTATAGACTGCTTTCCGTACAAACCTCTCTATCTTACGTGTGAACATCAAGATCAGTTCTTCGGCCACATTGCCAGGAAAAATGGCACAACCTTGAATAGCTAATCATAACTAGCATGGTTGATGGCAAACGACCAAGAGGCCGCATTCCAAAAAGATTGGCAGATCAGCTCCCTTAGCCAAGTAACAACCGTTTCGCTTGCACCGAACGCTTCGAGTTGACCTTGCCGCCAATTATTTTTCTCTCACCACGTGACTGAGCGTTGAGACGACGTCATTCCCTTACATTTGAAGCTTTCTACAAGCGTTAACTAATGCAGATTAGAAACTTGGCTAGGGATACAGGTCCGCTCCACACTGGACACCCAATTGCACGTCGCACTTCATGACGCTGAGAACCGTCACAGATGGCGAGATACCATCAATAAGAAGCTAATCCAGTGGGAACTCACGACCCTCAGTAATGAGGAATACGACTCGAGGAGGACGAGGATAGGTCTTTTGATAGATTTCGGAATTAATGAAAGATTTTATTTAACAAACCAAAGTTTCGTAGGTATACACAGTAGCGTAACTAGCATTTTTTACGCCCGGTGCGAGCTTCTCTACCTGCGCCCCTAGAAAAAAGTACAATACGAACAAAAATAACTATTAGATATTTTTGCGCCCTTCCAGGGACTGCGCCCTGTGCTTGGGCACCGCTGGCACCGCACTAGTTACGGCACTGGGTATACATCATTTAGAATTAAAATTGTCTTAACCTACAAATTAACTCTGCCCAGGAAGAGAAACCTTACCGGAGACTGTAAAGAGCTTATTATCTTGTGCGTACAAATGTCAAATGAATGTCAATGTTTCTGCACTAGTGCGATCTTTATTTTGTTAAGCTGTTGTTGCTGACGCTGACGTGGTTTTGTGTCAGTAACTTTAGGTCTTCAATATGTCCTTGCTTTGATGCAATATCGATCATATATGTCAGTCCATGAAGAGAAAAGAGGAGCTTGTCATTAATCTTTAAATTAGGTACCTTATTTTTAAGTGTATGTGAAAGTTGAGATACCTGTCTAGTATTTTTATGTAAAGTTCTTGTTACAAAATTTCAAAACTATATTATGAAAAAATCACAAAGTTATAAGCTGGTTTTGTCAGAAAAAATACAAGGTCACCGGGCCATCCAGGCGACTGAGGGCTTTTTTTTTTCATCATTCCTTTCACGCCGGGGCTGAGTTACCTTTCGTAGCTAACCCTGACCCCAATAGGCTTTGACCCAGCTGGGCTCCAGCTGTTGCTGACAACTCCTTAAGGCGCGCGGGAACAGTGCGCGCCGTCGACGATTTGGGCTCCGAAATGTAACTCAGCCAGACAGTTACCGGACGGTCGGACAACGAGCTGTCCATTGCTCGCAGGGGTTGTTTTGCACTTGTAACCAGCTGTTTGATGGCGCCTAACGCTACGACCTGTTGTGACTTGTATTGAGCTTAATTTCCAATTTGTGATACTTTTAAATATTTTGGGAAAAAATCCATTCAGTTATTGATTCTGAACAAACTATATTCAGATTTCGCATAAACTACAAATAATGTGTGTGTGGAATCGCCAAATTTAAGTGGAAATGGGCAGGACACATTGCACGCAGAACGGATGGTCGATGGGGACGAAAGGTTCTGGAGTGGCGACCACGTACCGGAAGACGCAGCGTTGGACGGCCTCCGACAAGGTGGACCGATGACCTGGTCAGGGTCGCGGGAATCCGATGGATGCGTGATGCACAGGACCGGTCGTTGTGGCGACGCGTGGGGAAGGCCTATGTCCAACAGTGGACGTCTTTCGGCTGATATGATGATGATGATGACAAATAAGGTTGTTTATATGTTATATTACAGCAATCTATATTCATAATATGTCTTTCATCATCATCATCATCAGCCCTTTTTAATGTTCCCACTGCTGGGACTCAGGCCTCCTCTCTAGGAGAGGGAAATGAATGGAAATATGTCTTTACTTAATTATAATCATCAAAACCATCAATACTACCCGCTTAATTCAAGTAACCTTATTGAGTGACTTTTTTTTTAAATAAGCCAATAGTCATATTTTAATAAGCATAGAATCCGAAACTGCAAAAATAGTTAAGAAAATTTTGAATTTTGTGGGCTACCTCTTTTTTATGTTGGGAAAAATCATCCAATGACAACCCCTGCCCTTGGGCGGATCGGAATATAGTGTCAGACTCTTACTGACTAAAAGTCCACCCCGTTCCTTCTAGCCTTCATACCGGGGCTCGAGATCCCTTTCGGATAACCCTGGTCCCAGTACGCTTCGACTCGGTTGGGCCCCTGCTGTTGCTGACAACTCCTTAAGGCGCGCGGGAACAGTGCGCGCCGTCGACGACTTGGGCTTGTTCCGGACAGTTAAGGTCAGTTAACTTCGTTTTTACAAGCTTTTATTTAGATCACCAGTCCCGAGGTTTGCCATTATGTTTGTAATCAAATCTGAAAATTAAATTTGATCCACTTTCGGCCACCGATTGTGCTGAAATTTTGCATGCATGTGTAATTCAGACGACAATGCCAAATTATTATGACATGGAGATGATCTGACGATGGAACCGGTAGCTATATGAGCTTGGTAAACGACACAACTCCATTGAGTTTGGGCTCGTATAATTTGTCTTGAATATTAATTATATAGCTATTATACCGTGCTATAAAAGCTTGTTATGAAAAAAATTTTTTCTTTAAAAACTTGTGTCCTATTAAACTTTCTTTCGTTAAGAATTGCTTTTTCGAATTCGTTTGCCATAATTTTATGTTTGGTGTTGCTGGGAACGGCTGTTTATAAAGTAAGTAGAACTTTTATAATATTATGCAATAAACATCACGTATTTCGGAATCTATAACATTACTTATAGCAAGGATAAATCAGCTATAAAGATAGTAAAAATACAAGCCTTAAGGCTTTTTACCAGTAATAGCGTTAAAAACAGCAGTTGCCACCAGTACAGTCGCATACACTTCCTGACTTGTTCGGTAATTAAAAATTTAATTGACAACGTTTTTATGACATTTCGGAGATGACTAAGATCATTTCCGTGTAAATATATCGTGTGTATGTTACTTTGTAATTGTCTTTTTTGTATAACTCGCTGACTGTACTCTTCCTGGTGTTGAAGATTTTTAGGATTGTAGAGATGTTTGAGAGCAGTGGCCCAATGGTAATGGCCTCGACTAATACTAAATCGCGGGGACGAACCCAGCCAGATGTACTTAGTGCAATTTATTTCTCTACCACTGTCCTAATGGCTACAACTTGGGTATCTTTAAGTCAAGAGTGAATATGTTACTTAGGTAATCAGATAGGCCTCGCCACTTTCTATCAGGTGCGTAGCGGTCAAGCGCGAACCGTCTACACTAATATAATAAAGAGGTAAAGTTTGTTTTTTGTTTGTAGGAGGTAATCTCTGAAAGTACTGGTCCGACTGCTACAATTTTTTCACCGATAGAAAGCTACTTTATTACCGAGTGACATAGGCATATTTTATGTACGTAGGCGAAGCCGCGGGCAAAAGCTAGTTAACAATAAAAAAAGACACTGGATTTTAGTCACTAACAGTCTGACATTCCCTCCTGTACAATAGTAATGACTTCTTCATCTTCTTCCTGCCCTTGTCCCACTTGTCACTATCATCATTAACTCCCTTTTCATTCATATCACTCCTCATACTTCCCACAAAAAATAATTACACAATGTTGATACACCGTATTTGATAAACCAGTTTTCTTTTCAATTAAATAGTAAATGATGTGAGTCTATAATTAAACCGTCTCATCAGGCGTAATCTGGAATGTTATGTAGTTTGACGTAACAGCTTCGTGCTATCATTTTAATAACAAAATTTAATTGAAAGAAACTAGGCTTGTTTGAACGTGTTGCTCCTATTAAATGATTTGGATCAAGTACAAACTAGACCGGATATGATTGGTTTTCGTAATAGCGAAGCCTTTTAAGGATTTTGTTCTTGTACAGTTTTTATTTTTGAGACATAAGTTCCGAGATAGTTTTCGGAACATAAGTTCCGGTAATTACCCCAAATTGAATACAGCCACTAAGTTATACGAACTAATCATTGAAATTTCTGACTGCACTCAAATTTTTACTATGAAACCTGCCTGATTCTGTCGGTACAGGGATTAATATTATTATTATTTCTATCCTGTTTGGTCACATTGCTGGCCGAGGCCTACCTCTATTCTTTCCAATGATCACGATTCCTTGCTTCCTCTCTCTAATTCTCAAGGAAGACCTCTAAGGTCTTCCCACCAACTCCTTCGTTGTCTACCGCGGTACTGGATTGCTGTCACTAGGCACTAATCCTGTTTTTTAAGGGCCCACAACTGCAGATACAAGTTACTACATTAAATTTAGAAATGGTAAAAGCGACGTTAATGTCTATAGCGACGCCCGTTACTGTGCTCAGGATTGCAAGTATGCCTATTGGAAGGTGTTTACAAACTATTACAAATTATCATTTAACAGACCATGTTGTCAGCTGCTGTCCCTTCAATCACCAAAGCCGACACAAAAAACTCAAGAAAAGGCTAAAATTTCTCGCTTTAACGCAAATTAATTGATCCGTAACAACCTACAATAAACACTACTATTATAAATAGTGACGACTCTATCCGCACTATTAGATATTATCAAGTGGTTTCGCAAACACGTAGCCAATGGATTTTCGATGGTAACGGTTGAATAATAGTTATTGTAGTACTATTGTATCGCCATCCGGTGTTTTAACACTGAGTAATAGCTGTATAAATGCCTAATAAGGCTCCAACATAAAACGCGATGCGATGTCGTCTGGTAAAGTGTCGGTTGAGGTGACCATACAAAGTGCGATGTGAATGAGTTCGCAATTTCTTGCTATGTGTCTTCGCATTGCAGTTTTGGTTTTTGCCAGAAGTAGCTAAGGATAGAGAAGAGTGGAAGAAGGGAAGGGATATTTTTGCCATGCAAATGAGGTGCTTATTTGCATGGCAAAGTATCCTTTTCGTTCAACAGGCTCATAATACTAAACGAGTCGGACTTGCGTGACTGAGTTTTCCACACAAAGTTACCTATGAAAACAGATCTATTCCCGAATTGAGTTACGAAGATTTTTCCGAATCGCAAAAAAGTTTTCTTTTGTGTAATAACAACAAATTGACAGTTTTCAGATTTTTTCCTATACTTTTACTGTAAGACCTTGCTTCATGTCAAATTTCAGGACTCTAGGTCAACGGGAAGAGTACCTACTCTATGAATTTTGATTCCCTCGAGACTGTCGAAAGTACGTTTTTGTCACATAAATCGAAGTATCTTTTTTCTCGTTAACTTACAAGTTTGATTTTTTATAGCTTCAAGAGTCCGCAGACATGAGTATATGGTTTTAATTGAGGAAAACAAAGAAAGAGGCAATTCAACTCGATACCTCTACGCGTTCCCGAGATAAAGGATCTTATCTTAACAGACAGACAGACTGACGGACGGACAACAAAGTGATCCTATAAGGGTTCCGGTTTTCCCTTTTCAGGTACGAAACCCTAAAAAGCATTTTTAGGTTTCCACATTATTATTATTGTTAGGCTCGTGCTTGACCAATTTCAAATTGTAAGTGATGATGACAATTTGATCGACGCTGGAGCATACTTGCCTAAAAGTAATCTATTCATTCTTGTAGCTATCAGGAAACACAGACTCCGGAAGGTAATTCCAAATAGCCGTCGTACCAATCGTTCTATAGTATGACGAAGGACCCGATTCTAGTTCGAAATGGTCTTAATTTGAACATTACCTTATTTGCTTCATATTTGCGAAATATAGAACTAGGTGTGGCTTTTGTCCAGTATCGTATTAGCCTTAGGCTGTCCATTCTATAGGCAATTTAGCGCGGAGCATATCAAAGCACATAATGACTTGACCTATGCAAGACCTTTGCAAAGTACATTGACTATAACATCTTGATTATGTTATTACAAACGGAATGTACTATAATTAGTACTTCATTAAAGTCATTGACATTGTACTATACATAGGTCAGTGTGCATTATGTCATAGATAGGTAGAGGTATATGATAAAATAAATGAATTGTTGCCAGGTGTAATAAATGTTGATATAATCATGGCCTCTTTGGTTTGTTGGTCATGGTCTTAGCTCTTATCGAGTACCTATGTCATTCAGTACTGACAGAAACCTTTTAACCAATGTATTTATAGGTTAATGGTCTAATGGCTAGTTTATACAGTGCGAGCTAGCGTACGAGTCAGCCTGCTGAGTACTGCAGTAACTGTTTGAACGTCACTTACGAGTAACTCGCACTTGTGAGTTGGACAGTAGCTCGCATCCGAGTTACTTCAAATTTTTTTGGTTTTATTCGTCTGCTCGCCCGGCAGCAACTCGTACATGGCAGCAACTCGGCCGTCGCTCGCATCGTTTGGACGAGTTCAGCAGTAGCTCGCCAGTGCCAGCTGGAAAGAGAGTAGACATCGCGACGTGATAAACTCGCTAGAAGATTGGATAGCTACTGTCATTTTGAAAACAACTAAGGCGAGCCGAGCTACTGGCATACGACTAGGCAATACGAGTAGCTGCGTATAGTCTAGTCAGTAACTTACATTGTGTAAACCAGCCTCTATTTGTTTTAGTTTGTTGACTATATATAAAAATAAGTTCGCCACAAGCTCAAGTTCAAGCTTTTTTTTTTGTGCACAAAAAAAAATGTGTGAATTTTCGTTTAATTGGGGCCTTCAATTGGCCCCAATTAAACGAAAATTCACACATTTTTTTTAATAATTCAAATAAACATTGATTCGATCCAGATTTTCAATGAGGTCGGGAGAAAACCAGCAAAATGCCATAAAATGACACTTAGATTCGTGCTTGAACCAAGCATTTTCTATTCATGCAGCCTCAATAAAACATTTTGGGACAGGATTAATAAACTAGCTGAAAAAGATGGCTTTTTCAGCTAGCAGTTTCCCTAATTTATTGACAAACCAAACTGATGGCAGTTTGGATTGTCAGTAATTAGCGAACTTGTTCGAAATGTCGAACAGATATTAATGTGTTAATTACATAACAAAATGCGTTTAAATCATACAAGTAATTTGTTTAATATAATGACTGCAATGAACCTGTTATCAATATTGGCAACGATTTGCGACATCGGGCACCTGATTCCGTGCCGTGTGTAAGGTCCACAGCCGACATTCAATGAAATCAGTGGTTCCCAATCGTTTCTGGCCTTTTTTTTATGGGTGGATAAAGTCATCCAATGACAACCCTCGCTCTTGGGCGGAGCGGGATATAGTGTCAGACTCTGACTGACTAAAAGACCCACCCCGTTCCTTCTATCTTTCATACCGGGGCTCGAGCTGTCTTTCGAAACTAACCCTGGCCCCAGTAGGCTTCGACCCAGCTGGGTCCCTGCTATTCGTTTCTGGCCTGGGACCACCGTGATTTAATTGTTAACTGGACCTGTAATAAAAAAAAAATGTACCATCATTTCAAAACTCGTAGCATTTTATAAAATAACATAACATTACTGTACTAAGGATGAGTTGCACCATTTAACTATAACGATAACCAAACCATAACCAGCCGTGAAACGGCCGCCTATTGGTCAATTCGACGATTTGACAACTGTTAACGGCTTTGTTTTATAGTTAAATGGTGCAACTCACCCTTAGTAACTTTCAATCAGTTTTATATTATTTTCAGTTAAAAGTAAAAGTTAAGTTTAAGAATAAAATTTTACTGAATAAAGCAACGTTGAATGGGGTTCTATAAGGTGGATCGATGACATGTTAGAGGCTGCTAGATTTAGCTCCATAAGAGACGCACAGGTTCGGTCCATATGGGGAAGTCCAATAGTGGACGTTTTTCTGCGGAAAATATAATTATGACTAGCTGCTGACCGCGGTTCCGCCCCCCTGAAATTACTTTCCACCTGTCATTTTTTTTTTTTTTCTGCTACACCTATAATATAACAATTAAAAGAAAATAAAAATGATTAAAATCGGTCAAGCCGTTTTAACAGCAATTGTTTTTTTTATATATAACAAGAAGAAGATGACAGTGATGGTAAAGTTTGAAATACGACAATACCATAAATATAGTTATATTTTATTTTAGCTTTTGCGGCCCAAAGGTTGAGAACCGTTGAGTGAAATAGTTCAGTTGATAAGGCGGGTTGCACAATAGGCACCTTTCACTAGCGTTGTGTAAGTGTCCGCTGTCCGAGTGCTCGCCAATCGGACAGTGAGACACTGCACTTATCAAGGTCGTATTTATCATGCGATTGACGGTTTTATGTTTGTTTAGTTGTTATAATGTATGTTTATTTGCTGCGAGAATATAAATAAGAGTTTATTATGTACGATCTAAATTAGAAAGCTAGGCTGTGAGATTGTTCGAAAGAGTTACCATGGCCTTGGAACGAATATGGCTATTAAAGGAACACTGGTGGGGTTCAGTCAGTAAGATCTGACACTTCTTCTCGCTCCAGCCAGAGAGATAGAAGATAAATTGATGACTTGCCCTTGCCAACCTAAAGAAAAACTAGAACTTGGTAGATTTATTTACTTTAACTTTATTTTCAGTACCGGTCTTAATACAACAAGGCATTCTCTAACAGTTAATCTATGGGTTCTTGGAGTCTCTTGTCTAGACACAATTTGCTATGGCTAACCTGGGAAACTTTAAACAAACTCCGTATACAGGTTGGGCGCAGCAAAGACAATTTCCACAGGTGGGGGTTCTCGAACGGTTCCGATCTTCAGTGTTTGTGCGGCATCTCACCGCAGACCATGAAGGTGGGACTTCCATTTTGTGTCACTAGCCTTGTTACCTGTTCACGCAGGGACCTAATGATAACGTCAGCGGATGGCACTGTCGTGGCGGAATACTTGGCCAGGCTAGAAATTTAATAAAAAAAAGATATCAATCGTTTTGGAATCGACACGCTAAGAAGAACTTTTGGGTTAAAAACTACTAGGTTACATTTGAATGCATTTACATTTCATTCTATTAAATGTAAATGTATTTGGTACAAAACATAAGGTGTTTTTATCAGGATACCCATGGCCCTAGTAGGCTACGGCCCTGCTGGGCTGTTTTGCTGACATCTTTGAGGCACGCGTGGAACACTACGCGCCGTCGACGACTACGGCTCGGTACGGACGGTTACCGGATGGCCGGACGGCGTTACCCATTGCCCGTCGTCTGCACGCTCGCGCTTAATGCGTATAGTCCCTTGAACCATCTGACCGAAATTATGTGAACGCAACTCTCGCACTCGCCTAGGCGGCGGTACGCAAATCTGTGCATTTATTTGCGGCGGAAAGCGCTTTAAATCCATTTTCTCTGCGAGATATAGATTGATTTACATATTCAATGTTCACTTTGAAGGATATTTAACCACCAATTTTTATGTGTAAAAATGTTTCTAAAGGTCCAAGCCATTTCGAAGGAGTAGGGGAAAGTTGCGAAAAGTTGCGAAATTGCTAAATATTTTTTTATGACAAAAGTATTAATGGCATATTAAAATTAAATGTTGATATTATTATTCATGAATCTATAATAAACATATATTTTTTTCAAACCACCTACCTAGCCGTTACGGAGAAATAGGCCTCAGAAAATCAGTGTTATGGTACTTTTCGGGCGCTTGGCCCTTAAGTCTTTAATATGGCCAGAATGGTATTCGTTAGATAAACTAAGTACAATTTTTGATTTTCCCTTTGCCATTCTACAAGACTTTTTTCCAGTCACATCATATCTAACACAACTGTTCTGTTAGAAGGACATCAGTAATAAATAGGTGACAGTGATCGTGCACTTATCAAGGTTGTATTTATCATACGATTTACTTATACCGCAAATGTTTGTTAAGTTTATTCTGTTAATGTATGCTAATCAGAGTTCGTTATGCGATCCAAGTCGTCAAGCTGGCTATTGATTGTTTTAAGTAACACTATATAATATAGAAATGTGAATTTCTTTTCAATTTAGGTATGGTTTTGGGGTCTATATATACACCGCTAAATTTTAATCGTTTTAATCCCGTGGAGGGTCGATCCGGTACATGAAACACTATCGATTTGTAAAGATAAAATTAAAAAATAAAGTAACTTTTTTTTCAAAACTCGTATTAATTTACGCATGTACGAAATTAATTTCTTTAAGAAAACGTCAGCTGAGCGAGTCCAATGACCTGTAGGTAGTTTGTACGCAACGCCCACTAACTACTACCTACAGGTTATTGGACTCGTTCAGCCTTCGTTTAAAATTTAACGGTGTATACTTTATGCTTATGCTTATATGTGAAAAGAATATATGGACTGATAGTTATTTTACTCAATAATTTTTTTCCTTTCTAACTTTTCACGAAACATTCTAATTGCGTACTTTCTGATATAAAAGAAAATTTTCTTTTAAAAGGACATCACCCATTTGTTCAGGCAGAACAAAAATGCTAATATGGTGTTGAGCCTTAAATTTTATTGACCCAAATCTCTTGATTGATATTGATTATAACATATATATTATGTTAATGATATAACAACTTAACGTTTTTCTTCATAATTTATAATAAAATCAGTAGACACGCCCATAATTCTAGAGACTTTAATTTAAAATTGATTTTTAAGTTGACAAAAAGATTCATCCAGTCTTGACGGTCAGTCCAATGATTTATCAAATACACCTACTTACTAACTGTCAATTAGGTCAGCCATGACCCTAAAATACTCAGTTGATTGGCCGCTTTAAAGGACCAGTTAAAGATAAATTGTTTCCTTTTACTAATCTTATTTATTAACCTAGTTAGTAAGTACAAAACCAGCCCTATTAAATTGTAGTAAAATATCCATTTTTGTTTTTATGTTGGGTAATCATGATTGAACATTATTATTCTTTAAACATGTATGTTATATATGTCGCAGGGAAATGAGGATATCTGGGATTTCGCGAAATCCCTAGGGATATCACGAAATCCCAGTAGATATTGAATATTCATTTTTATTACGTCTTCTTACTAAAAGTACTCGTATCTAGTGATATGACAAAACACTAACTTATATTAAAAATTAAGGCAGATAATTTATAAATAATTATAAATTATCTGCCTTCTGATCATAGCGGCCTAATGGTAACATTTGAATCCAACTTACCAATACAACAAGTGCAGATACAATTCAGACCAATAACATCCGGTAAATTAAAAAAATTTAATAGCACTATAACTAGCAGGTTGGGTGATTGGAACCTTGCAGAAAACAATGGTAATATTTTGTATAAATTTTTTTTTTCAGTAGTTCAAAAGGAGTTTAATCAGACGTTTGAGAAAAAAACTAAAACTATCTGTCCTAAGTTTAGATTTAGTGACTGGGCAACTAAAGGAATCAGAATAAGTAGGGAAAGACTTTTCGAGTTGTATGGCCTTAAGCCTATTATTAACACTGAAACTTTTAATAAATATGTTGCTACTTATTCTAAAATGTTTAAAAATACTTGTAAGGCAGCCAAGGCCTTATACATTAGCAACAAAGTTAAAACAGCAGATAATAAAATAAAAACAGTTTGGAATATTATAAATAATGAAACCAACAGAAACAAAAGAAATAATAATGATTACACATTGGAGACTCATCATAGTCTTATTAGCGATAACAAACTAGTTGCAGAAGAATTTGTAAATTTCTTTACCAGTATACCAATTAAACCTACTGAAGCCCTAAATTCGTCGCCATCGCATGCTTTTGATTTATTACAGGCGAACGTTGCAGCCTGTTCAACTGAATTTAACTTTAAACATATAAACCCCATAACAGTAATAAAAGCTTTTAAAGAAATCAAGATTAAATTGACAGAAGATCTGTGGGGTATGTCTATCAAAGTTTGTACCTCAATTATTGAGACTATAGCGCCGTACTTGGCTTTAATATTTAATTTGTGTATAGATCAAGGAGTCTTTCCAGATCTAATGAAATATAGTAAAGTGATACCGCTCTTTAAATCCGGGAATAGTAAAGACACTAATAATTATAGGCCGGTGTCCGTTTTGCCGGTTCTTAGCAAGATATTTGAAAAGGTAATGTTAAATCAAATGCTTAGTCATTTTAACTCCAATAACATCCTACATGATAAACAGTATGGTTTCACCAAAGGACGTTGTACAACTGACGCGGGTGTTTCCTTACTAAAACACATTTTTAATGCGTGGGAAGAGGCACAAGATGCTATAGGCATCTTCTGCGACCTATCTAAGGCGTTTGATTGTGTAGTTCATGAAACATTGCTTCGGAAACTCAAGCATTACGGACTAGGCAATGCAGCGTTAAGCTTATTAAAATCTTATTTGAATAATAGACAGCAATTAGTGCAAATAAACGGTGTCAATTCGTCGGGATGGAATGTTGAAATGGGGGTGCCCCAAGGTTCAATTTTAGGTCCTTTTTTGTTTTTAGTTTATATTAATGATTTACCCAATTTGTTGCAAAATAAACTTAATATGGTGTTGTTTGCTGACGACACTTCTTTGATTTTTAAGATAAATAGAAAAACTAACAATCTTGACAACGAAAATAGCGCCCTATTGCAGGTTCAAAACTGGTTCACTGCTAATAATCTGGTTCTAAATGGGAAAAAAACTAAATGCATAAGATTTTCCTTACCGAATGTCAAAAGTAGTGATTGTGACATTGTATTGAATAATGAAAAACTAGAATTTGTTGATAAAACGATTTTCCTGGGAATTACGCTTGATTCAAGGCTACAATGGGGTCCTCACTTAACTTCTCTTGCAGGGCGGCTTAGCTCAGCTGCATATGCTGTTAGAAAAATCCGCCAATTTACGGATGTTGATACCGCTAGACTAGTCTATTTTAGTTATTTTCATAGCGTCATGTCGTACGGTATCTTACTATGGGGACGGGCTGCTGACATCGAGTCAATCTTTATATTACAGAAAAGAGCCATCAGAGCGATTAACAATCTCCGCCGGTGCGATTCTTTAAGGGAACTGTTTAAAGATATTAACATAATGACAGTACCTTGTCAATATATCTATGAAAACATAATGTATGCTAGAAAAAATCTTCATCTTTTTAGCAAAAGAGGCGATAGACATAATTATGTTACAAGAAATAGGGATCAATTAGTTCAACCAGGTTTCAGACTGGCTAAAGTGGCCTCTTCTTTCATGGGGTACTGTTTGAAATGTTATAATAAAATACTTCCCCACATATTAGAACTCAATGAAACGAAATTTAAATCTTGTTTTAAACGCACACTATGCAGACAAGCATATTATAAGTTGGAGGATTATATTCAAGATAAAAATGCTAGGCTCAATGCTGGTCCAGCTCCACTACCACTAGGGCGTACTAATTAGTTGATTAGTTGGAAACTAATATTATTATTTTTTAATTTGAAAGACACAATTGCATTGTATAATGTAGAAGCACTTTTTCCAAGTTTGTGAATGTGAAGCACCATGGAGCACTTTTATTAGGTTACAACTTTTTTTTTGACATTACGAGCATGGCAGTTGAGAGTTTGTCATGCTCACTCAAATGTCTCGCTGTTGGTGGCACGTGTTATTAGGTCATTCAGTTCCCTTCAAAATGGTTGAGCTGAGTGGGGCTGATGCACGCGTCATGCTCGTGAACGGGTGCCGTCAGGTGGGACTGGTCATCTCTTAGCTGCCAGTGGCTTAATTCAGTTTCTATCTTTTAATTATTTTACATTTTTATTTCACTATCGACATTGTGCTCACATGATAGAAGCAACAAGTAATATGTAACCAAGCATTATATGTAACACATATATGATTTAAAAGAGTGTCCATGGAGTTTCTTGCACGTTCTTCTCCATAGAGACCTACTCTTTGGAACGTGCAATTTAGCTTCACTTTTCTTGGACTGACCGACATTTGACTATTCAAAAGTGCCTGTAAATGGTCTATTTGAAATAAATGCTTTGATTTGATTTGTCATACATATCATAAATGTCTTCTCCCGCTCTTGCGCGGATCGGGAGGTCGTGTCAGATTTTTAATGATTATAACCCACTCATCTGTTCTTTATTTGAATTTCGTTCCAGGGCCTCGGATTTTTCATTCAAAAGCAAACCTTTGGCCCCACTGGTCTTTGACCACAGAAAAGATGAAAGAGTTTAGAAAGGAAATACTTACCGATTTGTACTACGAGTCTCGCCACTTGTCTCGCACCCTTTAACTCCATTACAGGCAATAAACGCACATTACGCCACTAACAGACCACACACACTTAGATCGCAAGTTTACTATTGGTTGTGACAATTATGAGCACGATCATATTTTGAGGAACGTCTGCCCCGCCCACAAGGCCATTCTAACCTCTTTCATTTTTTTCTATGGCTCCGACCCTGCGACTTGGGTTCGGTCCGAACGGTTACCGGACGGCTGCACGGCGAGCTACCCATTGCTCGCTATCCGCAAGTCCACACTTATGGTAGCTGGAAATTTGGTTCGGGATTTCGGCAGCTGGGGCGCGAGGGCCATACCAAGTTTATCGTATTATATGTTTCTGTCCGCTACATAACTACATCTTTAGTTATTTGTCTGTTTAGACAAAGAGCCACAAATTAGGGATCATTTGTCATGCACACAAAACAGCAAAAGTACTTAAGATTAACCTATAATTTACTTTGATTGATGATATCTAAGTACTACAAACAGTTCGCAATATGGGTGTTAATTCATATAATTAATAAAATAATGATAATCTGTGTGAAAGGTCAGGGTGTTTTTTAGCCTTGTACTTGCAATGTATTTGTGTCAAGCGTGAACTGATAGTTTAATTAGAGGTGTAGATAAGTGAACAATTAGTGTGGGCGGACCTTGTTTGGATTCCTGAGAAGCTTATTTTAATGATACTGATTTAGTTTCGTGGACTTACCATTATCTAATTAGTGTGTGTTTTATCTCAGATAAAATTAGTGCAAGGTCCAAAACCAAATTCTTTAAGCTAGCTTCTCACCTTTTTTTTTTCGTTGGGGAAAATCATCCAATGACAACTCCCGCTCTTAGGCGGAGCGGGAGATAGTGTCAGACTCTTACTGACTAAAAAATGAGTTCCCTTTCGGATAACCCTGGCCCCAATAGGCTTCGACCCGGCTGGGCCCCTGCTGTTGCTGACAACTCATTGAGGCGCGCGGGAACAGTGCGCGCCGTCGAGGACTTGGGCTTGGTTTGGACAGTTACCGGACGGCCGGATAGCGAGCTACTCATTGCTCACTGTCCGCAAGCCCGTGCCTACGGTGGCCGGAAATCGGGATCGGAATCCCGGCGGCAAATTGCTTTTCACCTCATTTTTTTTTACTTAATTATAAGTCATTTCAATGACCAAGTCGTGTAAAGGCCCGTGGTCTTTTTTTTTAGGTAAGAAATCATCCAATGATTTCTCTCGCTCTTGGGTGGAGCGAAAGGGCGTGTTAGACTTTTACTGACTACAACTCACTCCTGGTCCTGCTTTGCCTTCGTTCCAAGGCCCGGGGGTACAATTTCGCACCACCCATGGCCCCAGTAGGCTTCGACCCTGCTGGCCACCTACGTTTTGCTAACATGTCTTTTCCTGCTATACACGAGGTTGTGGTTTTGAAACCGGCAGGCAAGTATCAATGTGATTTTTTTAATTCTTACGAACTTTTCTAAGTTTATCTAAGATATTAATAACACCCCGTGCCGTAGCACGTAAAGCCGTAGAGACTGTTGGTCCCTTTTGTTCATTGTCGATCTTTGATAATTGTTATAGTCAAATGCCAGAAAGTCTGACTATCAGTCTATCGAAAGGATTGTCCTGTTGCCCAGTAACTGGGTTATGAAGGTCTGATAGGCAGTGGCTCCGTAATAAATAATAATAATATTTTTTTTTCAGACTTATAAATCCATAGATTGTTAGTAACATAAAAAAAATAAAATCTTATTGCCTAGTGTTAGTAAAAATTAATCTTTGCACAAACTTATAAATTATCGGAGAGGTGAAGCTCTCAGCTACGGTTCTCAGGATGCTGTTTTCACTGTCCCTCACTCCCTCAGCAGCGACGCTGTTTTTTTGGGTATAATCGCATAGAACCCGTCGGTACGGGCTTGCGCAAACATTCCCGACGCGCCACAGTGACGAGGCAGTCTCAACAACATCCTGAAAGCATTATTGTATTGGACACGCAGGACATCCATAAAACACGGCTATTATAAGCTGCATCCGTTTAGACTGGAGGTCGACTCCAAACTAGTTGAGAAAAGGTTAGGTACAATTACCCGAACGGATCTTGAGCGCTGACTTCAAGTTGCGCAGAAGTCAAATATTCGGTCTCCTTAGTGGTGCGAAGTGAGACGCGGGGGCGGGGAGTGTCAGTGATTGGCTCGCCGCGCCATCGTGTCATAGACGTCACTCGTGATTCGTTCCCTACCTTGCTGCTTGTATCTAACAACGACGACGATTGGTTCGCCAATGTATGGAATGCGCAAAGCGATACCTACTTTGACGTCGAGCGCTCAATATTCGTGCCGGTAGTTGTGGATGAAATTCGAAGCCACTGCCAAAACCTTGAAGTATACCAGCCCTTTATGTTTGGTAGTTACTTATAGAATACAGATATACTAACTTGATTAATTATTCTACCTTTTGTGTTCACTGTTATTGCTTTCAAGCCTCTTGTGCAGTATCAACACAATATAAGGCTCGAAAGAGTTCGAAATTCAATTTTGCTTTGAAATCATAGATCAATGGCGCACTAACACAATAGATTTACTATCGAATAGCGTGTGTGCCTATTCGGTTATTGTTCGATTTTATTAATAGTACGTTTCTCTAATTATAGGCGTGTAAATCTCGCAGCCTTGGTTATCGATAAAGCGTATACAATATTAAGATCAGTGGCGGATTAGCCACGCAGCAAGAGTAGCAAATGCTACGGGTCCCACGCATTCGTGGGCCCCTCGCGTTCGGTGATTCCGCATTTGAGCGTAAAAACAACTAGTCAAAGTATATAAACTACCTATACTTGAAACCTAAATATAGCTGATTTATTAGGATGACAAAACAAAAGATCCGTATTAATGAGTGTCTTAAAAAGATTATCATCTTGTTGAAGTATTTAGCTGATACGGTAAATTTGGAAAATATAATTTTTGCTAAATCATTTTATACTAAATATTTTATAGGTACCTACTCTACGCGGGGCCCTTAGTCGAATTTGCTATAGGCCCCGCTCTGGCTTGATCCGCCACTGATTGCGATCCAGTATCGATCATTGACATGACTATAATAATCGATACTCTAGACTCAACAGCAAATATGACGGATTTAGATCGTGATCGAAATGACATTGGACTATTATTGTCTTTGTTACCGTGCCCCGGATTCAGACGAAATTAGGTTCAAGAACTCATGTTATAATGGTAACTTGAACTATTTTAATGCGTGTCTAAATTATTGAAGGCTTCATAAAAGATATTAAATAATGACTCCTTCGTTTACGACTTTTTTAATTCAATTTATTATTCGATAGTGTTGCGAAATCTTTTGTCGATGATCACGAAGTTGAACATGAGGCCTATTGTGTACTTATACGATATTTATGTACTTATCTACCATTGAACTTGTGTGATTATGTCGAAACTTATGCATTGTCACGACAAAGGTCACGAGCAAAATGTTTATGAGAATTAGGAGTGAGGTGCCAAATTTTCTGTTTATAATATCGAGGGGTGTGAATGGGGTTATGAAATCAGCCTTCTAGTTAACGAGGGTTGTGAAATTTTCATTGGATAATTTTGTTAGCGTGTGTTACCCGTTCTTACGTATCCCTTGTAATGCAGTTGTCGCAGATTCGATAATTGGCCTCTTCGTTCAATGTCGCGCATTGTTTCAATTGTTTTCGCCTTCAACTGTTACTTTTGATGATCATTTTCTCTACTTATGCTGTGGAAATATACGCCTTATGAATATTGATTGGAGGAATGTTGAGAGACTTACCTTCGGTTTCTGATTTAAGCATTTATAGTTGAGTTTTTCTCAAACTTTACTTTAGCCTGGAAACCTGTCAAAATTTGGCATTTAAGCGTCTCCGCACACGAGCCTCAAAAATACGCTAGAAGCGGCCACAAAAAAAAGCTAGAAGCATCCGCACAAAACAGCTGAAGCGCGCGACACCTTGTGCCCGTAGAAGCTTGAAGCCCGCTTGAAGCGCTTTTTGTGACGGCACCGCCGCACAAGAGCCACAAAAAAGGCCGCATCAAAAAGAAGCTTGAAACGGCGTTTTTTGTGTTCCGTGTGCGGGGCAGTAAGTAGGGTTTGAGGCGTTCTTCACTTAAAACACTCAACTCAGAAACCCGCCCTAACAGTCAGATGGGCAGATGAGCAATAAAATACCGCGTGCAAGTATTTTTCTTATTGAAACTCTCGCGTTAGATCGTTGTCTCATCTGACGATAAGCGATGATGTGGTCGACGATGGAGAACGTTTGCCTGGAAGTTACCTATTCACTCTTAACTTAAAGACCCCCAGATTATAGCTATCAAGAAACTCCGACTCTAGTTAAGAATTTCAGTTCTTAGGTTTATGCACAATACGTCTTGTATGTAAATCCTAAAACGTTTTGTATGTAAAATCTGTATGAGATTTGACATAATGGAGTAAGTAGGCCTTTTTTTTCTTTTTTTTTTCTAGGCGGTCTCTATTTGAATGCGCTCTCTCTGAACATCAGGGACGGCCACCAGTCGGTTCTTTTTTTTTTTTTTTTTTTTTATGGTGGAAAAAATCATGCATTGACATCCCGCGCCCTTGGGCGGAGCGGGAGATAGTGTCAGACTCTTACTGACTAAAAGACCCACCCCGTTCCTTCTAGCCTTCATACCGGGGCTCGAGCGCCCTTTCGGATAACCCTGGCCCCAGTAGGCTTCGACCCGGCTGGGTCCCTGCTGTTGCTGACAACTCCTTGAGGCGCGCGGGAACAGTGCGCGCCGTCGACGACATGGGCTTGGTCCGGACAGTTACCGGACGGCCGGACAGCGAGCTACCCATTGCTCACTGTCCGCAAGCCCGCGTCTACGTTGGCCGGAAATCGGGATCAGAATCCCGGCGACGGCGGCGGCGATAACGCCGTTGCCTGATGCGTTCGGCCTCCTCCTTTGCAAGTATTACTGCTTCGCAGAAGTCGGCGACCGCCTGCCACTCCTCCTCGCTCCGGACCATGGCCTCAACCAAGGCCCGGCGCGAGAGGTCTCCGCCGCCGATCGCCCCCACGAGGGCACGGCGATGCTCCGCCCAAGCAGGGCACACCTCGACTGTGTGCTCCACCGTGTCCTCCGGGCGTTCCGCACAGTGGCGACACCCGGGCGTCACTTCCGCATGAATCCGGTGTAGGAAACTCCCGAACGAACCATGTCCGGTGAGGACCTGCGTCATGCGGAAGGTAAGGACGCCGTGAGGCCTTTCCAGCCACGCCTCAAAGAGGGGACTTACCGCCATGATTGTGGCGTGACCAGTCGGTTCTTGCCTATGAACATATTCGCAAGGAGTTCTATACAGAATCATTAGAATATTGATTACACTTGCTTAATTTTTTTACCAACATTGTTTATTTGTACGATTATATCCAACGATGCACCTGTTTATTGTTGTGCTTATTTCATTTCTGTTTGTCTTTCTATTAAGTTGCACCTACCATGTTATGTCTCCATGTTATGTTTATGTCCATGTTATGGATCAACGGGTGACTGGTAGGAAGTGCTTAAGGCATTAAGTCCGCCTTTATACAGTATTTTTTGCTAGTGCATAAATATTTTGTAAAGAAAGTAGCGGTTTTGAAAGACTTTGCCTGCCCAAAGGCTTTTCGTCAGAAAAAAACTTAGGGGTCTTGAAGTCAAGAGTGAATAGGTTACTTCTAGGCAAGCGTTCTCCATCCTTGACCACATCATCGCTTACCATTTGGTGAGATGGTGGTCAAACGCAAGCCTATCAAAAATAAAAAATAAAAATTCAGAACACGATTTTAGCGGGCTCTGAATTTTTGACCCGGAGTAATTCAATTGTATTTTCAAACCATCTTCACAAATATTAATACCAAATTTTAACCGATTTAGTCAAACCGTTTAGGAGTTAGGTAACAAAAACCCGCAAAATATATACAACGTGTTTTTTTTTGATATTCCATAACTCAAGTATCATATCAAAGAATCAACTGGCACATGAATTATATTACAATTTTCTTTTTTTGTGTTTTGATTTTCATTAATTTATGTAAAACACCCTTACGTGAAATACGTCAACGTTAATAAGTATTGCCATTTGTTTATTTGCAAACTGCTTTAGATTTCATCGATGACTCAATAGTAAAAAATCATACGGTGTAAATTTTTCTAAATATCTTCGAAACTATGCATTTTTGGACCACATATTCTAGGACTTTTAGTATTATTATTCCTCATAGAATAAAAACCTTGAGTTATGGGATTTTAAAAAACAACACATTGTATATATTTTACGGGTACACTACATGGAACAAGGCTATCAATGATAAAGTTAAGATGTCTTTACGCAAGTGTTTGGTACATCTTAATGGATTAAGTCAAGACGTTTAATGAGAATTCTGTTAACGATGGCGTTTTCCGTGTCAATTATAAATGTGAGCGCTTAATTTTGTTAGAAACAATAGGCTATATACCGTGAGATGCAGCCAAAACGCAATTTGATATATTTTTTTCACTGTTTTCATTGCGTTACGTAAAATGTTCAATGGAACTAGTGTTGCCCAAATGCAAGAACAAGACGAGACTTAGCCAGTCTTGGTCTTGGTCTTGCGCCAATACACCTGGTCTTGGTCTTGGTCTTGGTCTTGCGCTCCCAGTCTTGGTCTTGGTCTTGGTCTTGCAGCAAGAGTCTTGCAAGTCTTGCAATTACCTATTAGTCTATTACTATTTATTAAAGTTTACTTTAAATCTTAGAAAAACGTATTAGAATTGGAACATTGTGAGCTTGAATTAACATAGCCATAGTAAAGATCAAGCAGATTAATAAATAACTGAAGATTTGATAAGAAATTCGAAATTATTTTGCATGAGTATACCTATGGCGGCAATCAAATAGTGTCACAAATGTTATGATTTCGGCGTGGCGGCAACGGTTGTTTTAGATTTCAAAAGAAGCCGCCGGCGCGTGTATCATAACCATGTACTTCCGAAAAGCGGAAAATTTTTTTGAGAAGTAAGTACAAAACCTTTGATGCCGCATTATCAAAGTGCCGATGGTTAAAACATAACTATGCATGCACTCAGTTTGATTTTAATAGATATTTTTTTATTCGCTATGTTTATGGTATTAGTCGTAATGCGCATAGGTCCAGTTTTTCATATTCTTTGATACAGTTTTTTGCGTCTCATAGAATTCCTAAGCGTACCTACCTATACACCGAACTGTTACACCTAACTACTCAGTGAAATAGCGCTAAGTCCTAGCTGCAAGACGCAAGAGTCTTGCAGGCTATGTCTTGTTCTTGCTCAAGTCTTGCACGGTCAGTCTTGGTCTTGGTCTTGCTAAAAATACGCGGTCTTGTTCTTGGTCTTGGTCTTGCAAAAACGCAAGAACAAGACCAAGACTGCAAGACCAAGACTGAATTTGGGCAACACTAAATGGAACTATTAAAAATAATGGTTAAAATAAAAATCGGTAATAACAAGAACATTAGCGATACACCGTGAGGAACACACTTTTTTTTTAGTGGGAAATCACCTTATGACATTTCCCGCCCTTGGGCGGAGAGAGAGAACGTGACAGAGTTTTACTGACTAAAACACACTCCTGTTCCTCTACTATGAGTTTAAAGCAATAGTATTTGTCGATACTCGATACCGACTATGTAAATATTTTGTATTGCAAATTTTGGTTCCGTAAGTGACCGCTAGAGGCGCTTTAAAATTTGCCATACAAAATATTTACGTAGTCGGTATCGAGTATCGACAAATACTATTGCTTTAAACTCATAGAAGAGGTACTGTTACATCTTTGCCTTCGTTCGAGGGCCCCGGGGTTATTTTTCGAATACCCCATCGCCACAGTAAGTTTCGACCTTGTGACGCCACTAATATGTTGCTGACATCTCTGTCTTGCCACGCGCCGTCGACGACTTGGGCTTGGCCCGGCCGTTTACGGACAGCGAGCTGCCCTTTGCTCGCCGTCCACAATCCCGCAGCCATCATAAATCCAGCTACTACTCTTGCTCTTTCTCTGTCCATGTAGTAAGGTTGTGGAACTCTCTTTCACCTAGCATTTGAGATTTGAAATCTAGATTTCATTCACTCTTTAAAACTTAAGTAAAAGTGCATGTCGGCGCATGATCGCCGTCGGAGTTGACGTCACACAAATTTCACAGTCACAGTGATATCAGGAAATGTTTTTAGAGTGATAATAAAGAAATACATTGCTTCAGTTCAACTTGTTTATTCTATGGTCGGTCAAAGAGTGCCTTTCTAGTCACATTACAACGGTTTTTATACTCAGAAATTGACAAGCATAAAAATTCACTATGAAGGTAGAAAAATATTTTAAATAAATTAATAGAACGGAACTTGTCACAGTAAATTCTTATTTAAATATGACGGGATGCTCTGATATTTTTAAAGAAATAAAAATTAAGTGGTCAAGTTAAATCCTCACAAATTCGACCGGATGTTTAATATTTTCTAGAAATGAAGTTGTCATTTAATTTGTTATAAATTCAACAATATTTTAAAATAATTCGAAAGGAAGTTATCAAATGAAATCCTTTTATAAATTCAACAGGATGTCGTAATATTTTAAAATAATTCAAAAGGAAGTTATCAAATGAAATCCTTCTATAAATTCAACAGGATGTTGCAATATTTAAAAGAAATTAGCAGGAAGTGATCGAATTAAATCCTCATCAAAATATTCAAATAGTGATTTTGCGCCCACACGGCCATTCTGATTTCAGCGCGCTCTCTGCGCTGGAGAGAACTTTACATTAAAATTTAAAAAAATCAAAGCATTTATTTCAAAGAGACCATTAACAGGCACTTTTGAATAGTCAAATGTCGGTCAGTCCAAAAAAGTGAAGCTAAGTCGCACGTTCCAAAGCGTAGGTCTCTATGGAGAAGAACGTGCAAGAAACTCCATGGACACTCTTTTAAATCATATTATGAGTTACATATTATCTTGGTTACATATTTCTTGTTGCTTCTATTATGTGAGCACCATGTAGTTGTATGATTCAATGACAAACCCAACTGCCATACTCGTTAAGTCACAAAAGTTGTAACAATAAAAATACTCCATGGTACCGCACATTTACAAAATTGAAAAAATTGCTTCTACATTATACAATGCAAAACTAATAAATGATCACAAGCTTCAACTATGTTTTCAAATTACAAAAATAAAAGTTTCCAAACCAATCAATTACATTTTATCGTTACCCACATTGGGTTAGCCCAAAATTACACAGCATCATAATATTTTATTGGCGTCACTCACACAAGGTTAGCCCAAAATCAAACAGTTTATCGGCGTCGCCAACATAGGCTTAGCCCAAAAATTACTCAGTAACAAATATTTTATTGGCGTCACCCACATAGGGTTAGCCCAAAATCAAACAGTTTATCGGCGTCACCCACATAGGGTTAGCCCAAAAATTACTCAGTAACAAATATTTTATTGGCGTCACCCACATAGGGTTAGCCCAAAATCAAACAGTTTATCGGCGTCACCCACATAGGGTTAGCCCAAAATCAAACACTTTATCGGCGTCACCCGCATAGGGTTAGCCCAAAATCAAACACTTTATCGGCGTCACCCACATAGGGTTAGCCCAACTTACACAGTATCAAATATTTGGTGTGAATTGGCTGATTGGCATTACACGGCATCATTCGCCTTCTAGCCCTAACTTGGCATCACCCGCCTAGGATCTAGCCATACCAAATGGCATCACCCGCCTTGGATATAGCCCCCTAACTAGCATCACCCGCCCTGGATCTAGCCATACCACATGGCATCACCCGCCTTGGATCAGCTCTGGAAAGGGAAAAAGGATACGCATGGTGGCCAGCCAGGGTAATAGGTGGGAAGGGGACTAATTAATCTAATGAATCTAAATATCGCGCTTGAAAAATGATTAATGGCTTGAACAGGTCCGAACAAAAAAATCAATATAATTTGTTTTAAAGCAATAAGCCAATTCACATTAAAACTATCTAATCTACGGCATCACCCGCCTTGGATCTAGCCATATTCCTTCATGGCATCACCCGCATAGGATATAGCCTCCCTAACTAGCATCACCCGCCTTGGATCTAGCCATCTCTTATGGCATCACCCGCCTAGGATCAGCTCTGGACAGGGAAAAAGGATACACTGGTGATCAGTCAGCGTAATAGGTGGGAAAGGGACTAGTTACTGCGATAAATCTAATTTACAAATTCTCCGCCCACACGGTCGGCTCATTATCATAAACTAAATCGTGAACAACGATTTTTTCGAAACATCTTAAATAATAGTTCTAACCATGCTTTACTTTATACCGCCATTTGGCAGTACATGTAAAATTTTAATAGAAACTTCGATCAATTTTTAACATCGTCTTTCATGTTTGCAAGACATCCTTTTTTCAAAAGATCCAATTACATCGCTTGTGTCAATAACTTGTCTCGAAATTATCGCTCGTCCATCCTAAATTTACATAAAAGCTTAAAACACAGTGGCAATAGGTTAAAGCAATAACATGGGGAACTTTCACGTACTTTTTCATGTAAAATAAAATCAACTGAAAATCTTTAATTGCCACTGTTTATAAAGCTCTACAAATGTCAACCTGACAGTTTGCCCGACCAGCATTGCTAACAATTAGATTAAGCGATCATTGTTCACCTGCAAGGTTTTTCGTTCTTTTCGATCTAACCATCGATTAACAATAAGTCCAATAATCAACTTAACAATCGATCAACAATCGCTCTGCCAACCGACTAACAAACGCCTCGCCAATCGAATAACAAACGCCTCGCCAATCGAATAACAAACGCGTCATCAATCGACTAACAAACGCCCCGCCAATCGACTAACAAACGCCCCGCCAATCGACTAACAAACGCCCCGCTGATCGACTAACAAACGCCTCGCCGATCGACTAACAAACGCCTCGCCGATCGACTAACAAACGCCTCGCCGATCGACTAACAAACGCCTCGCCGATCGACTAACAAACGCCTCGCCGATCGACTAACAAACGCCTCGCCGATCGACTAACAAACGCCTCGCCGATCGACTAACAAACGCCTCGCCGATCGACTAACAAACGCCTCGCCGATCGACTAACAAACGCCTAGCCGATCGACTAACAAACGCCTCGCCGATCGACTAACAAACGCCTCGCCGATCGACTAACAAACGCCAATCGATCCAGCAATTGATCCAAAAATCGTCCCAGCAATCGATCCAAAACAATATTTTATTTCTCTTAATTCTTCTACCTTTCCAATTGTTTCATGGTCACCAGAATAGAGGAACTATTTGGAAAACATTAAGGCAGATAATGCAAACGCTTTGTTTAGTGGGTATTTGTAAAAATGAAAATAACTATAGGGAACGATAAATTATTAGCACCTCGACACACAGGTCACTTTTGTTTGCTAATCAAAACACGCAAAAAGATATTTTTATTTTCTTGCGCTGCGTTTCAAAAAATATTAAATTTTACTAGCAACCCGCGATGTTTGAATCGAACTATCAAAACCAGTACTTACAAAAATGAATCTACACAGGATTGAAATCATTTTAATTTGACAGGTATTTAAAATTTCACAAAAACAAAGTCAAATATTTGACTTTTTTACCGTTAATTTCATTCTTTCGTTATTTCGTTTACGGAAACAGGAATTCTTTGAATGATCTTTTTGACACTACTAGCTTGCGGCTTTTCGGAGCCGTCTCCGGAAATCGTTTGCGGAAATATGTTCTGACGGTTTTTCCTTGCTGTTTCGGGTAAATTGACAACTTATAAACTTCTAAAAACGACAGTGACAGCTTCTAGAAACGACAGTGCCAGCTCCCAAAACGACACTGACAGCTCCCAAAAACGACACTGACAGCTCCCAAAAACGACACTGACAGCTCCCAAAAACGACACTGACAGCTCCCAAAAACGACACTGACAGCTCCCAAAAACGACACTGACAGCTACAAAAAAAGCGACCACGACAGTTCCTAAAAACGACAATGACAGCTACAACGGAGGTTTTTGGTTTGAACAATTTATGTTTGTACCGTCAGTTCTTGATTGGTCAGGTTTACGGAAAGTTTCAAAAACGGAGACTAGTTTGGGCAAAAAGTCAGGAGTTTTAAACTACAATACACATTTCATAAAATCAAAATAAAAACCAGTGATTATAGAATCAATAACCTCACCATCCGTTGCTTCTGGCTGCACTCACTTGAAGAGCGTCCATACTTCGGTTGCGTAATCCGTGTGGCTGCTCGCCTGCTCCGACGTACAGTCACGCTACCGCTGGACGTCGTCAGCATACCGGAACTCTTCGCCAAACGTCTGGATCAGGTCCTGCTTCCATGTGGTGTATTGCAGAGACCACGTTTCAGCCCAGGTCTTCGGTTCCTGGTATGAGAGCGCACCTTGGGATCGAAAGGCAATAGGTAGAAATTGCCATGACCTCGTGAAGGCGCAGAAGTAGCGAACCGTGTTGCAGTCACGGCACTTGACCCAGAATCCAGAGGACTTCGGTAGGAGCGGGCTGTATCCCACCGCTGCTGTCGGCGCATGATCGCCGTCGGAGTTGACGTCACACAAATTTCACAGTCACAGTGATATCAGGAAATGTTTTTAGAGTGATAATAAAGAAATACATTGCTTCAGTTCAACTTGTTTATTCTATGGTCGGTCAAAGAGTGCCTTTCTAGTCACATTACAACGGTTTTTATACTCAGAAATTGACAAGCATAAAAATTCACTATGAAGGTAGAAAAATATTTTAAATAAATTAATAGAACGGAACTTGTCACAGTAAATTCTTATTTAAATATGACGGGATGCTCTGATATTTTTAAAGAAATAAAAATTAAGTGGTCAAGTTAAATCCTCACAAATTCGACCGGATGTTTAATATTTTCTAGAAATGAAGTTGTCATTTAATTTGTTATAAATTCAACAATATTTTAAAATAATTCGAAAGGAAGTTATCAAATGAAATCCTTTTATAAATTCAACAGGATGTCGTAATATTTTAAAATAATTCAAAAGGAAGTTATCAAATGAAATCCTTCTATAAATTCAACAGGATGTTGCAATATTTAAAAGAAATTAGCAGGAAGTGATCGAATTAAATCCTCATCAAAATATTCAAATAGTGATTTTGCGCCCACATGCACATTCTTTTCTTTCTAGTAATAATGTATATAATTATGTCTTTGTTTTTAGTGTAAGGTAAATCTAATTATATATCTAAGTAATTAATATGTGATTTTTTAAATTTAATTTAAGATTTCACAAACGCCTATTTTATTATTTTGACACACTATTGTCTACATTTCTTGTAATCTCTCCTTTCGCAAGCCCGCTGGAAGAAATTTCTTTTGAAATAAGCCGTGCCTTTGTACAAATCGTTATAATTATGTAGCTTCTTCAGTGTATATGTATGTACATCAGTTATATATATATATTTTTTATTAAATACATAATTTGTGAAAATTTTAACTGTCTAGCTGTCGCGGTTCTTAAAAAACAGCCTGTTATTGGGTGATTTTGAAAAGAATTATTATTTTTATAGGTGGAAGTTGGACGCTCTTGGGCAGAACAGGAGATAGTATCAGACTTTTACTGACTAAAAAGCCACTCCTATTCCTTCAAATCTTCCTTTCAGAAGCAGATCCTTGGCTCCAGTAAGCTCCGATCCTGCTGAGCCTCTACGTTTTGCTGACAACTTCTTGAGGCGCTCGTGGAACGATACGCGCCTTTGACGTCTTGGATTCGGTCCGGACAGTCACCGGATGTTCCGACGGCGAGCTACCCATTGCTCACCGTCCGTCGACAAGCCCGAAACTAAAAGGTATAGGATAAATATAGGTGTTTGGCCTCAGCGCAATGCTAATTTTGAAATAAGACTCGCATTTATCGTTCAAATGAATGGACACAACTCTTGCGCATGTGGTTGCTAGTTTCTATTGTTATTGTGTCAATATCTGAGCGTTTTTGTACAACGTTATATTTCCCATATTCGCCTGTAAGTCGTGTGAGGTAACATAAATGAATAGGGTATTATCAAATGTTGGTAATGGCCGATTGAGTGGGGCTGACGAAACCGCGCATGAAACGCTAAAGTAAGTAGTTTATCGTGAAATGTGGAATAATTAACAGCTATTTTTTAAGCGTTGTTATATTAGCCGATGATTTGTTGATGATGAAATGCTAATATTAAACGGTGGTCTGGTATTTACGGTAAATGTGGAAACAAAAATATTATACAAATTTTTTATCTTCTTTCTTTTAATGATTAACTGGCCTGTTGGTCTAGTGGTTAGTGACCCTGACTGCTATGCCGGAGGTCGTGGGTTCGATTCCCACCCTTGACAAATGTTTGTGATGAGCATAATCATTTGTTCTGTTTCTGGATGTACTCTAACTATAATATGTATGTATTTAGAAATATATAAGTATGTTTATCAGTTGTCTAGTAGGTACTCATAACACAAGCTCTGCTTAGCTTGAGACTAGACGGCGTTGTGTGATAGTTGTGGAATATTATATTATTAAATTATTAGTTATATATTATTAATGGTGGTTCCCACTAGTCACTGGAATTATTTATTTCTGTACTTATCGTGATTCGTAGGTACGTTTACAAACATAGAAACTCACATATACAAGACATCAAAACCTAGAACAACTATTCGTAGGCTTTATAAATATTTGTTTCGTGCGGAACCGAACTCCGCTACAAGTAGTGTGCCAATCTCGGGATTGTAGAAATATATACAATTTGATTCATATGCATTATATTTTTTACTGATTTGTAAAGAAGCCAAGTGGACATTTTTTGGTAGAGTCAATGATAATGACATGGACTTTTTGATCTATTTGGATAGAGTTAATTTAGACTTAAACAAATATAGTGGGATAAATTAAAATACATAGTTAACTTTTGTAAAATATGTGATTAAACTTATATAAAATACTAGAGAAACTTTTATCATTATCATATATATTTATTAACTTCTCCCTATAAAGGGTGACTGGTAATTAGTGTACGATACTTAAACACGTGATTGTGCTCATGATAACAAACAATTTTAATTATGGGAGCAAAGCCGAAATCGCGAAAAATAATAAGCTGTTCAGTACATTTATGTTTGCCTAATGTACTGAACAGCTGTTTTTTTTCGCGGTTTCGGCTTTGCTCCCGTAATAAAAATTGTTTGTTATCATGAGCACAATCACGTGTTTAAGTATCGTACAATAATTGCCAGTCACCCTATATAGGGCGGAGCGGCAGGGTGTGACAGACTTTTACTGACTAAAACTACACCTATGTACACCTTCTTTGCTGTTGCGTTGCAAGGCCACGGGTTTCCCTTTAGGAAGTCAGCCCTTGGAACCTGGATTTGGCCCTGCGGTTTTACTGACATCTCTTTGAGGTACGCGTGGAGCGCTACGCGCCTTTGACAACTCGGGCCCATAAATAATGCCTTGATCACACTTACCGAGTATCCGGGCGAGACAGTAAAATGTTGCTCGGCCGAGACTGTGATGTAAGCGAGTTGTAAAGATAAGCGTTTGGCCGAGCACTCGGCGCTGTGTTTACACGTACCGAGTACTCGGCAGAGAGCACTGTCTCGCCTGTTTTCTAGGTACGTGTGATCACGGCTTAAGGGCTGAGAGATTGCTCAAAAGGATCACCGTGGCCGCAAAGAGTAACTGAAGAAACACAGGTGGGCTTTAGTCAGTAAAAGCTTGATACTCCACCACCCAGAGCAGGAGAATGTAATTTATTTCTCCCGTCAAAAAAAAAAACGTACGTTAGTAAAATACCTACTTAAATTCTCATGTTTAGGTGATTTAACAAAATAATTAACACGAAATAGAAATCAGCACGATTTAACACTGTACAGCAGTTCATTCGTGCCATGGCTTGCATAATCAAGAACGGGGTAAGCCATGCCTTTAGAGTTTAGGCAAAAAAAAATCGTAGCGTTTTTACAATCGATTACGTAAATCGAGAACACGACTGTTATTCGGCAAAAAGTCTCATTTGTTGAACTCTGTAATTATCTGCCGGACAATCGTATCTTGGCAATTTTTTTTTAGGCATAGTGTTACTTTGTCATCATCATGATTTCAGCCTAAGGACGTCCGCTGTTGGACAAAAGCCTCCTCCAAGTGTCGCCACAACGAACGGTCCTGTGTGTCTCATATCCATCGCATTCTCACTAGTACACCTAGTCACCCTTGTAGTGAAGAGGAGGTATTTTTTGTTTTTTAGATCAGAAATCATTCAATGACTTTTTCTGCTCTAGGGCGGAGTGGGAGAGCAAGTCAGACTTTTACTGACTAAATCCTCTCTTATGTTCCTTCTGTGCCTAGTGCTTTGTATTTCAGGAGCCAGTTTTTTTTTATTTTTTTCTTAAAGTCAAGAGTGAATAGATTGCTTCTAGGCAAGCGTGCTCCATCGTCGGCCACATTATCGCTTACCATCAGGTGAGATTTTAGTCAAACGCGAGCCTATCCATTATAAAAAAAAAGTCAGTTTCCCTTTTGTGAACTAACCAATGGCCCCAGTAGGCTTCGACCCTGCTGGGTCCCTACGATTTTGTTGACATCTCTTTGATGCGCGCTTGGAGCATTATGTACCGTCGACGACTAGGGCCCTGTCCGGATAGTTACCGGACGGCCGGATGGTTGCGGATGGTGACTGCAAGAAGAGGAAGGATGAACCTCATCTTACTAAAAGAGTCATGAGTATGCAAGAGGATGGATGGAGAGGGAGAGGCAGGCCAAAGAAAAGATGAATGAATTGCATGAGTAACACGGGACAAAGGTGGGAAGATTATGAGTGCTAATTAGTATCTGGGTTCAAGCAATCACTCCAAGTAAAATTGTAGATAATTATATGACAATAGTTTTGCGGATATGCAGCAATGAGAGCGGGGGTTGTCATAGGATGATTTTTCCCACCATGAAAAAAAATAATAACTTGTATAAAGTCAGAAAGGTGGCAGTATTGCCACGTTGAATAGCAATACAAATTCGTTGACCAAAAACGAGCCCAGTCCTCTGGTCACGACTAGCTATATGCTAATATGAATTCTTTATTCTTCTTTATTCTTTATTGTACACTATAAACACAAAAAATAAGTGGATAGCAAAGTTCATGTACATAGGCGAGCTTAACTCTTATTATCTCTTATTATCGAATTATTAGATTTTAATAATTATACAAAAATAGCTTTTGCCCGCGGCTTCGCCTGCGTACAAAAAATATACTCAGGAATAAAGTAGCTCTCTGTCGGTGAAAAAATTTTATCAGTCGGACCAGTAGGTACTTTCAGAGATTATCTCCTCCAAAAAAAAAAACAATTTTACCTCTTTATTATATTAGTGTAGATATGGGTGGAATACTGCATAACTTTACACCATAATTGAAAAACTAAGTTATAACTATAATTCAAGCACTGAAATTTTAATTAAAAATACTTAGGTAGTGTTTTTCAAAGACATTGGTTTTCTTGTAAAAGAATAAGTAATATGGGAAACGACGAACTACACTAGTAGACGCAATCAATATTTATAAAGAACTAGCTTTCGCCTGCGGCTTTGCTCGCGTGGTATTAGGTGCTTAAGGAATCGGGATAAAAGGTAGCCTATGTTCTTTTCCATGTCAAAGGCTATATGCATGCCAAATTTCATCTAAATCCGTTCAGCCGTTTTAGCGTGATTTAGTAACAAACATCCAAACATCCACACTTTCACATTTATAATATTAGTTAGGATTTATCAAAACAAGTAATTTTTTATTCAAAAATATTTCTTGGTTAATTTAAAATAAAAATTACCTATTTTAAAAATATCCGAAATCAATTCAGTAGGTAACCCCCTCTGAACATACTACTTTCATGATAAATATGCCTTTATAATATTACGTGTCCATGCCAATAAGAATTATTCAGGATATCTGGTCACGATTTTTAGATCCAAAACTCAGCTTCCTCAGTTTGGCAGCAATTTCCTGCTTTATCAAACATTTCCTGCAAAAAGATTTAACATTTCTTACACAATATCCTTCCAACGAAAGCCATTCACAAAACAAAGAAGGACTTCTTAATGAAACATTACTTTAGTTTAAAACATATTTTAGGGTCGACGCATACGAGCGGGGCCATGACCACAAAACGTCGCCACCGCGTATTCAGCATATTACCTATAGTTGCCATACATTTTACATGACTTCGCACATGATTGACGCCGGGCGCCGGTGGGCGGTTCATGCTACAGATCGCTTCTGCTCGCTTCTTGTGGCCTGGGCCGCCTACTCGCGCATTAAAACCTTTTTAAGGCATTGCATAGCTTCTATCGCGGGCCTTGAGCGTGGAGACCGAATCCAGAAATTCCGTAACGAAAATAACCTAACACCCCCCACTCATTTGTTTTTTGAGCGTGGTGACCGATAAGAAAACAAATGAGTGAACAATCAATCAAAATTCAATTCAATGTGTGAAAGTGTTAAGTTCAATTAATATCAAAGAAAAAATAAAAAAAGGAAAAAAATACTGCTTAAATAAAATAAATAAATAATTATAATTGCATAAGTTGATAAAAATGCTATGCAATAGCTTTACCGCGGCAGTCCCCGAGTGCCACACGTCTTTTTTTTTTTAATTGATGTAAACTAGTGCTTGACTGCGATCCTTCCTGATGGTAAGCAATGATACAATCTCTGATGACGAGGCGCACTAGTATATGAGCCTATTCACTCTAGCCTTGAAGATACCCAAATTATAATTGGACGGGAAGACTGCAGCAGGCAGATTGTTCCAGTCCTTCGACGTACGCGGTATAAACGACAAGGCAAAAAACTTAGTTTAAACCTCTACGGTCCGGCCGTACAGGTTTCAACTTCGTCAGAGTCCATTATAATACTGTAAAAAAATGCAGCAGCTACCAGCCACAAGTGGCTGTCACGCGCTTCGGCTGCTTTTGTGGTCGCTTCTAGTTTGTCGTGGTGGCGTTTGGGCTGTAGCATGTGGCTCGTGTGTAGCGACCCTTAATGTTATCAGTTTATCAAACGTGATCTGATATTGTCATGCACCCACACTTCCTGCCTCACATTATAGATTGCACTGATAGTGTCACAACCCGGATGCGAACTCGGTACTCTCCAGTTAACACTGCACAGGTGTTTAACTGAGTTATATGAAATAGTTGAATATTGTCTCATTCATCTTTAATTCATTGAATTATTCATTATGTTGTGCGTGGATTGTTGGTATCAGTGACGAGATAGTGAGATATTGGAGTAAGTAAATATGGCGACTCCAACTTACGAGTTGTGGTTGCAGGTTCAAACACAGCCAGGTGCAATAGTTTGTGTAATTTATTTCAATACTACTGTTCTGCCGGTAAAGGAACACATCGTGAGGAAACTAGCTTGTCCTAGAACCAAAAATTTGAAGACATATTACATCCACCTTCATCTTTATAACGTTCTCACTGCTGGGACTCAGGCCTCCTCTCTAGGAGGGGGAAATGGGCCGTAACGTTCTAAAATCCCGTCAAAATCGGTCCAGTCATTTCAGAGATTAGCCGGAACAAACAGACAGACAGGCAGACAGACAAAAAATATTATTATATTATATCTAGCCCATATTGTCCCACTGCTGGGCAAAGGCCTCCCTCCACTCCTTCTAATGTTCCCGGTTCTGAGCCACCTCTTTCCAATTCCCAAGGAAGATATCCAAGTCGTCCCGCCATCTCCTTCTTGGTCTGCCGCGGCCCAGTCGTGCCCCGTCTACAAAAATTGTAAAAACAAATATTTTGGTGTATGTTTCGTATATATATGTACATTCATATGAAAAGCGGTAGATATGGAGGGAATACTGCATAACCTTACACCATAATTGAAAAATTAAGTTATAACTATAATTCAAGCACTGAAATTTTAATTAAAAATATTTAGGTAGTGTTTTTCAAAGACATTGGTTTTCTTGTAAAAGAATAAGTAATATGGGAAACGACGAACTTCACTAGTAGACGCAATCAATATTTATAAAGAACTAGCTTTTGCCCGCGGCTTCGTCCGCGTGGCATTAGGTACTTAAGGAATCGGGATAAAAGGTAGCCTATGTTCTTTTCCATGTCAAAGGCTATATGCATGCCAAATTTCATCTAAATCCGTTCAGCCGTTTTAGCGTGATTTAGTAACAAACATCCAAACATCCACACTTTCACATTTATAATATTAGTTAGGATTTATCAAAAGAAGTAATTTTTTATGCAAAAATATTTCTTGGTTAATTTAAAATAAAAATTACCTATTTTAAAAATATCCGAAATCAATTCAGTAACCTCCTCTGAACATACTACTTTCATGATAAATATGCGTTTATAATATTACGTGTCCATGCCAATAAGAATTGTTCAGGATATCTGGTCAAGATGTTTAGATCCAAAACTCAGCTTCCTCAGTTTGGCAGCAATTTTTTGCTTCATCAAACATTTCCTGCAAAAAGATGTAACATTTCTTACACAATATCCTTCCAACGAAAGCCATTCACAAAACAAAGAAGGACTTCTTAATGAAACATTTACTTTAAAACATATTTTAGGGTCGACGCATACGAACGGGGCCATAACCACAAAACGTCGTCACCGCGTTTTCGGCATATTACCTATAGTTGCCATACATTTTATATGACTTCGCACATGGTTGACTTTGCGCGCCGGTGGGCGGTTCATGCTACAGATCGCTTCTGATCGCTTCTTGTGGCCTGGGCCGCCCACTCGCGCATTAAAACCTTTTTAAGCTATTGCATAGCTTCTATCGCGGGCCTTGAGCGTGGAGACCGAATCATTTGTTTTTTGAGCGTGGTGACCGATAAGAAAACAAATGAGTGAACCATCAATCAAAATTCAATTCAATGTGTGACAGTGTAACTTCAATTAATATCAAAGAAAAAAAAAATACTGCATAAATAAAATAAATAATTACTTATAATTGCATAAGTTGATAAAAATGCTATGCAATAGCTTTACCGGGGCAGACCCCGAGTGCCACACGTCTTTTTTTTTTAATTGATGTAAACTAGTGCTTGACTGCGATCCCTCCTGATGATAAGCAGTGATACAATCTCTGATGACAAGGCGCAGTAGTATATGAGCCTATTCACTCTAGCCTTGAAGACACTTAAATTATAATCGTACGGGAAGACTGCAGCAGGCAGATTGTTCCAGTCCTTCGACGTACGCGGTATAAACGACGAGACAAAAAACTTAGTTTAAACCTCTACGGTGTGGCCGTAGAGGTTCCAACTTCGTCAGAGTCCATTATTCTGCAAAAAAGCAGCAGCTACCAGCCACAAGTGGCTGTCACGCGCTTCGGCTGCTTTTGTGGTCGCTTCTAGTTTGTCGTGGTGGCGTTTGGGCTGTAGCATGTGGCTCGTGTGCAGCGACCCTTAATGTTATCAGTTTATCAAACGTGATCTGATATTGTCATGCACCCACACTTCCTGCTTCACATTATAGATTGCACTGATAGTGTCACAACCCGGATGCGAACTCGGTACTCTCCAGTTAACATTGCACTGGTGTTTAACTGAGTTATATGAAATAGTTGAATATTGTCTCATTCATATTTAATTCATTGAATTATTCATTCTGTTATGCGTAGATTGTTGGTATCAGTGACGAGATAGTGAGATATTTGAGTAAGTAAATATGGCGACTCAAACTTACGAGTTGTAGGTTGCAGGTTCAAACACAGCCAGGTGCAATAGTTTGTGTAATTTATTTCAATACCACTGCTCTTAAAACGGTAAATGAAAACATCGTGAGGAAACTAGCTTGTCCTAGAACCAAAAATTTCAAGACATATGACATCCACCTTCATCTGTATAACGTTCTCACTGCTGGGACTTAGGCCTCCTCTCTAGGAGGGGGAAATGGGCCATAATCTACCATGCATGCCCATAATTTCGAATTTTTTTCTAGGCTATGCCGGATTACTCATGATGTTTTCCTTTACCGTTTTGAGAGATCTAAATGATAAATGATATTTATTTTGCAAATTGGTTTTACACAACGATTTTTTTCGTTAGTTTAAACTACATGAGGCCAGTGGTTCCTAGTTAACTACTCTGATAAGAAACAACGAAACAAACTTAGGGTTTATATTACTAAATAATGTTGTAAGATAAATATAATACGTATACTAATATGCAACTACGACGAACTATAAAGATTTTATAATATTTTGTAATTTATAAAATACTAGCTGTGCCCGCGACTTCGTTCACGTGGACTACAGGATTTAGAAATATTTTTTTCCATAATAAAAGATTTTTTCTAAAATCAAGCTCTAGCCTAAGTTACTCCTTATTACACCAGCTACCTGCTAATAAAAGTCCTGTCAAAATCCAGCCATTTCAGAGATTAGCCGAAACAAACAGACAGACAGGCAGACAGACAAAAATTGTAAAAATAAATATTTTGGTGTTTGTATCGTATATATGTATATTCATTTGCATGTAGTAAAAAGCGGTTATTTCAATATTACAAACAGAGACTCTAATTTTATTTATATGTATAGAAGATGTACACTTTGATGCAGTATACGTTTTCATTCAAGTATTTATTACAGACTATAACTACTGCTAGGCGATCAAGATTTACCTAAATATCGGGTTGATACTTATCTAGTTAAATATTTCATTTTACAATCTACTCTATTACCGGATTATGAGCAAATGGACTGTATCAGCGGTTATCTTTCTGCACTAATTACAATAATTAATTAAGGCTAAAACTCTTTTGAAATGTGTTTATATTTAAGCAAAATAAAAGTAAGTCATTTGAGAAATAAAAAACTTTGGGTTGATTCTTGTGTGCTGCTCTTCTTTTATAAATGGATCATTATGTAATGTAATTGTTAACCTAATTGTTAACGTCAGAAGCGATTTATTTTTCCACGATTCCATTAAAATTTCTATGAATTAAGTATTATATTTTAATTATATTTTATTTTTATTATTATATTTTTATTTTATTATTATGAATTATTTCTATGAACTTATAGAATGTCTTAATGAAAGAGACATTCTTCTCTTGAAGGGTAAAAGTGAATAAAGTAAGGGTAAAACAGACAAATTTTTCACCATGGTATATTTTTTTCAAAAATATTTAAACAAGGTCACAACATGGGTCACAAGCTGGACACCACCGACACTAAGTACAACACAGGTCACGGCAGGTTATAGCGGACAATAGATTAGTGTCTAATGTTTGCACACAGCTGGATGCGGGAGTAAAACAACTCCGCTCGCCCGGGTGGCCCGGTGATCATGGATTTGTGCGGCCAACCACCTAACATGACATGCTTATAACTTCGTGATTTTTCATCGTACAGTTATTAAATTCTGTACACAGATTCTTTACATAAAAATACTAGAAACGTGTCGCAGTCACGTTGTAAAAAAGCTCCATCCTTTCAACAGTTCACTTTAGGTTGTAAAGCTGGATCGCATTAAGGGCTCCTGGTAGGGCCTTAGGGATCGGTTCTATCAATGAGCCAGCATTATTCCCTGTTGTCAAGTGTTTTATTATGTGTCATGTAGATGACTTTATTCTTGTATAAAAACGTATTAGACACTTTTATAGGTATTTACATTATATTTTTATTGCCTTGAGCTTTTTTATCGTTCTATCATTTTATTCAAAACTAAATTCTGAACTATCAACATGTATTTTTTTTTCGTGCAAGGAAGTAATAAATTCAATTCTGATATTAGATCACTTAGTGTCTATTATACTTGGTTTTCTAGCTTTGAGAGCATTTAGCTCAGCCTAGGAGAACGGTGGACCTTGAGCCTGCTAGGCGGACACTTGGCCAAAAATAGAGCGTTCTTGTGTCAAACGACTATGTGCCGTGGTAATATGCAATTATATTTGGAGGTGTATAAAATTATGTTACAATTTTTAATAGTAGATAAATTGTGTTTTAATGGAGTTGATTGAATTTTATACTGAAAGCGATACTCTTAAGGGTTTAGTACTTTATGATAGTGAATTTTGTTTGAATGGTTTTCCTTACAGAGCTTGATATGAATTTCATGTTGATACTCTTAAGGATTTCGTACCAAAACGGTAAAAAAGGAACCCATATGTTTGTCTGTCTGTCTGATCCATTATTCATTAGACTTTATAGAATTAACTAACTTCTGCTAGAGGTTTCGTCAACGTACAGCATCACTACATAGTATAAAACAAAGTCGCTTTCTCTGTCCCTATGTCCCTTTGTACGCTTAAATCTTTGAAACTACGCAAGGGATTTTGATGCGGTTTTTTTTAATAGATAGAGTGATTCAAGAGGGAGGTTTATATGTATAATAACATCCATTAAATAGTGGAAAAGTACTGTTATTTTTGAGGTTTCTAATGTGATGTCGTAAATAATTACATTTTTGCCGCTTACATTGCAAACGCAGGCTGAACCCTACGAGTTTTATCAAAATAATGTACTAAGTATTGTACACATTGAAAAGGTCTACAGAAAAGTCCATGATGGTATATGTTTATCTCTTATGGATAACCCACAATAACTTTTTTTTGTCATTTACTTTTTACGACAAATAATGGCTAATTTTCGAAGCGATTTTAACCAATACAGCATTAATCCTCAACCAATTAAATACCTTTAATACATTGTTCATTTAATATAGATCTATATGGCCCTTTACACCGTATGATTTAAGTGAATATTTTCGAAGATATTACAGATTTAAAAATTGCGGGACATAGCGTTTGCGGCGGTACCGGCCGGCCGCCCGGTGCGGCAAGAGCGTGCCTCTTCATGGTATAGGGAAAGGGGGATTGTTTTTCCTCCAAATTTAACGCGTGCGGGCCATGGGCAGTAATGAATAAATCAAAACTACTGAATCGATTTTAATCACATAGGCTATATATTTTATATCCGTGCGAAGCCGGAGCGGGCCGCTATGTTTTTATATACAACGTTCACAGTTTTTCTGTAGTGTATTTAGTATCAGCATTGCACCCGTGCGAAGCCGGGGCGGGTCGCTAGTATATTATATAGTAGAAAATTATCCAAGGTTACATACTCCCGGAATAAAAAGTATTCTTGGTGCTGTTTCATGACAGTATGTTTTTCCGCCAAGGAGTAATAAATGTAAGTGCCTGCCTTTGTAATATTAGTTTGAAGTGGGTAGAAAGCCTTAGTACCTAATGTTTGCTAACTGGAACTGTCATATTTTGAAAAGTCACTTTTAGTTTCAATGAAGGTTGACACAAAGCATCGCCAAACTTAATTGGCACTGTGTAGAGCACATTTAAAGTCAAAGTCAAAGGTTTTTTATTTCACATAGGCCTACATGGGCACTTATAAAACGAATAACTGGCAAGAAACTCCATGGTTACTCTTTTAAAAAAATGGTTGTACTTACAATATTTCCATATAACAGTATTAAAAGGTATTATTTAAGAACAGTGTAAACCGGTCTATATTGTACTCAAAAGCACAATAAAAATAATCATTTAAAAAAGTGAGTCAAAATATAAAGTAATCTAAGAATTCGTGGAGTCTACAGTGTTCTTCCATTTACATTAAAAAAATTGCTCGCAGAACAGATGATCTGTAAGTCGGTACGACCGGAAAGCTCTGGAGTGACGACCACGTACGAAGACGCAGCGGTGGCGCGGCCTGAAGGAATTGAGGGAGATCTAGCTATGTCCACCGGTGGACATCTTTCGGCTGAAATTATTATTTTGATATTGCCGCAGAGTCGAAGCGAATAATGTAGAGATTCTACTATACTTTCTCTCTTATTCTACTATGTACTTGAATTGTTATTTTGTGTGCTTTGACCAAAATAAACCTAAAAATATGTATTATAATTCATTCATTAAGGGCTTCTAAGATGGTGGTATCTTTGTAGGTATATAATAAGGCTGCAGGATTGATAGTAAAAACACAGGTGGATTTTAGTCAGTAAAAACCTGACACGCCCTTTCGCTCCACCCAGAGCGGGAGAACTTTAGGTAATTTTATGATTTCCCACCTTTAGAACCTTTTTTAATCAACAATGTGACTTCTTAGCGACACTGTTGTTTTTCAGTAACAATACAAAAAAATAACCTGTTTTTTTTGTCTAAAAGAAAGTCTCTAAAGTCTAAACTAATCACAATATGGGTCTACATGTTATCAAATCATATTTATAAAAAGATGTAGAGACAAAGCACAGATTAACCTTAATAACAGAGATATTATAATCCATGTTATTAAATCATTATAATTAATACCTCAGGGTTGTAATTAATACAAAGGACCTACCTTTAAAGTAGTCTATAATTATTTAAAGCTTAAAACTATGTTACAATAGGCACTGACACAAAACTTACCTACATTAATCCATACTTCATTATACATGCTTATTTGTAAAACACTGCAAAATACAGAGTTAAAATGTGTTAGATAGAACAACGAAATCTTGAAGGTTTGTTTTTGGTAAATGTATTGTGTTTTGTAAAAATTCATAGAACAAAAGTGGTTGTTTATGATGTTAGTAATACAGTCCTGTAAGGTTATTAGTATTTTATAAATTACCCTGTATATTATAAAAACACAAATCCGTCACTGCGTCTGTCTGTCTGTTTGTGATATACTCAAGTACTACTGAACGGATTTTCATGCTGTTTTTACTGATAGGCAGAGTGATTCATGAGGTAGGTTTACGTGTATAAGTCAGTATATTATACTATCATTTTTTTAGATCCCTAAAAGTTCAGCAAATATATTTACATTTTCCAAATCAGACACTGAAGACACGAGAAAGTTACTTTTAAAAAATAACATTAATCACATGTCACCCTTCGCGACTCTGGCATTCTTTAAAGCATAACCCAAGGCACTTACATACTTGCAAAACGCGGAGTTTAATAACGATAGGATTGTTATTTTCATAGACAGCAGAAGTGCTCTTCAGCATATAGCTCGATGTGCCTCAGACTGCAGAGGTGTTTCGATTGCTTATGTCATATTAAGACAAATATATTATTTCATGTCTAATAATGTGAATTTGATTCTGCAATGGGTTCCGTCGCATGTTGGCTTACGGGGGAACGAGGAGGTCGACCAACTGGCAAAGACTTCTGTGTCGGATAGTTTGGAGGTGAATATTACTCCAAGCTACTCCGAACTTTTACCAAAATATAAAATTGAATGCTCTAAGGATTGGAAATAATATTTTAATAGAACATCACTTGAAAAGGGAATCTGGTACAAGTCACTACAATGTGAACCTCCACGTATTCCTTGGTTTGCCAATATTAAGCTTAAGAGAAAGTTTATAATAATAGCGTATAGACTGCGGTCTGGACACGTTTTACTCAACAAGTTTCGGTATCTAATGAGAATTAATGACAGTCCAAATTGTCCAGAATGCGGCACGGTGGAGGATGTCCCACCACTTGTTGGTGGAATGCGTCAGGACACGAGCTGCTAGAGAGGTGCTGATGAATATTTTTAAAATTAATTTAATTGATGTTGGTGTTATCCATAGTATACTGTCCGAACCCCTCTCTAACGCAGCCAACGCTGTTTATAAAATAGTGAGTAAAATTGTGAGCCCTCATAGTTGATAAAGCTTCAGATAGTAAAAATTATTTTTAAAGCTTATTTTTAAAGTAATTTCTTCCAATTTACCTGCGTAAGAAGAGATCAAAATATGTAATTTATTATTGAATTTACTCTCTTCTTTTTCTTGGAAAAATCTTCGAATTTAATGTGGGCAAACTCGCTGGCAGTGGCTAGTAATTCTATAAAAGGACTTATGTTATATGATTATGTTTTTTAGTGCATAGTCTAGACATGGCCAATAATTTAATAATGTGTTATGTTCTGACCTTAAGTCTAAAAACTAGACTAGTTCTGGCAAGGTCCTGTTAGTAATGGTCCAATTAAATAATGTAAGTAACACATTATGTATGCGGTGACTGAGATTTACTGACTTTATAACAGGACGTTTAACAATCGATTAAATTAATTGTTCAAGATTTTTTTTGATTTTTCAAAGAGTAATCGAGTGCAGCATTCGAGGTGTCAAAAGAACCTACGCAATACTGATAAAAACCACACTGCGTTCAAAAATGGAGGTCACGTCACGAGACGAAAAAGGCTACCAGGGTAAGAAGGGTTTAGGCGGATCACGTCAGCCTCATGCACATTGACCACTGGATAAGAGTCTCCATAAGGTGGATACTTGGAGGATGGACGATACCTGTTAGCTGATTTGTGGTGGCTGGAGAAAAGAATAGCTAGAGGAATTTGGGTGAGGTTAATGCCCAGTTGTGAGGACGTAAAAAAATTAGAGTAGGTTTCCAGAGTCAAAATAAGTACATTTTATTTAGTCCGTATTTTTGATTATAAAAAAATATTGGACACGTATTTTTTTTTTTCGATTAAACAACAAATAACAAATATATAGCCCATTAAAGTTACGTGTGACGTTACCCCGTGCGAAAAAATGCAGCACGGCGCGCGTCATGTTACACGTAACTTTAATGGGCTATATAATATATCTTTGTCATTTTTGGTTTCATTTACAAATAAAAAAATACGTGATCTTTATTTTTGAATAATCTAAAAGACAGACTAATTACATTTTTTACGGCAACTAGCCTATTAGATATTTATTTTGATTTCAGGGATCCAGAAATTTATCAGGCCTTTTTTCAAGGTGGAAAATCATCCAATGACTTCTGCCGCTTTGGGTGAAGCGCGAGAGCATGATAGACTTTTACTGAATAAAACCACTTGTCCTTCAGTAGTATTTTGTGTTTTTAGAGCGTTTAGATTTTTTCTATAGGTACTCTTTAATATATCATTCTTATTAGGCCTCTGGTGTGGGACGCAACCTGTGTCGACACTCTTGCGCAATCCCTTATTCCAAGTACGGCAGGCTGTGCTGGCGCTGCCGCTGCTGCTGCTGCCTTACGGCGCAAATACTGTAACCTTATTGGTAATTACAGTTTTGAGCCGTTTGGGGTCGAAACACTTGGTTCATGGGGTCCGAGTGCGCGTCTCCTTTTCAAGGAAATTTCACGCCGACTGATCGACACTTCACGTGACCAGAGGGCTGGCTCGTTCTTCGCTCAAAGAATTAGCATTGCCATTCAACGTGGCAATGCTGCCAGTCTTCTGGGCACATTTCCGGATGACAGCGATGTGGAGGAGTACTTTGACGCCTGAGCGTACTTTGTCATTTTGTATTATATTTTTGTACATAGTTAGGTTTTAGTATAAATAGTTTATTTAGTATTTAAGTTTATTATGTATATATGTATTAAAATAAGTCATTCTTATTTGTGTTTCTGAAACTCTAAATAAATGTTGTTACCTACTTGCGTAATTATTATTTATGAATATGTATGCAAGTATATGCATTAAAAAAAAACATAAAAAAGTGAAAGGATTTAATTGATTCCTTTTTTTTAAAGCCGCGATCCATCAACTCATTTCATCATTGCTTCATCTAAAGTAGTCCATCTTAACATCTCATAAAAATTTCAAGGTTTCTCATTGGTTCAATTGAATTTAGTATCTAACATTTATCTAATGTAACAAGGACATATTTTATTATCCATTGCATTTATCAATCATAGTCCTGCGTCAACAGCTTGAACCAATTTTGAAATGCCAAGGTGTGAGACATTACCAGGTGGACTTATGTTACCGGCTATGATAACTTGAGCTATCAAAAACTATAGCTACCTCTTTACTGGTCTGTATTTTTGGAAACCAGGGAGGTGAGGAAGGTCTTTTGTAAATGGTTGATTTAACCAATGTCCAGTACAGATTTTATACGGTGTCGGTTCTCACAGTACCAACCTATTAATATGACTATTTGTTTTAAAGGTCATTCTAGAATAGTTGTGATACAAATGAATTAGATCAGATTAGAAGTGACTTGGCAATTAATATGGTGTTTTTATGCAGAAAAATTAAACGCAGTGTTTTGTGGAACATTATGTCTGTTTATGTCTGGTATTACCATTTATGTCATAATAATTACTATCAGTGTAATGTCCTCTGCGGTTATTTAGTTTTCAGTTGACGGTAGGCAGGTATACAATTTTTTCTTATACAGAAGTATATGCCAGTTTCTTTAGCTATGTTTTATCTTTCGATTTCATTTTCAATTTTTTTCTTATTACTGTAATTTTTTGCAATATTTTTCGCTTTATTTAGACTATTTACTAATATTAGCGATTTATTATTGTTATATAATCATGTAGGGAATTTATTCATATGTTTCATTTTATACAGCTTCTTTTTTATAACACGATTGTGAGAACACTGTAGACTACGCAGACTAAGATTAGAGAATTCTAGAAGATTATTTTATTTTATGCACTTATTTGTTACTATGTTGACTGCTCTACTCTGTCCTTTCATTTGAAAATATTGTAAAATCACTAAACCTATTAAAGCCGTAACTATAAAGTTTCCATTGTCTATTTCCTATGAAGAAGAAACGGCAGCTGTTTTTGCAGCTTTTGACGCTTTACAAGTGCCGATGTAGGCCTTTGTAAAACAAGATTTATGACACCATATGTCAAAAAATAATCAAATAATTATTTTCCAAATGAATCAATAATTTACTAATTAAAATAAATGAGTTTCAGTGATTGAAAATTAATGCTACTATTAATGAATAATACCCTAATACGCAGTATATTTAATTACATTTTAATACAGATAACATTTAAATATCACTGCGATCAATGTTAAGGTTTTATTAGGCTTTCAAAAAACGATAAAAAACAAAATGGAGGTCTGTATTAACATTTTTGTTATTGTGTTAAATAACACTAATGACATAAAACTTGAGGTAATAAATTAAATATCAATCAGAATTAGTGTTATTAGAACCTTGGTGTACGATACATTTTTATGGGCTTAATATGTTGTTGCCAGCAGTTATAAGCCGCTACTACTAACATCTAACATCGGCTTCTCTTACATAATAGAATAAAAAAACTGGGCAAATGCGAGTCAGATTCGCGCCTTGAGGGTCCCGTACAAACTTACCTATCTATGTAAAGTTCAATTTCGGAACGGAGCCTCGGAGGGTTTTTTAACAAATTTAGAATTTCCAGATTGATTCTTATATCAATCTAAGACCTTGCTTTATGCTAAATTTCAGGATTCTCAGTCAACGGGAAGTACCTTATGGATTTTAATTTCCTTGAGAGTGACGAAATATACGTTTTTAGGGTTCCGTAGCCAAATGGCCAAACACGGAACCCTTATAGCTTCGACATTTCTGTCTGTCTGTCAGTCTGTCTGTCCGTCCGTCTGTTTGTCTGTCTGTATGTCTATCTGTCCGTCCGAATGTCACAGCCACTTTTTTCCGAAACCGAGCTATACCGTTGAAACTTTGTAAGTAGATGTATTCTGTAAACCGCATTAAGATTTTCACACAAAAATAGAAAAAAAAAGCAATATATTTTGGGGGTAGTATACTTAGAACTGAAACCCAAAATTTTTTTTTTCATCTGGCCCGTACGTGTGGGATATCTATGGATAGGTCTTCAAAAATGATATTGAGGTTTCTAATATCATTTTTTCTAAACTCAATAGTTTGCGCGAAAGACACTTCCAAATTGGTAAAATGTGTGTCCGCCCCCCCCTAATTTCTAAAATAAGAGAATTCATATTCATTCTCATATTTTATGGTCGTATAATTTTTATTCTGTTAACGTAGAAATTTGTTTTTTTCTCAGCTTTAAGGGATTGCAGATCTGAGTATATAGTTTTAATTTCAACTCGATATCTTCACGTATTCTTGAGATAAAGGGTCTTGACAGACAGACAGACGTACGGACGGACGGACGGACGGACAACAAAGTCATCCTATAAGGGTCCGTTTTTTCCTTTTGATGTACGGAACCCTAAAAATCGAAATCATGTGATATTCACCAATCCGCGCTAGGCCCGCGTGGTACATTACGGCCCATTCCCACCACTTTAGAGGAGGCCAGCGTTTCAGCAGTGAGAAATTCTAAGGCTGATTTTGATTATGCTATATGGACAGGACAGTAGAATTTTATTTGTCTGTTTCTCATCAAGTAGGCGTAGGTACGTTAATTTAAATTTAAATTTATTACATTTAAAAACCTTAAGGCAAGGTGTTGACAGTAAAATTAAAACTGGTGGCTACTACTCATTAATATAATAGAGATTAACGCATGTGTACCAAGAATTTTTATGATCCCCAGCGGGTATCGTTGCAAATTGCGCAAACCATTTCCTGAAATAAATAATATATTTAAGTGTTTATTTATTTTATCTTATTACCTCCAGGTAGGTGAACTTTAAAGCCTTCCTGAATATTTATACGCATTAAAGTGAAGTCGTATTACTTTAGCCCTGGGGTATAACTTTGGCTCAAGCTCGTTAACCAATTAGACAAAATCACTTGTTTACATAAAAACATGGTAAAAATATTCATAATTATTAATTGAATTAAATGTAATTAATTGTATGAGCCAATGCTGACTGACATAAATAAATATTATTAATATAACATTATAAATTCTCGTGCATCCAATTAAGTCATCAAGTGGTTTTGGTCAACATCTCTGCAGGATATGTGCTCTCTTATGAGCTACCATATCAACCGATCATTGTGATTCTTGCATTCAGCGAAAGCCTGAAGCTTCCACCAGTCCAAAAATATTCTGTATGCTGGTATGCTCTGTGTATTCACGTTTCAGATCATTCAGAACAAACACTAGGCTATAAGCAGTCAGTAAACGTTTATTGTAGTTCATAAAGTAACAAAATTCATTATTTTAGTCTGTTTCAATAGGCGCTATAATTTTACGGTCATGTATATTAAAAAAAAAAGTCAAATGATGAACTGACGTCATGATCACAAAGCAACATGGCGCCCTGTGTTTTCATCAAATTAAATGCATTTCTATAGCGTATTAAATTTAAAATTTCGTGTTTTTTTTATAGTTAACTAGCTCTTTAAGATTTAATTGAAACTCTTTTCATAAATAGCTACAATAATACCCTGTTCTCCATTTATAAAGTATCTCATCCAGTGCTGAATGTTCATTGGTACAAATTTTCCAGCACTAGGGCATAAAGCAAACACGTCATGTCCTGTCTAATTTGTATTGCAATGGGCAAGGCTTGGCAGCTGAGGTAAAGGTTAATTAATGTGAGAACCATAGCGTCCTTCACGATGTGGTTCACGGCGAAAATCGACGTGGGTTGAAGTGACTAAATGGTTTTAGTTGATTTGGTTTATCGGCTTTTGGAATATTGTGAAGTAAGATTATTTGTTTAGGGACATAGGACGGGTTATTGAATTAAGTGAAAATATATTTTCAGTTAAAAACACCTCAAACCCTACATAAACGGCAATTTTTTACAGGTTTTCAGCTAAAGTAAAGTTAGGAAAATACGCAACTCTACTTAAATCAGAAATCGGGGATAGGCTTTTGTAGATGGTCGCGACAAGATAATACACTTTTTAAGAATGATGACAAGATAATACACTTTTTGAGAAAAATGTTGTCCCACACTAGTCTGCCTGTGCCTATATCGTGGGTGCAACAAACGTGTAAATTTCCATACATACGATATCCAGACCCGAAAAACCTATCTGTAAGCGATACAAATATTTGTTGCGTGTGGGACACGAATCCACGACATGCAGCGTAGCAGTCAATCATATAACCACTGCGCGTACCGTGCTTTCATGTCACAAACCTATAAAATACCCATAGAAGAATCTCATAGTCGCTGTGCGTAAGATGTAATGCTACTTACTGCTTAATGCTACTGTGGCTAACAGCCACAAAATATTATCTAATATTATATATACATTATTATCGCAAAATATAATCTTTGATATTGCGATAGATAGATCAGAAAAGGTTAACAATTCAAAACCATTACGATAACGTGCCTCTAAAAATGCAAGCTATTAGATATTGATATCTAGCGATGCATCTATAGCTAGCTAGAGTATATTCAAATATACTCGTTTAGTCCGATTCAATACAGTTTTTGAGTAAATATTTCACTATAATAATTATTCTCTCTTGGTTTGAACTTGGCTTGACACACTACCGCGTGTCTAGATAATATGCTCGTTTAATATGCAGCTCATATGAACTACGGCTCTACAACTTTAAGTCATGTAACTGTCAGAATTTATATTCAACTTAAAACTGTGTTAATACTGTGATTTCAACCACCACATGTTGTAAGTACATGCGACATACATGCGAATAGGTGCTACAATTCATTAATATCCACATTTTGCATTTAGCAACGCGCCAAACTCGAAAATTAATGTCATACGTACCGCGAATTGCGTCAATGAAACCAGGTCCCGAACTACGGCAATAAAATTTACTTTCGATTACAAACAAAAACTCGATTTCCATAGTAGGGCTTTACAATTGCTATGCAATATTATTTGGGGCGTTTTGTTTGTTTCATAATGCTCCATTACCATAATCTTTCATGATAGTCCCGCCCGCCGAGAGATTGCAAGAACTCTATAGAAAAAAGATATTGTCTTATATTCGGCCTTATCTTAGCTTTCTTTGTTCAGGAATCTGAATGTAAATCAATTTGTAATAAGTTTTGCGCTTGTGTTGACATTCTTGCATAATTGCAGATGAGGAACGGGTATATTGTATTGATATTCATGCAAATATGTCTTGAGGATCATTTTAATCCTCTGATGAAGGTAAAAGATGATTGTTTTGAGAATACGGATGTTAAAACCACCTTTCCTTTAGGTTGGTATGTTGAAGATGATTAACAGAGCTCTAAAATTAAAATTCATTATCATCAGTATTTCAGCTGAAATACATCTACTGCATACACAACATGACACACACATGATTGACATTCACGAATCCGCACTGGGCTCGAGTGGTAGATTACGGCCCATTCCCTCAGAGAGGAGGTCTGAGTCCCAGCCGTGGGAACATTAAAAAAAATAAGGTTGATGATGATGATGACATCTACTGCTGGACAAAGCCCTTTCTCATGTCTCTCATATCTTGTCGCCACGTCGCGTAGATAACCGAATTGAAGTAAACTCCGAAAAACTCACGACCTTAACGTATGTCCACTGTCAAGCAACAAATGATAATAGGTAATTCTATTTTTTGGGATGGTAAATCATCTGCTTTGAGCCCACTTCGACTGAGACTCGCTGGGAGGAGAGGAAATAGCAGACTTTTACTGATAAAAACTCACCTGTTTTCCTTAAGTTGCCTTCGATCTGCCATTCGAATAATTCCGCAGCTCCAGAGAAAATGATAATTTAAATATGAAATTTATACAAAAGACTACAGGTACATAATGTACCTCTGTACCTGTTTAAGTAGGTATAATCATTGCAAGGTATAGGTGTATTTATTAATTACGTAGGGTCTTATGCACAGTCATTACGCTGGTCACTATAAAATTAGTTGCCTAAGCATAATGACTTGCAAGAATAATTATTTAAAAACTACTACAACAATGTGTTAGGTTAACAATCAAAGTTTTCCCGACGCCAATCATCCGATTATTAACTTTATTTCTAAAACTAATTAAGTAGAAAACTTAATTTTCAACCTACCATTGCGAATTATCTAATTTCCTGTGAATCTAATTAATTTTATGATATCCGAATACCTATGTTTTTTTGCTTGTTTGATTCTGTTTGGCCTTGACTGTAATGTTTTATAGTTTCTCGCATGAATGAGATAGATATAGGAAATTGGTTATGTAGATCAAGATCAATGTTGCAGAAATCGATTTGACTTTTTTGGATCCTGTGGCGAAAATGTCAAGTCGGCATACCCAAATGCAGATGAAAATGTTAGAGGGAACTATTAAGCACCGTTATCAAATTGCGTGGGACTGAAGAAGAAGGAAAGTAATCTGAAAATTAGGTACTGTATATTGCTGTTGAGGCCGACCTGGGATGAGAAGAGATTGCGAAATGATCTAGACACCACGGGGGGTGGTTCGAGGTGGTTGGTATGAAGGCTTAAAAAAAAAGGTGTTTGGTGGAAGACAAGACTACCAGGAAGGATTTGGGGGAGGCATTCACCCAGCCGTAAACGAGTATAGGGTAAATAAAAAAACGATAGGTATATTATGTATGGTACCTGTTTTGGCTGTGATTTTACATAATAAAAAATTGAACTATCTTTTATGATGACTTTTTAAACGACTTATGTTACATATTAGTTTGAAAGTAGTGCCAGTGCCAATGTAAAGTTGAAAGAGAATCATTTATCTTGACGTGGACATGGATGGTAAGGGTGACGGAGGCGAAAGAAAAGATAGATGGATTGTGTTAGTAATGATATGAAAGAAAAGGGAGTTAGTTATAACATGCTGGGTGAAGGGCAGAAATGAAAAAAAAACGTGTTTCGCAGACCCCAAATAAAATGCAACAAGGGCAGGAAAATGATGATATATAATATATTACGCTGAAAGTTTCGAAAAAAATAAATAAAACTGTACGAACAAATTACGGAAATAAGCTGAAGCTACAGAAAGCGCGGAATTAATTACCAATTTGTCGGTGACCTATCTATCACACGCAATAAAATCACTATTAGCAGATACGGAACTCAAGAAAGACAAGGACTTGCTCTTGCTTTGAATACATTTTATATGCTCTGATTACTAGAGCAATTTTTGGTAATTGATATGTAATAAATAACCGGATTTTTTTAATGCCATTTCCTTAAGTCTGTCTCGTAAATAGGCATTAACATTTTAGGCACGCAATAAAATAATAATACCTACATGCCTATTATCAATCTATTAGTCATCGAGATAAGTTATAAGTTAATTAAATAACAGATTTTAATATTTATGATGAAAAGTTATCATACATAATTAAATTTTAGTACAATTATTAGATTATTATTATTAAGCTGGTTGTGTCTTTTTTTATGGTGGGAAAAAATCATGCATTGACATCCGCCGCTCTTGGGCGGAGCGGGAGATATTGTCAGACTCTTACTGACTAAAATTTCCTTCTAGCCTTCATACCGGGGCTCGAGCGGCCTTTCGGATAACCCTGGCCCCAGTAGGCTTCGACCCAGCTGGGTCCCTGCTGTTGCTGGCAACTCCTTGAGGCGCGCGGGAACAGTGCGCGCCGTCGACGACTTCGGCTTGGCCCGGACAGTTACCGGACGGCCGGACAGCGAGCTACCCATTGCTCACTGTTCGCAAGCCCGCGCCTACGGTGGCCGGAAATCGGGATCAGAGTCCCGGCGGCGGCGGCGGCGGCGATAACGCCGTTGCCTGATTCGTTCGGCCTCCTCCTTTGGAGCTGGTTGTGTCTGACTGCAGCGCTTCCCTTCCCTCTTGCATTCTTTTTATCCCTAGACGGAAAAGAGGGATAAGCTTGACGTATCTGTCTGTATGTCTGCCGTGGCATAGCGCTTCCTAAATGAATGGACCGATTATGATGCGATTTTTTTTGTTTGAAAGCTTACGTTATCGAGGTGCTTCTTAGCTACAATTTATTCATCGAGATGGTCCCCCAACTCAGCGACAGTCATCTTTTAAATGTACTAACTAAACTAACTTATTTATTATTTATACTTTTTATAGATTTTTGCGTCGGGAGTTTTTTAAATTTTAAATGTGTTTTTTAAGAGTGGATTAACGGAAGGGAGACCTTTGCCCTGCAGTGAGACACAACGAGCTTATAATAAATAAATAAATGTCATTTTTGCGTATTTAATTAGCTATCTGTAGTCAATCCTAATCGAAAGGTTCTGGAATGACGGCCACGTACCGAAAGACGTAGCGTTGGAAGGCCTCCTACGTGGACTGGTGACCTGGTAAGAGTTGCGGGAATTCGATGGATGCGAGACGCACAGGACCGCTCATTGTGGCGACACTTGGGGGAGGCCTATGTCCAACAGTTTTTCTGGAAGCCAACATTATTTTTACGTAATATTTGTATATATTTGTCTTAGACCAAGATAGCGGCTAGTCGCCGAGCCGGTGCAGCGATGTGTCTCGAGTTATGCGTCATCAAGTCAACCGTCGCATTGCGCGATGCACTATGTTTCCCGCGATATATTTTGTTGAAATATTGTGGGTATAGTGAGAAAATTGGTTTTGTAACTACCATGGCACATTTTATAAAATATTTAATTACGTATCTATACAACAATATTATCACACAAATACACTCGTATCAATATTTATTTTAATTATGGGTTATATTTATATAGATTATATTTATTTGTATAAGTATACTTTATTTACCATCATCCGTGCGTCACTGCGGGGTGCCAGCTGAAAATCAGCGCTGGGTGTTTGACGCCCAGCAATTGCTGAGTTGGTGACCCTTTCGGTTCAGGCACATTCACTGCAACTGTATTGTATGTCTGTACTCTTTTTTTATTATTTTTTATGTTGTTGTATATTGTGTTGCTTGCGCCGAATAAATGCTATTCTATTCTATTCTATTCAGTGGACGCCTTTCGGCTGTAATGATGATGATGAGTCAATCCTAAAATTCAACTCGTCTCATCATCTCCTTCAGGACTTATCACATCTGCTATTTGGGATCGGATCGACACACACAGGTGGGTTTTAGTCAGTTGTCAGTTTCCCACTCTAGATCGGAAGAAGCTATTAGATGATTTCTCATCTATAAAAAATGCCATAAGTAATTAATATTGATTTAATTTATTTTTCAAATAGCGTTCGCTCTTTCTACATACCTCTGTATGAACGTTTTCTGTATAGGGCTATTGTTGCGCTACTCGGCCTTGCACGTACCTACACTATCGTGACAAGACAAATGTCACGGATTTACTTGGATCTAACTTACAAAATGCGACAAAATCCGTGAAACATGTCAGCGTCTTGTAGTACGTGTTCAGCATTTATCATTTTTATTGACTAATATGACATGGTGTTGGTCAAACCATGTCAGGAGAATGCAATGAGCAGTTGCCCAAAGGTACTAGTTCCTCTCAAACGCGGCGTGAGAGCGTGCCTGTTTGTAGTGATGTGCTTAGCTGTAATGCGGTTTGCAGCGGTGTAGTTTGCAGCGGGGTGGTTTGCAGCGGTGTGGTTTGCAGCGGTGTTGTTTAGAGCGGTGCGGTTTGCTGCGGTGTGGTTTGCTGCGGTGTGGTTTACAGTGGTGTAGTTTGCAGTGGTGTGGTTTGCAGCGGTGTGGTTTGCAGTGGTGCGGTTTGCAGTGGTGCGGTTTGCACTTATGTTATACTTTCACAGCAACAAAGGGGATAAAACGTCTATACAGTCGCGAAAGTTTATAAGGAGCTTATCGTCCTTTCTAGTTAATTTCTGAAGATACCAAATTCATCTTTCTTCAGCAACCTCCATGTAAGCAAGGTTGCCCACGTGTTCATAATCTAATACTAATTAACTCGACATTTAACATCCAATGGTGTAATTAATCTTCCTTAACGGGCAATATCTTAATTACGATCGACCATTATATAGATGTGAATTGATAAAATGATTGATTGATAGAGTCATTTTGCATCTATGTGTAATGCATCCGCTGAAAGATGCTTGTGTAAATTAATTGAGATGTCAGGATGAAAAAGTTGAGAGTAAAGCTATTACCTTGTCCGAAATCAATTTGTGTGAGTGTTACCTATAGCACTCACCGTGCGTAACATTCCACGCGTGCCTGTAAGGCACGGTTCCTATTATCGGCATCGGCTAGGAAAAGGTTCCTTCGGCACTCTTCGGCACCCTTCGGCAACCCTACATGCATACATTTGCGACAGTGTGCGCTTGCATGTAGGGATGCCGAAAGATCCTTTTTGTTCCTGATGCCGATAATGGGCGCCGGGCCTAAGAGATGCCAGCAAAGCCGTAGAGGCCCAGCAGGGCTGAAGCATACTGGGGCCGTGGGTCAATTTCTGTGAAGTCGAATGAATAAAAAAATAAGTGTGGTTTATGTCAATAAAAGTCTGAATTCCCCCATCTCTTCTACTAGAGCGGGGTTACCTGCCTAAAAAAAACAAACTGTAATACTCATGTTTCAGAATCTGTCAGTACCTTATTTTTTGTGAGCCGACATCGTGTTTCCTCTCCTTTCTTGTTCCCAACTTCTCTGTCTTGGGCGATTCCTGGCCAAGTTTGCCCACAAACAAGATCAAATCGCCACACTACCTTCATTGCGATTGATCTCGATGATGACGTCCACTCCCAGGCTTTTAGCACAAATAAACACCTACACCTTTTTACAGAAGTCAATCTACATATACAGCGCGCTCGAGCAACGCACACAAAGACATCGCTCACAGACACGATGTCTCGGTCGCGTCTCGGATCACTCGTCGAACAACTCAGACTCTAACGCTCATTAGTTTCGTCCACCGAGCGTAGGTATGAAAAGTCAAGTACATACACGAGATTGTCTTCTGTACCTATCTATTTTGTGCTTTTAGTGAGTGAGACGTTCTTTGCCCAGCTGTCCTGAATTATTCTGACGGAGGCTAATAAAGTTTTATTGACATAGAGCCTCCGTCAGAATAAACCGCAACAAGGCTACGCAGATGCTTAGCTGACTGCTTATTTGACTTAGACAGCCCAGTTATTGGTTATTAAAAATCCACTTGGTTGCCCTGTCGACTATCTATTTATATCAGTTGATACTAACCTTTTTTTTTAACTAAGACCACTTTGGATCCTTTGTTGACTGGGATAAGAAGCTCAGAAGGACATCTTACTACATTTATTTAAAAAACAACTTACAGAAACAAACAACTTCACGGATCATATTTTAACTCTTGCGTCCACGGACCATAGGCACTGTTGTTTCCAAGAGCACTGTTTCAGTGCAAAATATTAGTTTACGGTTTTATATTATGTGTGGTGGATTATGGCTCATCGTTTCATCTCTTTCTCTCTCTCTCAGGCCTGTCTTGGAGAGACGAGGCCCCAAATCATTAAAACTTCAAGTCACAATGATGTTTAGGCCATTGCGTTCAATGACATTTGTTACAAATCACGATTAATTACAGAACTGCCACGCAACGACAATTGCTGCAATGGTAAATGAATGATCAATCAGTTTCACCGCCGCCTGCTCCACTCTGAGCAAGTGTCGCAACATCCTTTAATTAAAACATTGTTTTGTTTTTTGTTTCTTGTAGAACTATTCATATTAATCTACTTAGGTAAATGTCAAACGCATAATTGTATACCATAGTTATACAGACACGCATATGCCGAGGGCAGATCTTAGAAATTGATCACTTCATGGTATGACTAAGTAAAACTGGACAGATCCTTTTCTATACTTTTGTGTTTAATACTTTACATAAATATAACACTAGCGGCCTGCCCCGGCTTCGCTCACGCAATAAATATAGCCTATGTTACTCAGCTTTCCAATGGTAAAAGAATTTTTGAAATTGGCACAGTAGTTTTTGAGTTTATTCACTAAAAACATACACACATAAATAAAAAAATTCTCTCTTTATAATATTAGTGTAGATTATAAAGAGGTAAGGTTTGTTTTTTTGTTTGTAGGTGGTAATCTCTGCAAGTACTGGTCCGATTGTTATTTTTTTTTCTCCGATAGAAAACTGTTGTATTCCTGAGTGACATATGTTATATGACAACCACCACTGTTTTTATCCAGTGTTTGTAGGAGTAATCTATGGAAGTACTGGTCTGATTGCTAAAATTTTTTCACAGATAGAAAGCTGCTTTATTCCTGAGTGACATAGGCTATATTTTGTGTACGCGGGCGAAGCCGCGGCAAAAGCTAGTTTTAATAAAATAAAAACCCACACTCTTGTATTTAATTCCATATTTCACTAGACGCGTTGATTAGCATCTGTCCAAAGCCAACATCACCAACAACCAACACCGCAAACAACACAAATCTAACCATCAATCACCAACATTGTCATTCTTGGTCGGTCCCAGACAAGTACGACTTTGAGACAGTAACATGTCTTTTCTTACCCAATTAAACGACATGCTGTAACTACTGGTACACCATTGCTCGCTGGCTACAATCATTCGTGTTGAATTCAAGGTGACTTTACAACATGCGTGTGAGTGTCGTAACTTCGTTGTTTTGGTGGTCAATTCACATTTACCGTAACAATGTTGGTTAGTACAGACAGCAAAGATGAAGAATTAAATACCTGTAGCAGTATTTTTCCGATACAAATTGATTTCATGTAACACAAGTAGGTACTAAATTTGGGACTCATCGCTTAGTTTTTATGTTGAGAAGATTGGTCTCAGCTGGGTCGAAGCCTACTGGGGCCAGGGTTATCCGAAAGCGAAGCTCGGCCTAGGTACAAAAGGCAAGGAGGAACGGGGTGGTTTTTTTAGTCAGTAAGAGTCTGACACTATCTCCCGCTCCGCCCTGGGACGGGGGATGTCATTTGGAAGATTTTTACCCACCAAAAAAAGGAAGATTGGTAGAAAGAACTAGATAATAATAATAGTCTTTTTTTTCAGAATTAATTTCATATACAGGCAATCTCTATCCATTGCACTGGAAGAAAGTGCGATAAAGTCGCCGACTGTATGTTTTTTATTATAAGGTTTCCTTTTATAAATATTGTATTCTTAGTTTACAATAAAGTGTAAATGAATAAAAAAATAGTAAAACAAACTTGTTATCAAAATAACTTATAAAACTATTTATTTATTTATTCATTTATGTACACACACAAACACTTAAAACTGAAATGATCAAATACAGATTGAAGAGTACAAAGGTACTGCTTATTTCAAATGAAATTTCTTCCGGCAGACCTGCTATGTAACTGTGTTAGTAAACAAATGCAAGTACCCAGATGTTGGTAACATAAAAACTTAACAACTATGATAGTAAACGCAGGAGTATGTAGCTGACTTAAGAACCAGATAATATGGAAATCCAGTTTATTAGAAATTACACTCAGTACAGCTGAAATAAGAAAAAAAAAACTTTGTTTTGATCCATAGTTTAACTGTAAGTAACCAATATTGGCAAAAGTACCATTTTTTATTGAGCAGAAATTATGGAATATTTCAGAATATTAAAAATGAATTAAATGATAACAAAGATAGTAGACACTACTTTTTTTAAAATTTTCAATCAATTTCTTTTTTCGTTGTGATTATAACAATCAGTTTTACGTTTTTCATTTTCAGATATTATATAGTTTCACCTCTTTAATTAAAACAAAATGTTCAGATATTCCATGTTCTGCGTACTTTACGATGTTCAATTTGTTTTGCAGTCGGTACCAGCAGATCATAAACGAATCAGTTACACCCTTGTGCTATCGATTGGCCGAACGAATCTCTAAGCCCTTTGAATTAACAAACATTTTATTTTTCGAAATCTTAATCTAAGTGTCGTGAGAAAAACCAGCTGGTGTATATTGTTTTATATGCATATTTGCAATACATTTTATAATGTTCTCCTCCATTCTAAGTTGCATATATTTAAAAAGGATTTTACAGTTTTAGAGTACCAAAAAAAGATCTAAACCTCACATAAAAGCAAATCTACTTTTTAGATTTTTTTTTCAGAGAAGATTAAATTCATTGGTTATAGTGGTTATTATATCTATATCTAGTTTTATATGCTTATATTATAAAGATTTATAATTTCAGTATATTTGTATTTTTGTTTTGAGCCTGGAGGGTTGACTGATCTGCTTATAATAAATTGAATCTAAACGTACATATTTTCGAGTCATTTGGGTTTGAAAGTCTCAGATCATGCGGCCCGAGTGCTCAGGAATTGTATAAAAATCTCTCAAAGCCCTGTTGACACTTCACATGACTCAAGGACTGGCTTTTACCTTGAGTAGACGCTCAGTATTCACATACAGCGTGGCAATGTCGCCAGTTTTCTGGGCATAGTCGACGGCATTTTTAAGATTGTTTTTAGCTAGTGTGTTATTAAGCTATTGCATAGCTTCTATCGCGGGCCTTGAGCGTGGAGACCGAATCCGGAAATTTCGTAACGAAAATAACCTACCAACCCCACTCATTTGTTTTCTTATCGGTCACCACGCTCAAAAAGTGTAACTTCAATTAATATCAAAGAAAAAAAAAACAAAGGAAAAAAATGCTGCATAAATAAAATAAATAAATAATTATAATTGCATAAGTTGATAAAAATGCTATGCAATAGCTTTACCACGGCAGTCCCCGAGTGCCACACGTCTTTTTTTTTTGGTTTTAGGGTATAGGTTAATTCTCTATTTGTTAGTTAACTATTTTATAACTATGCAACTGTTAAATAAATAAACATAAATACATTGATACGTAATTAATCCTCATCTCCGAGCACAACAATGATTAGTATCCTCCTGAAATCCCAAGGATTACTGTAAGTACTTGGAATTAGTCGCGAATAATGCGCTTTACGAAAGTAGGAAGCACTGCAACCATAGACAAACCTTGTGCCATTTGTTTGTTTCCATCAATAGGTGTCCATTTCAAGTATAGGACATTATGATATACCGCCACAACACAATACACGGAGTATTCCATAAATTCGCTTCACTTACTCAATGCTAGCATTATTTGAGATGTCGCTTCGCAATGGCGATGGCGGTGGAGGTATCATCATTGTCCTACAATAATATAATAAGGTTGTCCGTGTATTTTGTAGCTATTGTTATGTTATTACAAATCGTCGCAATGTACTTTTAAATAAATGGAATGTGAAAAGTGTTCTTTTTGTGGTGAGTCGCGGTTTATGTATTTGACTGGCATGTTGGTCTAGTAGTTAGTAGCCCTGACTTCTATGCCGGAGGTTGTGGGTTCGATTCCCTCCCAGGACAAATGTTTATGTGATGAGCACGATCAATTGTTCTGTGTCTGAGTGTAATTTATCTATAATATGTTTGTATTTAGAAATATATAGATAAGTATTTAGATCAGTTGTCTAGTACTCATAACACAAGCTCTGCTTAGGATTGAGACTAGACGGCATTGTGTGATATTTGTGGAATATTATATTATTTATCGATTACACATCAAAGTAATGACACAAATATTATAAATGCGAAAGTTTGTGAGTATGTATATGATTTTTTTTTATCTTGGGAGTGTAGATTATTCCCTTGGGATAATTTTGTACTTTCACGGTTTTCATTGTTAAACTGTAAAATCTACACTAATATAATAAAGAGGTAAAGTTTTTTGTTGTTTTTTTATTGTTTGTAGGAGGTATTAAAATCTCTAAAAGTACTGGTCCGATTGATAATTTTTTTTTCACCGATCGAAAGTAAAAAAGCAGCCTGAGTGACATAGGCGTATGTCACTTTTATGTGCTCGGGTGAAGCCGCAGGCAAAAGCTAGTTGAAAATAAATAGCTTTTTTATTTTAACTTATTGTTTTGGTATCTCGGGTGATAGGGTCTTATTTCTTGGTCGTCTCCCTGGGTGAAACTTCAGGTACCAAGTAAGTTAGCCGCTCTGCCACCACTACAAAAACAAGACACGAAACCGAATCAGTCATAATTTCAGCCGAAAGACGTCCACTGTTGGGCATAGGCCTCCCCCAAGTGTTGCCACAATGAACGATCCTGTGCGTCCTGCATCCATTGGATTCCCGCAACCCTCACCAGGACATCCGGTACTTGGTCGCCACTCCAGAACCTTTCAGTCCCAACGGCCATCTGTTATGAGAGCAATGGGCCCTGCCTATTGCCACTTATGTTTGTTTATTCTTCGTGCTATGTCGGTAACCTTGGTTCTCCTGCGGATATCTTCATTTCTGACTCTGAATCAGTAAACACTCAAAATTATGAACAAGCCACACAGATAAAAACCCCTCAAATTAACTCACCAGTTAAGGTAAGCGTTAGATGCACAACTTCCTGAGAAGGAAATTAAGATAAAGTTGCAGAGTCAATCTTCCTTACAAGGAGTTGTGGTTCAGACCTTAGTTTTGGCACAACCGTGATCTCATTTCCTTTGTTTAAAGGCAATTTGCCCCCAGAAAAGGTAAGATAATTATGTACAGTTAGCAAACTTCTACGGCTGCGAATAATGAGGCAATTTCGTCAATTTTGCGTTTAAATAGTTCGTCTATGCAAATTTTTGTTGAATAATTATCAAATGTTATGCATTTTATGGGATTACGGAAAAGGTTTATAAGTATTTTTGGTGTGAATATACGGTTTATGTAGTAATTATTAGTTCCGCCTATGTATAAGTAGGTAGTAGCTGTTACCCGTGGTTTTACTCACGTCTTCGATTATTGCTCCGCTTTCGTGATGTTTTTTTAGCTTATGCATACTATTCCCCATGAAATAGGCTATTATAGGCATTCAGATATTTTTTCAATCTGACTAATAGTTCCAGACACATTTAGCGTCTAAACAAATAACAAAATAAAAAATAAACATACACTTTATAGATTATACAGACTCTCGAACTTAATGACTCATTACTTTACTGACTATAACTGACTAAAACAAAACAATAAAACGCTATAACTAAGAAAAAAATTATTAAAACAATCTAAAATATTGTGTCGAAAGACTCCTTAGCATTGCTGTTGACTGATAATATGCCTAAAAGGCTGCTGGTATTGCCACGGTAAATGGTTTGGAGGTAAGAGCGGAACAGAGGGTAAAGTCCCACAAACTTCCGTTGAAATGGCAGGATCCTCCGACCAGACGGTGTGACGGTGGGTGTGATGTCTGGTGGGCAACTGCTCGATAGATGATTTTGGGCTGTTCTATAATGTTCAAATCGCGCAGAGAACTTTAATTTCACGATGCAGGATTAGTTCTTATGTAACGCAATAGATGTCGCTACAACGCTTTTGTATAATTAGTGAACACTCAGACCCCAATTCAATTCTATACTAAAAGTATGGTATCGATCATTATAGTAAAATTCAGACTTCAACAATCAATAAATAAATGATTCGATTGCTTAGCACCTTTTCTACTATACCTAATTCCAAGGGATTTAAAGAAGATGCATCTGCTCATCTCTGTTTAATAAGTTTACAAAAATCAAATTAAAAAAATATTTCAAGAATTTCAAACTGCCTTCTTATTATTGATTGGCTCGCGTCGGACCGCTATCTCACCTCATGGTAAGCAATGATGTGGTCGACAATGGAGCACGCTTATGTATAAGTAACCTATTCACTCTTGACTTAAAGACCCTTACGTTTTTAACTTTCATTCCTGAAAGTTCCACACAAGCATAGGGAATTCTACAACTTGACTGTGCTCCCAAAAGATTTTGTACGTATGGGTGGGATGTCTACCTTGTGTCGGTGGGGTATTGGCCGGATGAAGGAATACCTGTGTAAGACCGATTGAAATCATTAACCAATTCACTTAACTAGTGTCGTATACGCCGCCATAGTTTGCGTCCGTTGTTGAGAAACCCCTATGTCCGGCACTGGAAGCGATAGGAATAGTATTGCACATAAGTTAAACCTTGACGGTTCGTACTCTAAATTCCACTGTCCATATGCTTAACACCCCTGAGCTATTTTTTTTGAGTACTAGATAATTGTTTAAACAATGAAATATCGCAATTAGTTTAATATCTAAATTAATGAGCATGCAAAAGCTAGCAAGGACACATTCTTTCATTTCTTATACCTTTTAACACGCTTAGTGCGGAACGAGGTCTAATACGCCCCGTACGTGTCATTATTGCGGTGCGGCTGAGAAAATTTGGTTTAGTTTAGAAAAGAGATCAATAATCGCAGATCTCAGGGGTAGTCCGCAGGATCAAAACGGAATGGGATTACCCGTCATTAGATAGACTCAAGAACACGTCAGAGGACAACGGCAGAGGTCACGGAGAGGTGAGGCCCTTAGAAGCCAGGAGTAACTTGATAGGTCCTGCTTATCTGAATATATACCTAACATGCAGTATTAAAGCAGAATGCCATGGTGTGTCTGTCTACCTTAATCCTGAGTCACTTTTGTCCTTACACCGCACTTAGCTAAAAAAGCTTTTACTTTCTTAATCGTTACGGGGACTAATAAGCCCCGTACCGTCATAATGATAGTTTTATACGAGGTCTTATATGCCCCGTACCGCAGGAATGGAAATACTACAAAAATAAGTGTCACTGTGACCGTGTTTAAAATAAAATAAAAACTGAAAGTTTACCTTCAAACACAAATGTGTACATTAAAGGTATTTTGAACTGTTTACGCCATCGTATTTTCCAGAACGTACTTTTCATCTGACATATATAATTAAACAGGTTACAAATTAAAGGTAATTTGAAACAAGGAAAAATTACGGAGATTTCATGTAAATCTTTTAAACTTTAAGTTTACTGTAGCATTTATGGTAATATAGTCGTAGCGTGGTTGCATTTCCGTGTATTTCGTCGTGTATGACGCTCATTTGCTGACAACGTGATTTTTTAGGGTTCCGTACCAAAAGGGTAAAAACATGACCCTATTACTAAGACTTCGCTGCTGTCCGTCCGTTTGTCTATCTGTCTGTCACTAAGCTGTATCTCAAGAACCGCGATAGCTAAACAGTTGAAATGTTCACAAATTATGTGTTTCAGTTGCCGCTATAACAATATATACTAAAAACAAAATACAGTAAATATTTAAGGGGGAGATACCATGTAACAATTGCAACATTTTTGCCGAATTATAAGGACGGTACGCAACCCTTCGTGCGCGAGGCCAACTCGCACTTGGCCAGTATTTATTTGATTGCTATCAATCCTGAAGTCCTCTGCTGGGATTGGTTGGTGGAAATAATAGCAATCAATGATTTCATGTCATGGGATCAATAAACTAACACTTCTGTACGTAGACCTTCCACACGCGCGCGCAGCGCCACTGAGGTCAGACCGTTTTTTCATTCTCTCTCTTTTGAAATTTTGATGTCGCAGTAAAAGTTATTAATTCGTAATATTGTGTGTACCAAATATAGCTATTGAAGTGAGCTTTCGATTAGTGTAAACAGAATTGTGTTACGTGGTAAAACATAAAAGTTATGTCCAAATAACTAATTCAAAATTTCCGTTTTGTTGTGATTTGAGTTCCCGATTCGCTGCCGCGGGACGCGTTGTCGTTACCCCCGCCTCCCGCCCCCACGCCGCCACGGCTCCTTCGGCGCCCGCACGTTCGGTTCGGTGCTACTCGACAATTCTCGGAAACACTCGTGAGTTTGTGTCTACGCTCGCATTAAAATGCTGAGTAAATATATTTTTTTAAAACAATATTACAATTTAGCTGAACTTATTGCACGTGCCTAAGTGATTGCTATTTTATTTTATTTTTATTTTTTTCTGGTGTTGGTTCCGACTGCTATATAAATAAACATACATCCATAAAATGGATTGCTCGGCATGTCGTAGTGTTATTTTGCTTGATGAAAATTACATAAGCTGTACGCTTGGTACTTGCGATAAAACATACCATGTTCTTTGCACGGGGGTAAATAACGTGAACCTCAACGATACGACCTGGATATGCCCAGAATGTCACTGCACAATTAAAAAGGGAGGTGATAATACCTTAACACCTGTGGGATCGTCAAAGAAAGCTCGCAACCCTTATGTACCGAATATAATGGAGCTGTCAGTGTTGCCATCAACTACCGCCAGTATAAAGAGTATGATTTGCCATGCATGTAGCGATATTATAGATAATAATGATCTGCATTTACTTTGCAATACTAAAGCATGCCTTAGTAGCTTACATCTATCATGCATCCAAAAGGATAATACTCCTTGCAAAAATATAACATCTTGGATTTGTATGGAATGTGAATATAAAAAGGAAATTAATAATGATGTCTCATTCGCCTGCTCGCAAAACGAAATACCGGATCCGAACGTTACCCTGAGAAAAAAACAGTCCTCATCATCAGTTCTGAAAGAGGACCAGCATCTTCCAACTGGTGAGCTGACTTCCGAAATCCGCTACCTTCGTCAGGAAGTACTTAGCCTAAGTGAACAACTGTGTCAAGCAATGTCATCTATTACCTGCTACCATGATAAACTAGAGCTATTCTCCAATCAAATAACAACTTTGGATGAGAAGCTGAAACATTATGAAGACAAGCAGCCCGATATTTGCGTTCTAGACCTTCCGCTGACCGAGACAGAAATTCCAGTAATGGCTATTACTACAACTAAGACAGCTACTCGCAAAAAGGGCAAGAAGTCAAAGACAACCCGACTAACTGTAAGACCTAATGGCCCCGAGTGCACTCCCGTTAGCGTTACTGAACACAATCATCAGTCACTAGATACGCAGCCGCAAAATCTGTCACTACAAGCTCCTTTGAACCCGACGCCACCAGATCCAGCTCCGCCATCTCAACTACCACCAGCTTCATCATCAGTTCAATCGCTACCAGAAATTTGTAGCATGCGTGATAACCCGGCAGTTCTTCATCAGGAACCTATTACCATAACGAAAACAGTTTCAGAAACCAGCCCTAAAAAATCCTATAACCATAGATGGGTGTCTGGAACCGCTGGTCCTAATGTAACCTCACTTAAAGCAGCAGAAGCACGAAAGTACCTTCACCTATGGAACATGGAATCAACCGCTGATGATGTTCGAGACTACTTGAATCAACTTTGTCCTTCAGGATCCTGCACTGTTGATGAACTTAGACCTAGGGGTCACTATAGATCGTATAAGATTGGTATTCCTGTAGACTATTTTGAGACATGTTTCTCTATAGATGTGTGGCCTATTAACGCAAAAATCCAACCATGGATACCATACCGCAAGCGAAGTGGAGCAGCTTTCAAATCACCAGACACTTCACACTCACAAGCACAACATTTTTTTCGTTCCTGAACCAGCTGTAGATAAATCCAACTCTACTAAAACGAACACGCTTTCAGTACATTATCAAAACGTCCGTGGCTTAAAAACCAAACTTTCTACATGGAGAGTGAGTTTATTAGAACTTGAACAAGATCTAGTCGCCATCACTGAATCATTCCTAGATGAGTCAGTTGAAGATTCCGAAATTGCTTGTAATAACTACAGTGTGATTCGGCGCGATCGTGGTACACCTTGTGGTGGCGTAATGCTCTTGGCTCGAGCAGGTATTCTTATGTCTCGGCGGTCAGATCTTGAGACTGAATATGGTGAAGATCTATGGGTTTCTTTCAATTTGTTCAGTCGCCCAGTATTCGTGTGTGTAGTTTATATAAAGCCTAGTGCTACTGATGATGTTTATATGACTTGGTTCTGTAAAGTAGAGAGTTTTATTAATAGTATTAAGGGTAATGTAATAATTTTAGGTGACTTAAATTTAAATAGTGCTTCTGTAAATGTAAACAACTATTACTGTTATTTTCTTTCATTTTGTGGTTTGTCTGAGAAGAATGTAGTTAAGAATTCGAATGGAGGTATGTTAGATGTTATATTGGTCCAGGAGAGCGCTAGTGTTTATGTCACTGAGTCAATAGGTATGGTACCACCAGATCTTTACCATCCTCCTTTAGAAATAAATATAAATTTTGGCACAGCTTCCCATAACAATTCGTTACAACCCAGTAACAATGTACGGTCTACAGATTGGAACTTCAACAAGTGTAATTATGAGCTCCTTGATACTTTATTGGCGGAGGAACAATGGACATCTGTAGCTCTGGCGCCTGACACAGCTACTAGTATAAATAGTTTTTATGAAATAGTGTATAAAATATTTGACCAGTGTATGCCCAAAAAACAGAGAAGTAAATTCAGCAGGAAGTGTTATCCGGTCTGGTTCACTCGCGACATAATTAAAGATTTAGCCCATAAATCTAAACTACATGACACTTGGAAACAATCTCGTTGTTCCACTGATTATAATGCTTTCTCTTCATTTAGACGAACCCTTAAACAACGCATCTCGATTGCTTATAAGTCCCATTTACATCACATCGAAAACAATATAAAACAAAACCCAAAACAATTTTGGCAGTACATTACAAGTTTACGATGTAAAGGTGGCTTTCAATCTACTGTCATTCACCACGGCGAAACGTTATCTGGTGTTGATGCAGCCAATGCGTTTGCAGATTACTTCTCCAGTGTCTTTCTTCCTGATTTTCCTGAGCTAGATGCCAATAAAATCAATACTTCTGATACTACGTCGAACAGCAATTATATCAACATAGCTCAAATTTCCCCTGAAGACGTTGAACGCAGCATTAATAAGCTAAGGCTCAGTAGTTCAGCTGGGCCGGATAACATTCCGTCTTCTATGCTAAAGGTTTTAAAGAAATACTTTACTGGACCTTTATGCTGCATTTATAATTTAGCACTCAGTACAGGTAAATATCCATCCCAGTGGAAAGTATCGAGGGTTACACCCATTCCTAAAAAAGGAGTTAAGACGTCCGTTGAAGACTTCAGACCTATCGCCATCCTTTCTTCACCTGCCAAAGTTTTTGAACATATTTTACACAAAGAGATTCTAAGACAAGTCAACAAACATCTATGTGATGAACAACACGGTTTTCGCGTCAAAAGATCAGTTAACACGAACCTCGTAACATTAGCCGATTACATCACTACCAGTATGGACCGAGGAAAGCAGGTGGATGTATTATACTTTGATTTTCAAAAAGCTTTTGATAGAATCAATAACGACATCCTAATAGAAAAATTAAGCGCCATAGGTTTTGCTCCCAGTCTCCTTATATTGATCGCTGACTATCTCCGTGATCGTCAACAGTATGTACGACTGGGCCTATATAATTCTCAGCCGTACAACACACGTTCAGGAGTCAGTCAGGGTTCAATTTTAGGACCTTTACTATTCCTTATAATGATAAACGACATTCCACAAGTTTTAAACCACTCCAAATGTTTACTATATGCCGACGATTTAAAATTATACTCTGAGATTCAAACTCTAGCAGATTGTGTAGCCATCCAAAAAGATATTGACGCCTTAAGTGAGTGGTCAGTGATTAACAAAATGAATTTCAATCCATCTAAATGTAGCATTATGAGTTTTAGTCGTTCACAAAACCCAGTGCAATACACTTATACTATAAATGATGTAGAAATAGCAAGAGTGATGACGACTAAAGATCTTGGTGTTATCTTCGATACTAAGTTTAACTTTCATGATCACACTACTTCTCTAGCCAAAGAGTCATTTCGGAGGTTGGGGTTTGTCCTTAGAAACTGTCGTGAGTTTACAAACCATCAAGTAATCCGACTTCTGTATAACACGCTTGTTAGAAGCAAACTTGATTCAAGCTCTTGTGTTTGGAATCCACATGAGAAGTCCTATACCCTTATGATAGAAAAAGTCCAAAAAGCATTATTAAGGTATTTCTACAAACGTAGGTTTGGTTACTATCCATACTTATATCCAACCAAGTTTCTGTTAGGTTGTTTGGGTTTTACTTCACTCCAGGTTAGACGAGCCTTTGATCAGCTTGTAACAGCTTGCAAGATCATACACGGAAAAATTGATTCACCTAGTCTGCATGGGGAGCTGTGTAAAATTTTTGTTCCTGATAACTATTGCCGGGCAAGACGGCATAAATTATTTGTAGTGCCGCGCTGCCGTACGGTTGCACGACGTATGTCACCTATTCCGCGAATGTTAATCGCACTCAACGCTCTTCTTGAATCCAGTCCTAGACTAGATCTATTCGCTGATGAATGGAAGGAGATATTGATCGAATGTCTGGCGATTTGCGAGAAGACTGAATAAGAGATTTAGTTATATTATTTGTTATATTTTCTTTAATTAGGTTTTACATAATTTGTAACTTTTGTAATCAGTGTAATTGGCATTCTGTCGTTCTGGTTAAATAAATAAATAAATAAATAAATAAGTGTCAATCGCCCGGGAACATGGTCTGGTTTCTGAAAACGAAACCAGGGGTTCTGAAACGCTTGGAAAAGTAGGAACTTAGTTACGGTTATAGTCAGTAAAATTTCAACACCCTCACGCTCCGCCCTAGAGCGGGAAAAATCATGGAACAATTTTCCACCTTTTAAAAAAACTCACATGAAATTTCATCATAATCTATCTATTTCAACCGAAACACGTCTTCAGCTGAATGTCGCTCCTTTCTAGAGCGAGAGAAGTCATTGAATGATTTCCCACATTTAAAAAAAAAACACATGAGATTCATCATCGTTTCAAACGAAAGACGTCCCCAGCTGAATGTTCCAAAAGGCGCCCTTACATTTTATAAAATTTAAACTGCCTACCATTCATAGCCGGTTTTTCGACACTGGTAGGCTTTTCATGTGACTGAAATCGTCACATCGCATGTAATTAGAACGAATACGACGTAGCTGCTTTGTCGACAGAGTTTCATAGTTCTGTACCCCTCGCCAAGTTGTAAATCTGCAATAGTTAACGCTAGTAGAAAGCGAAAATGTACGAGAATGACGTCATCTCAACGCTCAGTTACGTGGTCAGAACATAAGAATTGGCGGCAAAGTCAACTCGAAGCGTTCGACGCAAGCGAAACGGTAGTAACTTGGCTAGGGGGCTGTATAGTGAGCAGTGAGCAGGTGTACACCAAGCGTATAATGAGAGGGTTTACTAATGATAAGCATAAAGTATATTGTCATAATTTACATTGGCATAACGAAATTCAGCAAAATGATATTACGCATTATATTATTAGGCATAAATGTTTTGCCATGACGCTTGCTCCATAAAACTTCGTATTTCTCAATCCCTTCCTTCTTAGTTTATCTATGACATTACTGACCCCCCATGCTTTGCAAAGCACGTAAAGCCGTTATAAACCTAACCTAACCATTGCTTTATGCCAAAGTATTATTATGCAGCAGTATTATTATGCTAATAAAAGTTATGCGAAAATGTTATGCCAAACTATATTATGCCTTAAAATTTTATGCCAACAGGGGTTATATTATCGAATGAGGGTACGCGTCTGTGAAGCTACGCGTCCGTGAACAGTAAGCCTAAACTAACAAAAAAACTCTTCCCTTTTATTATATTAGTAGGTATGAATATCGAAAAATTCTTTTATTAAACTTCCTGACACAAAAATCAAACAACAAAGCGAAATATGCTCGCAGATTATTGTACCCGTGAGTGATAATTACAGCCCATATAAAGCATAGTTTAGATTATAGATAAAAGTACATTGTTGCAAGAAATGGCGGCGGCCGCATAATGGCTTGACTTTAATATCTAGATTATTATAAGGCAGATAATATATTAGGTAAGGTAGGAGGTATGCCGTGACATGATGTAGACAGACATTGTGGTAAATAAGGCTTTAGTTAGAAGGTTAATTCGAAAGTAATATTTAGATATTAAGTAGTTCTAGTTAGACTCTTCTTTTTTAGGTTGGAAAATCATCCAATGACATCCCCCGCTCTTGGGCGGAGCAGGAGATAGTGTCAGACTTTTTAGTGACAATAGACTCACTCCTGTTCCTACGTTGCCTTTCGTACTGGGGCCGAATCTTCCTTTCAGAAACAGATTTTTGGCACCAGTAGGCTTCGACCCGGGCCTTTCGGTTTGCTGACAAGTCTTTGAAGCGCGCGTGGGGTGACGTCTTGGGCTCGGTTCGGACGGTTACCGGACGGTCGGACGGCGAGTTGAAAGATGCTTTATTCCTGAGTGACATATTTTATGTACGCGGACGAAGTCGCGGGTTAAAGCTAGTTTAATATACAATGGGTCCCATCCCCATTTTATATCAAACTAGATCATCATCAGAGAATCATGGAATTCAACGTGTTCTAAAACGAGTCTCAGAAAAGTATTGAAATATATAGATCGCTTAGTTACAGCACAAAAATGTTTGTTATTACTTTAGATCATAGTACCGGACATTTTAAAATGCGGATATAAATATTTGACCAGAACTTGACCCCAGCGCGCTTGACCGCAGACAGTTGCTTTATATCAAAGTAAACCACGGTATTAAACCAAAATATACTCTATATTTAAGTTATTACAGTCTATGTCCGTTGAACACGCCAAAAGCTCAACTATTTTACCATTCACTCCAAACTGTCTCAGATATCTCTAAAATGTAACACTAAAATTACCAACAAATAACTTTATTAACAAGAACAAAGCAATCTTAATTTGCCGTCCATATCTAGTCCTCAGCTCAAATATTGTTCCAACACAATGAATATGTAACAGCAACTATAACTTTGTCTCTAAAGCACTAGTGATAGTTGAAAAGGTTCCGCCGTTGACGCAGAGGTCGTTGGCAAGGCCGTCGAAGGCTGTTAATTATAATAATGTATGAATAATTCCTCGGAATCAAGTCCTAGCAGCTAGTGGTGTTAATGAGTTGCGATTGGCCGAGTTCACATTTAATTAGTATGAATATCTAATATTATAATGATTGGCAAGCTTCGTAAAGCTCTGAATTTGTAAATTATGATATGTATCTATTATATGTTGGGCAGGGGTTTCCACAAAGTGGGTACCTGAGGATGGACGACGGCGCCGAGGTCCACCTAGGAAGAGGTGGCGTGACGACCTAGATGCCTATCGCGCGCACTGGTTCGAGGTAGCTCAAGAAAAGAATACCTGGAAGAAGTTGGGGGAGGCCTTTGCCCAGCAGTGGGAATGTATAGGCTATTAAAAAAAAATCTTATTATAATTGAAAATTCTGCTAGCGACTTCGTTTGAGTGGATTTCTTTTTTAATATAAATAGGCTCGCGTTTGATTACTATAAAGTTAGAGATTTATGTGGTTGTCATTTCTATTACATTCTATTCTGTTCCATTCCGTTCCGGTCCGTTCCGTTCTTTTCCATTCCGTTCCGTTCCGTTCTGTTCCATTCTGGTCCGGTCCGTTCCGTTCTGTTCCGGTCCGGTCCGGTTCGTTCCGTTGGTGACCTAGTGAGAGTCGCGGGAATGCAATGGATGCGAGACGCACAGGACCGTTCGTTGTGGCTACACTTGGGGCTTATCTCCAGCAGTGGACGTCCTTCGGCTGAAATGATGATTATGAATGTTGATGCAACTTCAGTTGTCTACCTAAATAGTGCAACTATTAATTATTTCCACGTCTAAAACATGTAATGCATTCATAGAAACGTTTCTACGTTTTACTAGCGCTTTGTGCGCTTAATAGCAGCTACGTACTAAATAAGGTCGTTGCCAAAGAGAATTGAAGCAGCAATTTAGAAAATGCTTTGTTTCATGACCTCAATCTTAGTGAATGAACGAGTGAATGCTCATGACGATGGAATTAGTTTGGACGGTTGTAACGCGTGGAATGTTAAACTGTTTTGCAGGAATTAAGTATTTTGTATTTATTTTTTAGAGTTTGGCTACAAGGGCACTTATAAAATGTCAGAAGCTAGTGCACGGTCCGAAATAAGTCAAAGAAACTCCATGGTTACTCTTTTAATTAGTTTTACTGTAAAAATAATAATGGATTATTAGCCAGGAGCCTCGACCAACCACTTAAGAGGTTCTCTTTTGGCGACTGGATGAAGGGCTTGATTCAGAAAGTTGTACTCAAGGACACGGCTCGTATTGTTGGGAGGTTCCTTTCTCTGGACCTCTGACCGCCGGTAGATTGAACCCTGTTTCCGATAATGGTGGGATAGAATTTTTTATATTTTTAAATGTTTTTTTTTTACTTAGGCGGAGGCCTGAGTCAAAAAAACACATTTCACCCTCTCCTAGAGAGGAGTCTCTAGGAGAGGGAATGGGCCATAATCCATCACGCGGGCCCAGTGCGGGTTCGTGGATGTCACACGTCTTCGAATTTGTGATTAGGTTTAAAAAAAAAATTAAAAATGTAATTTATATGCATACACAATAAATAAAGGAAATCAATCTTCAGGTAACTGCCTGATAATTGATTTCAGATCGTTGTATATGTTTTAATTGGGCGGAGAAATCTAATACCACAGTGCAGGATTTTGAATTTTGTTCCAATGTGGCATCATAGATGTCGCTACAATATTGATTATTGTGTTTAATTATAAATAGTTTATTGTTTGAAATACTTGAATATGTATTAGTTTATTTTGTTTATAAGATTATAATATTGTGTATTGTATCTATGGGCCTTAGTTGCCTTTTTTATTTTATTTTTTATGATGGAAAAAATTCATGCATTGACATCCGCCCTTGGGCGGAGCGGGAGGTAGTGTCATACTCTTACTGACTAAAAGACCCACCCCGTTCTGAAGGTAGTCGGTGTAGTTTTAGATCCCGCTCCACCCAGAGCGAGAGAACTCATTAAAGAATTGCCACGTTAAAAAAAATATTATTAGCTAATAGATTATAATCATTATTTCTATTTTTATGTGTGTGCCAAATAAACATGTTTTTTTTTCTTCATCATGACAGAACTCTATGGTCTCACTTGCAGTAATATAAGAACTAAGTTAAATATCCTATATAAAGGATATTTAGCAACACAGGCATACCAAAATTGCCTAATTTCCACAGGAGCCAAAACCAACTACAACTAGCTTTACCTCACGATTAACTAGTAACCCTTGCAAAATAGACTATGTTTTCCATAACGAAACGTGACAGTTATCACCTACTAGGGTCACAAGACGGCGCAAGAGACGATACAAGCCGACGTGTGGAATTCGATAAGTGATCTAGAATCACGAACGAACTTGCGCGTGCCATGCTGAAGGATTTCCGCATAATTTGCGAACCAGCCTTGAGGTTGTATGCCTGGGTTTATAGGACTGATCTGATTCCAATTTCGAAATACATGTCGAAGTTCGATTGTTTTTTTTTTTGAGGCGGTTGTGTTTGGTTGGTGTGTTCTATGGATTTATGAAGTACGTTTTGGAAAACAGTTTGATATAATTTTTTTATTTATTTTGTCTTTCATGGTAAAACAGCACTATAAACTTACTGAAAGTTATACCAAATAAATGAGCAATTTTAGTACGTAATTAATCAGAATAGATAAAAATCTACCGGAACTTTGGTCTTTATGAAATACTTGAGTTGGTTTGAATTATTTTTATTTCTTTTAAAGACATTAATAGAGCTTTTACAAACGATTACAAATTAGGTGCCCATGTACCAATCAACTTGGAACAATGCATTGAAGTTCCTGACAGATTTACGAAACACTTAGCGATAAAAAGTAAATTAGGAGTAACAAGAGTAGGTACTCTAAGTGATTTATTGAACAATTGATGAAATTATTACAATACATACCTCAATAGAACCCAGGTTCAGAAGACCTCTGTAAAATCTACAGTTGTTTTTGAAGAGAGATCTTGTAAAGTGGTCGTTTAGGAGATGAGGTCGTATGATAACAAATTACTTAATTATAATTTCGACAATGGCAGCGTACTTGAAGAACTCTTAAGCTGTTAGGTTTCTTTCAAAATTGTTTTGAAAATAAGTGCGTATTTAATTATAATATATGCAAAAGATACTACCAGAAATTATTCATTTTCATCGTACGTCGATACGCTCGACGCAGCGTTGGAAGGCCTTTCACAAGGTGGGCCGATGACCTAATGAGAGTAGCTGGAATCCGATGGATGGGAGACCCACAGGACCGTTCGTCCTGGCAACTTGGGGAGGCCTATGTCCAAAAAAATCATATAACCAGCATAAACAAGCAAAAGCAAAAGCATATATGTTCAGCTGAAATGACAATATAAAAAAAGTCGAGAATTTTAAAGACATACATCGGTGTGAAGATGAGGTGGATCACTAAGTATAGATAAATGATGTAACAAATATTTCCGTCAATTTGTATATAAGTTGTTCTTTCTAGGAGTCAGGATATACATTATGATCCGGAACCTGAGAAGTTAAAGAATATTCATAGTCTAGGAGACCAAGTTGGTGCCTATTTTCGTATTTTTTCAGTATTCGTTTCTGTTTATACCATGATTGTCTTTTTCGCCATTATCATTATCCAATTACAGTCCATATACTGAGTGTGTCTTGAGTAGCCTTTTCTCCTCATGTAGGTAACCATTTCCTATATCAATCAGTTAGGAGGTCATACAACACCGAACTTTGTTGAAAGGTCAAACAGTTAAACTTACCAGAACAATTGATAACTAACTAGTAAGTAATTGATTGACTAAGGGCAAATCTAACTACGGTTAACTGCGTGCGTTCTGTGTCCTTCACGCGATCATTACAGAGTACAGTTTGTAGGGTTTATTTATTTATTTATTTATTTATTTTATAATTTATGTACACACAGTAAAAGAAGAAGATACAACAATATTATAAATTATGTACAAAGGTACTGCTTATTTCATGAAGAAATTTCTTCCAGCAGACCTGCGAAAGGAAAGATCAGAAGAGATGTAGACAATAGTGTGCAGAAATAAGTAAAGAAGAGTTAGCGAAATCTTAAACTAATAAATACTTATATAACTATATATATACCTTATACTAAAAATACATAATATATATATATATATATATATATATACACAAATAAGATTATCACACAAGAGAGGAAAGATAGTGCTCTTTTACTTGAGTCTTAAAGAGAGAAATAGTTTTCAACTCACGAATGCTAGGCGGAAGAGCGTTCCACAACCTTACTGCATGGACAGAGAAAGAGTAGGAATAGTAGCTGGATTTATGAGGGGGGGATTTAAGGAGGGATCTCAGGTGTGATCTGCACGGCGCGTCGCCAGCGCGTGCGTAAGAAAAACGGTCGCGCAGGTAGGAGGGATAAGAAGGGTTGTGTAGGATGTTGAAAAGGAGACATAAAATCCGAGTGTTCCTGCGAAGACGGATGGGGAGCCACTTGAGTTCCTTGCGAAGATGAGAAACATGATCAAACTTTCGTAGACCAAAAACAAACCGAATGCATAAGTTTTGCAGTCGCTCAAGCTTGTTTAATAGCTCCTCAGTAGCATCCAGGTAGCAGGCGTCGGCATAATCTATAATCGGCTGAATAAGTGTTTGGGCCAAAGAGATTTTCGTTTTCAAAGGCAAGAGACCCTGGAGGCATTTGAGTGAATGGAAGGAGAAATTTACCTTCCGACTGACTTCATTGACCTGCGCACGCCACGAAAGATTGGAGTCGATGATGACACCCAGATCCTTTGCAGTTTCGGTGTAGTCAATACAGACACCATCGAGAACTAAAGGCTGCAGAGAAGAAACTACAGCAGCATTGCGGACGAACCTACTGCCTATGATCATGGCCTGTGATTTAGTTGGGTTGATCTGCAGGCCAAATGATTTTGCCCAAGCGCTGATACAAGCCAGGTCACGATTCATGGCAGCTATCGCAGAATCTGCATCAGCTACAGTAAAATGTCGGTAAAGCTGCAAGTCATCTGCGTAAAGATGGAAACTAGAAGATATTGCTCTGGTAACAAAGTTAATGAAGATAGAAAAAAGAAGAGGAGAGAGAACGCTACCCTGAGGAACGCCCTCAGTGAGATTACACCAGTCAGAGAATAACTCTTCAAGGCGAACACACTGGGAGCGACCCCGAAGATATGAATTGAACCAGGTTAGGACGGAAGAAGAGAAATTAATGGATTTAAGGATGCCGAGTAAGATATCGAAATCCACTGAGTTAAAGGCGCTACTAAAGTCAAGCAAGACAAGGACTGTAAGAGACTTGTTTTCCATAGCCCAGCGGATATCGTCAGTCACTTTTATAAGCGCAGTTACAGTACTGTGACCCGCGCGAAAACCTGATTGAAAAGAAGAAATTATCGAGTTAGACGCCAAGAAATGAGATAGCTGTCTATGAACTAAGTGCTCAAAAACTTTGGAAAGAAATGGGAGGATAGAAATAGGTCTGAAATGAGTTAATAAAGTAGGATTGTTAATTTTAGGTAAAGGAATAATATAAGCCTGTTTCCAGGCTGAAGGAAAGGAGCATGAGGTAAATGAGTGATTGAAGATATGCGTGAGGACTGGAAGTAATGAGGGAAGGATGAGAGTAATCATTCTTGAGCATAACTTATCACAGCCAACTGCAGAAGAAGTAATCGCGAGGATAGCTTTCTTAACGTCAATCTCAGTAACATCGCTGAAGTTGAAGTGGGGATACTGTGGCAACGGCAAACCAGAAAGACCATCCAGTGTCGTAGCTTTAACACAAGGATCTAATGAAAAAGGAAGATAAGAGAAATGTGAGTTGAGGTCATTAAGGTTCACATCCTTACACTGGTTGGTTGGTGATTTGCCTATGCCAACAGACTTAAGAAATTTCCAGACGTCGGAAGAACTACGGTTATGGAGTTGTTCGTGGAAATAGCGTCTCTTTGCAACTTGACACAGGCGCCTGCAGCTGTTACGCAGTGAAATAAAGCAAGAAAGATTCTGCTCAGATGGTCTACGCTTATACCTGCTCTTAGCTTTATCCCTGCGAGCCATAAGCTCCTTAATATGAAGAGTTACCCAAGGAGCTGGATTATGTTTTACCTTGACACGTCGCAAAGGGGCATGCTGGTCAAACAATCCGAGAACGGTTGCATTAAAATAATTCACCTTTTCATCGATGTCGTCAGTTTCTATCAGAGGGGACCAGTCGACATTGCTAGCATCGCACTGCAATGCCTCCAGGTCAATGCCCTTGAAGTTACGAAGAAATAAGAGCTGGGGTTTACGCTTGGGAACACGGATGCGATAAGAAAGATAAATTAAATCATGGTAAGAAAAGGAAGCTGGAAGTTGACCATGGTTAGATACATTGTTAGGAGAGGAGACAATAATAAGGTCTAATAAAGAGGGTGAACAATTAGGAGAAAAATGAGTAGCAGAAAGGGGCAAAACTTGAAGATTGAAAGAAGAAAGTAGCGAAAGAAGTCTATGGGAGCGATTGTTATTTTTAATGAGGCAAGTGTTAAAATCACCCATTAAAATAACGTGCTCATACATGGGGCAAAGATTACTTAAGGTGCAATCAAGGGAATCAAAGTAGTCAATGTGCAGGTTAGGGCTATAAAGCACAGCAAGCAAGACTTTAGTGTGATGGACAGTAATTTCAACAAACAAGTATTCAGCCGACTCAGAATAAAGAGAAGGGGATGAGCTAACCACCTTGTGGGGTAAGTCAGCGCGTATATACATAGCTACACCTCCTCCACCCTTGCCGGTTCTATCGTTACGGATCAAGACGAAGCCAGGCAGTGAGTATTGAGTAGAGAGAAGAGAAGGCTTCAGAAATGATTCCGATATCAATAGGGCGTCAAGGTGAGCACAGCTAAAGGATGCCAGAAGATCAGAATAGTGGCCGGGAACACTCTGGGCGTTTATGTGAGCTATATGCAAGTTTCTAGGATCATTAGAGAAAAGAGAAGAGATTTTATCATGTAAAGTGAGAGGAAGAGAAGAGTCACTCTCCGCACTAGCAAAACTATCAGAAGAAGAGCATGAAAAAAAGCTGTCATTAAAAACAGCTACATCATTCATAATATAGATATACTTAAATAATAATAGAAATAAAAATAATTACAAATAATAAACAAAACAAAAATGCTATTTACTAAAAACGCTAATAAAAAGTTTCTATTAAATTGAAAACCACCCCAATTCGCTGGTATATTGGCAGAAATTTTACAACTCGTATTTATACAAGGCAACACTTATTAAGTTAAATCTAGTTACATGATAAACGAGCGCGTGAAATAGTATACAAAACAAAACACATACGTGAAACAAAACGTAACACGACCCGGAGAGAGATGCGGTGTCACTGTCACCTGACAGATGTCAAAACTGACAGAAGACAACCGTCACATTGACACCGGTCGATCTACAACAAAACAATGTAAAAAAATAATATCCTAGCACCGGCTAAAAGTTAACAAAATCGAGTTCAAAATTTTAACGGTGCCGGAGAAAAATAACTTTATAGACTACCGGCTCGCAAGATCAAGTAGTGAAGTAAATTAGATCGAATAAAGCGGCTAAAATTAAACGGAATCCAGCCAACCAACTAACAACCACAACAGCAACCGATCACGCTACTTGCGCAAACGGGTCCTTCTGATATTCTTGGCGGGCGCAGCCGATATTGCAGCCACAGGAGATCGTCCAGTGGTCGGTACTGTTGCAGTTACATGGTTATTTAGATTAATTTAATTAAAATAACTGGCCAACTGTTCGTTGTTTCTCATAGTTATTGCGTCCGGAGCAGTGGTGGCCGAGTGGTAATGGCTTCGACTTACGAGTTTTAGGTTGCGGGTTCAAACCCTGCCAGACGCATTACTTTGTGTAATTTATTTCATTACCATTGCTCTCAAAACGATGAAGGAAAACATCGTGTGGAAACCGGAGCCAAAATTTGGAAGACGTGATATTCACCAACCCGCACTGGGCCCGCATCGTGGATTACGGCCCATTCCCTCTCCTAGAGAGGAGTCCTGAGTCCCAGCAGTGGGAACATTAAAAAGGCATATGATGACGATGATTAAGTCCGGGCATTCGGGTTATGGTGGATCGGTTTACGGCTGTGTTTTTGAGAATTTCAACCTCTATCAGATGAAAATCTGCCGTCTAATGCGATGATTGACGTTTTCATGTTACTGACTGAAGAAAACCATCGTTTATGATTGATGGAATTGATTGTTGCCTGCATGAGTGTGTACTGGACGCCTTATACTGCACGTCTATCACAGTAATGTTATAAAGGCGAAATGTGTGTATGTTTGTTACTATTTCAATTTCAAACAGCTGAACCGATTTCGATGAAATTTTGTTCACGGCTATACCATGTCCTGGATTAGTGTGATATGACTTTATACATTACATTTACATTTCACACGGACAGTTCAGGAACCTACAAAACATAAAATAAATTGACATATCAGGCAAAGGATATTTTATCTTACCACAGCAAGTTTTCGTTAAACGGTGCCGGGATCCCGACTCCTACTACCAGCCACGGTAAACGCAGGTTTGCACGAGCAAGTAGTAGCTCGCCGTTCGACCATCTGGCCTTACGGTGATCGACCGGATCAAGCCCAAGTCGTCGACAGCACGTAATGTTTCAGGACCTCATCAAAGAGATGTCCGCAACCAGTAGTAAGAAGTAGAGCCAGTGCCCGATTAAGGGCGGTGGCAATTTTCTGAAAAGATAATTAATGATTTCAGAACGCAAAAGGGCAAATGAAGGACACAGGTGTGGTTTTAGGCAGTAAAAGACTGACACGTCCTCCTGCTCCATCTTAGAGCGAAAGAAGTCATCGAATGATTTCCTACCTAAAAAAAAACCGGATTTCATTAGACGCGACGATGAATTATTTTTAAATATATTGCACATTCTAATAACTTGCATAAAATATTTCAGCACCTATAACAACTCCAGCCTCAGGGTACAAAGACGTTATCAGCTCAGCAAGACCGATGACCAAAGAATTGGGGCCATTTATATTATGTATCAACAATATCGCGGCATATCTCACCTACTTATCTGATCTACTTATTATACAACCTGTAAGAATATTTGGTAACACACAATTATGTAGGTATACGTACTGTTACAATTATAATAATTCGGTGACTTGGTGGATAAAAATACCACTTACTAAAATGTAGGCTTTTGCTTTTTTTTCGAGAATGTGTAACAGTACTGTCAAGTTCGAAAGTGTTCTTGAAAGCAGGTGTTGAAATTGAAATGTTCATTACTAGCTTTTGCCAGCGGATTCGCCGGCTAACATAAAATATAGCCTATGTCAGTCATGAATAAAGCAGCTTCCTATCGGTGAAAAAAAATTTAACAATCGGACCAGTATTATCAGAGATTACCTCAAACAAAAAAACATAAAAATAAACTTTACCTCTTTATTATATTAGTGTAGATTTACGGTTAGCCCTCGACTCCAGAAAAAACACAGTTCCTCTAAGATAAACTACCGGGGCTTATTTATTTATTAAAACTTTATGCACTAATAATAAACGCTGTACAGAGGTACCTATAATGCCTGAGGCATTATGTACCAGTCGACCTTAGGGTGCTCATGCTACGAGAAGTGTGATTTTGTGCACCTATTGCATAGCCAACTTATTTGGATTATATATATATATATATATATCGATAGGCTAGCGTAGGGTAGCCAGCTTTTCGGTGTTTTACAGATTGCATTTTGGAGAGTGTGCGCAGCAATTGGATGACCTGATTCCGCCATCTCATTTCTACCATCGGACAAACCAACGCACGGCAAGTATCCACCCTTACGTTGTTGAAACACCTACGGTCCGGACTAAGCGTTTCGCCTCGTCATTTAGACTGGAACAGTTTGCCTGCTGCGGTCTTCCCGTCTGATTATAATTTGGGTGTCTTCAAGGCTAGAGTGAATAGGCTCTTAATAAACTAGTGCGCCTCACCATCAACGATTGCAGGGGATAAAGATTTTGTATGATCATATAAGAAGTTACAGAAATTACCTATCTTTTCAGAACTCTGTTTAAAATTTCAGCAATTTTACTTCAGTTAATATTTATATTTCTTTTTTGTCTAAAAATCCGTATCGAGCCTGCGTGGTAGATTAACCCCCAACATCTCACATAAAGAGGAGGCATGGTTCCCAGCAACGGTATATTATAAGGCTACCTTTTATGTATATTATCTTTTCAAGGACTTTACAGCTTCAGACCTAGATACAGCAGTTAGGATCCATTAAAATAACTTTAACTAGGAACGATTCTTAACGACTTACATCCGATGTAGCAATGATTTAACTCCGTTAAGCAGCCTCTACAAGTTGTGATAGTTAACTCTATACATCCGGTGTACTCTGAGCTGTCAATGTCATTATTAATTTTTGTGACGTTTATTTTTTGGTGTATATTCATAGGCGTGTCAGACTTTTACTGACTTTAATGTACTCCAATGTTTCTTCTTTGCCTTGCGTTTCAGGACCCAGGACCCCAGATTTTATATCATTGGTCCTGCTGGGGCCCTACGGTATTGCTGACATCTCCTTGAAGCGCACGTGGAACTCTACGCGCCGTCGATGACTTTGGCTCAGTCAGACTGATTAACCTTTGTCTTCCGATGGAAAGCATCAAACAACGTCTCCTGCTCTGGATGAGAAGTAGTGTAAGAGTTTTACTGATTTAATATAAACACACAGTGTTCCTTCAGTTACCTTTTTGCGAAAGTAACTCCTCGCCGTCGATGACTTTACACTCACACAGACAGACAGTTACCGGACGGTCAGACTGATTTACCTTTGTCTTACGATGGAAAGCATCAAACAACGTCTCCTGCTCTGGATGAGAGGTAGTGTAAGAGTTTTACTGATTTAATATGAACACACAGTGTTCCTTCAGTTACCTTTTTGCGAAAGTAACTCCTTCAAACCATTCGCAATCCTGTCATTGCTAACTTACCTATGAAGAATAATAAGATGACTTTTGTAGGATGATAATAAACTTACATTTTATTTATTAAAACTTATAGATTTAAGTTTATGTTTATGTCTTGTTATTTTTTGGTGTACAATTTAGTTTATTTTATTCTATTTTATTTTAATGGTACAAATACTTAATGCGTTATACATTCTCAATCAATCAAATAACTATTGTACAGTAGACAATTCGAAAACAGACAAAAATTTAGTCATTAAATTCCAATATCTGTAGATACCTACTGACTAAATAAATGAGAATGTATATATATATATATTTAACATATAGTAAGTATACATAATGTAATTGAGCAAAATTATTCATTATGGGCCGGGGTTTTCAACATACTTACGAAGAAAAAAAAAAACGAAAAAGTCATGTAAGCATACAATATTATGTTCATAGGTCGTGATTTTTTTTTTAATGTTGTCTTGCATGGTACTTAATATACTGACTGTACACGCAATTACTTGCTCTAAAAAGTTGTAAAAATTTTAAAGATATCGTAATTGCACTGAATGTTTAATTTTTTATTACAATTGTTAATTTATTACTGTGTATTGTTTAATCTAATACCCAAATAAATAAGGGCAGGTGCAACATGTATATGTTAAATATTTCCTAGGTTATTGTAAACGCATTTATTTTTTTTACTTATTAAATGTAATTATTACAATTATTATTCATAAAGTTGGGTTAGACTGGGCTTGGTATAACTTTGGCCCAATTATTTGTTAACCAATGAAAACACCGAATACTGTGTTTGCTGTTTTCCTATTACTTAATGAGGTTGAGCCAAAGTTACACTTCAGAATCAAAGTAACCCTGTCTTTAATTTATGCGGATTATTGCTGATGATATTAATGGTTTTTAGTATTATTTTGTGCTTATTTTTATAGGTATTACAGTGGAAATTTGGCAAAAGTTACTTAGATATAATAATTGTTAGATTTCAGAATTATGTAGAAGGGCTGATAACTGATCATTTTACTATTTATCCTCAACACAGGTATCATTTTGGATACTGGTAAACAATTTCAGTAGTAAACCATTTCAGACTTACATATTTTATCTGGATCTTGTGTTGGCATTTAAATGTGACCAACATCTTGTCATATTATATCGTTTTACTATTTAGGGAAATAATCAAATAACTTCTCTCCCTTTGGCTGGAGCGAGAGGGAGAGACTTTCACTGACAAGGACCTACCTGTGTTCCATTTTTTTTAGGTGGGAAATCATCCAATCACATCTCCTGCCCTTGAGCGGGGTGGGAGGGCGTTACAGGCTTTTACTGACTAAAACCCACTCTTACTTCTTTCGTAGCCTTTCGTACCAAAGCCGGGTTTTCTTTTAGAAGCGAAGCTATGGCCCCAGTAGACTTCGACCCTGCTACTGTTTGGTGACATCTCCTTGAGGCGCGCGTGGAATAATTCGTGCCGCCGACGACTTGGGCTCGGTCCGGACGGTTACCGGACGGTCGGATGGCGAGCTACCCATTGCTCGCCGTCCGCAAGCCTGCGCCTACGGTATCTGTGTTTCTTCAGATGCTCTTTACGTTCTAGGGCCACGGTAATTCTTTCAAACAATCCTGCTGCCTCGTCACTGGTACCTACAATAAAAGATGACCACACATCGATGTCACAATCAAACTTTTCCACCAATTCTGAGTAATGAATTTAAATTATGCCACTCACAAGAAACTCATGCGTGCAAAGAGTATCAATGTTTGAGCATAGACAAAAACTTTCGGTGCTCAATTCACTCATACTTTGGCAGTTCCGTATGTAAAGCCGCGTCTGTGGAAATACCCAAATGCTTATGTACCGTTTACTGGTATGATATACTATTTTTATTATACTTATAGTACATATGTCTTTGCCGTCGGCCTTTGGTACAGGATATTGATTTTAGCAGACACGTTTTTTTTGAGGTGAGAAATTTTCAATTAAATTATTCCGCTCTGGGTGGAGCGAGAAGACGTGTCATAATTTTACTGGCTAAAACCCACCTATGTTTCTTTAAAAAAATTGCTCTTTGCGTTCTAGGCTTAAAGGTTTCATTTTCAGAAATTTCCCCTTGTTTCCGGTTCCCGAGGAATATATGGTTCACTGTCACTATCACCATTGATGTATCAGACTTTTACTCACCTAAACCCACCTATATTCCTTCGACTGTCCTTTGCGTCACAAGGCCACGGAAACTCTTTCGAATATTCCCGGAGCTCTAGCAGTCATCAGCCCTACTGGGAGCCTAACGGGTGGTCTCTTTAGGCTCCCAGTAGAGCTGATGTCTGCTGTAGTAGTAGTGTAGTAGAGTAGATGCCACTGACCTTGTTACTCATACAGCTATCAACTTATAACATGATTAAAAAAAAAGCCCGTAAAGGTTCTTACACGTTTTTATCTATAGAGATCTACGCTTTGGAATGTGCAATTTAGCTTCACTTTTTTGACTGACCGACATTTTGATAATTCAAAAGTACCAGTAAATAGTTTATTTAAAATAAATAGTGTCTGTAAATGATTTATTTGATATTAATGTTTTTAATTTGATTTGATATCACTGGCTTTTGATAAAGAATCTAAGTAATAATCAGTAGTAATGTTTAATGTTTGTACACGACGTCATAAAATATTGTATTCTTGTGAAATAGTAAGTGATTTGAAGGTCTGTCTTTGCTAGTACTTGAATTAGATTAATAAATGCTTGATAAACACGCTCCATCAGTTAAAAATAAAAATAGTCTAATATAATCTCCTTCTGCTCTGTCCTTCTCATACTTCTGATTTTGTTCATTCTTCCTTTTATATACAGTCCATCCTTCTGTGGAATGCGCTTCCTCTTGATATCATGACGGCTGAAAGTCGGTATGCATTTAATTGGAAGTTGCGGAATCATTTTCTACACCAATAGCAGAATCGTCTCAAAACTTCTGTCCTTACTTTATATAAATATATATATGTAGTATATATATTATATTAAATATGTGTATTTTATCTATAATTATGTATATTTTTACTCTTGTTTTAATACCAAAATTTTCTTTTTGTGCGCCTACCATATTGTCTCTTCACCACCCTAGGTTAACTGGTAGAGAATGCCTAAGGCATTAAGTCCGCCTATGTACTTTTTGTTGCATGAAGATTAAATAAATAAATTCTTTTAAAACCCATTCAGTGAATTATGTGACACCATACCGCAGAAACGATTTCGAAAACAAATTCTTAATAACTGAAATGACCTAAATATTTCTGAACTTTTGAGGAGCGGGGGTTGTCATAAGATGATTTTTCCCATCGAAAAAAAAAAAAAAAAAAAAGGTATTAACTAAAGGACTGGCCGTATCTTAAAAACTCTAGCCACTAAGTTACCGCTCAGCAGTAATTAAAAAAAAAAAAAACTATTAAAAAAAATATGTTTTGCCTCGTCGTTCATACCTCGTTTGTCGAAGGACTGAAACAATATGCCTGCTGTGGTCTTCCCCGCTGATTACAATTTTTTTGTAAGGTGTCTTCAAGGCTAGAGTGAACAGGCTCTTAATAGACTAGAGCGCTTTAGCATTTACGATTGCATCACTGCTTATCATTAGGTGATATCGCAGTCAAACGCAAGTATATATATATGACACGACACGACACGACATATATATATATATATATATATGTCGTGGCCAGATCTTAAAATTGATCACTTTTTTAAATAGTCAACTAAAACTGGTCAGATTGTTTAAACGTGATAATGTGTGATATGTCAATCCTCGTTTGGCTATATCATTGATGTAGGATTTCTATGATAATAAAAGGTCTAAAGAAAGTAGGCCAAACGAGGATTGAAATATCATGAAACTTTAACATTTACAACGGTTTGGACAATTTAACTTGGCCATTTCATGAAGTGATCAATTTCTAAGATCTGGCCACGATATATATATAAAAAAGACGTGTGGCACTCGGGGACTGCCGCGGTAAAGCTATTGCGTAGCATTTTTATCAACTTTTGCAATTATAATTATTTATTTATTTTATTTATGCAGTTCTTTTGTCCTTTGTTTTTTTTTTCTTTTATATTAATTGAAGTTACACTTTCACACATTGAATTGAATTTTGATTGATTGTTCACTCATTTGTTTTCTTATCGGTTACCACGCTCAAAAAACAAATAAATGGGGGGTGTTAGGTTATTTTCGTTACGGAATTTCTGGATTCAGTCTCCACGCTCAAGGCCCGCGATAGAAGCTATGCAATAGCTTAAAAAAAACCCTACATCAATTTCGCTATCAACAAACATAAGATCCGAATTCTAAATTCCATTTTCAATCATGTGTCTATCTATGTCAGTAATTTGAGCAGCGTGACCGTGATCGGTTATCATCGGCTATCTTCGGCCACTGTCGGCTATCAACCGTATTCGGTTCACTTCGTGCGAAAACGAAAGTGTTTCGCGGCCTACTTCACGTTTTTGGGCAGTTGTGTAACATTGCACTGGCACTAGTGCATTGCTGGGTCGATTGAAAGTAGAAGTATTGGAGTGTTCGCGGCTTCTGGCCTGATCGAAAGGAAGTCTGCTGCCTTGCTTTGGTTATTGTGCTGAATTCATTGACTGTATTGTCCGTAAAATAGAGTAGAAAAGATTACTTTTGGTTTTCATTGAAAGTGAAAATTAGAATTGGGCCATAATATGTAATATTATTACGCAGCGTTGGAAGGCCTCCTACAAGGTGGACTGACGACCTGGTGAAGGTAGCGGGAATCCGATGGATGCGGGACGCACATGATCGTTCGTGGCGACGTTTGGGGGAGGCCTATGTCCATCAGTGGATGTCTGTCAGCTGAAATGATGATGATGATGATGTAATATTATTTATTGACACCAACAGTTTAAGTGGTATAATATATTTCTTAAAAAGAAACTTATGATTTAAAGTTAAAACTAATATTTTTTTTTATATTATTATCAATTTTAGATACTAGGACAGTCTCTAGCTAGAAGTGTGTTTTAAAAGTTCCCGTTTCAAATTAAAAGTACTTTTCTTTGCCGGTGAAATTGTGATTGAAAGTAAATTTTAGTAAACCGTTTAGTTCAATTTTAATTTTGATCGAAAAAGGAAGTTTTAATAGACATCCTGCACTTTCTTTTTTACGGAGTTAGAGGATTGTTTTAGGCATTAAGTCATTAATTAATTAAGTACTAGCTGTTCCTGCAGTTTCAGCTGCGTCTTTGCTTTTTACTTCTCTGGTGGGTCGTAGTGTGGTTTATTTATTTTATTTTTATTTTTGAATTGAAAACTTCTTTAGCGGCGTTGAGCACTTTTTCTGTAATGGGTATAAAATCTTAAACTCGCGTCAGGACACGTGACCTGATCGAAAAAGCGTAAGATGGATGGAGAGTATTTAATGTAAAATAATTGTAATAGTTTTAAAGTGTTAAATTTTTAATGTAATATAAATTGTCATGTTTGTGTACGATAGCGCAATAAATGAATATTGTATTCTACCACATAAATGATAGTACTTTTATACTGATAAAGCAATTGGTGCAAAATTATTCCCTAACCATTCCAAAATATCAAACATGCTCAACGTTAATAATCAAGTTTTCACTTCTGCCGGCACTCCCGGAGTGCAACCCGTCTTTTTATTTCATTTCATTTCATTTCATTTCATTTCATTTCATTTCATTTCATTTCATTTCATTTCATTTCATTTCATTTCATTTCATTTCATTTTATTTTATTTTATTTTATTTTATTTTTTATTTTATTTTAATAAGTACAGTGACAGAATACAGACTAAGACAATTTAGACAGTTAATACAAAATACAGTACATAAATCTGAAATCCAATTATTACTGTACTAGCATTCAATGCTTAATATGCTTCATTAGTGACAGAAAGGTGAAGTGTTATGGAGAAGTTAATAAATAAAACTAATATAATTACAATTTACACAAACAATGTTGTATGTTGTTGTATGTTAAATGTCCTTCCTTGATAAATCGGCTATCCAGCATTAAAAGTTTGCCATGGTCCGGAGCGAGGAGGAGTGGCAGGCGGTCGCCAACTTCTGCGAAGCAGTAATGCTCGCAAAGGAGGAGGCCGAACGCATCAGGCAACGGCGTCCTCGCCGCCGCCGCCGGGATTCTGATCCCGATTTCCGGCCACCGTAGGCACGGTCTTGCGGACAGTGAGCAATGGGTAGCTCGCTGTCCGGCCGTCCGGTAACTGTTCGGACCAAGCCCAAGTAGTCGACGGTGCGCACTGTTCCCGCGCGCCTCAAGGAGTTGTCAGCAACAGCAGGGACCCAGCCGTGTTGAAGCCTACTGGGGCCAGGGTTACCCGAAAGGGAGCTCTAGCCCCGGTATGAAGGCTAGAAGGAACGGGGCGGGTCTTTTAGTCAATAAGAGTCTGACACTATCTTCCGCTCTGCCCAAGAGCGGGGGTTGTCATTGGATAATTTTTTCCTACCATGAAAAAAAAGCATTAAAAGTTTTTTTTTATTTCAAGCTGAAGCAGTAGTTACTTTTTTTTTGTTGGGTAAAAATCATCCAAATGACATCCGGGAAATAGTGTCGGTCTCTTACTGACTAAAAAAACCACCCCGTTCCTTCTTGCCTTTCATACCGGAGTAGAGATACCTTTCAGAGCTAACCCTTCGTTTGAATTAACAATCTTCAACTTTATGATATCAGTATAGATAGGCTTAAGTTTGTTGCGAAAGTGGAAGTACAGCGTCGATTAAGTTATTGAATTTAATTGCAGAGATTATTGTGGAACGATTTCTGATGCTAATTCATAGGAAATTGATTTAATACGTAACTACGTGTATATTACGATTTCTGCGAATTATAGCCCAACATCACGCCTGAATTTCCGGAACTTTTTTATCACGTTTAACCACTATAATCACCTGGTCTCTCTCGCTCCATCCTGGAGAGGGAGAAGTTATTGAAGAAATTATCGAAGATAAAAGATTATTCGATAACTTCTCCCTCTCTCTATAATATTTTTGGCGATAGAATCTTTAAGTCAAGAGCAAATAGGTTACTTCTAAGCAAAAGCCTGCCTATTCGTTGAGTTAATGGTCAAGCGCGAACTTTCAACAAAAAAAAATAAAGACATAGCGACCTTGAACACTTAGGACATCTTATTATACCATACATGACATCATCCAAACATATTAAAAACGCAACGACTGAATATCTGTCTGTTTGTTACCTAGTGCGCTTAAAATCTAGAACCGCTTATTTGAATTGCATGATTTTTGTTTCATTTAATAAATATGTATGTTTTGCTGATAGATTTTTGTGTTGTTGATGACGATACACATGTTAAATATGCGAAATTTAAATATAACTGGCGAAAGGCCGCCAATTGTGTATGGGTCAAAGTTGCATAAAATTGGTGTACTGAGATAATGAGACAGGGTCACAGCAGACTACAAAGGAGATGGTGGGATGAACTAGTCAAGTTTCGCCAGAAATAGAAAGAGGATGCGGGGTCCCGTGAAGATGGAAAGAACGACTAAAAAAAACCAATCAAAATTAGATCTCTTCTCACTCCCTCAGGAAAACAGAGGCGTGATATTATGTGCCGTACAAACGAATGGAGACCCACCACAATACCAGTTCCTTTTATGTGGTACACAACAGTGTATTTGCTGGTAGACATGATAAAAATGACAAAAAAAAAAAAATAGTCTTGCAAAAGTTTGTTTGGACTTCCATACAAAAGACATCAACGCATTCACATAAACTTGAAACCCCTACGTAAATCGAGAAAAGTTTATTTTTCGTTTAACATATTGTGATTCCCTCTTTAGTAGGACCTTATTTATTTAAATAGTACCAATAAAATGCTTTGCTACGTCGTTATTCTGACTTCTTTATAAATATTTCGATATATTTGCAGGTAATAAACGCTTGATGTCGCAAGTGTGTTGGAACCGGAACAAATTGATATGATTTTATTCCCTTGGTATTTAAATCTTGTTTTCTTAGTTATTTTACGAGTTTACCATGTCCGAGATAAAACGCTTTAAATTATATTTTAAAGGTAATCACGCACATTACTTGTCACCATAACCCATATTGCTTATTGCAACATGATTTATTTTTCTATTTTGGCCTTTCAATATAACCGCCTTTTTTCGTTCATATCACTTCTCTCACAATCTGTCCATATTTTCTTTGATCTCCCTCTCCCTTTGTATCCATCCACACTTAGATTCATTACTCTTTTACTAACACGTATTTCATCCCTCTTCTTCACATGATCATACCAAAATAAACGTTATACTTTCAACTTTTCAGTCATTGGTACCACTTTGAAAATTCCTCTAATAAATTCATACATGCAATCTTTTTTCCACTCGTCTTTTTCAAAGTTCAACATTCTGATCCATACATTAAGATAGATACACCACGGACTTATACATATTCCTCTTTATCTGGACGGGTAGTTACCTGTCGTCATTTCAGCTATCCTGAGTCGATACAGTGCGTTATGTGTTGCACTTACGTACCTACCATTGTCTGAGGTACCCAACGTCTGAAATATTTATTATAAATATCAACCATTAAACTTTCGAATACCGTTATTAGAGACATGCTGGATGCTGAGGATGCGAGATCGTCGCAAGATTGACTGGAAATGTGGTGCTGGAGACGCATGCTTGGAATCCCATGGACCGCGCACCGAACCAATATATCTTTATCATTTGTTCTTTGTCTGGGTGTAATTTATATATAATATGTATGTATTTAGAAATAGATAAGTATGTTTATCAGTTGTCTAGTATGCATAACATAAGCTCTGCTTAGTTTGGGACCAGACGGCGCTGTGTGATAGTTGTGGAATATTATTATTATTATATCAATCTTGAAAGAAATCAACATCAAAAAGAGATTATCGTCGTCTGTGCAAATACGAATCATGAAGTTCTTTGGGCATATCACCCGTATTGAGGAGTCAATGGAACTTTTGGTGGTGCAAAGGAAAGTCAAAGGCAAAAGATCCGGTGGACGCTCTCCAACACGGTGGACCGACTTCATCAAAACCGTGACAGACTGCAGCGTAAATGAAGGCTCCTAAGCCACCAAACACAGAGCTGCATGGCGTCGTATCGCGAGAGAGGCGGTACTAATTGGTTTTTTCCGCTTGGTCTTACTAAACCCATATTGAACTATCTATTTTATACCTAAAAACGGTAAATCCATAAATATAGATATTATCGTTTCAAGATTGTTTCTGATCAGTCTATTGTATTACAAATTTATGTTTAGAAAAGGTTCTATTTTGAATAATGTAACGTTGCTCGTTGCTTACTCTCTATTGTATAGTGGCCGCTGGCCGGTCAGTCGGAATGTTGCATTATCCCGCCCTACTCGATATCCGCCTTAGCGCCAAATCCCTGACATTTCGCTCGCTTCCGTAACCCTTGAGCGAGGCTTTACTGCCAGCGGTACTTAGGGCCTTAAGTATAAGCGGACACGATTATTGCATATACATACATAAATGCTGTAATAACTTCAAGGTCCATTTATAAAGTCTGAATCGCGTAACAACAATTTAAAATGTAACAAAACTTTCACGGGTACAAAACCTAAGCTTCACTTCAGCCAAAGGAAACCTAACCTTAAAACAAGTGCCTTACTCCTATTCCTCTAAAGCCTATCTAAACGCTGTCACCACCACCCAACCCTCAGCCTTCAAGTGTAACAATTGTATCGCAACCCCCCACTACTCGCGCCCAGCTGCGCGGGCGCACCTCGCCGCGGTACGATCACTCTGCGCAAACGCGCTGAGCTTACGCGCGTCGCCTGTGTAATATGCGTCGGTGGTGATAGTGCCAGTGTTGTGTACGATATCGATTTTGTACAAAGACCGTGATCTGTGCTTATACTGCAAACATGAGGTCTTTCAGCGCTGTAGCGCTTCTTACTCTAGCGATAATAACAGGTGAGGCATTTTTTTTTCTAGATTTATCCGCTGAAAGTTGCGTTTTTTTTTGTAGGGGAAATTTGTTGGTCGTGCAGCGTAAAAATGTGCAGTCATGAAATTGAATGGTGTAGGAAGTATAGAATGTCAGCGCAAAGTATTGTTGCTTGGCTATATGTAATTATTTATTTTTACGTACAATTTAACCGTACCTAATCATAAAGGTTTTTTTCGTTGATGAAATAATTCTGTCAAGTATGTAGTGTGCTCTAAATATTTCTAGTCTACCTTTTATCACTTTAAATTTCTCAATTATATAAATAAATACATACATTAATTACTATTGCGGTCACTATCATATAATTTTCAATGCCACCCAATAAATAAATATTTAAAAAGTTAACATTTCGTAACGATGTACATCAAATGAAAACAAAGAAGAAGCCTGTTAAAAACTCTAATAAAAGCCATACTTTCCAATTTTTAGTTTAAAAGTTAAATATTCATTTTATATTTTTAATCACTTTCGTTCTCTATGACCAGTTGCGCATGCGCCGCCCGAGGCGCTGCTAACAGAGTTTTCATTGAGCGCGCATGGGAAAAATGGCGGGACAAAAAGTCTGTACCATAGCATAACTTGGGCAATGTATTTAAGTCTGGTACTTCATGTAGCAATGTTATTTTTATGACCCAATTAATTGTGGGTACATGTATAGTTTGTGTTCATTTTTAGAAAACAATGATAATTACGAAGAAAAAAATAGCACACTTTTCAGATTCAAATACCCTCATTTTTGGTTAGGTCTCTTTATGCTAAATACATGCGAAGTCCTACAACTATAGACTAAAAATGTGCATGAATAGCAAATTTTTTTTAATAATTTTATTTAGTTAATTTATTACTGCAAACTTAACACAGTGAAGTATTTATTAATCTAAAGAATGACTAGTAAAAAATGCCCTTTTACATTAAATCCTCACTATTGAACATAGAGTTAAACTAAATAAACGTTACTTTTTTGTTTTATGGAGGACTAAAAATTTAATCTAGTTAAAATTCTTTCGCAAGTAAGTGCCAATGTTCTGTATTAGAAAAGGACTTTACCAACATACATTATAGAGTTCACTATTTTTTTTTTTTTATTAATTTGATTCTAAAATACAAGTAATAAGTATAATATAGATGAAACAAATTATAAACTCCTTAGACTTTTACCGTGCATCATAATCATTGACAAAAAAAAAATTGCCTACTTTAAACACAATAAAAATATCACATTCCAGATCAATTTGTTCATTGTGTTCTATAATTACTGTCGCATTTTTTGCGTAATCTCTGTTTTATTTTTTTCATCATCGTGTGCGCAGTACATCGCCACCTTTACTGTCGGTGAAAATCTAACATTCGTTTTCCTTTTTGTGATTGGCTTGTAAACATATTAGTCGCTTATTGATAGTTGCAAACATTATGTAACGATGATTTGTAGAAAAAGTCAGTTAGGAATGATTACTTGGCCATTGACGTCTGTAATGTCTTTCCTAATGTCTGATTCTTATAAATTCTTTATGTTCGGTTCCGAAGTTGAAACTGCTGTTGTTTGGTTATTTTCTTATGATATGTTGTCATAGTTTATGATGGATATAATTATGTAGTAGTAGTATGTAGTTGTGTACTCGGAATATTAAAAATATAAAATGAATTTAAAGTATGTGATATGTATTTAGGATATTCTTTCTATGTAATAATGTGAATATGGTATTGAAGCTTGAAATTTACCTAATTTTTTTATTTATTAGTAAAATGTATGTTATTATGTGGACGAAATACGCTTCCGTCAATTTTTTTTGTACTGTTCGTTAGCTGTCGATTGAAAAGAAAAATGTCGTATTTGAGCTAAAAATAAGCCTTGAATTCTTCAATGACATGAGTACAGTCACGTTTTTAAGTTTGCAAATAAAATCCATAACCACTAATGGCATACACAATGACAGTCATAAACATACATAATTATAATATTTATCATTCTGTACTTTTCCGTACAGTCTAGACTGCAGAGGCGTAAAGGAACTGAGCAATCCATAATAAAATATGATATAAAAATAAGAAAAGATATAGTCAGCATCATACGTCGAAATGTAAAAAAAAACTTATAAATGTCAATAAATTCTCTAAAAGGTAAATGACATAATTGACTCATAAAATCCCGTAAACGCTATTCAAATGTCTTTGGGTCAATGTGGCAGTATTATATTCTTGTCATTTTATTTTGGCCAACAGGTGTAAAAAGAATAAATTAAATTTAAGATACCTAAAGTTTTTTCATCTAGCTTCGAGTAAATCCGGTTTTTAAATTTATTTTTAAATAATAATAGATGATGTGCATTTGAATGAATGCTGTTAAAGTCACACGTTTTAAAGATCTGGTTTTGATTTATTTTTAAAATTTATTTATGATTTGATTTGAATTGTTGATTTTATCCTTGTGATGTGTGATGCGCGTGTGGCGTTTTGTCATTCCTTCATATAGTAAATATAGATTTTTTTTATAAAACATTTTATGCGTTGCATTTTTTTATGTTAAATTGAAACAAGCGAATAGTTTTAAATAGTACATGAATAGTCAGAAGTGATATACGGCTATATTTATTTTATTGTTAAAATACTAAAATAAAAAACCTTGAATATAATTTAGTGAATGTCATTTTCCCATTGGCAACAATGCGGATGATTTTTTGATGGCTAATGAGTTATTTTATACCAGTTTGTACATAACAATATTTTCAGTTTGTGAAAACAAATCAAATAATCATACTCAAAAATAAACGATCTTTATCAGTGAATGTAATTACTCAGAATGTCTACAGTAAATTAAATAGTACATATTCATTTTTAGCCTATAAAGGTAAATCTATGCCACAAGCCATGAACCAAATCTATGCTGTTTCTTCAACTCAAAATTTTCTGACCTTTATTTACACCCTTTTTGTTCCACACGTCACGGCACTCATACGCACAAGTCTTACACAAACCATATTGTAAAAAAATTGATACAGTCACGGGCATTTTTCACCAGCGGACCAACAAAAGCAACAGTTACTTAATACGCATACGCACATTATTCTCGGTGCTTTTGTTACGCATAAGCAAACAGTTTTTCCAGTTGGTCTACTGAGTTCTACTGAACTGTGGTCCATGGTCACTTTCCCGCGTTGGTACTTTGTAGTGGCGACGGACACTGTCACTTTCTTGACCAGTCATATGGTCATATTGGTGTTATGTGGCCATATGTAATACGTACGCAATGTGCGTGTGTTTGTTATGAATTTTAAATTATCGGAAATGGATTATGTGATGAATGGATCATGAATTTGATAACATCTAATTGCTATAAGATTATGAAAATGCAATACGTAATTAAAGGTTGCCGACATAGCAGGAATAATCTACAAATATAAGTGGCAATGGGCAGGGCACATTGCTCGTAGAACAGATGGTCGTTGGGGCCGAAAGGTTCTGGAGTAGCGACTGCGTAGGTATCGGAAGACACAGCGTTGGAAGGCCTTCTACAAGGTGGACCGACGACCTGGTGAAGGTTGCGGGATTCTGATGGATGCGGGACGCGCAGGATAGTTCATTGTGGCGACACTTAGGGGAGGCCTATGTCTAACAGTGGACGCCTTTCGGCTGATATGATGATGATAAAACGTAATGTACAAAACTGAATTTCCTTCATTGATAGTTTTACAGGGGTCTTATCATGACGTGTTTACGTGCGAGCGAGAAAGAGGGATGAAGCATTACACTCCTATATAGCCCTATATAGCTCTCTCCCTTTAACAGTTTATTTTAGGTCGTCAAACGAGTCTCGTTAAGAGCTCGTGGTAGGATTTCTGAGCTGAATTTTGAAGAGAATTTGTTTAATTTTATAATTCAATTTTGTAGTCATTATCAAGCAAAATTCCTTTGAAATCTCAGCCTTGATGAACTCACCGCAATATTTGTCTTAAAGACTGCAATAACCAACTATTTTTAATTGATTACCAGTTACCAAATTGGTCTTAGGAGTGGAAAAGTTGCCAATGGAAAGATATGTATAATAGGCTTGGTATTGTTATAACACAGTATAGTTTACATCACAATAAAATTCTTAAATAATATAACATAAGATATAAAATACACTTGCTTAACTTATATTCAGATTCATAGTCATAAATCCTACAATAGTCGATCTATAATGTTGGCCAAGGCTACGCTGCAGTTTCACAAACGCTAGTATTAGACATTCGAGGCATGTCTGTCTGTTAGCTTCGTCCTAGGCACAGATGGAGGAACAAAAGAATCTGGGTCAGTGTTGGGTAAAGTGGGGTGTAAACTCTGGGGTTGGTTGCAAGGATGAGGGTAAAGATAAAGAGTTACATTCATCGTGTTTTGGACTTAATGGTCGTAATTAGTATTAGTATATAAAAAAAAAATAGATTATGAATGTATTTCTAGACTCAAATTTTTATTATTATAAGAGGTGAAACTGTTTGACTGAAATATCAACATACAGCCAAAATTACTGGGAAAAGGAGCAAACAATTTTGCACAAAGTTTCCTTTTATAGAGTAGGTGAGCACTAAGAGATGACTTCCCAAAATTCAAAGGGAATGAAACGAGGTTTCTAAAGTATGGAAAACTTACTTTCACGTGAGCGAAGCCTGTGGTAGAAGCTAGTTTAGGTATAAAAGAAAACTATGCTGTTTTCTTTTCTGATGGGTTTATAATTAGATTTTTTCACCATTTATTAACTTGGTTTTTTGTGATATAAAAGAAAAGGGAGTTAGTAATAGTTTGACGGGTGACAGGACAGAATGGAAGAAAAAAAACGTGTTTCGCCGACCCCAAGTAATATGGGATAAGGGCAGGAAGGAGGGCTTGGTTTTTTATTAAACCTTCAGTTGAACATAATAAAATAAAAATACGCACACACATCGAAGTTAAATAATCTACGCTAATATAATAAAGTGGTAAAGTTTGTTTTTTGTTTTTATGTTTGTAAGAGGTAATCTCTGGAAGTCCTGATCTGATCGCTAAAATATTTTCACCAATAGAAAGCTGCTTTATTCCTGAGTGACATAGGCTATTTATTTTATGTGCGCGAGCAAAGCCGCGGGCAAAAGCTAGTAGCTTATAAAAATGCGCATTATGAAGAAATACATCGAATTTGTGACCTAGGTCTTAATGTCGTAATTTTGGTAACGCACACAGAATTCTAGGTCTAGTTTTTAGCACCAGAAATCAGTATGTTTAGTCTGCATAGGAATGCTGGTTAATGAGTTTAGTGTTGACAAATAAATCGTGCTAAAAGTTGTAGAAGACGTAAAACTTAAGTGAGGCCATTAATATGAATAAAACGTGGATCTGTCGCAATATAACATTTTTATTACTACATGAAAGTGTGTTCAAGACATTATTGTGCATTTGCTTACTTTATCCAAATACTGTAAATAAATAAATAAAGACACTTTCATTATTTCCTATAAAAGTAACTATTTTTTTACCTATTTAAACTTTATGTATAGTAGTGGATAGTTAGACTTAATGTGGTACGTGTGCACAATAAATAAATAAAATAAACATATGAAACATAATGTATTGCCATTAAGATCAGTTATTTTAATATAAGACAATAAATAATTAGTATGTTTAAATAAAAAAATAATAAGTATTACGGTAAATATAAAATCGTTATAAAAAACTACTCAAATCATATGTGAACTTACATTTATATAATATATATATAATTTATATATAATATCTATGAAATTAAGATTGATAGGTCTTTTACGTTTGAGGAAAATATATTCTTTTTTTTAATAATAAAAATTAGTGTTTCACTGCGATCCCACCTTATGCTGAGCAGTGATGCAATCGCTGATGGTGAGGCGTACTAGTTTAGTTAGGAGCCTTCTCACTCTAGCTTTGAAGACGCCTAAATTATAATCGAACGAGAAGACATGAATTCTAAGCTTTTTATCCTAATAAAGCAAATATAATTGAAAATTATGATAGATGGGAAAGTTTATAATAACAAGAATAGCAATCATATTTGAAATTCGCTTTCTTTGTTCAGCTTAATCGAATCTGTCAGTTTGACAGTTGATTTGACTCTGACATAAATATGTAAGCTGCTTGTGATAAGCTACTTATTAATAGTTAAGTTAACGATTTAAGTTTAGCTAACAATATCACATGGTTTTGTCTGCGTAAGAAGCATACAAACCAACTTTTAGCCAGGAAACCTTAAGTATGAATTAGATACAGGCATTTGTATTGTCATTGTCAGAAATAACAGGATTTTTCGTAAGAGTTTCCGTGGACGGTAACGGGCAACTGAAGGCACACAGGTGGTTTTTACTCAGTTAAAATCTGACACTCCATCTCGCTTCACTTAGAGCTAGAGCTCTAATTTCCTGGTTTCCCGTTGAAAAAACAAAATTGAGAAAAATAAAAAAAATGGAGTGGATGGAATGCAATAGGAAAATGTCAAAACTAATTTTCTTGTAACGTACGATGTAAACAACATTATTAAAAAAAATCCCTCGACATCTATACTAATATAATAAAGATGTAAAGTTTGTTTTTTTGTTTGTACGAGTAGGAGGTAATCTCTGGAAGTACTGGTCCGATTACACACATTTTTTAACAGTTAGAAAGCTGCTTCATTTCTGACATAGGCTATATTTTATGTACGCGGGCGAAGCTGCAGATAAAACTTAGTCTTTAATAAAAAAATACACAATAAAGAAAAATCTCACAATATTTATAGAAAAATATTTAAAAAAAAATCCCTCAATATTTTTATCTAGCCATTTTATTGAACAGGTGTAAATAACATTTTTTTTTTTAACCATAAATTCAAACTCGACAAAGAACAGGCGTTAACATTCTTGTTTTAAGTTCAAACAGGGTTCGAACCTCGACCACAATATCTCAACGAGCCGCATGACCTTACGAACTATAAGTCGTTAGTCAATGTCATGCTAAGCGTTGGTATTGTCGGCAACAGCAGCACGCCTTACTGTTGGAGATACCTGATTGATATTAATGTTTTGTGTTTCTAGGTGATGGAGTATCGATCAGAATGATTACTGGTTCTTGAGAGAGTCCTGCCCCCTAGCCAAGTTACAATCGAATTCCGTTCTCTAATCGGTAACGCCTCGGTGACAGCAATTGTAGAAAACGATAAGTTGGTAGCCATGTTGACGCGCCTGAGTTGGCCGCTCGTTCTACAATGTAGCGTTTCTCTAACAAAGTATGTAGCGTTAAACATTGTAGAAACGATTTTGAACGATGTGAACTTGGCTACGAATTGTCTATTCCTTTGTTCTGGCCACGCGACTTTACGTTGAGATAACGTCATTCCCATACGTTTTATCACTTTTCGACAGCGTTAACGATTGCAGAATAACAACTTGGCTAAGCGTGCAGTTAGGTACTTTCTTAAATACTATATGGTGTTAGTGTATGTCGCTTCACCTTGCTTACCCGCACCTTATCATAATTAGTTGCCGTCTGGTAACCGTCTGGACTGAGCGCCATCCGATAACCATTCGGACTGAACCTGAGTCGTTGACGATACGTAGTGTTCCACACGCGCCTCAAAGAGATATCAGCAAAACCGTAGGAGTCTAGTAAGGTCGAAGCCTACTGGGGCCATGAGTGATGCGAAAGAGATCCTCAGGGCCCTGAAACAATGGCAAAGAAGAAACAGGAGTAGGTTTGGAGTCAGTTGTTGACTTTCGAAAGGGAAACTCGTGATCTTGGAAAGCAAAGAGCAAAGGTAAAGGAAACATAGGTCTGGATTTAGCCACTAATAGTCTCTCTTACGCCCTCTTGCTCCACTCTAGAGAGAGCGAAGTCACTGGATGATTTCCTACCTTAAAAAAATCATAACCGGATGTGTTTTCATTGTAGTTGTTGATATGTCACGGAGTAGAGTTAACTAAGAATTGAAGGCTCAAAATATCATAGGGCTAAGCTTACGGGTCGAGTTAATCTCAAGGTAGAATTGACGTAGAATCATTAATTTGGGTCAAGGCAGTTTTTCCAAGACAAACGACAATAAAATATCTTGACATTTTATATTGGAGTTTTTCTTCGAAACAAACGAATGCAAACGGCAAGCTGATCGTATTCTATCCATTATTTACAAAACACGTGTATCATGTGTAATTCTTTCAAAACGCAATAAATAAATTAGTTATATAACCAACAGCAATATAATTTATTGACAGCAAAACACATGACCGCGACGCTCACGCACACTTTGAGACATTACCATATTACTATAAACATTGTGACAAAAATATCGAAGGGGTCAAGGTTGACCCATAGGATATTTTATGGTATTTATATGAAAATAAGACTAGGTCATATAATTCAAATGTTCCATATAAGCAACTTATGAGATAACATTTAAAAATATCAAGTGTTTAGGAATGTGTTGGTATTATTTTGAGCACATATTCGGAAAAGGATTTATGTTTTGTTTAATTAATAGTACAGACTACAAAAGGTCAACAACTTCGTGACTACCGTAAATGGAGGTGTAAAATAAAATATTGGAAAATAATGAAATAGATGTACACAGTAGCATGTGGCGGTCTAGACGAATAATGTCGTAAGTAAACTTACGTCAATTCGCGATGTTTGTAAACACTGATACGATTAAGTGGAGACTTAATCATTTCTTTACATTTTTAAACGCTGATATATTTTGTGTTTACGCTGTTATAGTGTAAGGTGTGTGATGTTCTGAGTTTATTTTTTAATACTTATTATATTTTGATGCTTTTGACAGCGTTGGCTTTTACAATCCATAGATTGCAGCAAAACATTTTTGTTTCAAAAGTCACAGATTGTCTTAGATTGATTTGACTTTACGTTATGGAGTAGGTATTATGTCAATTAAACTATATAAATGAATCATGTTCGTGTGATACGGGCACGCTTCTGCCCTTAAGTCTTATATGTGTAAATCAATTATTTTGTGGTATAAATGTTTTGTTGCAACTGTGTGTAGGGTTAACAGCCTTTAGTTAATTGCTATACAGTGTTGTAAACTTAATGTTTCGACATTTTTTATATTTAATTGCTGTAACTTATTTTATTTTATGGAAAGCGGATGCGTTTATTTACTATTGAAACTTAATAGTAATTTAATAGAGCTGAGTGAAGTAAGATACAAAACCTTAAACCAATAATAATTCTGGTGTACAACTATATACTTAGAATTGATTTTTAACGTTAATAACTTCAAATTGGTACCTAACCATAATGATACTTAATTCGATTACAAATATTATTAAAGTTGCTTAATATTTTTAAAGCCAAAGGTTGACTGGTAGAGAATGTTATGTTGTATTAATTCCGTTTATTACCACTACTACTGTACATTCAGTTTAAATTAAATAATATAATATGTTAAATGTATTTATTTCAGTAGTCATTCTATGTTTTTATACGAAATAAAACGAGCGTAGACAAAAAACCTTTGAATTATTTCATACTAAAAATATTATAATGTCACCTCCACTATTTGATGGTAATTTCACATTAAAAATTTTAGTGAAGTAGACAATTTGTTAATAGACGAATAGGCGAAACGCCCACATCGCTCACGACTATGTCAATTGTGGATAGATTTATTTTATTTTTATAAAGCTGAATGTAAGAATACTGTAAACTCCTTAGACTCATTGATTTTTTGATACCATGTTAATAGGTCTACACTGTCCTCTTAAAACTTATTAAATGTAATATGAGAAATTATGAAAATCAATCATTTTTAAATCGGTAACCGTGAAATTTTTTGCCGGTTCTTTGCCATAGAAAGCAATCAATTGGAACCATGCTTTAGCTGCCTACTGGGGCCAGGTTTATCCGAAAGGGCGCTCGAGCCCCGGTATGAAGGCTTGAAGGAACGGGATGGGTTTTTTAGTCAGTAAGAATCTGACACTATCTCCCGCCCCGCCCAAGAGCGGGGGTTGTCATAAGATGATTTTTCCCATCGAAATAAAAAAACCATGCTTTAGCTTTTGACGTTTTGTAAGTGTCGATGTAGATCAAGTGAAATAAAATATTTGGAATTCTTCTGATAGAGATTAGACCTGAGTCCTAGCAGACAGAACATTATAAAGCTGCTTATGTTAAAATTGATCTTCGATCAGTGTGGAACTTTCTTAGTAATGATATTAACACCAAAATTCTTTAAGACACTGTAGTAATACTAGCGTTTAATGTAGTTATATAATATGTCAAAGTTTGCCTAACATATCGATGCTAACATTTACATACGAAAAAATCGTGTCCCATGTCACGAATTGATAATTGCATTTATTGTTTGGCGATTGCATATGGTGTCCTAAAATTATGTTTAATTGTAATTATTATTTAGGACTAGCTGACCCGGTGAAGTTCGTACCGCCTAACATTCAATGAATGTAGTATATCTTTCGATATTTAGCTTCACTTTTCTTGGACTGACCGACATTTGACTATTCAAAAGTGCCTGTAAATGGTCTATTTGAAATAAATGCTTGATTTGATTTGATTTGATATAGTCAACAGATTGCGATGAAACAAAGCCTAATTAATATATGAAGTTACACAAAATTTTATCGTATAAAAGTTAACTACATCGATTTCGTACATTTTACGTGATGCGCGTACAACTAAAGACTTATATTCAGACTTATAGACTGACTTATAGATAGACTTATAGACAGATTTTATATATGTAAAGATTAAGGGTTAAGATCATAACTCGATTAAAAAAAAATCCGATTGCAGCGAACCAACCGGATCCAATTACATTTCTAAACCTTCCTGGGATTCACTTAAATATACACACTTTCATCCAAACCGGTCAAGCTTTTTTAGAGGAGTTAGGTGACAAACACGCGTTCAAAAGAGTTCTAGTATATGTAAAGTTAAAATTCATTAACTAGGTGTGAACAAGACTGATGATATCATGACACAATCATTCGTCGGTTACGAACATCTGACGAATGGTTATTGGTCAGTCTTTGACACGCGTGTAGGTTTTATTGACACATATTTAACGACAACTTTACACGTTTGTCATTAATCAATGAGGTTACTGTATGGTAGCGTTTTTCTTACGTATGTTATGTAAAATGAAATATACATTTTATTTTGAGTTTGTTTTTAATATTTATACTCCGGCAAGGGTTTTAATCGCTCCACAGTCAACTGTTTAGAAAGAAGCACTGTAAAATATTGAAAAAAAAAAAAAACAGTCTGTTTCCTATTGTAGGTATTTTGGTTACGGTAATAAGGTCGAAATTGCCTTTATCCATAACTCGATCTTAAGTCAAAATAGATCAATTTTGTGGTCCACCTATAGACGTCAACTTAGTTCTGACTAAGAGCAAAATTGCGATGGTGCTCTACTAAATTAAATAATTTGAAATCGTATGACCGTATCCATCTCGATGTTGTGTAGATGAATTAAAAATAATTATTTATTTGGTTACACGAATAATTAAAAAATAAATACTTAACTAACTATAATAACAGTAAAATAAAAATAATAAAAAACATTACGCTAATTACAACTAACTAATATCAAACTTAAGTTTGCCATCAAAAAATTCTTCCACATCGCTGTCGCCTGGTAATGTGCCCAAAAGACTGGCAGCATTGCCACTCTGTATGACAATGCTCCTCTATCTTAGGTAAAAGCCAGCCCATGGTCATGCGAAGTGTCAACTATTTGGACCAAAATATTTTATTTCCAAGTTATTTTTGTTTTTTTTTTTTGACGAAAAACTACATTTCATCTGTTTAATGACTTCCAGACAGAACAACTACAACTCATTAACTGCTCGTCAAGTAACACGTTATTGTTAAGTAGCCGGCGATCATTATCCGTTACATAACTTAACTTGTCCGTCGCAAAGTCACGGAATTGTTATTTTTTTTATTGTTTCAACGTTTTAACTTTCACGGTCACATGAATGGTGGATCGTGTGGGTGACTTTCTTTTGGTGCGCAAGCGCATTCAACAAGTGAGTTTACGCTTGTTGACCGGTGATGCAATGACACTGGCTGTAATTATTTTGGACTAATCACGGTGACGTTTCGCGTAATCGATTGCGTAATGACAAATCGATTTTGGAACTGTGTTGTCTTTGACTAATGATGCATAAATTCTTTTTTTTTTATATTATTTTTGTTCTGAAATCATTATTCTCCTCATTAATCATTATCCGAATTCCGGATAGAAAATGGTCGAATAGAAATAGAATTATCTTCTTTTTTGTTTTCTGTTAGTTTGCATTTTTTAAACAGGATAATTTTAAATGCACATGATATTGATATGGTGTGCGCATGCGCAGTGTTTTGTTTGCAGATTATTTTAAAACAAAAACTAGCTAAATTAAGTCAGATCGAATTTATTACATTAATGACATGTAAATATTGTGATATGTGTATGATTATGTCAGAGGTTAAGACGTAGTATATATGTAATGTGGTCAGATATAGCATTTTTCGTGAAATATTTTATTCTACAACATTAAAGAATAGAAGCGCATCATTTTTTTATAAAAAAAAAATAGTTAAGTAACGGTACATTTTGTATTCTTTTGGTGGGTAATTATCAAGTCGATACCTTTGGGCTCAAAGGGCGTATAGCACAATACTCAAAATGTGCTATATACACCTTTTGATCCCGAATGAATTAACTTCTTCCTCCCTAGGTGGAACGAGAGCGAGTGTTAGACTTTTACCCATCACCACTTTGACCGACTACTACTACTTATGGACCGATACTTAAGTATAATTTAGTGTACACTTACACTTTATATAATATCAAAATACTTTATTTATCCTCCGTATTCGCTTCCACAAAATAAAACGTTAAACGCTCAAGAAATTAAAATGTTGTACTGAAAAACGATAAAAAACAATACATTGATGTATTTATGTCATATTATTGTATTTTCTTTCCGTTTCCCCTGTAATAAATGAAATGATTTAATTGATCAATAAACATCAATTACGAATGCAACGGAAGGAACACGCTGACCGTTTAGTGTGATGAAATTCATTTCCTGATCAGGAAAAGATATCTTGAAGCAGTTTGTAAAGAATAAGTTAATAGAAAGGATAAGATTTCCTGATAATGCTTATTTATTACTAGATTTTTCCCCGGTTTAGCTTTCGTGGACTTTCTCAAAAGTAGCGTACATGTTGTTTGAATTAAAGTAGCTTGAAGCGCTTAATATTCGAATCTAATTTCAATTAGAATCAAATCTTCTAGAAATTGGCTTCACAAACATCAAAAAACAATATCACATCTATATACCAGTAATATTAGCTGATAGTCAAAGACTTCGTCTGTGTAACACACTCCCAGACAAAAATATCCTAAGTATTTAGTATTTCAGGACATAGTCTAATTGTGTGTTGAATTTCATTTAAATCCGTTTGACCATTCGAGCATGAACCAGTGACAAAAATAAACTCGCACACTTCTATACTTTCGTCTTTATAACATTAGTGTGTTTAGTTTATACGTATACCACTTAAAGTGTAAATCTAATTACATCTTTACGACAACATCTTAAAAGTGTAAGTGACAGATAATCTCACCAACCGTTTGCTCATACATCATTATTCATTCACTATCACTTGTGAACTTAACAGTACTTGACTAACAGATGACCCGTAAGTGCTAATGACTTGTACTGTCGCGCACAGTAATCTGATCATGCGATGTTTGTACAGTCGGTTAGTTACGATCTTTGACCATACAACGTACTTCACTTAAGATGTTATGTTTTGCATCTATTCAAGGTTCAAGGAGTCGTATGTTGAGTGTAACCATTTTGTGTGCACTGGCGTTTACATCATATTTCGTTTTTATGTGAATACTTTTTTGAGCTGGTCTTTACATTATTATATTGTATTTTTTATTCGAAAATACGCTGCTTATTGATGCGCCTGACATAATTGATGATAATTTTTTGTTCGTTTTGGCGTTTACGTCAATTTATTTTGTGGATCACAATCATTATATTTTTTCAACAATGAGCTGCTGATTGATACGCCTATTACGATCAATTATTGTTTGTTTGTTTGATTCAAGTTTCTTGCTGGTTAGCGGAGTTTATTTACAGGAAGATTATGTTGAAATCAAATACAATTATGACTGTTTTGTACAAAACCGTCTTAACAATGACATGATTGACGTGTAAATCGTTAAGTATTTAGGATTTATTACTAAACATACAATTAAAAGAACGTGTTTATCTGAATGACCCGAGTTTCCGCTTCATAATAATAGATATTTTTTAAAGAACAGATTTAGTGGATGAGTCAAGGTTCTGATCAATGTCAGCTTTATATCATACTAGCTACAGCTAGCTTTGTCCGCTTGAAAGTCGGTTTCTGCATACAAACTTTGGCCCCCGTTTCATCCCCTTAGGGGGTAAATTTCAGAAAATCCGTTCTTAGGGGATGTCTACACCCTATAAGGATCTTACTTGTAAAATTTTAAGTTTGAAGGTGTTATAGTTTCTGAGATTTCGTGATTAATCAGTGAGTCGTACTTCGCTTTTATTTAAATAAATATCAACATACCCTAACATCACACCTTTATCTCTGAAGTATTGTAAACATTTCTCTTGACTAGGCAACCTATTGGAAAAATCCAATAACACTTTGTACGACCCTTTTATTTTGGAGTGGTCAATTATCAATATTACTCCTCCCGCATCTGGGTGACACGTCGCTATCAGATTTTAACTGACTTTTTCTGACCTGAGATCGAACTCCCGCATCTGATTAGAGTTTTTCTCAGATTTTTCTGACTTTTTCTCACCTGAGATCGAACTTAAGATCTACTACAGATATTATTTAAGCCAAATCATATTTCACGCGATCAAACTCCAACGCGCTATGCGCAGTCAGTGAGAAATCGCGTCCGCCATACACTCAGCGCTGTGTTGAGGTGAAATGGGCACTTTCGCATTTCACAAGTCGCACTGGCTTATGTAATGAAGATGTCATCTAATTACTTTACATATTTTGATGAATTTTTGATGTAGTAATGTATAAGTAAACGACAGGCGATAGATAAAGAAAGAAAGACAGAAAGAATTTTTTTTTTGGCACACATTACAAAAACAACAAGATAGAACTTAAGAAAAAAAAATAGAAAACTAACATTGATGATCCGATGATCCGTTTAACTTGTCGATATAATTTTGTTATATTTTAGTACAGACAGTAGTAACTTTTTTTTTGAGTTAGGATGTCAACAAATAACTTTTGCTCTTGGTGGAGTGAAATGTCAAACTTTTACTAACTAAAATCTACCTGTGTTCCTTCACTTGTCCTTTGCGTTTCAGGGGTAGGTAATAATAATAATAATGTTCCATAACTATCACACAACGCCGTCTAGTCTCAAGCTAAGCAAAACTTGTGTTATGAGTACTAGACAACTGATAAACATACTTATATATTTATAATTTACACCCAGACACAGAACACTTGATCATGCTCATCACACAAACATTTGTCCTGGGTGGGAATCGAACCCACGACCTCCGGCATAGCAGTCAGGGCCATTAACCACTACACCAACAGGCCAGTCAACTCGGTGCGGTAACTCTTCCGAAAATTTCCGCAGCTTACGTTTTATGAGTAGTAACTAGTAATTATTACGTGAAATATGATGAAATAAAAAGAATGGCGGGAAGCAATTGGGTGACTAACGAGATCCATAAATTAAAAAAAAAACAATAACATTAATTTTTAAATATTCACTGAATATTTTAAATATGTAAATTAATTGTCTTTTATGACATTAATTTAATAATTATTGGATTAATAAAAAAGTATAATAAAAATATATAATTTTTACTTACAATCTCTTTTTTGATGATTATTATCACAAAAAAAAAACAATTAAATTTTTTACACAACTGTCCCAAAAAAGGAGTGTTATTTAAAGTGGTAACTCAATATAAAATACTATCATAAAATATTATATAATAATACTTTTGTATTATTTATCAAATACTTTCAAGGTTCATTATGAAATATAGAAATACATACTTAATAAAGTATGTCAATCTAAATAAATTAATTATGTCAATCTAATAAGATTGACATAATTTATTTAATCTTGATCGAATTTGTCGGTAATTCAATCATATATCTAATTAAAACTGTCAACTGGTTGCAAGCTTTTAATCAAAACCAGATTATATTTATATTGATGATACATCTTTTAATTTTATAGAAATATTTAATTTAATAATCTTGTCTTTCTCTCAATCTGAGTCAGTTGCACTTGGTCGGATATGATAAAAGACCGGACGAGTGCGAGTAGGACTTGCGCACTGAGGGTTCAGTACAAACTTATTTATATAAATAGTCCAATTCCAGAATAAAGTCTGAAAGATTTTTTCGAATCTCAAGAGGTATTTCTTTATGACGTTACCATAAAGACACACGGTGTACCAAGTCTTTGAATAGCAAAGAACAAAAAAGATTTTTCAGATTTTTTATCCCGAGAGTATGTTTTCTTGGACCTATTTTCGACACGCGGGTGAAGCCGCTCTCAGAAGCTAGTCAAATTGTATATTTTTTTAAATATACTAGATTTCTGTATTGTATTGTGCGTCTATTTGGGCAAAATAAACATGTCTTCTTTCTTTCTATGCAGTGTCTCGTTATGACAAAGTATTCTTCTACCTCAGAACACTTATCTTTGCACAGCTCACCTCTCTCCAGCTCACTTATACCAATTAAATCATCAATTTTTCTATAACGCCTCTACGCTTTATTCTCCATTTCTCTCATGGAAGCAGTCATACAGTCACAGTATCAATCAAGATGCTTCTTATGGAGTACTTCCCATATTGTGCAATACTCAACAAGTATTGAGATACTTGCGTAAGTAATTAGTACCGAGTAACGTATGTATTCCGTTTAATAAAGGAAAGAAAGTGTCGTTTGGTAGGAAGGAAACACTTTACTGGCGTTCTGGTAATATATGCACATATTTGTCGCACACAATTGATGTATTTGCAAACGATAATTTTGTTGGTAGGTGATTAGTGTCACAGGAAAAGTGTGTAAGATATTTGTGATGATTTTCTGATGAGGTTTGTTTGTTGATCGAGTGTTAATTTGCTTCAAAAGAGCTCTTACTGTTCGTCGCTGGTTATTGGATAGGTATTTCTTTATTGTGAGGCAACTAAGGCCCGTAGATGACATATTATTACAATCAATGATATGGATGTATGATGATATATACACCGTTAACTTTAAATAATAGTCGACGTTGCGTACAAACTACCTACAGGTCATTGAACTCGCTTTGCTGACGTTTTCTTAAAGAAATTAATTTCATATGTGCGTAGATTAATACGAGTTTTGAAAAAAGGTACTTTATTTTTTAATTTTATCTTTACAAATGGATAGTGTTTCAAGTACCGGATCGACCCTCCAAGGGATTATAACGATTTAAATTTAGCGGTGTATATATATATTTTTTTGTTAACTTTGCATTTGTTATGTAAACGAAGATCGATTACGGCTCTTGTTTCTTGCCTTACGAATTAAAACGTGCTTGTTATTGCCGTGGGTAGAACACAACAATTCAATTAGCTAACAATGAAAAGAGATCCGTGTACCAACGCTGTACTGCAAAAGTTTCGAAATTAAAACTTTTTAATGAGGTTTCAGTTTAAGAGACGAGAGGCATTATTACTTTTTGAATGGCTGAATACACGGAGATCAACATTTTATACAACATTAATTTTAGTATATTCGAAACACGTGTCCAATATTTTTATGAATAGAATCTATGTACAAATTTCAAAACTGTTTTATGAAAAATCACAGTGTTATAAGCTTGTTATGTTACCTGGTTGTCCGCACAAACACATGGTCACCGGGCCATCCGGGTTGTTTTGCTCTTGCATGGCAGGTGTGCGCTGGCGCCTAATGCGCGTTATGACCTGTGGTGACCTGTGTTGTTAGGTGTTCAACTTGTGACCTTTTTTTAAATATTTTTGGGAAAAATATAACTTGGTGTAAAGATTTAAAATATTATTGATTTGACAATTGGAATATCACATAAGATACTTTTTATCCCGGGAGTGTGTTTTTTTGGTATAATATTCTAACAACAGGCGGGCGAAGCCGCTGACAGTAGCTAGACTTAAATAATAACGTGTTTAAAATCACACAACTGTTTCTAAATAACTTAATATCTCAACATTAACGTAATACCGATCAAGCCTGTGCAATATTTCGCTATTGAGGACAGCTGCGGTTAAGGATACTTCATTATATTAAGTATATTATGATATAGAAATTATTTCTGCAAAGAAATACCAAATCAGAAATTTTAATCCTTTAGATGCAAAATATTTCATCGTGAAATGATTTATTGACAGATTACTGTAAGCATTAATAATATGATTTACATAACTTTTAATTTCTACAATAAAATTAAAACATGTTTTGCTGAAAGACATAGCTATAATATGTTATCCAAAAAGTTGCAATGCTGTCCAAGAAGTTTTGGTTCCAAAATACGAGAGGTCGAGAGGTGAGAATGTAGTATTCGAAGACTCTGTGGGACTCGTAAATTATTTTTTATTTGTTGTGTCACTGTTTTTGTGGCAACTATCACCGGAGCCAAATAGATTAAAGAAAAGGCTTGTAGGCTTTAATTTGAGTTTTATTACCTGCTCGATAATGATAGAACAATGGTGGCCGAATGGTAACGGCCCTGACTTACGAGTTGTAGTTGACAGGTTCAGACCCAGCTAGGCGCATTACTTTCTGTAATTTATTTCATCACCACTGCTTTCAAAACGGTGAAGGAAAACATCGTGTGGAAACCGGTTTTTCCTAGAACCAAAAAATCGAAGATTTGTGATTTACCAACCCGCAATGGGCATGCGTGGTGAATTACGGCCTATCCCCAGTGGGAACATTAAAATGGCTGACTATGCCATGTCCGATAATTCTTTTATATGTCATACAAACCCCACCTAAAGCATTCCCTCGCAGTGCTCGGGAGTTAATTATATAAACCCTTCACTATTTTCGGTATTAAAACTTAGCAACCTTCGTTTCGTTCGAAATTCAACATGCTACCCACGACTTTGAAATACTGATTTATCCCCTAGTCACATCATCTACTATTTTTAAAAGTTTTTTTACCATACCATACATGAACGTAGTTTGCGGTATATTTGCCCCTTGACCCATTCATATGCTTTATGAGCATATACTCCTAGTTTAAATTATAAGTAGAGACGTGTTATTAATACCAGTTTAACGACCAATAGTATTAATTTATTGCTCATCCGACCATACCCACAGTAACTGTTTTAAATTGCAAAATGAAAAACTATTAAAGAGGTGTTATTGACTTCTTAAAATAATAATATTGTACCTAGGTATGGCTTGTCTTAAAAAGTTGGATACCATTAATTATACGTTTTAAATCGCAGTATCTTTTAGGGTTATCGGTAATCTATAGATAGATATTGGTACGTAGATACTTCAATAGAATATTCCAAGCTGTTCAAAGAATGTTTCAAGGTTCTGGGTCGGTGACCACGTAACGCAAGACGCAGCGTTGAAACCCCTATCACGAGTTAGACCGATGACCTGGTGAGGGTCACAGGAACCCGATAGATGCAAGACGCCATGGACCGTTCGTTGTGGCGAAACTTGAGGGCGACCTATGTCCAACAATGCAGATCTTTCGGCTGTAATAATTATAAAACTGTTAAGAAGATTTTTAATTTAATTAATTCTACGTTTTTAATTGAAAAATTAGACTTTCTGTGAGATTCCTATCACTCAACACATTTGCGGAAAAGGAAACTATAACTCCTTCCATGTTTGCATTTCTTTATCTTTTAATTAAGTATATGTTTCTAGCAACTACTTTTTAGCTAGTAATTTACCCATATGGCTTTACACCCGACAGTTTATTACGACTGGACGGTATGGTTAGCGCAGTAGCGAACGATATGTTATTGCGCTGTGTGATGTAAATGTGTGATATAAATAAATAATTAAAATTATTAGTGTCTATAGTTATTATTTTGGACCCCTATAAAATAATTATTTCTTTCAGTTTCATTCCAAGTTACATTCTAGCATTAACGAGGATTTTAAGTATAAAGAACAAGGAAACCGTCGAGCACAATTTCAACTTTCTAGTTCAAGAATTAGAGTTGGATGCTCGGTCCTCACTCACTCATAAAACCAAGAATTTTCTTATAATATGTCTTGATGATAAACTTATGAAATATAGGCAAAGAAATGCGACTTGCGCCAATAATGCTGAACTATGAAGAAAGAGCGAACAACTCACATGTCAGCATACTTACTTTTGCGTGTGTGTGTGCATGCGCCCGCGCCGGTGTCTGTCGTTGCGTTTTCACCTTGTAGCAAACTGGAAGTGTCGGCGATATAATAAGTGTGATTTTTCCAGGGAAATTTTTGTATAAACGTGTTTGTTAGGTAAATATTATCTTGTTTTGTGAGTAAAATAGTTTAGTAAATTTCTGTTCTAATATTGCTTTTACTCTAATTTAAATTTTGCTTCATGCCACAGTCCAGGCTGGACGCGAGCTTGCAGTTTGCCCATCATTAGTGGCAGGGGCAATAGAGTCGATGCCTGTTGGGCTGTGGGATTGTTTGAAAGAGTTACCCTACCTATGAAACTCTAAGGGTAACACAGGGGTACAGGTATTTATAGGTCAGATAACAACTGAAGTGCCCTTTCGCTTCAATTAGAGCGAGAGAAGACATTGGATGATATCCTACCTCAAAAAAAGAACATACACACACTGTATGCTTTTTTTATTGCTATAAACTAGTGCTTGACTGTGATACCACATGATGGTAAGCAGTGATGCAATCTCTGATGGTGATGCGCATTAGTTTATTAAGAGCCTATTCACTCTTGCCTTAAAGACACCTTTTCGCCTTTTCGCCTTATAATATCATTGTGATGCTGGTTTAGATGATCAAACTATGAACAATACGAAGAAACTTTTAACATTAGCATATCAAACGGCTTGTACAAGGTTATGTTAGGCGAATTTTGTCACACCTCACAAGCCAGCTTGCTAATCGTCTGATTTATATCAGATTGCCGATACGGTTGTGTCACTGTTATTGCAATTATTTAAATATTTATGTTGATTTTTTAATTAAATAATATAAGATTCTAGACAAATCTGATGCACTGCTTAGTCTAAATGAAGATTTACATTTTGATCTTTGGCAAAGTTGCGTAATTTTCGCCTCGTTTGAAGATGATTCTCATTAATCAGTACTTAATTATGGAGTAAAACATAAATGTGGACTCGTTTATGGTACAAGGACTTTCTAGACCGAAGATGGCCGATGATTGCCGACGGTGGTTCATTAGTAGAATGGGACAGTAATGAGGTGTAGTAAGATATGAAAATGATGCTTGGAGTAATTGTAAGAACGTTTATTTATTAACTAGCTTCTGCCAACGACTTTGTCTGCGAGAAAGTTCGGTTTCTCCATTCAAATTGTGGATCCCAATTCACCCCCTTTGGGGCGTGAATTTCTAAAAGTCAATTTTAGCGGATATCTACAAGATATGGAACTTACCTGTCAAATTTGAAGTTTATAGGTGTTATAGTTTCTGAGATTTTGTAATTAATAAGTGAGTTGCATTTCGCTTTTATATATATAGATTTGTTTGTATGTAAGTACTTTATTTATTGTACATCAAGATAATAAATGCTACAATTTGAGTCTTAAAAAGAAAATACAAATGGCGGCCTTGTCGCATATCGCGATCTCTTTCAGGCAACCTGGAATGGACTGAGATTGGCTGGACATAAAATGGGATTGTACTTGGTGCATTACAAAACAAGGTAAACAATTGATGGGAAAAACAAAGTACATATTTAACACTAAAATAGACCGTAGAAACGCTCTTATAATTTTGTGAATCTTCTCTAAAAAACTTTAACGTTGAAAGAATGTCTATTAAATTTAAACACTAAATAACATAACATAGCTACTTACATATATTTTTTGCTAACGTATAGACTTCGTCGAAATTACGTTAGATTAGAACTCAAGTCCTAAGCTAACATAATTTAGATGTCGTCTACGATACGCAATATTGTTAGTGTTGACCATTGCCAGTAGTTCCAACCAGTTTCATTAAAGTTGCAGTTGTTTTGACTAGCTATTTCTTTAATTTAATTTGTAATATTTGTATGTTTGTTTAAGACCAATATTGCGAATAGATTTTGAAACAGTTATTAAGCTGAAACTTTGCAGATATGTTCAGTTTGGATGACAGTTACAGTTAAGCTTAGCTGTGACGTCATTCTAAATCCAATATGGCGGAATTCTGAAGATGTCGGATTAGTTATTTTTTTTATGCACCCCCATTATATGAATATCCATTAAAAGAGTTTCTTGAGAAGAATACGAAAAAAAACTACGTACCATTCCGTATTGTCCATCATATTGGATTTATATCCAATATGGTGGATATTTTTGAATATATTGTTTTCTTTCTTAATTAACATTATATTGTTATATTGACAGTATACCTCATGTAGAGTAGTCAGTATGTTTCCAAATATATTAATGGATATAAAGGAACATAGAACCTACATTCCAAGATTAAACTTTCATCGTTCAAGGAAAAGAGATATAAACTTAGTTAAAGAATCAGGAAACTGTAGTTTTCATCAATCACCTGCTTTTTACTACTTCTAATTCAACGGCTTACCTTACTGTATAAGCTGTACCAATATACTAACTTCTTATTAACTCATACGAGATTAACCCGTCCCCTCACTGACAGGTGTACAGTCACAGGCAATAAGATATTCAGATCCACTTAAATCTGTGTGGTTCTTTATTCAAAAGTCAATCTCAGACACTATTCTGTATGGTTCTCATATGATTTGACCGTTACATGTTTGCTGTATGGACTATAAAAGAGGCTTTGACCCCTGAGTTTGTTTCGGTGTTTCTTCGCAGGGTAGTCAGCGATGAAATATTGACCGTCTGGTTTAAACTGACGAAAAAAGTGTTTTGTTAAAATCTATTTGCAAAATAAATATCATTTAACATTATCATATTTTCAATCATACGATCAATTGTTCTTTATTACCTAATCTCGAAATAGATAATTTAGAACCAATTTTCGTAAATATATTTTTTGAATGGCATAAGTTAAGATGGATAGAAAATTTGACAATGTATACATCTTATTTCTCGTGACTGTACATAATGGACATTTTAATCCACATATTACGAAACATCGTCTTATGGCGATGTCACTTGTCACTTCTGTCTCCGGGTGGGTTAGGTATACCACCAGTGTTTGCTGTATAAACGTTCAGAACTACTTTCATCAGGTATTGCACATACATCTTGAATATAGGCAGTAAGTGCGGTTCCTATGCTTCCTGAATCAGGTGACTTTTTCGTATAGGTGAGGTACATAAATTTACACTTGCTGCCAATTTTGGTGCTGGAAGTTGGTGTCAATCTAGCTGTCATTTTTTTTACACTTAACACTAAAATTATAAAAGCGAAATTTTCTATGTAAGCTATAAAATGTGTGTTTGTTTCTTCTTGACGCTCAAGTGGTTGTAAGTTTGGGTTAGGATAAAAATGGGCACACGGGTACAGGACATGATCTACTAGATTTTATCCTGGGACTATTAACATACTAAAATAATTCCATGGAAACCTTTAGGAACATTTTCTACTTGCTCGCAGGCGAGACTTCTGGCATAAGATAGCGAATTAAGCTTATTAAAAAAAAGAGAACTAATGCATGAAAATTGCACGATTTGATTCCGCCATTTCATTCTACCATCGGAATATCCAACGTACGGCGAGTATCCACCCTTACGTCTTTAAAACCTCTACGGTCCGAACTAAGCGTCGTCATTTATACCGCGTACATCGAGAGACTGGTACAATTTGCTTGAGGTCTTCCCGTCCGATTATAATTTAGGTGTTTTCAAGGCTTGATAAATAGACTGTTAATAAACTAGTGCGCCTCACACTACTTACGATGAGGTGGGATCGCAGTCAAGCACGGGTTATCAATTAAAAAAAAACTAATTTATATCTATTTTATTTTCTGCGTGAAGAATAACGGAAATCGAACCAATAATAACTTGATTCGAATAAAGCTTACGAAAACGATTTCGCTGTCAAATCCACCGCTAAATAACAAACATCACAACCGGTAAATGTCAAAAGCGTAAAATTAGTTTTATATAGTCGGATAATTATTGCGTCAATGTCATATTTTGCATTATTCAGGCGTCAAATGCGTCTTTATTGTAAGCATATACTAAAATTAAAAACACGTGGGTTTTTTTTTCTTTTGATTTTGCACCTTTGAGCATTACCAGCAGTGTCAAGTTTGGAAAGTATTTAGATTTTTGATTCAGAATTCTATCACTTTGTTTTCGTACGTGTACGTGGATGTTACACATTATAATTTTTTTTTGCAGTATTTGACGGAAAATATATGTTATAAAATAAAGTTTCCCACCTTTTCTATCTAATAGTATAGACGCAATGAACTCCTAAACTACTGAGCAAATTTTCATGCACTTTTAATCAATAGACAGAGTGATTCATGAGTAAGGCTTAGTGTATAATTACATGCGTACAAAAAGAAAGCCAAGAATTTAAAAGTTTTTAACATCCGAGAAAAGCTGGAGCAGGTCGCTAGTTTCGGTAATAAAATAGCCAGTTTCATTTTATGGAGATCGTACCTGTTTCAATGATTCCACATTTTAAGTTGCACAGACACTTGAGACGCTAAACTACACCAATTTTATATCTCTAGGGATCAATTTGCGAATAATTAAAACCACCATTGAATTTGCTTCTACAAAATCCCGCTAAAAATAAAAAAAAAGATTAATGGGTTCAAAAAATTCGATCGGCAGTTGTCTTATGCAGCGTTTACAACAGGCAAGTCAATCGGTCAAGTATTTGAGCGAGTAAAATCGAAAACAAAAGCCGATCGCCTTGTATCGATAGTGTGTTGTCATAATAGGATTGTCATCCAATTCGAAATTCAAGTTGACTGATTTTAATAGTGTCGTTTGTACGCAGCTTAATGCTAAAGAAGATTACCTCGAACCTTGATGGTTTTCTACAAAAACACTGCGTTTTATCAATGTATCGAATTCTTATTTAAATAAGACAATTGGAAATTATACTAATACTGTTAGAGAGAGATCCGCTTTGGTGATCGACCGTTATAAGTCATTCTGATGTTAGTAAAAACTGCATTGCTTTCTTTTTGCGTAAAAAAACGCTTACCTTAATAACTCGTATGTTTTTAGAGGTAAGATTCATTTTCCAATGACAAGGTAAGTTATTGAAATGTATTTAGAGAACTTTCCTTGGTGTTCAATGGTATTAGTTGATATATGAGTGACGTCATTTTTAAGCACGGTTTAGCCAATGTTAACTAAGCCATAAAACATGTTTGCGTGCACCGCACCTAATAATTTATTACAGTAGTGTGCTAAAAACCTTTGCGATGTGTTTCGGCTTTATAAGTCGATGATGCAATTGTTAAGAAAGCTTTATTTATTTTATTTTATTAAACACGTTTGTAATCACTACTAAAAATATACTAAGATTTCGCTAACTGATGTTTATAAGGAGATTAGCAAACTTAGACAGTTTATTTATTTATGTATTTATTATACTTTTTTCAGCTATATTTAAATATCTTAACCTAATGCGGAAATGCAGCTATTCAACTAATAATTATAGTTAAACCTAAAAATATATTTTTAATAAAATCAAAAAAATATTTTTAATTGATTAAAAATGATACATAAATAATAATTCTCTTTCTGTCATTGTTTAATTGTCCTAATAAATTTTTTGTTGTTAAACAAATTATTGATTTTTTAAAATTTAATTTGTTTTACTAATATTGAGTGTCATGATACGGCCCTAATTTATAAACAATTATAACACCAACCGAGGTTTTATATATTTTATTTAATATTTAGCCAGGGCTGTGATATTGCCCTAAAACACGAAGGAACACGGCTGAGTTTTAGTCAGTAAAAGTCTGACACTCCCGGATCGCGCTCTACCCAGAGCTGGAGAAGCTTTTTGATGACTAAGATCTTAAAAATTATTCAGTCATTTGAATATTCATGTATTCAAATGACTGAATAGTTTTTAGTAGTGAATAGTTTCGAGTAGCATTTAAATCTGACAGACGAAAAGCCTTGCCTAACTAAAAAAAGTTAATTAATAAGTCTACACATATTAAAAAACAAAAGTTTTAATTTAAAACTTTGGGTATGTACAATTTATCATAATTTTTTCGAACGATAATATCGTCTGGGAATATAAACAGGTAATGAATGAGGTACTTAACTCGTTCAAATTAGAAGTAGCACTATAATTAGAAGCTCTTACAGCAGTCAATTGAATTTCTACAATGCTCATTAGGCCACGCCCATACTTCTTTATGTTTCTTTACACCCTTTTCTCTTAGACATATCGCCGGCGCCTGCTAGGGATTTTTTTTTCGGTGAGGATAATCATCCTATGACAACCCCCGCTCTTGGGCGGAGCGGGAGATAGTGTCAGGGAGCTGATGCTTGCCAGAGTACTGGAATGCAGAGGGCAACACTGAAGGAACACACCTGTGCCCTTCAGTTACCCTTTGCTTTCTAGGACTACGGGTTTCTTTTTCAGAAATTCCCTGCGGTTCTATCTAGTGGGCATCGGCCCTGCTGGTCTCTACGGTTTGCTGACATCTCTTTGAGACCGCATTCACAACGGGGTCGGTCCAGTTAATTACCGGACGGCCGGCCGGCGAGTTACCCATTGCTCGACGTCCACAAGTCCGCGTCTACCGTGGCTGGTAGTCAGGGTTGGAATTACGGCGGCTGGGGCGTGAGAAATTTCGTTACCTCACGCGTGCAGCGTCCCCCTTCGCTAGCATTAATGCTTCGCAGAAGAAGGCGACCACCTGGCAGTTACAGAAGATACTCTGTCATACCTAGTAATCATAAAAAAAAACACATGAATAGGTATAGAAAATAAAGGCATATATTTCAAAACTGTTCTACTTACTGTATGAGATCATCAATTAGACGACGTTGCGCCCGCGCAGCGCTAACTGGCTTTGTTTCACACTCTCAAGTCTCACAGGTTGCGAATCTCTGCAATTAGTTTGTGTTTTCTTCTCACAGAATGTTTGTAACCTCTGCTGCGGTGATTATGACTGGGTTTTGACATTGCGTACATAAGTGTCAGGGAAGGACTTGGGAAGAGGGCTGATATTATTATTATACTCGTAGTTAGTCTATATTGTCCTATTGCTAGGTAAAGGCCTCCTTCCATTCTTTCCAACGATCACGGTTCGCTGCTTTTTCTTTCCAATTCATAAGGAAGCCATCTAGGTCTTCCCGCCATCTTCTTCGTGGTCTTTCGCGGTCCCGTATCGCTGTGTGTGGGTTAGACATCCGGCAGACATGTCCTGCCCAGTCCCATTTAAGTTGATTAATATCACACGGGGGGCCGTCAAGTATTAATTTTGATATAAGTATCAAACGGCCCCCCGTGTCCTGGGACGTAAAACGAAGAAGGAACATAGGGGTAGGTTTAAGTCAGTAAAAGTCAAACACACACGTCCAAGAGTAAGAGAAGTAATTGGATGATTTCCCACCTTGGGAGAAAGAGTGATTAGCTTGCGTTTATTCACTATGATTGTAGGTAAGACATAATGTCGAGTGCCTAAAAGAAACCTCTTCAATCTTGACTAGAGACCCAGTTTGCAGCTTGCAGAAAATACGAGATGAAGCAGAAAAAAAAAATGGCTAAATTCGGATGTACATATTTTAGTCTCTCAGCTAAACGCGTGAATTTCAAGCAACAGTCACACTTACAAAACTAAAGGCCAGACATTACAACTGATAACATACTATTTAGCTCTCACTAAAATTACAGTCTGAGAAAATGCTAGTCTGAAGAAGACTGTTGCAATTCAACAAAACAATACAACCGAACAGAATTACAGAAACAAAGCGCGATCAACATTCACATTTTAGCACCCTTGACCAAATCGTACCGTTCACTAAATCCGGCCCTGAAGTCAGCTGTACTCAACCGTTTCCCATAAGAAATGCGGTTGCAGCAAATTGCACTTATTTGCGTATGGATTATGTAGAATTAAAGTGAGGTAACTTAAGCTCCTTTGTTGTCGAGCCTGTTCGGTGTAGGAGTCTGATTGGCTAATCCTTTTGGGACATAAGTGGTTCAAATAACTCTGGGTTCTATTGAACTTTGGGATTTAATTTGTAGTTAGAGTGTAGGTATTTTATGAAGTAAATGTTTTTATTGTTTCTGGCTTTGCTCTAGACTACTCTATAGTCGCAAATTGAGGAAAAAATATTCTCGAATGTTTCTCCAATTATTAAGTTAATCTATGCATAAATAGAAAATGACAACTTTTCCAGGGTACAGTCAAAGGTTGAAAGTGCAGTCACAATCAATCTAAATACTTTAGATATATACCAGAAATCTCTGGTGTATATATAATAATATTTTATAACAATATTCCATAACCAAAACTTGCTTGTACACCATTAAATACCTTCTAGAACAGTGGTAGCCCAATAATAACAGTCCACACTTACCAAGTCGTGAGTCCAGACTCAGGTAGACTCTTTAGTTTATGATAACATTATGAGGAAACCAGCTTGTCCTAAAACCAAAAATTTGAAGACGTGTGGCCATCCATCGCCGATCGCGTACTTAGCCTGCATTCCATTTCCTCAGGAAGCCTGAGTCCCATTAGTGGGAATATTATAAAGTTAAATACGCTTGTGTTTATATATGAACGAACGTCTATTACAAATAAATGATCGACAATTCACTTTTTTGGAGTTTGCATCTGCACTTTTGACCCCAACTGTACAGTGTACATGGGTACCAAAAGTCTTAACTGTACATGGGTACAAACTTAATCCCATGGACTAACTCAAGCCACAAATCACTTGGCAAACAGATTAGTTTATCGCAGCATGATGTCATGATTACACTTAGTGCCCACTTTAGACACCCACTACACGTACTTAACTAGGTGGTTTCTGAAACCACAAAACGCATATTTTCGAGCATTTTCATACAACTGAGGACCTACTACGAGCTCTTAACGCGACCCTTTTTACGACCTAAACTGAATTGTTAAAGAGTTGTAGCTATATATGTGTTCGGCGATGCGCCACCAGTAATTGGTGGACATCTCACCTACACCCACAAAACGTTTTTAGAACACAATTATTGTGCGTACAGCTAAGGAATGGAATTCCTTGCTGGAATCTGTGTTTCCTGATGGCTACAACACGTGAATCTTTAAGTCAAGAGTGAATAGGTTACTTCTAGGTAAGCGCGCTCCATCGTCGACCTCATCGTCGCTTTCTGTCAGGTGAGATAGCGGTCAAGCGCGAACCTATCAACAACAAAAAAATAGGGTGTATGTAGCTTCATTTCTCTTTCTCGCTCGCATACTTGACAATTTAACACGTCATGGTAAGGTCCCTGATCAGATTCAATTAGTCATAGTCATAGTCGGCCTTATAATGTTCCCACTGTGGGGACTCAGGCCTCCTGTCTAGGAGAGGATATGGGCCGTAATCCACCAGTGCGGGTTGGGGGATGTAACAAGTCTTCGAATTTTTTGGTTCTACGACACGCCGGTTTCCTCACGATGTTTTCCTTCACCGTTTTGAGAGCAGTGGTGATGAAATAAATTACACAAAGTAATGCGCTTGGCTGAGTTTGAACCCGCCACCGAGTGGCTGTGTGGTAGCGGCCGCGACTTACTAGTCGCAGATTCAATTACGCAGATAAAAACAGTATATTTTGAAAAACAATAAAGGTTATTTAAAATTTTCTCCATCCATGCTTTCTTCTTTAAAACAAAAGACTGAACGTTTAATTCCAAAAGATCTTATGTGGCTTATTTCACTTTCTAATAACTACCTTTTGTTTTTATTACAGGTAAATACTTTACTGATCATGAAGCCGTGAGAGAATATTTTACACGAATCCACAGGTATGAATGTGAAGGAATAATTTGTACACTTTTGTTGTTATTGTCACCTTCGGCTTCGTTAGGTAATCAGTGTTATTTACCTTGATCTTTATTTCCCAGGAGTGAAAGTTTATCGTACTTTCTGTCAGAGATGTTTTTTTCAAAATTAGGTATTTGAAGGTCATTCAACCCTCCATAACCCTGTGAAATATGAAACTATAGTAGTGGGTGGAGACGCAAAATGAAAGGCTTCGTGTTCAATTAACTATTATTGTATTGTACGAAGCACTTTATATTTTTATATAAAATTATGTTGACATCTTTAATCAATCAGGTTTTGAATACATCAATTCCTAAGTTTTTTAAAACATAAACCTTAACAGTATATAGGGTGACTGGTAATTAGTGTACGATACACGTGATTGTGTTTATGATAACAACAACTTTTACTATGGGAGCAAACATGAAATCGCGAAAAAAAAAACAAGTGTCTAAGTATCATCATCATCAGTTTGAAAGTTAGTAGTATTAATGTGACCTCCATGGTCGCCAAACTATTATCACAAAGGGGACGATAAGATTAAGAAATAGGTTACAGGCAGCCCAATCTACAGAGCCTGCATCGTGGATGAGACAACAGTTGAAAGCTATGATGTGGTACATTGTCATGTAGGTACCACGATGGCTTGAAAGCCTTGGTGGTGGTTCTGTGTTTCCTGATAGCTGCAACCTGGGGTATTTATGTCAAGAGTAAATAGGTTAGTTATAGACAAGCGTGCTTCAACGTCGATCAAGTCATCGCTACCATCAAATGAGGTTGTGGTGAAAAGTGAGCCTATTTCAAGAATAAAGAACATGGTCACTTAGGTACTAGCGATTCTCATAAGAGGTAGCTATATATTTTTATTTTTGTTTATGATTTACGATGACACAAAAGCCTTAAGGTGATGTTTAAAGTTACATAAGTGCCCTTTAAAGTCCCATGTGGCAACGACCATAGGTTTAGGTTAGGTTAAAGTTCACAACGATTCGCCAGTCAATGAAGACATGCAAGTAAATGCTTCTTTTGTAGTACTATTACTACTGGACGGCCAGACGGCGAGCTTTTTTTAGCATGTCGTCCACAAACCCATGCCTACGCGGGCTGGAAATTGGAGGCAGGGTCCCGGTAGCTGGGGCGTGAGGACGTCCGTTCCCTCACGCGTGCGGTCGATTTATCATGAAAATACAAAAGTGATAAAGACGTAAAAAAGTGAATTTGGTGTCTCGGATTCGGGGTTCCGAAAGCATCCTTTGATTGTGAATTCTAAGAAAGAATTATTACACAAAATAATTGTTATTGTACAAGCATTTCCCACGTCATTCACACAAGCTAGGTGGTACAATGCCTTACAAACCCAGTGGTTTTGAAATCAACTCGCGCGCATTTTCCCATCTTAAAGGTTAATAGTTCTTTAAGATTATCATTTAATAACACCTTATGTTGGTGATGCAATTAGGAAGATGTACTATTTAGTAGGTTATTTATAAATAAATTGATATTTTGTGAGTGATCGTAAGTGAGGTTGCGAGATTTGAGAGAAAATTGGCGAGATAATCGCGCGATCTAGCGTCCAATAAAGTCTATTAAATGAGAAAAATCCATGTTCAGAGAAGATGGTCGATGGGGTCATAAGTTTCTACGGTGGTAACCTCGTACTGGAAGATGCGGCGTTGGTAAGCCTCCTAGAAGGTGGACAAATTACCTGCTGTGGGTTGCGTTGTGGTGTAACGATGATAATGATATGTGTTCGCTATACCTAGTTTGTTTTGATGGTCATACAAATATTATAGGTAATCCATTAAACGCCTAAGTAATCGATATGTTTACACAGTCTGAAGGCATTAGGCTATGGGAACGTTCGGAACAGTTTACCGTGGCTGTAGAACGCAAAAAGGCAAGGTTGAGTTCTTTTAACCAGTTAAAGTCTAACACGCCCTCTCGACCTACTTGGCAGAAGTCTTTTGATAATTTACCACCATTGAAAAATCTGCAGAAAAAAAAAAACATGTTAAATAAAATAATTTATCAGGTTTGAAGTTCTCTAAGATTACATTTTTTCAAGTAGTATTAATATGACTAATCCTTTCATAATCTCCAAGCGTAAAACCGCATTTAATATAGAATGTATGTTAGAAATGCATACGCATTTCTCCGAATAAAATTAACTTTCATTCTCAACTCGCATGTAAATTTATAAGGTCAATGCCACTGTGACCGTCAACGAATTATACTGGATTATTATCTTTATATAATACCTACTGGCAACAGGTTTCATACTTTTTGGAGTTCATCATTAGTAAAGGCTTAGTTGTTATTTTTTTTCTTTACATCTTCTTATAAATTAAAAATCTAAAACGACTTGACCGATTTTAGTTATTTTTAGATTATTTTGTTCATTTTAATATAGGGGTAGTTTAAAACCCACATTTAATCGTATAAAAATCGTTTCGGTTCTAATTTTAATAAAATGCGGTATGAGCATCTACATATGTGTGCGATATTATAAAGCTGAAGTGTTTGTTTGTCTGAACGCTCTCCCCTCCATGCGTCGTATTTCTCATTCGAATTGAAATATTCTTTTATTGTCGGATAGTCCATTTATCGAGGAACTTATAGACTATATAACATTATGTTAATGATCCATGACTACTGAGCAAAAACCAAAGACGCGGGTGAATCCACGTTTGATAGCTAGTAGAAATAAAAGTACACATAGCCCAAGGCATACTGTATGTAAGTTATTATATGTATGTGTGTGTCTAATTTTACATACGTAACTCTTACGAAACTGTGGTTATGATTTTTGAAATTATCTACAGAATCCTGTAGTAAAAATCTAAAGACTAACTAATATTATCCGGTTGTAGTTAAGATATAAATAAAGTAGCAGGGTTTAACGTTCTAAACTAGACGCAACGTTAGTAGGCCTTCCAGAAGTTGGACTGATGAACTGATGAGGGTCACAGGAATCCGATGGATGAAGACGCACAGGGAAGCTTGTGTCCAACAGTGGACGTCTTTCAATTGAAATGATGGAGTCAATGCATTATTATATGCCCGTACTCATAAAGATAGCTTATAAATAATGATACAGTATAGCTACTTACTTAGTAGTTTGTAACTCTGCCTGCATGAGTAGGTGTTCCCGTTCGAAGCAGATTGATTATATATTTGTAATCATAAATCATTTTGCAATAGATTACTACTTGTGTTAACAGCATGTTGTATGCACATGCATTACTAATGGTGTACTTAGCTTAGAATTTAGTAGTGTGGTAAGTGTTAAGTGACAGCGATTTTGTACCTGAAAAAGTTATTCAGTGGGTTCTGTAAAGCTTAAAACATAAGATAGATGTGTAAAAATGTAGTTTATTTTTCGTATAATATAAATAATCTATACATTCCAGCAGATAAGTTCAATCTCAACTGTCAGTTCCATTGTTTCACATACGAGTATTATAAAACAAAATCCCCTATCGTATCGTTAGTGATAAACCAAAAACTCCTGAATGGATTTTCATGCACTTTAAAATAAGATATTGTAAAATAAGACTTTCCATCGATATAAGAAGTGGTTAATAAAGAAGGTGTGTTTTATTGAAATATGACGGTCATTATTGGGAATGTGTGTATGGACGGACACATTACGCTGTCTATCCAATCGAAGCTGGGTCGGGTCGCTAGATAATAAGATAAATAATTGCTTCATCAGCAAGGAAGGGAAGTAATTAATATTTTGATGAGTTTCTAGTAAATAATTACATATATAAATTTTGTAAGTTACTATTTCAAAATAATTAATGCTAGTTTACATAAAATTGCTTGTAATTTAAAATTTAAGAAGGCCTTGCTCAGAAAATTATTCATAAAATTGGATGCGAGAGATTTTACCCACATCTGAAGCTCACATCTTGCATCGACTTTATATTTCGTAACTAGCCTATAAGAACTAGCCAAGAGCCAGAGTACATTACCGTGAATTGAGCTCAAATACATATTCACACACTAGACAGATAGATAAGGCTGTGCGCTGATGGTGTGAAGAGTATCATCTTAATCTTATAACTTAAAATTTCAGAATTAAAAATAGAATATTATTATTAGAGATTTGATTTGGTTTGTTTTTTTTTTAATTATTAGAGATTTTATTTTAGAATTTAAATTTCAGATTCGTTTTATGAAAACAGCTTGCACTCCATCCTGCGACTTCCTTCGTATGTATTTCGTACTTTCTCCTGCATAGGATACGGCGAATAAAAAATCCACACCCAATCAACATAATACAATCTTTTATCCTGAAATCTGTAAGCTGAGTGAGTGCTGGCTCTCCGATTGGTTAAGAGCTTGGAGCGAGCCAATCAGGGCGCCGAATCTCATAATTATGTGTTGATTATGTTAACGTAAAACAAACTCGCTCTCACTCTGATTCTGTCAAATCTCGGACCGAACCCGAGTCGTTGACGAAGTGCAGTGATCCAAGCGCACCTGAAAGAGATATCAGCAAACCTTAGGGGCCGATGCCTTAGGGGCTATGGGGAGAAGTATAATAATAATATTCCGCAACTATCACACAACGCCGTCTAGTCCCAAGCTAAGCAGAGCTTGTGTTATGAGTACTAGACAACTGATAAACACACTTATATATTTCTAAATACATACATATTATAGATAAATTACACCCAGACACATAAAAAATGATCATGCTCATCACATAAACATTTGTCCTGGGTGGGAATGGAATCCACGACCTGCGGTATAGCAGTCAGGGCCACTAACCACTAGATCAACAGGACAGTCCAGTATGAAAGAGATACACGTGACTCTAGAACGCAAAAGACAACTGAAGGCGTGGATTTAGCCCGTTAAAGTCTGACACGTCCTCTCGCTCCACCCTAGAGCAGGAGAAGTCATAAGACGATTTCTCACCTCAAAAAAAAATCATATCAACACTACTAATAACTTGAGTGTACTTGAGAAACTTAATAAAATTTTAGTACATTTATGTCTAATGTAATCGCATCGTTATTAACAAATTATTGTGAAATCTGTTCAAATGCAATTTCAATGTTATTTGGCATTAGTGGGTTAATCATTTGAAATATGTAATGAATATTGTGTAGGTAAATAATTAATGGGCTTAAATTAATTATAATTAGGTAAGTAATGTGCTTTAATTGATTTCTAATAGCTACTGTAATTTTGTTGCTTTAGTATGCCCATGAGTTTAGCGTCTATTTTGCATAATAATGCAATAAATGTTTTTTAAATTAATTTATATGAAAAAGAAAAAAAAATTGTTCACAAGCTTATGAATTACCCATCCGATTATAATTTAAATGTCTTCAAAGCTTGAGTGAATAGGCTCTTAATAACCTAGCACGCCTCACCATCAGCAATGCATCAATGCTTACCATCAGGTGGGATCGCAGGCAAGCACTGGTTTATATAATTTAAAAAAAAAAATGGGCAAGTGTGAGTCGGACTCCCGCCCTGAGGGTTCCGTACAAAATTACCTACTTATTTAAAGAGTTCAATTTCCGATTGGAGACTCGAAGTTTTTTCCAATCGCAATTTTTTTGTTGTGATGTATAAACAAACAAATTTTCAGTTTTAAAATTTTAGGATTCTGGGTCAACGGGAAGTACCCTAGTATTTTGGTTCCCTTGAGTGTCGAAATATGCTTTTTTGCGACATAAACGGACGTATCTTTTTTCCGTAAACTTAGAAATTTGATTTGTTCAACTTCAAGGGACCGCAGACCTGAGTATATGTTTTTAATTTCAACTCGATACGTCCACGCCTTCTCGAGATAAAGGGTCTTGACAGACAGACAGACAGACAGACGGACGGACAACAAAGTGATCCTATAAGGGTTCCGGGTTTTCCTTCCTTTAAAGATACGGAACCCTAAAAACAAAAACATAAATGACACTATCGATACGCTATTACACAGTTATAAATTCAAAGCACTTATCAAGGAAAAGAGAGACTATGCGTTACTATACACGATTCAATTAGGATTCAGTTCAACATTTGTTATTATGAAACCACATGTGATTCATACGAACCACCCAACTTCATACACTGCGTTCGCGATTTAGTTTCCAAACATGTAAACAACAACGTCTTTGGAAAACCAACTTTAAGATCTACACAAACAGTTCAGTTTGCACTGCAACTTCAAATATTTTTGCGTCTTTTTTCGACAGTTCTGAATTCAACTTAATTTTCTGAACAAATAAAGTCGCTATTCGATTGAGTCAGCACAAGGATTTGAATAGACTACTTACAAACACTCATTCAAGGATGCGTACACGCATAGTTCGTAGCATTGAGGGTTGCGCAACAGTTGCGACACAGTTTAGCACGTATTTTAGTCAGAATTGGTGTTTAGTGACATATTAACATGCATTTAACTCATCGAATGTCGTAATTAGAAACACAATAGTAAGACAATTGCTTATGTCTGTGTAACTTAAGACATTCGAAAGGTTAATTATGTTTTTATTGTTGTATTTGTGTGCAGTACTTAGGAAGGTAGATATGTCCCGTAGTAATAGTGGAGGTCCAATGGTAACGGCCCCAATTTACTAGTTGTAAGTCGTAGCTTCAAACTCAGGCCTCTTCTCTTGAGAGAAGGCCTGAGTCTGAGAAGATTCCGGGGGATAAGAAGTTGTAAAATTATAAGAATTGATCACGTATAGCATGCAGTTGATACTTTTTTTTATTGATATAAGTTAGTGCTTGACTGCAATCCCACCTGATGGTAAGCAGTGATGCAATCTCTGATAGTGAGGTGCACTTCTTGCTTTTAAGACACCCAACTTTTATACTGTCTGTTTAATAAGTTTTCTGACAGATAGAGAATGCGTTATAGCATTAAGTCCGCTTATTTAACATTTCTATACATATTTTTTAAATAAATAAATAAAAGGAAATATTCCCTTTCAAACTAAGTATAATTTATAGAGACTTGAAGCTATAGTCAGTCTTGCTAATGCTCCATTCTTTACGTTAAAGTTGATTTACATACGAATATTTCTTTTAGTACATAAGAGAGATGTACCGGGTAATTCAGATGTCTAGCATATTTTCCGCTAGATACCTTTTCCGACATTATATCATACATAATAATATAACATCAATCACTCATCTCAAAACTACGTAACATTATAATCATGAATATTCACACACAAACATACACAGAGTATTGTTTCTCTTCCGACAGCATTCGTGACAAACACACAGACAGATAAACAAAAACTCAGCATATGAGGTAACTTCCGAACTGTGAGAAAACTCTTTATCCGGTACTTTTAAACAATGGCTAAGAACAATGGAACTTAAATAACTCATAAGTAGGTACAGGTACTTTTTAATTAATTAATATGTGTACGGAAATTATGTATTGTGATGAAAATTCCATAAGATTACAGCCTTGGTATATGTTGTGGCTAAAAATACTTACCACGGAAACCAAAGACTTGGCTTAAAGGCGTCAGTGGCCGGGTCATATAAATTTAAAAAAAAAGTAGGTGTCTTGAAGGTTTTTTTTTTGTGATTCTTTTTGACAGTTAGGTTACATAGCTTATTTACTGTTTATTAAATGCTATATGCAAACAAAAGCACAGAGGCGGGCTTAATGTCTTATGCTTTTTCTACCAGTCAACGTTTGGGTGATGCAGAGAAAAATAGTGGTAGGTGCAATAAACGACGAGTACAAGAATAAAGATATAAGTACTAATAAACCATTTACATACAGGGTGTCTTTGACATCAGCGCATAAAGGAGTACCACGGATCCAGTATATGATTCTGGACCTTCCAGTGGAGGAATTTTTCTTCGGCTTATTCCTAATTCCCTGGAGTAAGGAGTGGAACTGGAGTGAACAATAAAAGGCAGATTATGCCATGCTGTGTTTTATAATCCTTGTAAAAAACTATCTATAAAATAATCATCTCTAATGAATACGTAGATATTGAACATTTAACAAGCAAGACTTAGCAAATTCCCTCTTATAATTATCGAGGAAATCAACCGTTCCGGATGCCAACCATACCACACTATCGCTGCTGGGATTAAGTTAATTCGATATAAATAACTGCAAACGCATCACTAGTAGCCAGTGTAGCGTGTCCGTTTGTCCATCCATATTTATCAATGTCCATAGCAGGAAGATGTGTTGGAAAGAAAATTGATATGGACAGTTAGTTAACGTGAACGTAAACAATATTGTTTACATTTTGTTTTTTTTTGTTACGTTTTGTTTACGTCCAAATTATACTGTTCTATTGAAATAGGTAAAAGTGGTGTGGTTTGGAAGATTGTCTTTTGTGTTTTATTTGAAAAAATATCCCAATGGAACATGAAATATACGTTAATCCAGAACATGGTCTTCCGATTTCATAAATTTCATCAAAAATCGTTCAGTCTTTTAAGCATAATGGAGTAACAAATATACACATACGAACTTTCGCCTTAGTAGGGTCTCCGATCTCGAGGGTTTTAATTTGTTTATATTATGTTAAACAACTAGATGACCCGGCGAACTTCGTACCGCCTAACAGTCATGGAATGTAGTATACCTTTCGATATAGTCAAACGATAGCGATGAAACAAAGCCTAAGTAATACATCAAGTTACACACAATTTTGATACTAGTATATAAAAGTTATCTACATTTTACGTATATTTTACGCGATATGTACAAAACTGAAAACTTCTATAGATTTATTATATGCATAGATATTGTGATATTTTTACAATATTTTGATATTACTCTTACGTTGTATGGTCTGTCTAAAAAGTCAAACGACTTGGGAAATTGTTAATTATTTAATCATTTAAAAAATACTTATATTCGATACTTTTTATATGGTACTTCTATTAGTAAACAATGATCAAGATCTCTTAATCAACCTTGATTATTGAACCAGTGTTGAGTACATTAGATTTAATTTTGCCCTAATAATTACTCAAGTAGTTTGGATTTTAGACAGACTCTACCTAAGTACCTACAATCCTAATGGCTCTTATTAAACTTACTCCGTAAATTCATTATTCCTGTAATAGAACAAATCTGTGTAAAACATACATTCATAGTCAACAAGGAAATGTAAATTTGAATATTTTTGCATCATAAATTCATCAATTTAAACACGCACGTGTATAAAATATTAGCAATACGCCATAATTATAATTGCAGATTTATGACTTCATAAAGTATGAAATTAAGATGAAATTCGTGACCATATCCACATTAAATGGTGATTAGTGGAATATCATCTAAAATCAGTGATGAATGATGATGTAAGATTTATTGTGATCATTATTACTAAAAGAGAGTTTTCTTGATAACCTCATCCGATTTCTGCTTTTGACATTGTTATCTTACTCAATAGTAATTATATAAAAATCATTATCAATTTACTTAATATAATAAAGTAGAAGAATTTGTTTGAAAGCGCTAATCTGAAGAACTGCAAGTTGAAATTTTAAAATTCTTTAAGTGTTGGATTGCCCACTTATCGAGATAGATTTGTGCTAAGTAACATCAAGCTACAGTCAAAAAGAACTGAGCATTAATCAAATACGCTAATAAAAGCACGTAGGTGAACTAGTTATCATATAATTGGATAACGTTACATTTTCTTTTCTTTCGTTTAATTCGGATTGTAAATCCATCAACGACCCTTTAGAATAAGAGATTATGCAAAAAAGTGGATGTCTTCATAGATTTCCACTTGGATGGTGAATAGTGTATTCAATTAAAAATTAACACAAGTAAGAAAAAGGTGATGAAAATTACAAATTAACTCACAATGAATTTTCTTTGCGAGTTAATTTCACTCACAATCAGAACATTGTTTTCAAAGTCAACCTCATTGACACATTATTGTCAGCGTAAAAAAAAAGAATAGCGTTTAATGAATAAACTAGCCAAGTGCGAGTTGGACTAGCGCAAGAAGGGTTCCGTATCATATTATCGTCATTTCAGCTGAAAGATTTCCACTGTTGCACATGAGCCTCTCCCAAGTGTCGTCACAATGAACGGTTCTGGGCATCTTCCATCCATAAATTATTATCTATTTTTACTGTTTTTATTTACATAGTTTTTTTAAAGTATTTGTTGTTATTGCGGCAAAAGAAATACCTACATCATCAGTGAAAAATTCAAGTGTCTAGTAATCATGGTTTATGAGATACAGCCTGATGACAGATGGAGAGTGGAGTCTTAGTAATGGCGTCTCATTTTTACCTTATAGGTACAGGATCCTAAAAACTAACCTCATTTCATTAAACTCAAACAAAAAACAATAATTACACACTTATTCACTTCGCTACCCATCTAGTTAACGCCTAAAGCGTGTTTATCAATTTACGAAGCGATTTATGTAATGGTTTACAAAATACGGTTTTGCAAAAGCTAACGCATGTAGAAGTTCGCTTAATGAGACATTTATCATGTTGTGACACCGGCTGTTAGTGGTAAGTAATAGAGCTGCACTGACTAGTCGCGATATTCGACTACCCGGTCATATTAGTTGGCGACTAGTCAATAATTTAGGCAATGAATCATGAAAACATACTGTCTAGCTTAAATCAAAATTAGGCAAAAAAAAAAAAAACAGTTTATAAGGACCTTCTAGCCAAAGTCCTTTTAAAACTATTTTCATAAATTGAAAATGGATGAAGCTGTCCTACGAAAGAGACGGTGAAACGACATGGAGACGTTATGCAAGTGCTGGTTTTAAGAAATGCGAACTGTCAAACGATTTTAAAAAATGTATAGAGATGGACATGTATTAGGGAGAATCGACTATTCAGTTTTATTCAATAGTCGGCAACTAACCGGTAAACTAGTCGTTAGTTAAATTCCAACTAGTCGGTTCTAATTCAAAGTTAGCACGTCTCTACTAAATATGTAATTATGCATAGCCACCCACGTGTCAAACAGGCCTCGAAAATACGGTTTAATAATAATGCTGACCGAGATTGTTATTTACCGCATAATGATATCTTTAATTCTCCGCGGACCCTGGGATTTCGAAGTTGAAACTCATAAATTGAGGCAGTACCTACTGGCGCCTACTTAAACGGTGACTCAATTGCCCTTAGATTGTTGTTATCTTTGACTTATAAATATATGAAAGACTAGCTTCTGCTAGCGACTTTGTCCGCGTGAAGTTAAAAAATTGCCCCATAGAACTACTCCAGGACAAATAATATTGTGATATGGAAATATTGTAGAATCAATCATTTTTTAAAAGAGTAACCATAGTGTTTCTTTTCGGTTCTTCTCCATAAGAAACGACTAATTGGAGTGGTGCGAACTGTGACACTCAGCGCTTGAGGTTTGCTGCAGTAAACGAATTTTAATAACAGTATTTCTTGAGATAAACTTTTTTGAAAGTCGAAAAATAAAGACTTCAAAATAGTTATAATATCACTAGACTAGGTACGCTTTTGAAAAATTTATGGAGTTATTCAAGTCGCTTTTCAATTTTGCCCGTTTCGTCTATTTAAATCAATTCGTTTTATTTACAATTGGAAATGTTCTTCACCAATGTCCTTGAACAATGTGTTGAAATCATCAACAATCATTATCATTACACCCATTTTCATTTCGCAACAAGACATGTTTTATTCGAAAAGTAATTTTATAATTTACATATTTCTCATATCATCCGCAGAATTGAAGTTTGCATTGCCATTAGCATAGTACACAGTAAAATTAATTAAAATTCAATACAAATAAAGATTTAAATTTTAAATTATTCTTGAACTAATGAACGATCGAGCCGTTCTTTATGTTAAGACTAATTGAATTACAAGCTTGCGAGAATTGAGCGTCTTTGACTAGTCCGACTAGATTAAGGCGTAAAGGCCAACTAGGTCGCAAATACCACAATTCAAGCGAACATCGGTCATTGCCTTATAAACGCTCGACTAGCTATAGCCCGCGGCTACGCCTGGTACAAATAACGTAACAGCTTACTATAGAATGTAGGTTTACTCTAAAACAGTCGATATAACAAGTAAGGTGGATTTGAATGGAACCGGTAAGCCTACTCTTGTTTTTGACGTGACAACGTCTTAAATTAGGTTGCGGCTGGGAGTCACTTATGAAAAAGTGTAACGCTCGGTAACGTTACGATGAGTCACCGAACGAGAGAGAGGCCCGCCGAATGCCTTGCGTCTCTCTCCCACTCAACTATGATCGGTCTGCCGCGCGCGCAGCACTAGAGAATTAGGCGCATTGAATACTATAATATATATAAGACTAGTAGTAGTAAATTCTTTAGATATAACAAAAGACGTTGTCACGTAAAATCTTCGCCCGTAAAACCGACTTTACAGGCAACCATTTTTTTGACGTGACAACGTCTTAAATTAGGTTGCGGCTGGGAGTCACTTATGAAAAAGTGTAACGCTCGGTAACGTTACGATGAGTCACCGAACGAGAGAGAGGCCCGCCGAATGCCTTGCGTCTCTCTCCCACTCAACTATGATCGGTCTGCCGCGCGCGCAGCACTAGAGACGTTGTCACGTAAAATCTTCGCCCGTAAAACCGACTTTACAGGCAACCATTTTTTAACCTGATTTTTTGGTTGATCTACATTTTTATTATGTAAGAAATGGTATTGGAATTTAGCGGAGGAAATTATGATTATTAGGTATGTGAAGTGTTTTTGTCCTGTTCTACACAGGACCGGTTCTTTGTGGCGACACTTAGGGGAGGCTCATGTTCAATAGTGGACGTCTTTCGGCTGAAAGGATGATGGTGATGATGAAGTGATTTTGTCTTAGGTAATTTTTTTTTTAATTTTTTATCGAGCATGACCATAAAAGACTGACAAACAGAAATCTCATTATCCCTATCTGCCTATCTGTGGGAACTTTAATTAAATTTCTACTTTACGATTACAGTATAGACAAAAAAAAATAATATTGTAATACCTCCTTTATTACTATTGACTATGCCAAGGATTCAACATGGTTAAAAACAGTAAGACTTAAGACAGCTTAACTAAATAAAATACAAATAAAAAAACTTTATCTCAATAATTATGCTTAAAGTAACTAGTATATAAACAATGTTTCAATTGTTCTATGACATTACTCATATATACTTCTATACTAATACTATAAATAGGAAAGATTTGTATGTTTGTTAAGGTAATCGATATAAGAAATGTATCCTTTCCAGTCCTATTTTATGATTACACTTTTGTAAATGTATTATTCTATCGAGCCCAATAGCTCGATAAAATAATACATTTACAAGAGTGCTTTATTTATGCATTTATGACTAAGTCTGTCACCGTGACCTCTGCTATTTCGATAAACAATTTTATTGAATACGTGAATCGGACGCACCTTAACAAACGCCTTTTCCACTGGCATTACATTGCCTTAGGCAAGCTACAGATCGGACATAGATGTTGCTTCATTTCATAAAATGTTCTTCTTTTATGGAAGAACTAGCTTTTGCCATCGGCTCCGCTCCACCTTACTCTACCCTACTCAACCCTACTCTACCGTCCTCTACCCTACTCTACCGTACTCTACCCTGCTCTACCCTACTCTACCCTCCTCGACCCTACTCTACCCTACCCTGTTCTACCCTACTCTACCCTACTCTACCCTACTCTTCCCTACTCTATCCTACTCTACCCTACTCTACCCTACTCTACCTTACTCTACCCTTCATTTACATCGAGTTTGAATTTTTTTTTAATTGAATGTCTTTGATTCTTCTCCAGACGATACTCTGATTCTGATTGAGTTATCTGGTTATTGAATGCATTATGTACTAAACGTGTATTCAGCTGTTCGTAACTGTGTATTACGCCTTACAAAATATTATTGTAGTTTACGATGCCTTGCAAAACAAATTACGGGTAACAACGGAATTGCCGTGAAACATGAAAATCACTCAAATGTCGCGTCTTAAGGTCACTAAGATAGTTTGGTCTGCATTTTGAGAGGAGAATATTGAATGGTAGTATTTTTCCACCAATTTATAGGACAGTTCTGCTTGTGACGGAAACTTGGTCAAATTATATATATAAAAGTATCTTGTTAGCAAGAGGGAACGGTTATTGAACTCAAATCGACCCTAGCAATAATCTTTACAGTTGAATCGTCGTAGAATCAGGGAACAGGAGTTGACTACTTAGTCAACTTAGATAGAAACCTATCTGTGACTAATTTTTGTTTTTGTTTTGAGTGGTAAATCATCTAAAAATTTCTCCTACTCGAACGATAGGGAGTACCTATCAAGCTTTTACTGACTAAAACTCGTCTGTGTGACTTCAATTGCCCTAAGCGTTCCAGGGCCTTGGTGACCCTTTAAAAAAATTCTGTAATTCTGGCAGAAATTTCGCCCTAATGGGCTACGTCATTCTACTATCTGCCATGTCACTGTTCCACTGCTGTGCAAAGGCCTCTTCCAAGTTCTTCCAGACATTCTTCTCCCGCATAGTCCCGAACCAGTCCTCGTGATACGCGTCCAGATCATCTCGCCCCTAGTTCTTATCCATCCTAAGGTTGTCTGGAAGATATCGCTCTCTCTCTATCACAATGGCGGTCTTATCGCTAAGATATAGCGATAAGACCGCCATTGTACCCATTAATTTAAGTTTTTGTATAAGCTGTTACTTTTCGGTGTACAATAAAGTTTATTCTATTCTATTCTATTCTCGCCCTCTCTCTCCATTCTCTCCTCTATTCTTTTCTCCTCGCTTTCCTTCTGCAGGAACCGTCTTCTGGGTTTAACTTCCGACATTCTATGTTAAGATTTATTTCTACAACATTGAACTAACTTGCAAGAGAGCCGTCATTGTTTTCTTTAAACATAGTCAGAAAATTACTGTTTCTGTAATAGTGTAAAGGTATTAGTGTTAAGGTTGAACCACTAATTGTTTAGTTTTGTTTACTTTGTCGAGTGTTAGGCAAATGTATGGTAAACGATGTTTGACGCTTTTTTTCCGTAATACCTACTTGATTTATTTATGCTTACTTCACAAACTTCTGTGTTATATTCCGCTGAACATAACAAAAAAAAAAGATTTTGATATTTATATTGTGGCTTATTTAGGTAAATATTAAAAAATAAAAGTCGTTACGGCTTAGAAAATAAATAATGCTTTGGAACTTATCAGCAATCAATGATTCAATTAACATATTAACAAAATATAATTTTTATATTTATTACGACTTACAACAGAACGCATCGAACAGGTTTCGATAATATTTAAACCTTAAAAATAATAACGATTCTCTATTAATAAGCATGTTACAATCGACGAGAAGATGACATCAAGAATTAGTCATTACAAAATGCAAGAAGGATTTAACCTTATGAACTTTAAAAAAATCTTATATTCCTTACGTCATTCCATAAATTATGAAATTGTGAAGCAAAATGGCAAGTCCTGTTTGGCTTTTGTCAAGAGACAAGTTTAAAAAAAGAATGGTATTGGTACGAGAATGTTGCCAGATGTAAAATAAAAAATGTACTATACATTTCTACTAACAGTCAAATTTGTTTGCATCTTAAGTGAAATGCAAAATTAGAAGTATACTTAAGGCGTATAGTCCGTTGAACCATCTGGCCGAAATTATGTGAACGCAACTCTCGCACTCGCCTAGGCGGCAGTACGCAAATCTGTGCATTTATTTGCGGCCAGCAGCGCCCGGAAAGCGCTTTAAATCAATTTTCTCTGCGAGATATTGATTGATTTACATATGCAATGTTCACTTTGAAGAATATTTAACCACCAATTTTTATGTGTATAAATGTTTCTAAAGGTCCAAGCCGTTTCGAAGGAGTAGGGAAAATTTGCGAAATTGCTAAATATTTTTTTTTGACAAAAGTATTAATTGTACGATAAAATCAAATGTTGATATTATTGTTCATGAATCTATAATAAACGTATATTTTTTTCAAACCAATTGACTTAGCCGTTACGGAGGAGTAGGCCTCAGAAAATCACTATTTTATGGCACTTTTCGGGCGCTTGGCCCTTAAGTTTGAAAAATATTGAGATAGCCATTTACTTGAAACTTTTTTTTTATAAATTTTAAATTGATTTGCTCGTATTATACTTTTTTCACTTGGATCGTTATCTAATCAACACGATACTAGAACGTGGGTGGTTGTATTCAAAACCTAATAAATTTTAATTGCAATATTTTATAGCATAGATAAATAAACGATGTCGGTATAATTATGGTCCTCACTATACAGCAATTCTGTAAAAAAAAAGCATGAGTAGGTACCTAAATGATTTTGATGCGAACAAACAAGTAAAAAGTTAGAAAACAACATAAGCAATGCATTTTGGGAATACCTAAAAGAGGTCTAACCTCAACGAATCAGATTTATTGGCAGTAAGGAGATATTTTAGGTCCAGGTATTTGGAGTCTGATACACTAATCTTATTTCTTATTAAAGGTTGGGGTCAGTGGCCTTAGGTCTACCTGAGACCTCAAAATTACGTCAATGAATTCCAAGAATGCGTAATCTTAATGGAGTTAGATGCAATCAGTTTGGTTTTAGCTTAAAATATCACAATACAGCAAAAAAGCAGTTTATAAATAATATTTGTTAATTCTAAGATAAGAAAATTTGAACTAGTATTCGAGCATAAACGTAATCAACCTTTCATTCATTGTTCCCACTGCTGGGTTTTAGGCCGCTTTACTAGAACAGGGAAAGGGCCGTAATCCAATACGTCACGGTTTTGGGGACATGTCGGTTCCTCTCGATGTTTTCCTTCACCGTTATAAGAGCAATGGTGATTAAATTAATTATACTAATTGAAGCACCTTCCTGGCTTTGAACTCAGGCATATACATTTGATATTTCGACAGTATTTTTCACCTAAATTTTGTCAAAAATAATAGCCAACAATTTTCGCTAAGCCTTTTCAAGGTTTTTGAAGAACCTTACAGACAGCTCATGCTTTATTATGGTCATTATGCAGGCTTAAAAGATTATTTACAAAATAATTAACATTTATAATAGAGTTGCAGCCTACTCAAATAATTTCAATGGTATAGCATCGGATTCATTTGACATTTGAGGCTTCCGAAAGGTCAAATGTCTGCTAGACTTGGTTTTGCTACACAGAAGAGAAAGGACGTAAAATGTAGCAGATTTGGCATAAAAATGGAACTGGGCTTTAAGGACAAAATGTAGAAAATGATGAGGAAAACTAGTAAACAGAAAAAAGTGTGTTGAAACAAAGATATTATCCATTATCTGACCACTAGACGTACCTACGGTGTTGCGTCATGATTAAGAACATGGTATACACATACGTAAAAAATATTTTGGAAACACAATTATTGTGCATACAGCTAAAAAGTGTTTCCTGATGGCTAAAATTTAAGGGTCTTTAAGTCCAGAGTGAATAGGTTATCGTGGTTATATTGTTGACCACATCAAAGTTGCGTTTTGATGTGGGACAATATAACCTATCAATAATAATAATAAAAAAGATATGAGAAAATTAAATGCTAAAATAAAAAAGCCAAGTCATAAACTAGTTCATCTCACGTTGTAGTTGTGCTAAAGGCTAGGTTGACTTACTGAAAGACTACCATGATAAAAGATCAAACTTGCCATTACTGCCTCAAAGAATTGCACAGCATGGTACGACCTGTTGACGGCACGATTGGCGCAGTGATTAAGCGATTGACTGCTGCACTGGGTGTCACGGGTTCCATTCCCGCATAGGACAAATATTCTGGGTATCTTGTGTAGGTAGGTGAGTTTACATGTTTATGAACACACCCACGATACAGTAGTAATTTCTAGTGTGGGGCAATGTATTTAAAAAAAAAGAATCACAAGCTATTTTCGCAGAGAATCAAACTTATATCACTCACGAGGTAAATCTACTACGACATACCTGCGTACCTAATTTGGATCAAACAAATTCAGGTCAACAACGTCTCTCAAAGGCAAATTCACAGCACATAAAAAGAATATGCTAATCACTATTAATCAGAAATCGGAAATTCTTCGCTTTGTCGCAAAAAACTTATCGTTACATAACAAACTTCCGTAAAAAGGTAATAAAAACAAAAGAAGAATGAGTCGTCCGTCCGCCGTGTAAATGAACTCGTAATAGTGTCTAGTTTTTGGTGAACTTGTTTTGTAGAAAAAATTAACTTTATTGTGATAGTCCGCTGGTTGATGCTATTTATAGTTGAACAGCTGATTTTGATGGTACCAGTTTTTGTATCTCGATTTGTTATTGTGAAGCATTGACGTTCTTGCGGGATCGTTTGAAAGAACGGCCGTGACCCTAGGCCGTAAAGGGCAAATGAATTATATAGGTTGGTTTTAGTTAGTAAACGTCACACACGCCTTTTCACTCAACACTAGAGAGGGAGGAGTTTGTCTTTTCAATTTGTATATCACTTAAGCTAGAACTATACTGCGCACGCGTGTGCCACACACGCCAATCTTGGCGAATCTCAATACATTTTACATGGAAACTAGACTTGTAGAGCTACACTTGATCCACGCCACGCGACGTCGTTCTACGTACAAATCAGGCGTGTTACTGGTGTGCGTCGGTCTAATGTAGTTCCAACTTGCCCGTATTCCGAAACTTGGCTCTCGTGACTTATTTCACAGGAACAATTTTCTAGGACTTTTTCATCATCATTATTTAAGCCGATAGGTATCTGCTGCTGGATATAGGTCTCCCGCAAATGTCACCACACCAATCGGCCCTGTGTTTCTCGCTTACATCGGATTTCCGCGACCCTCAACAGGTCATATGTTTTTCTTCCAGGAATAATAGTAGCTTAGAGCACTGAACGATAGTGCAACCTTTTTACGGCGATTTAATTTTCGTATGTTTCTGTAGGTAGGTAGATCTTAGAGATGACCTCTAACAAACAAAACAATTTATGTGTGTGAAAGTCGAAGATTATCTCAAGGGAATATCACATGAAATGGACATAGTCTACCCTTGTGCTAAATTTCATTCAAACCCGTTCAGCCGTTTAAGTTTTATTAGGTTACAACTTGTTTGACATTACGAGCATGGCAGTTGAGAGTTTGTCATGCTCATCCAAATGTCTTGCTGGTGGTGGCACGTGTTATTGGGTCATTCGGTTCCCTTTAAAATGGTTGAGCTGAGTGGGGCTGATGCACGTGTCATGCCCGTGAACGTGTGCCATCGGTTGAGACTGGTCATCTCTTGGCTACCAGTGGCTTAATTCGGTTTCTATTTTTAATTACATTTAATAAAAAGAATAATAACTTATTATTATTACGTATCTACCAACATTGTGCTCACATATTAGAAGCGACAAGAAATATGTAACCAAGATCTATGTATCTCAATATATTTTAAAAAGAGTGTCCATGGAGTTTCTTGCACGTTCTTCTCCATAGAGACCTACGTTTTGGAACGTGCAATTTAGCTTCACTTTTCTTGGACTGACCGACATTTGACTATTCAAAAGTGCCTGCAAATGGTCTATTTGAAATTAATGATTTTGAATTTTGAAATTTTGAATTTTGAGCAATGACAAACGTTTACATACACACAAAAAAAAATTGCCTTTATAATATTAGTGTAATTCGGTGTTTGGGACCTTGATCAAAACCCTGTTCATTTTTGTTTCTCTACAGTTCACAGGAAGCACATTGATGTATTAATGTGAGATAAGATAAGATAGGATAAGATGAGATAAGATAAGATAGTTATTTCTCTCTTACTTGCTCACAAAATAAATTGTCAGCAAGTAAGAGATGTTAAAATTCAAAATAAAATGTCATGTTTGCTTTGGACAATGGCATACAAATACAAATAAAACTAATACAAATAAAATGAGAAATATCTAGACCTTATTATTCAGAAATATGCAATTATTCTAAAAGTAATTAAACGTCCTTACACTATGATTAGTGGGTGCAGATGTAGGATGCACTTCAATTTCAAGGTGGTGTGTTATGATGCATAGTTAGTTAGATCATTCTCATAGTTCCCTTGACTAACAATCTAGATAATTAACAATGTGCTAAATGTTCAATGTACTGTATAAGTTCAGTGCATAATCTCAATGAAAACATGATGATATCTTCAAAATGTGGATATAACTTGAATCCATCGGATTTTTTTGAAGATATAAACAAGTACTTGACTGCGATCCCATCTGATGGTAAGCGGTGATGCAATCGTTGATGGTGAAGAGCACTAGCTTGTTAATAGCCTATTCGCCCTAGTCTTGAGGACATTTATATTACAATTGGATAGGAAGACCGTAGCAGGCAAATTAAGAAAGGAAGGAAGAAAGGAAGGTAGGAGGGTAGAGAAGAAGAAGAGGAAGAAGCCTAGCCGTCACTTCGTGTGCAATAGTTTAATGATTAGTTATTATATATTAGTTTATTGATAGATGATATTTATGTATTAGTTTATTATTTTGTAAGATTATTTTTGTATTTTATCTATGGGCCTTAGATGCCTGATAATAAAGAATTATTATTATTATTATTAAACGACGAGGGGAAAAGCTTATTCCGGACCGTAGGTATATCAACAGTGTAAAGGTGGACATTCGTAAAACTGCCATCTGGACACAAGCGGCAGTGACCAATCTGAAAATCTCTCTCGCCCCTACAGAAGCAATCTGATCATAGAATAGGAGCTCTCATAGAATATGCATCACTTCTGTTCCTGGTCGGCATGTACATTGTACAACCACTACTTTCCACGACTTAAACGAGGCAAACGACTGAGTTATCCTGGTGGCCACTATTGGTCACACCAAAATTTGAGTTTAATCGACATGAAGAAGAAGAAGGGCTCTTTAACTGATGCTTGACTGCAATCCCACCTGATGGTAAGCAGTGATACAATTGACGGCGAGGCACACAAGTTTATTAAGAGCCTATTCACTCTTGCCTTTTTTTCGTTTCTTTTATTTTATTCTTTCGAACAATACAGCAGCCGAACAGAATGCATGCTGGCTGGCAATAAAATAGAGAAAATGCAGGATGCGTCCGAGGTTAAAATAATTGTTAAACAAACATTTAATTAGGTAAGACTGTATATTAACCTTCTCGAGTTGTTCGAGGCGTACATGAACGTTTTAATTTCCTTTGTAGCCCTGACACGAGTGCGGGTAGCACGAACCACGACGGTGGGTTTTATAGTATAGTAATTTTATTATCTGTATATTATCTCATGATTTTTTAGAGAGATAATTTGTGAAGAGATTTGGTTTGCTACGGTCTGTGGCTAAGAGGCCACAAAGATTTCGGTAGCTAAGAATTTCGGATCGTGGGGCTCTTTGGACCGGGACCGCGGTCCCAACTTGTTATAAAAATAATATTTTATTTGAGTAGTATTTTAGGATCATAAGGAACAAGAATTTCGAGCATACCGAAACTTTTTAGTAGGTATTTTTTATGTTGAGCGTAGTAAGAATAGAGCTGAGGGGGACCAACCACTATTTATTTATGTACCTACTGACTACTTTTATGAATGCGCATAACGTGTGATCTTTTTCTGAATGACTATATTGTTATCTTAATTTTGTATTGTTATTGTTTCAGACTTAATTCAATTAATTTAGCCAAGCTTTTCATAGTCAAAGTGTGTGACATTCGTCTACCAAAGTATACAGTATGGTCGTAATATCAAACCCGCTCCGAAGTTCGAACGATTGCCTGCGCAGTAATTATTTTTAAGAATCATATGGCGAATGCATATTGTTTCGAGAATACGCGATAGTTTGGAACGCTAACTTCAGAGTGGTCAATATATTTTGATTATAGAAATTGTTAGTAGCTTGATTGATAAACAGAATACTCAGCTTGTCATAGATCTTTTGATAATTTAATCTGTTCTATAATGATCTCTAATCTGATTAAAGATACAAATGATATCAACTTCGAAGCTACGATTACGTGGGACGCAAATAGCCACAAAAATCTCATTTTTCATCTCATTTGATAGATAGATAGATAGATAGATAGATAGATAAAATCCTATATTGGTTACAGCACAAAACATGCACCAAAATACACAAAGCACACAGATTAAAAAAACTAAGCACATAGACATTTGGTTTATGAAATTTCTTAATACTTAAGATGACGGACTAAAAATTTTATAACTGGATTTCGTATTTTCACTTCTACTTTCAGTGTCAAACTTTTATAACATCGTTACGAAGATATTATTAAACTTTTACTTGTAAGTTTCACATTTGCATTTTTGAGGCCTTACTGTACCAAGGTCAGTGCCGGAGAAATATTAGTCACCATTTTTTGGGAATTATCGTGGGTTTAAGTCAGATCAACACATTATGTTTTTGCTGGAGAATATCGTTACTGGAGTTTTTGCAATTGATAAAAAGCGTGTTTTGTGTCGTTTCATTGTAAAAAAAAGAATTATCAGTTTTGCAACTGATAAATGATGAAGCTCCCGTTGCAGCTACCGGTCATAAAATAATTTTCTGCAAAAAACAGAGGAGGCCTATGCCTTGTGGTAGGGGATTGTTAAATTGGATCAATTAAAAAGTTGTCAAGTTTCTCTATAGGTAAATAAAATATTGATAATCACAAAGTAATCACTTACAATACTCAGTAATAAGACATAATGATGAGTTATTGATTCTGCTTCAAATGACTGTACATGTTGAGACCTATATAATAGTTTCAAGAAACACAGGGTTTAACCCTAGACAGTGGGAACCAGGCATGCCATCAGTTGTCAAGACCTAGCAAACCTCTGATCACAGTTCAATTGTGCATTATACTCCACATAGAAAGTGTCTTCACATCCGTTCATGTAACAAACAAGAGCTTGATTAATCACCTTATTATTAGAGTATTCTTTCCGCGGCGGCCATTGTACAATGGCGGACAAGTCTCCATGTTGTCATGCGTACGCGGTGAAAACTCTTGCGCAACTGATTATGATCTGCGACACGTAAGATTTTTGGGGAGAATTTCGACAATTTTCCAGCCTTATATCTGTACCAATAAAGGCGGTTTTTGAACTGTACAGTGAAAGGAAAAGTTTGTAATTATGATGGTAATGCTGACATTGACATGTCTTGGTTTTAGATGTGGAGTTCAATGATCTTGGATTGGTGATCAGTAGATCTTTATTGATTTAGTGTCTGATTCATTTGTACGGAGTTTAAACCTACAAATAGGGAATAAAATTAGTGCATAATAAACACGGCTCGGGAATCCGATGGATGGCGACAATTGGGGGAGGCCTATGTCCAACAGTGGACGTCTTTGGGCTAAAATGATGAAACTCGGCTCGCTCGGCTTCTATCCCACCTACTATTTTTAGGTACTATACTTACTATGATTTTGACCACAATATGGCTTAGGTAAGCTTTAGCATTTTTTAAAGTGATGCTGAGTTTACCCACCTAAATATCATAATATTTAGGCGGGTAAGCACAGCTTCACTTTATCTATTTTAGAACAAAAGCGGTTGTTGAATGATATATCGAGTTTGCATAACAATAGTACCGTTTTAATATTGCCAGTAGAATATTATTGATATTTCTACTTTCTCAAGCTTTAAATAGAATCATTGATGTTTTACGCAGTAGTATTGTGATGTGTAAACCTACAGTAAATTCATATTTGATTTAATATTTTTCTAGCTCTATTAGATTTTTTGTCCTGTTGGATTTCTCTACATCAATCAATGTCAAGTTTAAATAAATATATTACTTTAAATGAGCCTTAATTCTATGTGAAGTTCTTGAGATAAAAATAAACCCATAGAAAAAATATTGCAGTTTATATGTACACTGTATAGTCAAAACCGAAGTAGAATTAATACGTTTAGTAAACATTATAGTGATGTAAATGTTGCGAAGAAAAGAAGGTAAAACCGAAAGTGTTCCATTAACCACTGGTCGGTAAGCCTCTCCGAAGCTGGCTTATTGCATACGGCTGTGCGCAGTCGTATAGTGTTTTTCACCGAAGGCGCGGGCTTGCGGACGGCGAGCAATAGGTAGCTCAATGTCCGTCAGGACCGATGTGCGCCTCAAAGAGATGTCACCAAACCGTAAGGGCCCAGCAGGGTCGAAGCCTACTGGGGCTACGGGTAGTGTGAAAGTGAAACCCGGGGCCCTTGGACGAAGCCAAAGAAGGAACAGGAGTGGGTTTTTAGTCAATAAAAGTCTTAGACTTCTTATATATTATTATACAGTCTACTTGTGTGAGTACACAGATGTCATTTGATGATTTTCCCACCTAAAAAAAAGTCGTAATACTGCTTTGTCACCATCATCGGTAAGTCCACCCGGACCTGCCACTTACTGTTTGTGTGATCAATCATTTTTTTAGCAACACTAGTTTGTAAGTTTGCAATTGTACTAACACATACGGATGTACTTGTAGAATCTGAAATAAATTATTTATTATTATTATTATAAAAAAAAAAATAATTTCATTTGGTTGAACCAGGTCAATATTCATGGTTGAACTAATTTCTTTAATTACAAGAATATCCAAACATTGGTCAATAGATTAGATACAAAAACTATAAAATTTTAGTTGTGACCGGTAATTTTCTAGCCATGACCTACGTAGGTACTATAATCGTCCATAGAACAAAGAAAAATACACTCCATAACTTTACACAATAGAGTTTAATTTTAATTGACTAATTTATGGGTTAGAAAGTATCAATTAACTTAAAGGAACTAGTGAGGTGACAAGTTAAGTGGTGTGATTAATGTTGCAATAAATAAAAAATATTATCGACGATTAACTGTGTTGTGACAAATAATTATTGTTAGGAAATTGTGCAATAGGCTCGCGTTTTGAAATCAACTCGATTAGATTAATCGATATGTATTTTGTTAATATCGCTTCAAATTTTTTTGTCCTTTTAAAATAGTTATACTTTCAAATACCCTAATTGGAGACAATAGAAAGACCATGAAACTACACACACTTTGTTCGCTTGGGGTTTAATGAATTAAACTCTAAAAAAACATTTAGTCGAATTGAGAATCTCTTCCTTTTTTCGAGCTTTTATTTAGTTTCACCTGTCCCGATGTTTGTCTGTCATCAAATTTTGCAAATTAAATTTGACCCATTTCCCGGTTACCGATTGGGCTGAAATTTTGCATGCGTGTGTAAATCAGATGACAATGCAAAATCATTATGACGTGGAGGTGATCTGATGGTGCAACTGGAAGGTGGCTATAGGAATTTGGTAGTTAAACGACACAACCCCATCGAGTTTGGGATCGTATGATTCGCCTTAACGAGCATTATATAGGTACTGAGCTATAAAAGCTTGTTGTAAAAAAATGTTTTTCTTTAAAATCTTGTTTACGTCAGTTAAAACACAATGATAAAAAAGTATGATAATATTTTAAAGTTTTTTATAATATATTCATATTGTTACAAGATTTCGATACCCAAAATTATGACTAGTGACTAAAAATAAACTACTGGATATTTTTTGTACACCACCTACCGAATAGTTAATCAATTAAAACATTATACGGATTCGGCAGGCGTGGGTTGCCAATTAATTTCCATTCAATTGACATTTAACGAGGTATCAAACGTGATTGTCGAATGAAGTTTTTTAGAGCTTAATTCAAGATTATTTGCTCAGTTACTGCTGTAAATTAGATTTTTTGACTAAATTTGAATTTTCATACTGCAAATCTCTGTCTCAACCTTTAGTTATATGACTTTAGTATAACTCAATAAAATTTGATACGTACGATTCCCGCATGGACCAAATACTTGAACAATCTCGTTCCGGGGTTTGATGTCTTTGGTATAACGTACCTACTATATGTAAATTATTGTATACATTGAAAATGGGGTATCAGGAATGCCTTGATCACACGTACCGAGTTAAAGGGTGAAACAGTAAATTGTTGCTCAGCCGAGACAGTGATGTCGAGAGCTAAGTGGTAGGCCGAGCACTCGGCGCTGTGTTTACACGTACCGAGTACTCGGCCGAGAGCGCTGTGTCGCCCTTATACTCGGCACGTGAGATCAAGACATTAGATTGTGTCTTTTTTTGTAAAAATAATTCAAATGAAATCTTCCGCCCTTGGGCGGGAGATATTGTCAGACGCTTACTGACTAAAAACCCACACTGTTCCTTCTTGCCTTTCATACCGGAGCTGAGCTACCTTTTGCAGCTAACCCTGGCCCCAGTAGGCTTCGACTCAGCTGGGCTCTTGCTGTTGCTGATAACTCTTTGAGGATAAAATTGTGTCTTTCATGTATCAGACATCAAAGATAAAATTTCGTATTGTAAAGATCGTATATGGAGTACGTAATTATGGTATGTTTGACATATTAATTTAAATGAATAATGACTTATCTACTGCTTATTGACTTATTTTTAACTAATTTAATGGATGAGTTGGTCTTACAAGAGATTAAAAGTAGTAATGCGTGTAATGTACAGAGGTTCGTTAGATCAATATTTATTTAGTTATTTATAAATAGTAAAGTTCAATGTATGTAAATGTGACTATAATGACATCATTAGTAAGAACAAGGCATTTCAGTTGGCCTAAAACACAGTATTGTTGACAATATTCTTGAAACTAATTGAGTGGGTAACATTTTTGTGTATTTATCACTTGAATTTTTGTTTTGCATAGTAGTAGCCAAAGTATCTGAAGACAAAGTAAGCTTAAGCAATAGTTAGGCAGTTTCATATTAATTAATTAAAAATTGTTTTTTTTTTTGGATATTCTAAGACACTGATACTAATATTTGTAGCATTGTTTTGTGTCACGTATGTTCCTGTCCAAATCATTTTGACTACATGATTGGGTCGTGGATGTTCCTCAATATGTTTATTTTTCCGTGTTTTTTTTTTCGAGGCTGGAATCCAATAAATTCTCCCGCTTTGTGTTCCTTCAGTTGGCCTTAGCTTTGGAGGATCATGGTAACTCTTTCAAACATTTCCGCATTCAATCTGTGATATGCCGTCAGTAAAATATCAGCTACAAATATTATGAATATAACCTATAATACTTACTTCTACCACAAAATAGTTAGGTACAGAAGATAATCTACGTACAAAGCGCGCTCGAGCAACGCACACATAGACACCGCTCACGGACACGATATCTCGGAGCGTCTCGGCCCGCTCGTCGAACAGTTCTGACTCAAACGCTCATTAGTGTGCGTACACCAAGCGTAGGTATAAAAAGTGAAGTACATACATGAGATTATCTTCTGTACCTATCTATTTTGTGCTTCTACTCTGAGGAAGATACATTACAGTGTGAAGTTGAAAGTATTATTCAACAACACTTGGACCGCCCACTGTTTTGTTTAAATAGCAAAACAAATAATAATATAATGTACTCTATCGTAATGATAAACAAATTAGGTTTATGTAATAGGGGTCTTGAACTTACAAATCTGGTCGTGGGATGTCTCTGCCACGATGTTCTGTTATTTTTGTTTTAATTTAGCCCCGTAAAAGGAGTCATTTGTGCTGTGGGCGCGTTCACAAACATGTAAACTCACAAACAAGACACTCAGACCTAGACCAATTAGGTGCCGGCCTTACAAATATTTGTACCGTGCGGGAAACAAACCTGCGATACGTAGCAAAGCATGGCTGCTTTGACGACTGACGTGTCGGATGAATGGAACATATCGTATGAATGAAACGGATGATTCCATCGATAAATGGGTTCTCCAACACTAAAATAATTGTTCAATACACTTACTCGAAAACCCGCTCTTATCCCATCGCTTTCAGGAACGCAATAGACTGTTTTCCGCACTATTAGAGAAAAGTGCGCATGCTCTCCCCGCTACAATGTTATTACATTTATCGTATCAGGCTGGGCGCGCGTCAACCCCGGTTTATTCATTTTCCGTAAGTGTATTGAAACAAGTCGTTTAATACACAATTCCGCTTCGCAATGATAAATTTTCTGCACTTGTTTCAAAATGTACTAACTCAATTCAAAACCGGTGGTTCTTAAGATTAGTACGTGCAAACAAACAAACTATTAAGCCTCATAATATAAATTAATCGTAGATTATTATCTTCCTAAATACAAACACTATTCTGAGCCAGTTAAATCAATTGAAATATGCAAATCAATTTGTCATACACTACATAATAATAAGTTAATGGAGTTTGTAATTTGGCTTGTACAAATTATTAAATAGCTGTCAAACCGTATCGGGCCTTTCTCTTGTCTACTTATAATTTGCACCAGCGTTTTAATGTCTATTATTACTTAGTATTTAAGGCCCAAGAGCCCGGGAAGTGTCCTAAAACAGGAACTTTCTGAAACCTGTTTCTCTGTAACGGCCAGGTTAATAGGTTTGAAAAAAAAAAATTTTATTATAGATTCATGAACAACATTATCAACGATTGAATTTTTTTGTGCGATTAATACATTGTCTAAAAAAATATTTAGAAATCACAACTTTGCCCTACTCTTTCGAAACGACTTGCATCTTAAGAAATATTTTTACACATAAATTGGTGGTTAACACATAATAATTGGTGGTAATAATCTTCAAAGTAAATATAGCATACGTAAATCAATCAATATTTCGCAAAGAAAATGGATTTAAAGGTCAGCGGGGCTCTATCTGGGCGCAGCTGGCCGTAATTAAATACACAGACACTCGCACTGCCGCCTAAGCGGGTTCGAGTGTTGTGTCCACTTAATTCCGGCCAGAAGTTCAAGGGAGTATATGCCTTAAATGTCTATTATTACTTAGTTAAGACCTAGATAATTTGAGCCATTCATCAATGCCATTTGTTAAAACAAAAGACAAACACAGCTGGTACCCGAGTACCTGGCTGCATTTGACTAGATTTTGAAGTCGGGTTTAGTGTAGTTATTACGAAAGCAGTATCCTGTTAGTGGCGTATCCTTGACTTGAATTTTATCGATTAGAATTATCTTTAATTTTGCGGTTTTATACACAAGTAGTTTGCGCCTGGTTCGGTTTGAACCCGCGACCTGTAACTCGTAAGTCGGAGTCATTACCATTCGGCCACCACTGCTTACCACACAAAGAATAAGAAAGGATTTTTCATAATATTTTCTAAGGGAGTCAAACCGGGGTCCAAAGTAAGAAAGGATTTTTTAATGTTTCAGCTTCTAAGTGGATGAAACCGGGGTCTAAACCTAGCAGGACCTAGTATGCATATTATATTCCTATAAAAAAGCACAAGCAACAAGATAAAAGAAAGGTTTACTCGTGAGCTAAATTTGATTAACATCCGTTCAGCCGTTACAGCGTGAAGGAGTAACAAATATACACACACACACACACACACATACAAACGTTCGTCTCTCTATTAATAATGTATTAAGATAACAGAAATGTTATAGTAACCGCTTGTTAATCTTTGATCTTGATTTATATCAGATATTGAACCATTTTGATTATGAGCTTTAAAACATTTGAGCTTTAAAACAAACAGAGTAAAAAATTAAATCTAAAAAATTATATCGAATACAAACAAACACATTCCGAGGAAGCCCCTAATTGAAATAGCAAAAGACAATCGCAATAATGATTAATGGCTGTTAAACAGACACTCGGTTAACGAGCTTGTAATCGATTAATTAATCGATTTGCGAAATCGAGTACTACGCATCGCACCAAAAATATCATCAAAAACTGGTGTAAAGACTTATGTAAGTGAAATAGTGAAGGTCGTTTATCGATACTTTTGAATTAAGAACCCATGGTAATACGGGCGGAACGAATCGACTGTTATGTCAGTTATGGTATTGATCGAAGGTGAATTGGGGTTAATTTATAGTGATGATGTTTGTATTGTAAATCGATTTCGTGGTTTTTGTCACATCTAGTTTCTGTCCATTCATAAATTATGTACTTTTTAAATATTGACAAGAAAAACAGAACAGCAGCTAGCAAATAAGCAAGGAATTTAAAAATGAACATTTGATTGTGTTTATAATTAAAACTAACTATTTATTATTATTTTGTTCCAGGTAATCATCATCCATATTACTCCCGACAGATGTTCTTAAAAACAAATTAAGACCCAAGTAAGTTAGTCTACCTAGATTAAAGATTTGTGACATTGAGTAATGGCAGTCTGGCTGCTGTGCGAGAACAAAAACGGACGTGTTATATCTCTATGATTACTATCTCACAAAAAATATAGCTGACACTTCGTTAAAAAAGTTTACATCAGCAAAAACAACTTGGTACAACATTTTTTTCACGTCATTACTTTGACGTCAATGAAGAATCAAAGCACACTTTTGATGGATAACTACCAAGATATTTAAATGTATAGATAACTAGACTAGATACAATGTAATCACCATTACTAATTGTAAAATACGACTGTCGTGGCCATCTTTCATTCAAAACAACTGACAGCCCGCACGCGAAACAATTGCGCAACATTCAAAACGCAAGACATCTGTTACATTTCGTAAACGGAAAACAACAGTTGCTATTGATAGCGATCTGTCAGATACAGTTTCTTTTATTCTAGTTAATAAATCAATCTAAAATGGAGCTTAAGAAGTTAGAGTAACGCCTCTTTCAGCGCTGACAGGCAGTATTAATTAGAACCTTTTTGAACGTGTTACGTAATTCAGCAAGTAGGTTAGGATTTAGATTATCTGTGGAATGATTTTTTAATCTGTGTTATACGATTTGAATTTTGAACAATGGAACGTGAGGGGAAGAGTGATGTACTTCAAAAATATATCGATGTTTTGATTTAATGATAGTGTTTCTCATTCGTATTTATTTCTGTAGTGCGTTTTATTTATCTAGGTACCAACTGTTGAGCAAAAGTAGGTGCCAATTAGAACTAAGGCCCGGCTAGATCGTATTGATAATGGCCGTTATCACGACTCCAAGGCCTACGGGCGACTGTTAGGCATTTATTATAAACTATAACTTGGCCCACTTTATTATAAAGGACACGACACAGTAAATAATAATAAAATGTTAGTGACCATTAAATGTTAGAAATAAATGTGGGTATTTTTTATAGAATAGAATTTAGATATTAATTTATTTGTAAATCATAGGTACGATACGTATTTATGCAAAATGTAACTAATATTTATTCTTTAGTTAGTAACCCTAGATATGATCGAAATAATTGATGAAACTATACCAATTAGTTTATCTTACTTAATAATAAAATGAAGATATTTCTTAGTGAAAGATAGGGAGCTTATCTTCTCAATTTCTTTATTTACCTTACTACGATAAGCACAGTTAATAGCATAATATCAAAAAGTCAAGATGATATTATTACACAGTTTGTTGTAGATACTATATCAGAACTAGATTGTAGATACTGTTACATCTAATATGGCACAAAACCTGAGTACAACCCTATCATTAGTACCACATCACTAACTTCCCAAATTAGCCATACAAAATTACAAGTCACAGATTCGGACCACGAATTGCCACATACTGTAACAGGTATACATTGTCACTTAATCCGTACCTTACCGAACTAGAAATACCTGTCCTGTTCCGAATAAATAACGTAGGTACATTATAACGTCACTAAGGCCAGACAATTTCAGCAAGACATTACATAAAATGCACTTGTTCCAATTAACTAATCGAATCAGGTTGTCGCCCGACTCGATTCAGAAACGTTTGCGAAATATCGATAATGTTATTATCAGCAATCGGTAGTGAAGTAATTGCGTTTTGTTTCAACTTGCGGTTCCATTATGAAGTTAAGTTGTTGAAATAAGAAATTGGGTGTTACGTTTTGTTATGGTTATTTGTGGAATTTTACATTACTTAATATTATTGTATCGGCGTAATATTCTGCAATTCTTTTAGATAGAATGTTGTCGATCAGAATGCGGTTTCTTCGAACAATTTTCTCTAAATACCTTTTCTAGACAAGCCTATGTTGATGAGTGTCTGTTATTATAAACATTTCCGTGTTCAAATCATATGCACAAATGCATAATCTGAGCAAAACAAACGCAATATTCACATTCATTAAAATTATGCATGACAATAGAAATTGAGACTACTACATAATTAATGAACAGTATTTACATCTAGTTTTACGTAAGGAAAATATCGATAATTCCGCAACAGATCTTAGTGAGATATCGACAATAGGTTAAGAAACGTGTCCCTTTACTACAAGTATTTCCTGGTCCGTTACATTTGAATCGAGATTAATATTTCGCCATCACTAAGGTCCGAAGTAGGGCACATTTTGCGAACAAAATGCTGCGGTATAAACGTGTAACCTGCAGCGGTTTGCGTTAAATAACACAGTAGTTTACTGGACCTTAGTTATAAGTCAACTGTTTGTAATATCAAATAGAACTTTAAATGCTTCCTAGTGAATATACTTTATGTATTGTTCAGATTATTAAACTGTGTTTCTTCATTATCTGATAAATGATCAACGGAGAAATGTAAATTTTTGTTTCGAATATAGAAATTGTAATCACAAGATCCTCTCTTTTCAGCGCGAACTCATTACAATAATGCCTTCCGCTCTGGGTCGAGCGAGATCCCTCTCACTCTATCCTCGTGTCATACTTAAATAGACTAGAAACATACCGGTATTCTATCAGTTGCTCTTTGCAATCCAGTGCCACTTATGGTAATTCATATATTCTATTATTATTATTGTATATATTCTATTTTCAAATTCAAAATATTCTGTTCTTTTTTACTTATTACTATCATCAACATCAGCCTTTTTAGGGTTCCGTAGCCAAATGGCAAAAAACAGAACCCTTATAGATTCGTCATGTCTGTCTGTCTGTCTGTCTGTCCGTCCGTATGTCACAGCCATTTTTTTCCGAAACTATAAGAGCTATACAGTTGAAACTTTGTAAGTAGATGTATTCTGTGAACCGCATTAAGATTTTCACACAAAAATAGAAAAAGAGTAATAAATTTTGTGGGTCCCCATACTTAGAACTGAAACTCAAAAATTTTTTTTTCATCAAACCCATGCGTGTGGGGTATCTATGGATAGGTCTTCAAAAATGATACTGAGGTTTCTAATATCATTTTTTTCTAAACTGAATAGTTTGCGCTAGAGACACTTCCAAATTGGTAAAATGTGTGTCCCCCCCCTCTAACTTCTAAAATAAGAGAATGATAAAACTAAAAAAAATATATGATGTACATTACTATAAAAACTACCAACGAAAATTGGTTTGAACGAAATCTAGTAAGTAGTGTTTTTTTAATGCGTCATAAATCGAAGAAAATACACTATTATTAAAACATCGATCAAAGTTACAACATATTACAAGAACTTTTATATTATGTTATTTGCTGCTACGGAACCCTTCATGGGCGAGTCTGACTCGCACTTGGCCGGTTTTTAAAAAATATTCTCACTGCTTAGACTCAGGCCTCCTCTCTAGGAGAGGGAATAGGCCGTTATCCACCACGCGGGCCCAATGCGGGTTGGTGAATGTCACATGAATGTCTTTTTACTATAAAGAACGTTATTTATCGAATATAGGCATAGGAAGTAGAGGATTTCTTTAATTTGAAAGAGTCACCGTGACCCTCGATCGCAAAAGGGCAACTGAAGGAATACACAGGAAGGTGGGTTTTAGTCAGTTAATGTCTGACACTTATTCTAGCAGTTATTTAGCTAAAACTCAAAAGAAAAAATTAGGAAGTGTAGAAAGAAACGTACAAGGATTTCTTCTACATTCGGATATAGTTGAAACTTGTTCCAATTTCCGTTTATTTATTTACTTCTTGAACACCACGCGTTTGTCATGTCTCTCTCTCTATATTATTCGTGACAAGAAGGTCGTATGTGAACGCATTGAGTGCGTGTTGACCATGTGTGAACTATGTTATTGTTAAAGGTTTCTGGTAATGTCAATGTTAAATAAAGAAGCTCTGTATAAAAGCGGTCTAGCTTAAAAATGGTTGTCTTCTATAACATGCATAATTATGTATTCATCTTAATAATGCACCTTTCTCATTATGGTGTTTTTAGTATCGTGCGGTTTTTTTACGCATGCGGGATTGTTCCATTTTCAAATCATTTCGAAATTTTCTGCATGCAGAGCAAACCCGCTTGTGTGGTGAAAGACGCTCGACATTAAAAACAGCCTTAGTCTTGTACAAGCAAACTGCATGAGTATCTGTTTATCACGAACAGACAGACAGTCACGATGGAGGACTTTATTCTGAAATATGTAGTAAAGATACACGAATATATTTTCTTAATATTATGTGTAATTTCAATATGTACCCTTTGTCCTACCATCTGTTATAATAATCTCACTCTATCATTCAACGGTTTACTGTGAGAAAGCCTTAAGTTAACTTGCCTACGTGCAAAAAGTTTATTATCACTGCTTGTGCGAGAATTATGGGTATTCTGATGAAAATCAATGACTGGATGCTCAATGCAAAATAGTTTTTTAATAATTTTCGGTGTGAACAATATATTTTACAGAAAACAAGTGAAGACAAGTGACAAATAGAAGTGTCATATTTTTTCATATAATTTAGGAAGCTTGCAAGAAGGTTTTATCTCCAACATTTCCCCGGGCGTTGAAACCAATGGTTTCAACCAGATTCTGAAGACACAGGCAAAGGGCAGATTCGGTTGAATGCCCGTCGAACGACTCCAGCAGACGTCCGAATGTCAGCTACACGGGCGATACCATCCGTTCCTGGATGAACAGCCACGATCCGTCCAAGTCTCCACTTCAACGGAGGAAGATCGTCTTCCTTGATCACCACCAAGGAGTTCAGCATCAAGCCATCCTTGCAGGAACGCCATTTGGAGCGTTGTTGCAATTCTGCAACATACTCCTTGCTCCATCTGCTCCAGAAATGCTGGCGAAGCTGCTCGATCCTCTGGTAACGAGACAGATAATTGGCAGAGCTATCCTGGTAATCAGGTTGCGGCAAAGAAGTAAGTGGCCGTCCCACAAGAAAATGTCCTGGCGTGAGCGGAGTATAATCTGCAGGATCTGAAGACAACTGCGTCAATGGACGAGAGTTCAAGATGGCTTCAATCTTGGTTAGTGTGGTGTACAGCTCCTCAAAAGTCAAGTTACAATTTCCCAACACTCTCTGAAGGTGATACTTTGCTGACTTGACACCCGCCTCCCAGAGTCCACCGAAATGTGGGGTGTAGGCGGGAATAAAATGGAACCTTATTCCGTCGTTTGCTGCACTTTCACCCAAGGACAAACTATTTAATTTTAAAAATTTGGAAAGGTCGTTGTATGCACCGACAAATGAGGTACCGTTATCGGAAAAAATATCAGCAGGTTTACCTCTCCGAGAAATAAACCGATACAAAGCCAGTAAATAACTATTGCTAGTTAAATCACCAACGAGCTCCAAATGAATGGCCTTGGTTGTGAAACAAATAAAAATAGCGACATACACCTTTACTAACCTACATCCACGGCCCTGGCGACTAGCACACATAATAGGGCCAGCGTAATCAACGCCTGTGCTTTCAAAGGGATAACCTGGACGAAGGCGTTCTCGTGGTAAGTTACCCATTAAGGGAGCTACAACCTTACCCTTCATACGGTGACACAAAACACACTTATGATAACAGGCTTTCGCCAACTTGCGACCTCCTATTGGCCAATAAGTTTCCCTAATGGAAGCTAATAATAATTGTGGGCCAGCATGCATCAGCCTTTTATGCTCAAAATTAAATAATAGTTTAGTGAAATCATGAGTGGACTGTAATAAAATAGGGTGTTTCTTACTATAAGCAAAATTAGAGTTATCGAGACGTCCTCCTACTCGCATTACATTATTATCGTCTAAATAAACATTAAACTTTAGAAGGGCGCTCTTTTTAGGTAAACTCTTTTTGTTCAAAAATAATTGGTATTCAGAAAATGACTGAATCTGACTCTTAATAATGACAAGAGTTAGTGCATCTTGTACCTCATCATGTGACAAGTATTTGGTTTTAGGGTAATGCTTTCTACATGACTTAATAAATCGTAATACGTAGGCAACAGATCGTACGAGCCGTGTGTAATTGGAATAACGCCTAAAATCAATTAAAACTTCAGGTTTCGAATCGTTTACAACATGTAATATGATTTTAGGTCGAGTCTCCGGTAACGATTGTAGTCCTGGGCTCGTAATTTGAGAAGGCCATTCAGACGAATCTAGTTTTAAAAAATCTGGTCCTTTCCACCACAGATCTGACTCCTGCAGATCACTAATATCCATGCCACGAGATATTAGGTCTGCTGGATTTTGATCTGTTGGGACGTGCCTCCAAGTACAGTTACCCGACTTATCCAAAACCTCAGCAACGCGGTTGCGCACAAAAGGCTGAAGTCTGGTAGGCATCATCTGTAACCATCCCAAGACAATGGTTGAATCAGTCCAACAATAAACCCGACTGATCTTCACTCGAAGTGAGCTCATCACCTTCTCGTGAAGACGAGAACCGACTACCGCACCACATAACTCCAGTCGCGGAATTGTCGTAGGCTTGATGGGAGCAACTCGACTCTTTGCCATTAACAAGCGAGCCATGTACTCACCCTTAGCATTAACACTGCGAATGTAGACGCAAGCACCGTACGCGGACTCAGACGCGTCTGTGAAAATATGGAGTTCTAACTCCGTAAATGAATTGCAGACTACAAGTCGCGGAATGCGAACATGATTTAAAAGAGGTAAAGATTTAATAATAATCTCCCATTGTTTACAAATCTCATTAGGTAATGGTTGATCCCATGATAATTTATCTAACCACATTTTCTGTAGCAAGATCTTCATAGTAATAACAATAGGACCTAACAGACCTAAGGGATCAAAGATTCGCGCAATAACGGATAACAAGTCACGCTTTGTGTACCTAGTCGAAGATTTAGTCAGACCTATAGGAAACCCTATCTCATCAGTGCCGATATGCCAACAGAGACCAAGCAACTTTTCTGGCTCATTTTGTCCAATGTTCAAATCGTATGACGCAGGGACAGCATTCGACAATAATTGAGAATCATTTGACTTCCACTTTCTCAATGGCATACATGCCGACGCAAGCGCTTTGGTGACTTCAGTGCGAATGAACTTTACTTCATCTAAGTCATCCCCTCCGGTCAGCAAGTCGTCGACATAGAAGTCATGTTGGATGATTTCCGATATCTTAGGGTTCCTACAGTCGAGTCCTACTTGTTTAAGGCATCGTGTCGCAAGGAATGGCGCACTGGCCGTACCGTACGTGACGGTGTTTAATTGATAAACATTAATAGGATCACTAACATTATCACGCCAAACAATCTGTTGTAAATATCTGTCCGACGGGTGGACGACTATTTGTCTATACATCTTCTCCACATCCGCAGATAAAACATACTTGTGGACTCTAAAGCGAAGAAGTATAGACAATAGACCGTCCTGTACGGTTGGCCCAACCATCTGTAGGTCATTAGAGGACACTCCCGTCGAAGTAGAAGCACTAGCGTTGAAAACAACACGAAGTTTGGTCGTGGTACTCGACTCGCGTAAAACTCCCATATGTGGAATAAAATAACCCAAACATAAATTAGGTTTATTAATTTTTGTCATATGACCAAGTAACTCGTATTCTGACAAAAAGTCATGATACATTCTACTAAAGTTCGTCTTAACCTTTAATTTACGCTCTAAAGAATGTAAACAATGTGTGGCTTTATTAAAAGAATTTCCTAAAATTGAAGGATCTTTCTTAAGGGGGATGCGAACACAAAAACGACCATCAGACAATCGTGTCGTATTTGTAACGAAATTGTCTTCACACAATTTCTCTTCAGGCATATAAGAATTGGAAGACTTCGCATTCACCTCCTCTAATTGCCAAAACTTTGTCAATTCTGACTTGAGGTTTTCCTAGTCACCATCGCTGTCGGCAACCATTTTAGACATATTGCACTTTACGTCATTCGTCAGCAGTGAGATAGTATTCTGAGTAATTGGACCGGAAACTATCCATCCTAGACGGGTTTCACATAATATTGGTTTCCCGGTACCTAACTTTAGTCTTTGAGATCCTAACAAATCCCAAAAAAGATCAGCGCCGATTAAAATATCAACATCGGCAGGGTTATAAAAAGTAGGATCAGCTAAAGTAATATTCGAGGGTAAGTCGAAATCAGAAATATTTATCTGACGACACGGAACACTACTCGTAATGAACGGAAGAACAAAACAATTTAGTTCGAATACAAAGCTATCATCTAATGGCGTACCCTTAACCCGACATATTTTACCTACGTGCGAAGTGACGTTATTGATTCCAAGGATTGATCTATCTACCTGGCTAGTTTTTAAGTTAAGTTTATTGCACAACCTATCTGTTATGAGTGAAGACGTGCTACCACTATCGAGCACCGCGCGAGCGAGATGCACACACCCATTGTGGTCTCTTAATCTGATCAAAGCGGTTGATAACAACACATCTCGTTGCGTATGACCACACGGAGATGCAATGTTTGCGGATAAAGCTACGTTATTCGTTTCAGTCGTAGCAGACAAGTTATTCATCGAATTACCACTAGGTGTATTCGATACAGTGCCATTAGAATGTACGTGAACTAATGTGTTGTGCCTACGTTTGCATAGTTTGCAGCCTGGTTTTTTACATTTGTTAGCATAGTGTCCGGAACGAAAACAGTTAAAACATACCTTATAACTAGGTAATGATTTGAGACGGTCATCGTTACTCAATGCGAGAAACTGTGGACAATTATTTAATGTGTGATCGTTGTTATTACATTTAGGACAAGGTTTAGAAGCTGAGTCAGTGCTAGAATTGATAGGAGATTGTGCTACCATTGACTTGATCTTAGGACCTGATTTACCTGGTGATTGCGAATAATGATTGCGGGGGAGTTCCAGGGTCTCGATGAGGTCGGCTCGATTGCGTAAGAATTGCATAAATGCGTTAAACGTGATTAAGCCATCCTTGTCTATCCTACCTTTGCACTCCTCCCACTCACGATAGGTTTTTTGATCAAGTTTTCGTGTGACAATGTAGATTAAAAGTGTATCCCAGTGTTTCACAGGCTCCCCTAATGACTCTAAAGCTCGCAAGTCTTTATTTAACTGATCGATCAAATTCTTAATGGCAACAGAAGATTCTTTTGTAATTGATTCAATAGTAAATAATGAACTTATATGATTCTGAACCAGTAATCTTTTGTTGTCAAACCGATCACATAACAATGACCATGCCACAGAGTAATTACTTGAAGAAAACTCAATGGATTTGATAACTATAGCAGCTGTTCCCTCAAGTGATGCTCGCAAGTAGTGAAACTTATTGATTGCGTCTATGTCATCATTACAATGAATTAGGCTAGTAAAGGTGTCGCGGAATTCAAGCCAATTACAATATAATCCGCTAAACTTTGGTAACTGAATCGTTGGCAATTTAACCGGCTGCTTTATGCTAACACGAGTACTTTTACAACTTTCCATCGATTTATTATCTTTATTGTAGTCAGTCAGAATATTCTGGGCTCTAGATAAGGTTTTATAATAAATAGACTCAAACTCGGAACGCTGAGAATATTGTAAGTTGATGTCGTCAACAATGCATTCTAGACGTAACTGTACCTCATCATACTGCTCATACAACGCCTCTATCTTGCCCATGCGCAACTGCAACTCGGACACATCACAGCTAGATAGCTCCTTGTCCTTGAATGAGTCCAGAAAATTGAGGAAACTAGTCAAGCGACCTTTGAAGCTGCCTCGCTTCTTAATTAAATCCTTTTCCTCAGACATTCTGGGAGACGAGTGTTGTCAACCTGGCATTGATACAGGAATATAAAAATTAAAACAACAATATAATTTCAATAATTATACGCCTAGCTGTAGTCTATGCCCTTTCTGACTGCTAACTATAATTTATAACAATGACTTGTACTAATATCTAACACTCAAATATTTTTATTATGTCAAGATACTTGTTAAAAATTAATACCACTGTTAAGTAGTTATGTAATTAGTTACAGCTTAATATAATGTAAGTTTAATAATGTAACAAAATAGCTAACTATACTGTTAAAAGTATGAGTTTAAACTTAACATTGCTGTTGAATAAAATACTAATCACAATGCAACAAAGTACCTAATGATTTTACTCAAACACAATATAATTGGTAATTTAATAAAATAGTACTGACCTTAGTATGACTACTTATATATACTACCTGAGTGTTGGGTGACGATATTAGCGTAATTATAACTGTACACCACTAACTAACTTGCTTGAAATCAATCCAGTTCTCCAGCAGTGAACTCATGAACCTCCATTCAGCGTGGAAGTCAGTCTCTATTCTTTTTCTTGAAAATAATCGCTGATCTTCTTAATTATATTTCATCCGGCTCGAAGGACCATGTGCGAGAATTATGGGTATTCTGATGAAAATCAATGACTGGATGCTCAATGCAAAATAGTTTTTTAATAATTTTCGGTGTGAACAATATATTTTACAGAAAACAAGTGAAGACAAGTGACAAATAGAAGTGTCATATTTTTTCATATAATTTAGGAAGCTTGCAAGAAGGTTTTATCTCCAACACTGCTTAATATATTTGGTTCGGGTGCAATCAGAAACTTTATTTCAAACTGGCTTTTGCCCGCGCGGCTTTGCTACCCTACACTACCTTACTCTACTCTACCCTACACAACAAATTATAATTTTTTTTCCATAAGAACCTTCTCCTCACAATAACGAACACAGCAAAAAAGAATTTGCGAAATTGGTCCAGCCGTTCACGCGTGATGGCGTGACCAAGGAAATAGGGATTCATATTTATATATATAGATAGACCAAAAACAAAAGTGAAGCTAAGTTGCGCGTTCCAAAGCGTAAATCTCTATGGAGAATAAAGTGCAAGAAACTCCATGGACACTCTTTTATATCATGTAATGAGTTACAAAAATCATGGTTACTTATATAAAATCATAATTATAACGTAAGTTAACTTATCATATTAAGTACTATGGTGGTTAACTGCTAGAAGATAAGATTTCGTCAGCATCTTTAGACATATCATAGCTTTCTCTTATGCAAGTTACAACATTCGACGTTTCTTATACCCCTCACCCTATTACAATGAAAATTGCCATAAACCTACAATGTCCACTCTAACGAGAAACTTGTCCAATAAGGTTGTTTATGTAACTTGTAAACTGGAGCAATTGCGGCATGGACTTACACCACCTGACTGCTAAGGACTTGAAGTTAAGACACTGCGCATTCTAGAGGCCATTCAGTCGTTTAGGAAGTAGACAGAGCTGCTGAATTGAAAGAGTTACCAGCTTTTCAGCTGGTAAAAGTCTGACACTTTCTATAGTTACACCCAGAGCGGGTGGAGTTGATGACATCTTGTGTAAAAAAAAGAATCAGACTGTACAGTTTTATCTTTTACTAGCTTTTGCCCACGGCTTCGCCCGTGTACATAAAATATTTATGCATATGTCACACAGGAATAAAGCAGTTTTCTATCGGTGAAAAAATTTTAGCAATCGGACCTGTACTTTCAGAGATTACCCCCTACATACAAAACTTACAGGTTCCCACTGCTTGGATTTAAGCATCTCTTTAGGAGAGTGAATAGGCTGTATCCACTACGCGGGCCCAGTGCAGATTAGTTGTATTTCACACATCTTTGAACTATTCTTTCTAGGATATGTATTACGTTATTAGATAGCATCTGTCTAGAGCTTTTGTTTGACTCTGTCTGCACACAACCTTAGGGCGGTCGGATAAAAGCAGTAATAGTTACTTAATTGTCCTATTACAGTACTGTCAGTATTCATATCAGGTGTATCATGATTTGGATCTTATTCATATGGAATAGATCGTATTAATGCTATTGCAGTTTTTGGAGCATTTCGAGTTTTGTGAAGATTCGTGCCTCAGATTTTGGGTGTATTTGGAGCATATGAAATCGTGATGTGAATTTTAAAATATGTATCGTAAACCAGTGGTCATATTTTAAATACTGCTTCTGTTTAAGGAGTTGACCAAATTCGTTTTATGAAATTATTATAAATGTTGTAAGAAAATTTGACTTTCTCAACTAAGTTATCATCAGGTTATCAAAATTAGCCTGAGAAGATTAATTGTTTTTTTTTCTAGATTTTTTTTGAAAAAAACTTGGTTTATTTATGTCTGTACTGTTTTTCTAGTTTCAATATATTTTATGCTGATAAACAAAGTTTCCTATTTTCAAGTATGATGCTCTATGCAGGTGTAAATAGTGGTTACATGCAATTAAAGCTGTTATTATCTAATAGAAATTCTTTTTCATCGTTTGGGCCAATGGAAAACATTACTCCATCTTTTACCAAGTGATTTCGATGGTGTAATAAAAGTTATTGATTTTCTTTCATCCATATCTAAATACGATCGCCAATTTCTTGAGAAATTGAAAGAAAGACTTGGAATGATTCGCTCACGAAGAGAAATGTACATTTTAGATACAGATCTATTACTTTTATGTCTTATACCGTTTTTGCGTCGATAGTAATTACAAAACGATGGTATTACGCAAGTTTAATTGAAGTTTTAAGTTGGAAAATAAACGATGTTGGGTTATTATACAGATCAATTACTTTACCTAGAGTAATTGAAATAGTTAATTGTAATTTCAATTTGATAGTAGTAAAATAATTAAAATAAATGGATCTGATTAACTGGATAATAAAACTAATATATCCCATAGTCATAAAACGATTAAAAAATCACAGAATAATCAAGGATATCATCATCGTCATTATCATTTCAGCCGATATACGTCCACTGTTGGACATAGGCCTCCCCCAAGTGTCAAGAATATCGTCTATCCCCAAACAATACAAGCATTTTAGTAAGTCAGGGATTGCATTTACAATTATCTGAGCACAGAATGTCAGAAGATTGGGAAACAAATCAGGAAAAAAAATCTAGACAAGCAAGTTCTCTAACAGGAAAATTTTACAAATCACGACGAACTAGGAGAGAAAAAGAATCAATATGGCATATCAAAAAAATATGTTTTCAAAAACTTATGCAACGAAACATGTCTTAAATGAAGGACGAGGACCATATTCGTACGAATTCTTTAAGAATTTCATAATAACGAATGATATGGGACATCAAGAAGATGCTACGCCTCATTTGTCGTGATTCAAGTTGTATGATTCACTTCATTTTTAATCTGTATTGAGTAAGTGTGGTGGCATCATACTTGACTAAGGTATTTGGTGTATATTTGTGGGAAAAGCCAAGAGAAGATTCTATAAAGCTTCTAACTTGGACAGTTTTAGGTTATATCGATTAGGATATTGATAAATTTATCTATTAGAGTATGTTGGAACATGAGTGATGATTGATAGTAGATCTTGGCTGTTAATCTAGTCGATTTTTGTAAGTAGTAGCGTATTTACTTTTAGAACAATATGATTACGATGCGAGGTGACAGATAGCAAGGTTTCAAGAATTATAAAAATTGTAATTATTATTATAATTATAAAAAATTATAAAAAAATATTAAATTATTAATTATAAATTATTATTACGATGCGAGGTGACAGATAGCAAGGTTAGTAATGTCTTTTTCTCAAAATGAAATCGAACGTATTCGAGGATCAAATTGACGTTGTTTGTTTCTTTAGCTTTACTTTACTGTTTATGGTATCGAAGTTTAGCATACTGAACTTCTTCGAAGCGTTGTGCTACAATTTTTGAGCTTGCTCATTTTTGATTTTTATTGTTAAAAAAGATTTTATGATTGGTAGATCTCGCTCAGTCTAGATAGTAAACAATAGATCGTGGGTCAAATGAAGTTGTTTGAAGCTAAAGACGACTGCTACGCCGGAGGTCCAATGGGGTTCGATTCCCACCCAAGACAAAAGTTTGTGTGATAAGCTTTAAGCGTTTTATGTCAGGGTGTAATTTATCTTTAATATATTAAATTTTTATTTAGAAATATATATGCAGGTTTATCAGTTGTCTAATACTCATAGCACGAGCTCAGTTTTGTTTGGGACTAGTTGGCATTGTGGAATATTATATTGTATTTATTCCATAATAATTTCGGTTGGGAGATAGATCTTTGAAAGATAGAATTAAATAAATGCAGAGGCAAAGGCATACCTAACTCTTAATGAAGACTTGGAAGACTTGAAAGTACCGGTATCAAAGATTCTATTAGATAAAGATGATCATTGACTCTATGATGGCATTATGGTTGTATTACTTCATGAAGTGATGTTCACAATCCGAGAAGAGGTTGTCGACCTAATGAAAACATATACATACATTCTATCCATGTAAATATATAGAAAGATGTGTTAACGGATGAGGTAAACCATAATTGTTATTATATATTCTCACATCAATACAATAATTTGTGATAATCTACACTAATATAATAAAGAGGTAAAGTTTGTTTTTATGTTTGTAGGAGGTAATCTCTGAAGATACTGGTCCGATTGCGAAATTTTTTTCACCGATAGAAAGCTGCTTTATTTCTGAGTAACATGATGATGAATCTGCGAGCAAAAGCGATTGATTTATATATTTTATACCTACATGTATATTGTATATATTCCCTTGCCAATTTTGGCTACGGTAACTGATTTCTGTTTCTGGGTTGTGTCATAAGTACATGCTCAGTTCATCCATTATGATGATAACAAAATATCATAAGTCTTTTGATGCAAAAGTTTTGTTTATTTGCAACGCGTGTTTAAGAATCTACAAAGTATACTGCGTATTATTTATTTATTGAGTTTCTCCATCGACATTATTGAATTAATCGATCATCATATTCATCAGTCTTCAATACCTTATTTTTTAACATCGCATAAAAATACGATGAAATGGCTCGCGCCACGCCATTTATCTTTCAAGTCAGATTAATTGAAATCCTTTTCAGTAAAACGAACGGTACTTAACAATAATAAGTGTGGGGGCAATATTAATATCCAATTTGCTCCAACCACATTTCAAATGGTTGTTCTGTCAAAATTTGATTAAACTATGTCCTGAATTTAGATTTGGTGTAGTTACAACAAGATTGCATAAAGTTTTGTCATAGATTAACTGGTAGGGCGTGATGTCTTGCGGTTAAACCTACTTAACTCCTTTGTTTACCGTTTTGTGGGTACCTTATTTATTTACTTTAGTGTGTAATGACAGCATCAGCGGACGGCATTTCCGTGGCCGAATTTTGAGCCAGCCAAGGAATTTAGCCAATTGTGCCATCGATACGAAGAAGAGCCAAGAAATTTAACAAATTTTGCCATCGATACATTAAGAAGAAGAAGATTTAGTGTGTTAGAAATAAAGCTTTATGATTTTTATCCTTAGTCAAATCTAGGGGTTCTGCACATAAGTTATAGGTATTTAACCAAAAGTTATCCTGCATTCAACTCTATTACCTTTGTTTAGTGCGTGAGCCTATCATTAATATTATTTGACATATTATTAATTAGTTATTGATAGGCTCACGCTTGAGCAACTATCTAATCTGATAGCAAGTAATTATGTGGTTGATGATGAAGCACGCTTGCCTAGAAGTAACTTATTCACTCTTGACTTAAACACCCCTACGTTGTAGATATCAGGAAATACTATATACTTTGGCATGAAATTCCACCTCTTAGCTGTACGTATCATCGCTATAATTTATGCCTGACCACATAAAAAAAATTCACTTGAATCCAGCGACGCGGCGCCAAGCCAAACCCTTTGAAGTTATCCTTTCTTTTGAGTGCTAGCAAAAATAAACTTAGATGTGGTCAGGTGGAAGTGTCTTTAATAGTACAGTGATTAAGTCTTAAAATCATCAAATAACCAGCTTAATGAATAGGGTCCTATTCGTGCTCCTTCTATTGCCCTTCGTGTTCTTGGGCTGCAAAAAGTCTTCTGAACAGAACAGAATGTTAAAGTGCCTGTTTTACATCAATATGACTGTAGTATTTCCAAAGCATATACACTTCACATATTCTACCCTTTCTCACGAAACACATTATCGTACATTACGAAGGCAAAATTATTTAAATAACCATAAATTATTCTGAATAGGTACTTAATAGCCATAAAGGACTTACTTCAGAGTTCAAGACAAAACTGTCACATTATCTGTGGCAAGTTTAGTAACCACGTTTGTTCATGTAACGGTAGGTTTTGTCACGAATTCCACCTATGTACTATAAGATATAATAAGCTTCGTGATCGCTATTTTTAGTTGACTAGAGCCTTAAGGTATTATCGTAATCCTAGTCTTGAAATCATCATGAATTTGGTGAGTAAGAGATGCAACTATGCAAGATGCATAGCACTATCTCGTACTCACATCGGATTCATGGTAGAGCATGCCGGCCCTGGTACAGGCCATGGTCCAAAGCGAGGAGAAATGACAGGCGTTCGCCTCCTTCTGCGAAGCGGTAATGTTACCGAAGAAGCGGCCGCACGTGTAAGGGAACGACCCTCACGAGTTTGCTCGATTTGCAGCCCCTGTATGAGTAGGTATGCGGACGGCAAACAATGGATAGCTCGCCATCTTGCCGTCTGGTAACCGTCCGGAATGAGTTCGAGCCGTCGACGGCGCGAGAGTGCGAGTTGTGCAAAAAAAATCCCAGGGCTCTCGAACCAAGGCAAACACGACCATTCGATCCGCTCAAAAGCGAGAGTAGTCATTGGATGATTTGCCCAACTAAAAAAATAAATAAAAAATTACTGAGCATGCTAATTCAATTATAGCAATTTCCGCTAAACTGCTGCTTTATAATGCTAAGGAATACTGAATAGAAGATACAGGTAGTTCTCAATATGATGGTATTAATTGACTTATCAGATTATCGTATATCAAATTCATAGTTAAGACATTACGATTTCTAAAATCGACACGTATAATTTTATCTTAACCGATACTATCGGAGAATTCTGCATAAGTGACTCAGGCAGGAAATTCTATAATTATGCATTGGTTTTTAGAGAAAAGACTCCGATATAAATTATGATACTGGACTGGAAAATATAACCATATAAGGGAAAATTGTGATTTCAATCGAAAATATTTTTGAAAACTAAAAGACGTGAACCACATTGCAAATTTAGTTCAAAATTCAGCCCGTAAGTGTGCCCATTATGTGTACACGGACCACAAAAAAAAAAAGCTAGAAGCGGCCCCAAAAAAAAAACTAGAAGCGTTCTCAAAAAAAGCTGAAGCGCGCGACAGCTTATGGCCGGAGAAATTTGAAGCGGCTTCCAGCTTTTTTTTGTGGCAGCACCGCCACACACGAGCCACAAAATAAGGCCGCCACAAAGAGAAACTTGAAGCGGCTTAAACTTAGAGGTTGAAATGGGTGTCTAAAGTTTATATGGAGAAACATATAACGCAGGCGAAGTCGCTGGCAGAAGCTAGTCTATACAAATGCTTTACCAGCGGATCAACAATTAATAATTTCGAAAGTTGAAGCCGACAAGTTCGCCAAGGATAATGTCTGTTTATTATAACAATAAGAACTTGCACGTCTTCCAACATATACTTATAAGATAAATACAAAATAATATATATCTGTATAGCCGTTTTATCTTCGTTAATGCAAGGGTTTCTGTCTGATGCGTGAGTGTGCAGTATCGAATCTCTACCGTCATTCCAATCCGTCTTATTTGAGATTTCTTTGATGACTTTTATTTTTTTTAATGAGTTCCAAGAAATAATATTGTGATTTGCGGTTCTGCAAGTCGAAATAACACGCAGTGAATACCTTTAGAATGTTGTTTTTGATATTATTGATAGGTTCGCGCTTGACCACTAACTCACCTGATGAAAAGCGATGATATAGTCGACGATGGAGCTCGCTTACCTGGAAGTAGCCTATTCAAATACAAATTCAATATACCAAAAAATAAATAAAATATCTGAAAAGAAAATCAATCGAAAAGCGAAATAAGGTTGTAATGGACGTCAGGGCCATATCGGACTTCCCCTTCTAAATTATTGGACCTTTAACGGCTTTCGCCGCAAAATCTTAAACTTAATCTTTGACCGAGGTAAAAGCCAGCCCTTGGGTCACGCGAAGTGTCAACTAAATTGTTTGAAATATTATGAAATCTTTAAAAAAAAATATTTTATGTAAATTTATTAAAGGCAATAAGAATTATATTTAGCACACACAACTACGTGCATATCAAAAAGCATTCATTCAACATTTATATTAAAAAAAAACTCAAGCGGCGTGTGTTCGTGATACCTCAACACAACAATATTATTACAAAGAAAATGTTTTATTTAAAAGTGGTTTGTTTCTATTTCATTGAGATTACTGTTCCGCGTCTGTTTATCACGCGTGTAGCTATCTGTGCAATTAATGGTAGTGCAAGGAAAACGATTTGAAGATAGAGAGTTACTGGATATGGCACTGACGATTTTTAGTTTCTGTCATTAAGGTATATACCGGACAGGTTTGCCTATACAGACAAACCTCTCAGATATACCCTAGCGTGTATAGTTTACCTTTAAAGTGGTAGATAGTATTTTCAAATTAAGAATAAGAAATAATTTGGTTATATGAGCCATGTGTAGCTTTAATGCATACGTTTGTAGTCCTCTAGCATGGACTACGGAAGTTTCTTAATCCGCTTTAGTACAAATTAACGTTTTAGCGATTGAGTAAGTTTTAAAATTCATATTAAGGACACTGTGCGATAGAGCCTAGATAACATGTCATTCTGTCATTGATAATAATTGTCAGACTCTAATGAGATTAAAAGAAAAGGTGTATCCCCAATATTTTCTGATTTCGAGAAACGGTTGACTGGGTTTTTTATACTTATCTATTAATTATAATAGTATACTTTTTCAACGTGCGAAGTTTTACTAGAGTTTATTAACCTTTTCAGAATTAACAAAAAGTATAAAAAAATGGTCTCTTTCAATTTAAAAATTTTTTTTTGAATATTTTATTTTTGTAAATGTTTTCGGTACTGTCTCATAATTTCTATGTTTTCCGGAATCTGCTAATTATTAGATTTAAGTTTCAAATTACTAAACAGATATACTATCCACAATTCCTATGCCACATCCAGCACATCAACTAACATCGACTAATCGTTGCTCCCCGGTCCGTCGCATCTCTCCGCTTTCCGCATCGCCCCAGCAAGGAATGCATTTTCACTGGCTCGTATCTCGATATCACTCTTCCGTAGTAAGATCTTAACGGTAGTTAACTCATGTGGTTACCGGCTGTTACTCTATTCGTGGTAGGAAGTTACTCTAACCGCGGGTGCGCGACAATCCAAGCTTTGATGATTTAATCTGAAGTTTCCCTTGGGTTTGCGTGTCATTGGCTTGTCTACTTTTACAAGTTTAACGTTAGACGAAAAGTTTATTTAAAAAAAGTATCGTATGGATATAAACAACACTTCTGCGAACCTAACCATGGCCAAAAGAGATGCCCTGGACGTATTACTGTAGTACCGTAGCAATGGGCAATATTGCATTTAATGATAAAGACCAGTCGACGGAGCTTAGTGTTTCACATCCGCCAAAGAGATGTCAGCAAAACCGAGTGGCCCTAGAACGCAAAAGGTAACTAAAACAAACACAGGTGTCAGTCGGCAAAAGACTGACACGCCCTTAAATTCTACCCTAGAGCAGAAGTCATTAAATCATTACTATCTCTATAAAAAAAAATGGGAGTAGACAACTTGTTTTCCTCCAGCGGGATTTGATCTCATTATAATGCTTATGTGTTTATTGTTCGATAAAACGTTTCAAGAGATATGTGTGTATTGTTGTTTTCATGTAACGAGAGTGATTGTGACTCAATGGCTTCGAATTGCGACTTACTTATCTTGAGGGTTGAAACTCAGGCGCTTCGCTTTATGTATGTAGGTACTTTATCTTCAACACTGCTCTCACAAAACATCGTGAACCACACTGGGGCCGTGTGATGAATTACGGACTATTCCTTCTCCAAAAGCAAAGCCATATGCCTATCATAAGAATAATTGGCCTTATAATGTTCTCACTTCTGGGACTCAGGTCTTCTATCTAGGAGAGGCAATGGACCAAGGACTAAAATGACCTTTTAGTAACTTCAGAGAACACACTGTATTTCCCATACTGTTATTTGGATTAACTAGCAAGTGACTAGTGAATGCACGTTGCCATTCACAAGATATTTAAATCTTTCAGTCGCCTTAAGCTGTGTGTGGTCCAGTTTCATTTGGATTAGCTAGCAGCAGGTGACTATTTTTTTTTCCACAACTCTACTTCATAATTATATTGTCAATAAGATTATATAAAAGTTTGTGGTAAGACCGAATATTGCATTGTTTTGTTTCATATTTGGCAGTGGGCAGGGCACACTGCTCGCAGAAGAGAGTCGTAATATTGGAAGGCCTTCTATAAGGTAGACGGATGATATGGTGACGGTCACTGGATTCGATGAATGCGAGACGTACAGGGGTGGTATTCTCTAAGAAAATAGCATTGAGCGCAGCGCCGAGTCGAGAGCGCAGTACATTGAATTAACAATCCAATGTAAAGGTTCATTGGATTGTTAATCCAATTTATGTACTTATTTAAATTTCGTTGCTGCCTCATTTGGGGGAGGCCTATGTCTAGTTTTAAAGGAATTTTTGATTGTAATTATGGTAACGATGACGTAAAAGATGCAAAAGTAGTATTGTTATCTAATTTGAAGCCAATATGTGTTTTATGAATGAACAACCTCAAAATAAAACAGATTATCGAAACCTAAAAAGTTAGCGTAAATAAGATATTTACATTATTTTTCCTGAGGTCAAGCGATAGAAGATAAAATTGAAGAACGTCCCATACTTACTTTTACTCATTAAACTAACGAAAGTTTCTTAAAACAACTTTAATTTTAAATGGAAATTAAGTATCTTGAACACCACAGCAATCATATTTAAATACACAATTTCCAATCTAAAGAAAATTGTAACCAATTACAGACGTCCATTCCAAGCGTCGCTATGGCCACCATAATGTTGTTTTAATTAAAACTAAACATGTACCGACGCCTGCGCATACGACTATTACGAAAGCGCCATCGGGCATTCTCGGGCACTCTCGGGTTACCTCGGCTCGAATTACCGAAGCCTGGGAGGCTGAATTATTGCATACAATTAATAAGACGTGAAATCCCTGATGTGTTCACGCGATAATGTTTTACTTGACACCCCTGTATTGCATGCAATTGCATTAAGGCTTTGATGCAATACTCATGCAATTAAATTAATCATATTAAGTATTACGGTTCCAGCAATGAAATAAGGTAGTGCTATTAATTTAGTGTAAGATATGGTAAAATATAGAGTAATTGTTTATAGAACCTGTCATTCTAGAATTTGGTATCGAGGTGATCGTGGTAAACTAAGTGTAGGCATAGAAATATATTGGTTGTTACGAAATTAAGCTATTTTATCTAATTAATTTTAGAGCTGAGTGCTCGTCGTGTAGCGAATTAAGTATAATATGAAATGTTACACATAGTTAAATTAGTATCGACAATTTTTTCACTTCAGTTTAGAAATGTTAAATCTCGTTCTTATACACGTAGTTTCGATGAGATAATTAATTACACGCACATTGATTAATTACATTTTTTTTTTGTAAGGTTCCATAGATTACAAACCATAGAGTTGTGCCTTATAGCTAAATACTGAGTGCGATAATGCTGCCCTCTATAATAAAAATGTAACTCAGGATTCCAATAGGAAATATCTACATCACGGTGATTTTCGAAAATGTCAAAAGTAAAAAGTACACGGTAGATATTTCTTTATTTTTTTAGTGTGTTCGTCCCATACCGTTACAAAACTCGCCTGTATGAAAGCCCTAAGGACCAAATTCCTTAGTCATCCTTATTTGTCTGTTCGATTAAATTAAATTCCAATCGTGTCATGCGTCAGTCGACCGGTAGTTAAAATATATCTAGATACCTATAGCATTAAGTTAAGAATGTGTGGCAAATTAAACGATTTTATAGATGTATCATAATTTTATACATTAAACACGTGCGCAGATTCCGATTAGAATAATCGATTTTAACCAAACCAAATCGATTACAAATATTAGAAACAGGATGAAATAAATGTTGATCAACCCAACACCGTGTCAATAACAACTACCTAATCCGAAGAGATTATTTACCCATGTCAAACACCCGGAAGATTAAAACAAGTATCTGACAGATAAAAAATAACCGGATCTCATTACAATTGTCATTTCAATGTAAGTTTTGTGGCAAAGGTATAAAAACTGTGGTGCCCACCAAAATGTTTCGCAACACGATTATGACCGTTGCGTATAAAGAGTATAAAGAATACACTCATTAGCTGCAATTAAAACGATTCCATAACTACGTACTCTCAGTTTTATTGCTTCCTATGTGAACGCAGCCGAAAGCACAATACGAGGTCAAACAGCCATGTATTATGGTCAATTGACTGTCAAGATTTTCAAGATTCAGTTCCGCCGGAAGCTAGGGCGGACGCACTAACCTTGCAACGTCGTCTTTGTTTATTTATTCTTTAACCAACACTTCTCTTTTCATAACAGTTGACAGATCTCGAACGCCTACTTCGGCAATACAAGGTCGGTTTAACCGGTTTAAAAAGTAGAGCTTTTATAAGATATCGTATTATGCAAAGATTTAGATTACGTTATAGATTTACCATTAATATTTTGTAGTGATGTGCGCTGTCAGTAAAACATGTGTTTATGTGTTAAGTTCGCAACCAATCATTACGAAGTTGAGTACGACTTTATTATCTTCTCTGCAATTATTTAGCTTAATTGTCTATAATTATGTTTAAACTTTTACGTTTAATGCTTACATTCAGGTACTATTAAGTTTAGTAACAGAATGTATTATGTATGTAAGTCGGGCTGATGTCCGCAACTCCACGTTCAAAGAAAGTATTTTGCGTATGTCTGACACAAGAAGATTATTTGATCCACCTTAGCTCCTGAAGGGAGATCTATCACACTTAGAATACCTAGGTTTTGGAAGTATTTTGCCGTATCTACAGTGATCTAGTTAGCTTAGAAGCACGTGAGTTGCTGTCTGTTCTCCTCCATGCACACTCTACTGAGTGAGGTATTTGTAACGCCTATGATAGAAAGGTGTATAATAAATGACCTGTGTTTAGTTGTAACTGCCGTAACTTTGCGCAGCAGAGATTCAGTCTGTCGTAAAGCCCTTTAGCTATGGGCGATCCATAGTTTGTTGTATTGGTCTCTAGTGCGTTTCTTTACCAGATTACATTAGGTATCCAAAAGGGAGTAGCAATGCTTTCAGATTTAAAAACTGCATTCTCGAAAACCTTCTGGTGAGTACATTCGCTGCATCATTACCTCAGGAATCGCTGTTCTTTGATCTATTTAATGTTTTGATACTCTATTGTATTTGCCAACCTGGTAAAGACGTTTGTAACACTCGTCTATTAGTTCAGAGAGACGTTTGTAACACTCGTCATAAGCAAAAGTATCCGTTGCCTTTTCAGAGAAGGAACATTCTACAACTTGTACGCAAGGTTTTGGTCAGCCGTCGAGTGTCATGTAATGACACCTTGATGTGGATATCGTGATTACGGCTCTGACACGTGTCACCTCACATCCACGTTCTCATTTCAATCAGTCCTAATTAATTGGACATTTATAAAGGTGTAACTCATCTGGGCAATCGTGTTGTCTGGTAATTTTATATTTAATTAAAGTGACCAGAGATTGAACACAAAAGATATTTTTCGTGATTATCGAATAGCATCACTGAGAATTTCCGAGTCATCGACGGTGCGTAGTGTTTTACGTGCCCCTCAATGAGATTCCTGGAAAGCCGGGCTTAAGGAAAACTTTTGACAAGGATACTCGTGGTCTCGGAGCGTAATAGGCAATTGAAGGAATATTAATGTGGTTTTTTTGTCATTAAACATTTGGCACGCTCACCCCTCCACCCTACAGCGGGAGAAGTCATTAAACAGTTAACAGTTTGAAAAAAAAAAAAATTAACCTTACTAATTAATCTCGATTTTACCCATAATCATATAACAGATCTAAAATACTTTATATCGTTGACTGGCCTGTTGGTCTTAGTGGTTAGTGGCCCTGACTGCTACACCGCAGGTCGTGGGTTCGATTCCCACTCAGGACAAATGTTTATGTGATGAGCATGACCATTTGTTCTGTGTCTGGTTGGAACTTATGTATAATATGTATGTATTTAGAAATATATAAGTATGTTTATCAGTTGTCTAGTACCCATAACATAAGCTCTGCTTAGCTTGGGACTAGACGGCGTTGTGTGATAGTTGTGGAATATTGTTATTACTATCACTAAAACTTTCTAAAGTATATTGCAAGACCGCAAGCCTTAAAATTCAATTAACTCAAACTAAATTAGATTTGTTTATGTCATACAAATTCGTATGCAAGCGGTCGCTGCGACAATGTTACGTCGGAAGGCCGACTACGAGCTGTCGTAAGGGCGTGCTCACAGAATGAAGAGTACCCGTACGTCCTACTTACTGAAATGTCAACATATTTGTTAAGTGTCAATGAAATGTTAATCAATTTGTTTTCTGTTACAGGTAATTATGGCAATCAATTAATGGAGACAAAACATGCATTTATTGAGAAGTAAATCGAGGTCACTGTAAGTCAACACTCATTAAGTGATAAGTAATTTATTTAATAACAATATACATTATATAGATTTTTTTTATATAAATTAATACATATAAAATATCAATTAATAAGCATAACTTAGATAATAAATAATCAAAAATAATGTATTGATTTGATATCTATCTACACAAAGCTGGAATTTTGAACACTTGCAGAATAGCAAAAAAGTTCGCGCAAAGAAAAAGATATTTCTTGTCATAACATTCATTCTTAATCTCTTTTATTTATAATTAAATACGCTTCATTGGCTTGGCATGGCCTGTTAAGCTTAAAACTAACTAAAAAAAACATCACGTTTTCACAAAATAATAATAGTAGTCAAGAAAGATAATAAATAATCAAAAGATTCCTCACAAAAATACCAATACAACAATAACTTATTGTTGTCAATTGACATCAAGAAACTCATCGACACTGTAAATTCTATTTGATTGTATTGTCTTCAAGAACTTTCTTTTTTTACAATTACTGTCCCACTGCTGGGTAAAAACCTCTTCTAGGTTCTTTCAGAAATTCTCCTCAAGGTCCTCAATCTTTTTAAATGCGTTGAAGATATTTTTAAGTAGAAATGCAACTTGTATGCGATCGAGCGAACGTATACATTAAGTATAATTATAGTAATTACATTCCAAAGAAGTAAACAAATTATCCGGAACGAAATTAAGATTCCGAACTACACTTTCTTGCAAAAAATAAACAGATGTCTTAAGACCATTTCTTGAAATGTAAATTTTCTGAGTCCTATATAATTTAGTCGTGTTGATCAAGTAATTTAAATGCGTGTACTTGCATGTTGGTATGCGGAAGTCCAGTTGCTAATGACTTCTTGGACCAGCCTTGGACATGCGAAGGTCGAATACTGGTTCCATCCCTAGCCTTTCACTAGGTAGCTGATTGATGCAATTCAGCAGGATTTATAGGTCCACTTTAGCTCACGAACAGACTGCGCGTGCCTAAGTAATTTTTATTGGCAGTAAAATTGAGTTGGTCATTGGATTAATTGAATTTTGTCATTGCAATTAAATAATAATTAAAAACCGTATATGGAACATATTATTATAATTAGTACTACATTCTGTGCTCATTTGATAGTATAAAATTGACTTTTTTTAAAATGAGCATCACGGTCAGACGGTCTTCATACTAATATTATCATAATAGACTAATATTGTAAAATCAAAAATTGTGTATGTATTTGTGCATGTGTGTTCATCAAGCTCCTTCCCGCTCAAAAAGCTGAATTTGAATGGAATTTGGCACACGAGTAGCAGTGCCGTAACTAAGGCGATTCCAGTTACGCCCAGGTACAGGGCGCAGTCCCTGAAGGGGCTCAAACATTTTAAATCTAGTCCTTTTTGTTTTTGTTGTACTTTATTTTAAGGGCGCTGTCATAGAAGCTCACACCGGGCGTATAAAGGGCTTGTTATGGCAGTGATGGGTAGACCGTGTCTTGGAATAGCACACAGAATATTTGTCATCCCAGTAGTATGTTTCTTTGGTATAATTTTCAACTTTCATGCAAGCGAAGCCTGTAGCAGAAGCTAGTCAAATATACAAGGTTATATAAACCAGCTTCATCAGATTACGGGAAATTTAAAAAACTAAATGTAATTTTTAATTTTAAGTTAAACAACTGGAAAAAATACGATTTCCGACGACAGTAATTCCAATGTGTTAGGTAAAGTACCACTACATAGGTTAAACTTGATTCAAGCTACAGGCATTTACATCAAGGTAAGGCAGTATTACTTAGTTCCTTGCATAATCCAACGACTGCAGTACCTACCGACTGTGCCTACATGAATTCGTGTCAAAGTGTCAATAGGACTGTGTCTAGGGTTGCCGTCTATAATATTGTTAATAACAGTATTATACTGTTTTTCACTACATTATACTTTTTACTGTTGAATAAAAATAAAGTATACAAAGTACTGTTTTCAGCATCAAAACGCTTTACTACTCGTGTTTAGTTTTTTTTTTTCATTTTGCAGTTTTAGAACGAATCAAATGAGGTCCTCGTTTACTTTAATTTAAGGTGAGGCGTATGAAGTTTTAAAAAAGGCTGTAAATTAATTAGTGGTGCGAGGAGTTCTTAAAACTATGTATTTAAAATAACTGTTTAATATTCTTCTCAGATAAAAAATACATTATTTCTTGTAAAAAAAGGTGCTGGATGGTCACCCAAACGGCGATGGAAAGGGCTATACTTGGAGTTTCCTTGCGTGATCACATCAGAAATGAAAATATATGCAGGAGAACAAAGGTAACCGACATAGTTCGAAGAATCACCAAACTTAAGTGGCAATAAGCAGGGCACATTGCATGCAGAATAGATTTTCGATGGGGTCGTAAGGTTTTGGAGTGGCCTCCAACAAGATGGACCGATGACCTGGTCAGATTCGCGGGAATCCGAATCTAGATGCGTGACGCACAGGACCGGTCATTGTGGGGACGGTTGGGCCAGGCCTATGTCCAACAGTGGACGTCTTTCAGCTGATATGATGATGATGAAAAAAAGTTGGCAACCCTAACTGTGTCAGACAGAAAATTGCAATTTACCTTAAATGTTTATTTGAGTCTTTAACAATTCCTTTACTTGATTTCTGACCTTTAAATTTATCTATTTAGGCAGTAGTTAAGTAGTAAAGTAATTATTAAGTGATAATTTAAATAGCCATCTGTTCTGCGAGCAATCAGGTGCCCTTTCCATTGCCACTTAATTTGCGATTCTTTGGGCTATGTCGGTAACCTCGGTTCTCCTGCTGATAGTCAAAAGGTTTTGGAGTAACGACCGCATACCAGGCATTGGAAGGCCCCTCAAAAGGTGGACCGATGGCCTGATGAGGGTGGCGCGAATCTGATGGATGCGAGATACATCTCGCATCCATCAGATTCGTCAGCTGTCTTTATGGCGCCACTTCGGTGAAGCCTATGTCAAACCGACCGTCTATCGGCTGAAATGATAATAAAACAAAAAATACCTGGCTACTTGAAATAGCTCCAACTTTAATCCATTTGCCCCTGTCCTGTAATTCTATTACTCATAATGTCTGGTTCTAAATGTCAAATGATGGAAATCTGATAAAATGAATAGTCCATCTGGTCTTTACAGATTAAATCGTTCGGTAAATGAATTGCGCCACTTTAATATATTAGAACAATGTTACATTGTCGTTTCTTTTACTAAAATGACTTTGTTAATTCTTGCACCTGCTTAATTATTACTGTATCAAATGATAAAGAACACTGAGCTTTATTCTTACAATAATAATAAAAAAATGTAGATAATATACTAAACTGTAAATAAATACGTATATTTTATTTGAAGAAGCAAATTATCAAACAACCCCAAATAGTCTGGGTGAGATGGTCCTTCCACCATCTCCTCAGTGGTGACGATTGTTTATAAAAAAATTAGGAAATTTTCCCTGTCTTATTTCCATTCCTTTTGAATTTGGGCAAATATGGACTAGTTCTATCTGAATTTCAGCATCTTAGCTCGTTAATTTCATAACCATAAAAACGCTGCTGTACCATAATTTTAAACTTAGTGAAGAACGAGGTACTATTTCCTCCTCCATGTGTTGTTTATTTTCCATTTTTAGGCTCGTTACTCGTTAGGCTGGTCAATTTTTTGCCATGATGTTCTTTCTTCGGCTATTTTGATGACGTGGCAGACTGTGATCTTTAGTGTGGAACACATTTGTTCTGAACGTATTGGACTTCTGCTTTCGGGTCTTTTTCCATTTATTTTCGCCGTAAGCTTAATAGCTAGCTTTAATAGCTTTTACAGATGATCGCCTCGTTTCCTGGTAATACTGCCAAATTATGGAATCGCTGGTCCAATGTTCTGTCTGGTGAATTCCAAACATTTTGCTCCAATGGTGTTGCACTAACAACTTTATTATCCTTTAAGTCAGAAATTGCCTTTCATCCTTGCAACTACTAACGAAGCCTACAAATTATTCCAGAGTCCAGTGTCATTAACTTGTGAGCCATATTCTTGCGTTAAAAGTGAAGGAGTTTTGCGGTCACACTGTTTCCCAGGCGGCTTGGTTTCCGCGTGGTAACCAGCCCTTACAAGGCGTGGCTCGAGGTCGCCTAGTCCGCTCACTTGCGACTAGCCCAGTTTTAATGATACTGTATAAAACGCGTCGTTTGGAAAATTCTCTTGTATCTACATACATGTGCTGGTAGATATGAGCGCTTGTGAGCGCTTATATATATTTATGTCATAAAAATATAACTAACATATTAAAAAAGGTTAGGCCATATGAAAATTTATTTCTTTCTTTTTCCAACCATGAAATAATAACCGGAACGGAAGCTTATAAATCAAGGATCATACACCATCCTAGTGTCCTTGCAAAACATCTAATGAGCGACCCAATATTGCCATGAAGGCTAAAATCGAAAAATCCACAGGATCTTATTGTGTGACTGAGATAAAGTGGACTTCATCGTTATTGGACTTGTATCATGTCAGCCTCAACAAATACCAAACTTGCTGAATATCGTTTTGGATAAATTGCTATAAATAATGTACTAAAAAAAGGGTTAGATAGAGCACCTAAGTTTTTCTTGGTATTGACCATTCTAAGGCAGGTCGCCTGTTTGAGACAAAAATCACTATTTTTTTTTCCAAAATTTAGTCTAAGGCAAAGGGCAATTGAAGGACCGACTGAGGACTCAAGGGCGACTCGAGGACTGGAGGAAGGGGTAATAGTCTGAGATTCCTTTCCACTTCACTCAGACCGAAAGAATTCATTTGATGATTTCCCGCGAAAAAATCATAGTACTAGTATACATATAGATTTGTAGACTTGCTACTAAATCTATTAATTGTCGGTCATTGCAGTGAATGCTTAGGACTAAATTAAACTAACTTACTTAATAGGTCATGTTTCTCGTTAATCGTAACTGCAAAGGCCGCGGTACAGATCTGATAGATCTAAGAAAATTGTCCACGTTTGGCATTATAAACTGGCCTTCAAAGCTGCCGATTAATTAAATTCCTGGGCTTGTTAATTTAAATTGGTCTGTATTAAGACAACCTGTCTACATTAATAATATGTTCCACAACTTTCACACTACATCCATCTAGTCTCAAACTAAGCTAATTATGAGTGTTAGACAACTTACTTGTATATTTCTAAATACATATGCATTATTACCACCCAGACACAGAACAAATGATCGTGTTCGTCATAAAACATTTGTCTTGGGTGGGAATTGTAACCACAATCTCCGGTATAGTCAGGGCCATAGAAAAATGTATGTTTTGGTGTCTTTGAAATTATTTTGTGATCACGATGTCCTTTTTCTATGAGAACACGGTGTCATCTATGTGTCAGATTATCAAGTCGCACCTGTTTGTGGGTGTCTTGAAGCTCCATTCACTCTTACTTTGTCAGGCTTTGAGGCTTTCACCAGTGGCGTAATTATAACGTCTGAGGCCCTTGGCAAGTTCATTGGACGGGGCCTCGGAAAAATCGTCACATTGTGATTTCATTTTAATACATTTTGTAAAATAAATTGGGTTACCTCTTCTGAGCTCACGGCCTCTCGAACCAGTGACCCCAATCGTACGGCTTTGCTAGTTTAGTTTTAGCCTTTTTGCTAACCTTGCTATCCTTTAGTTCCGCCACTGACTCTCCTTTACTGCACCCACAAACACAAATTGTCACTTAGCCATTAGCAAATTCATATGATCTTTAACACAATTTTTTAACGGATTGTCCAAAACTAAAGAAAAATGCCTTGCATAATAAACGACGTCCTATGACACTTCCGACAAACGGTAATTGTTAAATTTTATGTAAGTAGGTGATGCGTGTGCGCATGATATAACTTGATTACCTAATGTTCACTACAATATGTTATATTGTTAGAGATGTGATGGACAGCCGTAATCTTAGCTTTGTTATTATTTTCTGCACCTTGTTATGCTTGTTCGCATAATTTTGCTGGTAGGATGATAAATTGGTCTAGAATCTGGTTAGTAGGAAGATGAAAGATTACATAGTGTTCCTAATAGAACGTGACATCATGCCTCGTGGTAGATTCCAGAGGGAAAGCCCAGCAACATGGCATATACACAAAAAGTTTTGGCAACGCATTCTTTTTCCTAAAAGCTAAGGAGTGGCATTTCCTGCCGGATTCTGTTTTACCTGATAGCTTCATCTTCTTCTCTTCTCGATCTTTAAGTCAGGACTTAGAAAAGGTTACTATAAGACAAGTATGCTCCAACGTCAGCCGCATCGTCGCTTAACATTAGGTAAGATAGTTGTCAAACGCGAGCCTGTCAATAATATTTTACGTATTTCTGCTGAAAAGAGAGCATAATCTAACCAGACGGGGGTTGTGTCTGGTCTAGGCAACTACCAGATAGTTGATTTCAGATTACTCAGATTGATCAAGATCTAAAGAAGAAAGAGAACTCTGAGACCGCGCCGCATGATAGTTCTTATCACACAATATATTAAGAATACAGATTCGCCGACCTAGGATACGAAACCAGGACTCTAAGCTTACTAGGAGTATTTGCAGTAACTATACCAACGAGGCAATGAATGATTAAGAAAAAAAAATGTAGTCCTTTGAAATTTTCGTGTACGAATATAATTAATTTTAAATAGACTTCGACAATATTTGACAACAAAGAAAATTATTGCAACATAGTACTGACAACGAAAAAATATAAAAGATATATTCCAAAAACACATTGTTACATACAGTCATTTGAAATTGAATCCACGACCTTGTCAAATAAACATACTAGAAACGAAAACGAGCTCATTTTGATAATGACAGACCGAACTAACAAGTGCAATATTTCGAAATGTTTGCAATACGAAATTATACTCAATGACACAAGAACTAGGTGTATTATTAACTGACCCAATCATGATGGTGATGAAAATTGACCAAGAAAAGGATATGTACAAAGATTATTTTTCTGTACTGTTGATAAGCTCGCACAAAGATCTTACAGCTACTAGACGTCTAATATCAGGTGATGCATGTCTGTCAACACATATGACTTATAGATCTGATGTAGGTCGCGGTGAGCGAACAATCAGAACGTAGTACCTCGCTCCCCCATACCTCGGTTAGTTGACAGAACTTTTGGTGCACTAGGTCAAGCATGAGGCGTCTAGTAGTTGGCAAGTCGGTGGGCTCACACTTGACTACTATATCACTAGAAGAAAAGCGATAGATATCAGGAAAACCATAGATGTCAGTAAAATCGTAGGGGTCAGTACATCGCAGACCATCCTCTTTTTAGTTTAAGTTTTTATGGTCTGTCCTAGTAGTCGGTAGACATAGCTGTCAGTGATAAAACCGCAATTAATAATAATAATATTCCACAACCACCACACAACGCCATCTAATCTCATGCTTAGCTAAGCTTGTGTTATTATTATACTCAAAGTTTTTTTTTTGTGAAATTTTGTTACAATTTTGGTGTATAATAAAGTTTATTCTCTCAATATTATTTTTTGACTTCTACTATCCTACCTACGTACACAATCTATTATTTCAAGACAATGATAGCTCAGTAGTCAAGGTACTATCATTGAATCAGACCATAAATGCCCATTTTAAGATTTAATTTAAGGTAACCAAAGAATATATTATCAAAACAGCAGACACTAATGAGGCAAGCTTCCTACAAGTTTTCTCAGTAGCACTCATACGTGAAATGAAGTATAAAATGTTTGAATATATAATTATAAATATGAAAGGGCCGCAAGATTAATCTCACTGATATTTCGATTATCATACAGATATTAATTACAGTCAGAGAAATGGAAAGTAATATCGTTATAATATAGCGTTTATAAATATGACTTTCTTATAAGAAATTACTACCTTTTATATCCATGATTATAATATCTATTATTGTCTTCAGCATGGAAATGGGATGAATGAGACTATTTTTGATAGAATACTTAATGAAAGCCAATAACATTTTGAATAATGTTTTAATGTTTATGTTTGATTGAAGCTTTATTTTAAAACAAGTATCTTAAACTACATTGTGTGATTGAATTAGAAATGAAGATATCCGCAGGAGAACCAAGGTTACCGATATAGTCCAAAGAATCGGAAGACATGGCAATGAATATTGCTCGCAGAATAGATGGTTGTCTATGGGGATGATAAGTTCTGGAGTGCAAATGGCGTATCGGAATATGCATCGTTGGAAGGCCTCCCACTGGATCGATGTAACGGAGCGGGTGACGGAAATCTGATGAATGTAAGACGCACAGGGTCGGTCATTGTGGCGAAACTTGGGAGAAGCCTATGTCTAGCAGTAGCAGTAGCAAAGTCCTTCGACTAAAATGAAGATGATGATGAAACTGCATAGAAAATCAAAGTCCAACAGTTCCCGATTCCTATCATAAGACAAATTAATGAATATTTCTATAAATGGTAATTGATAAATATAACATGAAGTTCATGATCGGAAGTCACATAACGCGGCTAAATTTTAAAGCCCTCGATTACCTCAGACGTACCATCTGCTTGGGTATTACAACATTGGTCGGCTTACCTCGATGACGTAGCCAACTTTCACCTTCTGCGAGACATTTGCCCAGCGGCATTGAACTTGGTGCCATATTGTATAATGTTTATGTTATGACGTCAGGCCGATGCTCAATAGATGGAAGCTAAAAATAGAAACTAATGCAGTTGGACAGGTTTGGAAATGAGGGAAAAGTTTTAGATGAAGTATGCGGAAAATTTTCTTTTATCTGTATACTGTCTTCTATTGATACAAACTGTTTCTTTACTAGCATAAGGTATACCATCCAAACTAATATTATAAATGCAAAAGTAACTCTGTCTGTCTGTCTGTCTGTCTTTGCTTCACGCCTAAACTACTGAACCTATTTGTGTGAAATTTGGTACAGACATAGTTTGGAACTTGAGAAAGGACATAGGATAGTTTTTATTACAAAAAATAAAATAAAAAATAAAATTTATTCCGGACATACAGCGCCATCTATTGGTCAAGAGTCGGCATCAATTCAGTACTGAAAATTCATCGGAAAAATGTAAATAAATAGTAAAAGTCACTATTCCACGCGAACGAAGTCGCGGGCAAAAGCTAGTATAATATATGTTTCAAATTGCTAATTTCTTTTTTGTTATTATTGATAGGCTTGCATTTGGCCACTAACTCACCAGATGTTAAGCGATGATGTGTTCGATAGAATACGTTTGCCGAGGAACAATTTATGCACTCTTGACTTACAGACCCCCTAATATAGAGTACACAAGTAGAGATTGATACAAAAATAATTGGGTTTTCCTAAAAACCACTTATTCGCACATGGTTCCCAGCGCAATCAAACAAGTACTCAAATAGACGCCATTAAAATAAGTCTTGAATGAATTTAATTTGGCAACATGCAAACCCTTATAAGGCATATTTAATTTAAGTAACCCAAAACTAGGCGATATAAAAACGAATCATATATATTCCAATGAAGTCAGTACTTCGACAGTGAAGGAATGTCGTCGCATACCGAAAGGTACCGTGTAAACGGTGATGTTTCTTAAATAAGAGTTACTTTGCTTAAATAATGTTAAAAGTTAAAGTTTTTGTACAGAGCTAATGTTGATTATTTCGGTTGACCTATCAAATGAGGTTATACTAGTAACGTTACTAGTATCCCTGACTCCCGTCGCTTGGGGTGTCTTCTGACACGTACCAACGGAAATCGTGCTTAACCCATTGGCATAGTCCACCAGCTGGTGCCATAAAAGAACCAGAAATGCTGTAAGAACCTCAATCCAATATTATTTATTTTTGTACGTACCGGAAAATCAGTAAAAGATAAAAATAGATTGTATGTATGAGAACAAAGGTATTACTTATTTCTGTAAAAATTTCTTCCCGCAAGGAGAAATTAAAAAGAAACGAATACAATAGTGTGTCAAAATAGGAGGAGAAGAATTGTGAATATCGCTTGCGAAAGTGCTCTCTCATAATAATTACTATTTTAATTCACTTTTGCTTACCAGACAGAGGATTACGAATGATCTAATTATAAAAATTTGGCAGTTAAGACGTTGGCATTCATGTGCATAAATAATGCTTTATTATTCACTTAACAAATTCACACGGACCATAAACTTCTCAGGCTACCGCTGCAAAATAAAACTGTCAAAACCAAAATCATTAAGCGGCTTTGTAAAAAAAATAGTATATTTAAACATTTCAGATATTTTATTTGATGAATTTCTGAAATTCGAAATACACATACTGTATATTTTTATAAGTTAGGTTTAGTATAAATAGTTTCTTCACAAACTGTTTTTTCTAAAGTAGCCAAAACTATTTTCAGACTTAATAAATTGTCATGCTGTATTTATAACTTGTCTTCACAGATTATATAAAACAAAATTTCATTTCTTGCAAAAAAATAATAATTCCAATATAAATGGGAAAAAGCTCTATGAAAAATACTTGAGGTCATTTTAAATTTCGGACGTTGCAACACCCGAAATGCATGATGCATTCAGTCAGAAAGCTGAAGCAATACTTAAGGTCTCAATTAACATAAATATACATAAAATACACGTAGCGTAGCATTTTTCATTGCATGTAATCGGAGCACTATCCTTCAGAAAAAAATGACTTGGCAAAATTACGTGACTTACAAAATTAACAGCGGAACAAATTTTGCAATTGGACCTTCAATAAAATGTTCTGGTTCAAAGTATTTTACATATACTATATTAACACTGTCTGATTTCACTTTGCTACAGTTTCAGTATTCATTTCATTTTAGTGCAATTTGACATGCACGTCACATTCGTATTTTTCTAGACTAGACTTGAAAGTAAACGCTAAGGTCAGATACTAGATCAAAAATATTAATAGTTTACCTTGACAAATATTAGAATATTGTTACTGTTGGAGCTGTCAGAATAAATTTGAAATGTCGTGTTCCTAGATTTAGTTTATTGAAACTTGAATTCATATTTTACTTAGTCAATTTTGCAGCTTCAGCAGAACGAAATTTAAAAGAAATAAACATGACTTTACTTAATTTGTCAATTGCAAAAAATATAAGGAAAATTTTAATTATCACCGTCTCCTAAATCGCCATCTTCTAAATTAAGAGCATCGAGCAAACAATTTCATGGAAACAAAAGTTGAACTATTATCCAATGCTGAGCCGCTGGTGTGTTAAATTGTAAAGTAAATTACATTTTCATTAATTTAGAAACACTGGCAGGAGACAAAGTTAGCAGTTCAGCACCTGTATTATACAACCGACACCTTTTAACGATCCATTGTCTTACAAGAGCGGAAATTATTATTTAGTTCCGCTTCCAACACTAGTGGATCTTACAACATCAATTAAGCCTCATCTTTGGTTCATTTTGGGTTCACTATTGTATGTTAAGCGTTGATAGGGTCGGCTCCATTCGTTGCTATTCACCCGTCCAAGGTTTAGACGCATGGCCTCAGCTTCCTCCGTTATTCTTCATGCGGACAGTACAATGCGTTTACGTGAACCATTGTTGGCGTCGTCTCTGCTGCGAACAATTGCGAGATCTATCTCAATGACATCTGACTTTAGCGATTCGTCTAGCATGTCGCCTGTAGGCCGTACAACCGTGTGTTATACACGACAGACAGACATTGGACTGATCGCCTTGAGATCGAATCAAGTTAATCCCTTTGAGCTTTTATTGATTCGCTTTCATTTTACGATAGGGGCTCGTATCTCGTATGTAACCTTGTTTATTTTGCTGTCTTTGTTTCCTTCTCTTAAAACCTTGAATACTGATCGATTCCAATAAAAAATCTATTCTATTTTCGTTGTCTGTTTTGAGATCGGGCTCCAATAAAACATTCTATATTGTCATCACAAAGACAGTACTTAGTCGCGGCAATTTAGTTTTCGATATAAATCGAATGGTTTGCCTTGAAACTGATCCTTTAATTGCATCCGTAATATCAATATAGGTAATATATCCTCTATTATCGATCGTTGTAAATTATCCTAAAACAGTATCTTGTTCTGAATCTTGCGAAGCTGTCATGTGTGCGTTGAATAATTCAGTGTAGCCTACATATGGTATTTGTTTAACTTTTTTGTTTCTTAAATATCACCGTTAAGGAATGCGCATACTTGAGTATTGTAGCGGTAACAATACGCGAGTGTATGAAGCCTTGAACATCGCCTCTGAGCATAGTTTCGTAGTGATTCGGAAGAGAATTTGCATTTGAAATGTCCTTGCCTAATTTAAGCTTCGTCATCTTTTTGGTTTGTTTAAATTGGTCTTAGGAAATCTATTGGATTCGGCGTTTTTGACTAGATTATTCAGCAATAAATAGAATCATGATCTCAAATTGTTGGTATCCGCTTTCCGAGTTTTGTAACCTTCAAGTAATTGCCTATATATCATTTTGTTTAGTTTTCTTGTGGTTAGGTTAAATACTTATTGTGTATATTATTATCCTGCTAAACTTGACACTAAACTTAGTTTCAATCCCGTTACAGACTAAAAATGTCCTTTTGCATTCAAGCCACGAATTCGACCTTTTCAAACAATGACGTTCGCCAAATGTGATGAAGGCAAATACTTTAGCTGCGGTTAGATAAAACACGTCGATAGCGGTTTACGGCCAACCCTTTCCTAACTGTAGTTTACAGATTGTGCCAACGACTTGATTTATAACTAACTCATTAGCGATTGACCGATGAACGTGTGATCTATGATTGCTTTAATGTAACATGCGTAGATTAAGGGCACGTTACTTCAAAGCTTCATCATGCATCTAAATGTTACCCAACTTTGTTCGAGTGAACTTTCAGTCTAGTTCAGCGTTAAAAGATAATTGTGTTGAGCGTTGCAAAACATTAACAATGAACTTTTTAAATGTTGGAATAAATGCAGTTAAAGATGACAATAGCCTTATAAATTAACTGCAGTGCTCTCACGTGCTCTTAAATCGATCCATTTTGTGATCTAAGCTGAACTGTTAAAAAGATGGAGCTATTCAGGGTGTATAGTTCCATCCTTCTTTCTTGCTTGCACCACTGAAATTTTAACACGTCACTGTAAGACCCTTAACGACAAATATGCTGCAACTGTTGTCTTGTCACATTCAGCATCGCATATTGACAATGACATGATTGTGAACACAAGAAGCTCGGCTTGAGACGAGACAAGATGTTAAATTAAAGAGACAAGACTCGTGCAAGATAAATATTTTAGTGATGTTCAATATAGGCGACAAGACCCCAATATATTGGATACAAGTTTTCACGCTATATAGGACATGATCAGATACATAAACTTCACTTACAATTTTTAATTGAATAACCGACTTTAAGCAATGTTAAGGCAAAGAATCCAATTAATAAAGATCGGTAAAAGTCAGCTACTGTCATTTGAGTCTCGCCAGAACATTACAATGAAATTTAATTTCACGATTGTCCTTTTTAATATAGTCGTTTACTGATAAATGGCCATGCATCTCAGTATGACTCTTTTCTTCTTCGATTTAAGCATTGTTATGAAATTTCTGAGTGAATTTATTACTGAGTGACACGTTTCCATAGTAATAAGGCCTGACGGTTATGGTTTTTGTAATGGTCAATGTTATTTTGCGTAAACTTGTTGATTTCATGACCGAGAGGTTTTTTTTTTACTTTTAAAGGTTGCTAATGAGGTGAAGAACGATGGCTGATGAAGGATTTTGTATTTATTGGATGCGGTTTAATCTTTGAAGGACTTCTAGATTATAAGTCAATATTTTTATGTAGGAAATACCTGGCATAAGAAAAGGTAGGCCTGTACCCAGTTCGGGTGGCTCTAGGTGTCAATGGTGATAATGATTCTTATAATGGATTTTTATAATCTTCCCTTGATCTGTTTTAGCCTCTAACTAATAATTAATTTACTTTGTTCCAGGTAAATATCCCTAGAATTTCCAAGCAGCGTGAATTAAACTATTACAGGAACACCAATAAATAGATCTAATAAGTAAGTAAGAACTTGTTTTACGTGTCGGTGCAATAATTGTGAAGCAATTAAATGGCCGCTAGGCAAATTACTAGCTTGATCACCTAGAACTATGTACTGCACATTATACATTCTGTATTGCATTAGATACATACCTTACAGGAGGCAGTTACGTAAGATATAGAAGTATGTGTAACAGTGTAAATGAAATTGGAGCCCAAAGTCAGTTGACAGAAGATGAGGTTAATAAGTATAATCATGAAAAATAGATTCAAAGAAAGTTGGAAAAGAACCTGTAGAGATAAGTTACAATATATTAGTATTCAATGGTCTTCACCAAATCAGCTGAAAGACATGCCTTTGTCTAGCAGTGAAGTGAGAAAGGCTGGTAGCAACCAGTAAGAAAAGTTATGTAAGCACTAAACTTAGAGGTCAAACCAATACGTAATTTTATAAATATAACGCTGCGCCGCTACAGTGGACCACAGCAAACTGTACCACGCAATGAAGCGCTGCGAACATCTCATGATTAAATCGTACTCACATAACAATAGTTACAATCGATAAAAAGTGCAACAAGTGATCATTACATCAGCCCACCTAATAACTCGATTGCAGTAATCGTTCACTTTCACTCGATCGATGATTCGATGCATCGGCGCCGGCGCAATCAAAGGTCGACCGACCGAGACCATTTCTTTAAAGATTCGACAGATAGTTTCGATATGTTGAGCAACTCGATCGATGAAATGGAGGATACAATATTAACTGGTTCATCAATGTTGTTACATTATGTATTATTTCCTTAACTGTGTTTGTAAGGTGACAAAATGTTTGTTACATATAACCGAGTAAACATTATTAAAAAGCATTGTTATACAACGTGGCAATGCTGCCAGTCTTTTCATCGACAGCGATGTGGAGAAATTTTATGACGCCATTTTTTTTTTTCAATTTGTCATTGGAGATGCATTGACTAGCATGAAATGGATGAAAAGAAAAATATAAACAAAAATGACACGATAAAATAAGGTATAAACAATTAAAAAACCGTAACCAAAATAGTAAGTGAACTTGATTTACACAATCAATAAAAACCTCAAACATCAAACAATATTTGTTTCCACATAAGAACGAAACAAACAAACGAAAGCGAAATTAACAGAAGCAAGAACACAATCAATCAGAAACACAGCCATAGAAAATAGAAAGCGATATAGCTTCGAAGAGGTCGCTAATGCACGCGACCTCTGCGCGCTCGCAGCCTCGACCTTGTCGGTCATTAGAGTTGCGACATCGAGTACTGTAAGAGCAACCCTATTACCTAATGTCGATGTCGCTGGAATCGATTACGTAGAATCTTCGACCTGAGATCTGTGTACAAGGTTGTGAGGTTTATGGGTTTTCTAGACGATAGGCACCTGTCTAAGCATTTTGTGTCATTTATTTCGTCAATAGTTGGTTTTGGTTTTAGTTTTGGGTTTTTCGGTCTCGTAAGGTAAATTAAAAAAAGCAAAAAGCTTCGACATATTTGAATATGTAATTATTTTCACTCTTAATCAGTTAATTAATCATACAAGAAATACACTTCGATTTGATAGGATTAATTCGAAACATTGTCAGTACAAATTACTTTCGATCCACTAACAATGTAATTTTCCATCAAGAATCATTAGTCACATTGACACAAAGTGTTTCAATCCGACCTTGCTCGTAAAACTCGCCGTAAATGGTAAACGAGACCTCAGTGGTTGATCGATTGATATATCTATTATTATAAATATAAATTCCAATGCTTTTGCAATATAGAACAATGTCTCGGTAACTAGTCTCTTGATTAAGAACAACCTCTAATCTCGAAACAATCGAGTGAGCAGTCAATATCGATTAAATGCCATCAGTTACGTTTAATCGATTACTCGGTTGATATCTGCCACAGATGCAATAAATTATGCTTTAGTAATTGGAGTGCTTAAGTTTTGATTAATTTTCAAAATCGACGATTTCCTGTTCAAGTTTGATATTTATCATAAAAACAGGTTACCCATGATATAAGAGTAACTGAAGTTACAACATAAACTCCATTAAATCTGGTGCTTATAACAAAATATTCATCACACGTTCGATAGACGTCAAATCTTCTTAAAAATTAAAGCTCATGCACGCTATTATCATCATTGTTTAAATTTACATTAAGTGCATATTCCTGTGAAATTATTTTGATAAATTTATTCGGAGAATTTAACCGTGCTCCGTTCTCAATATACATATATGTAACACTATTTGACAGATTAGCATCAATTATTTTTTCGTCTTCTTCTTTTATTAGTCCACTTCACTAAAACAATATGGACTCAATATCATTATACGTAGTTACTTCATCATGTGTAGTGTTGAAATCTGAGAGTAATGTTTCAATGCATGTGTGCGCTGTGTTCGTATAAGAGTGTCAATCTGATGGGAAATTGGACATGCAATCTTGTTGTTTCATACAAAGTACTTTGTCAGTATTTAAACACTTCAGTGCATCAAAACGTATCTTGTCTTCTTAGTTTATCTCCATACCTTACTCATGTTTTATATCTCAATCAGTTATGGTTGATTGACAATACCAACAGTAATAACGTTTTGCCTCCACTCAAATCTTCCCTTTACCCATATCTTTTCATCTCTCAAACTTCATAACTTAATGCAATGTCGCAACATGTCGACCGCGAAACATTTATTAAACTCCGTCGACTCCATCGATGTTTATGATCGATTATATCGAAGTCTGACGAATCGATTCATCGTGTCACTAGTTAACGATTATATGATTGGGTCGTTCGTTATGATGTTTGTTTTTGTCTGTAATTTGTTCTATAATGTCCTAAGGTTTGTGGTTATTGATGATATGGTGTAAAGTTTACGGTGTTAATGAGCTTTTGTGGTTGGTTATTACATTGTTGAGGCGAGTGGGAACCTCGTTATATGTTTCTTGTTCAGAACTACACTAAGCGTAATGGCGTTTGTTGTGCTATAAAGCTATTTTCTAGGATTCTAATCTCATTTCAGATTTGCACGGCAACAAAAAACAAAACTTACAAACCACAATCATATCCTTTTCTATGAATCCTTTCATTACTACAGCGATGGATGCACAATCTCATTTCTCAAACGAGTCGATTGCATGCATGCACCCGTACGCAACACGCATCAACGGAGATGCATCAAAATGATCCGTCGATCATCCGGTCTTGGTTCGTTGCCCTCAATAAAATGCATTTGCGGTTGCATCAACCGCGTCAGGCAATCAGATGACCGTGTGTACTGACCCTTATCGAGTGGTGCAAGAAGAGGAAAGAAGCGACCGTGTTTAATACGGAAGAGTGATTTCGGTTTTCTATCTTTTTAATTGTTATGTAATAAGTATCTTATATACCTGTCAGATGCTGATTGGCACTATCAATATCTATTTAGATGTTTATATTTTGTATTTGATCGGTCATACTCTAATTGAGCTATAGAATTCGATGAGTTCTTTTTGGGAACCAACCAAATAAGTTTATTATACTTGCCTTTATTTTCTTTGACTAAATTGACGAAGAGGTTTCACATTTAGGTAACCCATTGCCGCTTTTTATCAACACTAAAGGTCAACTCATCAATTCCAACTCAGGCTGTATCAATTGTATTTAAAAGCAAGTCTTTGCTGGTTCCAATGTAATTTCCGTCTCGCTATACGTTTTTCTCTCAAACCATACCAGATGAGGCAACCCTTAAAGTACAACCATAAAGAATAATGGCGTAAGTAAATCATTAATACACCAACTAATGTGTTCCGTGGGAAGTAAGATGTGAGAACTGCATCTGAACGAAATGCGGAGTTCCTAATGGTCCAATATTATGAATTACGAGTGTTCCATGTTTACCGTCGTCATTTGTTTTTTCTACGCGTGACTGTTTCCTTGTCTTTTTGTTTGTTTCTCGAATTAGTGATGGGTAAGGTTACGGATTTACGGAAGCCTGACAATTAGATGTATAAATAAAAAAATATTTAATGGTCTGTGTAACTGTGTTGAGCGATGTTTGATCAGTTCTTTGTAAACTTGGATATCAAAGTAGTTTCGATGTGATTTACTTTGTGGCTGGATGGTGTGGATTTTGGGATTTGCACGGAAATGAGATAGTGTTAAGTCTCTAGCAGAAAGCCTTTTAATATAATAAAGATGTACACTAATATAATAAAGAGGTAAAGTTTGTTTTTTTTTGTTACGAGAGGTAATCTCTGGAAGTACTGGTCTGATTGCTAATTTTTTTTACTGATAGTTAGTTACTTTATTTCTGAGTGACATAGGCTATACTTTATGTACGCGGGCGAAGCTGCGGGCAAAAGCTAGTAATTTATAAACTTGGAATTAGCATTGCACAGGAAAGCCTCCACATCTCAAATGAAGATCAATCTAACAAATAAAACTATGTCAGGGTTACATGTCACTTTTCCGCACTAGTGCGGAAACAGTAAATTTCGAGCCTTAAAGCGATAGAGATTAGAGTGGGTTTTCGAGTACGTGGATTGAAAAGATATTATCAAGTGTCGAAACAGTGAACTATAAAGCTCAATTGCGTTTACCTCTGTTTCTTTTTAATTACTCGGTCTATTTGCGTCAGAATTAATTAGAGACTCATGATACTTTGAGCAATATCCGTCAAGTTGGTTCAAAGAAGGGAGGTGACCATACACCGGGTTACGAAGAACGTTGCAAGAAATATGTGGAGTGCATGTATGAATAATAATATCAAATGAAGGAACGTAATGCTAAAATTGGGGTCAAAGCCTGCTGGGGCCATGGGTTATACGAAAGAGAAACCCGGGGCCCTGGAAAGAAGGCAAAGAAGGAACAGGAGTGGGTTTTAGTCAGTAAAAATCGCACACGACAGGCCATATAGAGATGCCATTAGATAATTTCACACCTTAAATAGAAACTCTAAAATTTGAAATAGCTAAATGATTATGTGAGGCTCAATAGGACACGCGATTGCTCGATAGAAGGACATCATGGCATTATAGACTGAACTGCAGCTTGTTAAAGATTTTACTCTCATCAAAATTTTAAATATTTTATTTTACATAGGTCATGGGTATTAAAGAAACGTCAGAAGCTAGTGCACGGTTCTAATTGGTAGTTTCCTATGGAGAAAAATCGTTAAAAAAAACTTCATGATTTTGTAATATTTCCATATTAAAATATTAATAGGTATGAGAAGACAGTGTAGATCAGTCAATATTATATTTACAATTGGTTTTGCCCGCGTTCACTCTCTCTCTTTCTCCCCCTTTTGCCCGCGTTCACTCTCTGTCTCTTTTCCCCCCTTTTCTAACTTTTTTTTTTTATAAAAAAATTAGCCTATTTCCGTCTCCAGGGTCCCAACTATCACTGTATCAAAATTCATCAAAATCGGTTTTGCCATTTAGGCGTGAAGACGTAACAAACAAACAAACAAACTCAATTTCGCTTTTATAATATTATAGTAAGGAAGTACAATAAAACAGATGGATTTTCAAATAGTTTTAAACAAGAGACAGCGTGTTTTTTTTTTATTATTATGGATACGCTCGTCTTTGACCACTATTTCACCTAATGTTAACTGATGATGTGACCGACGATGATACAAGCTTGCATAGAAGCAGTCTATTCACTCTTGACTTAAAGACCCCTAGGTTATAGCTTTCAGGATGAGTAAGGTTTCATTTAGTGTATAATACATCCATATTGCAGTAGAGAAAAGCTGTGAATTTTAAACATTTGTAACACTCGTGCGAAGCTGAGACGAGTCGCTACTTATGCAAATAAAAAAGCGAAGGTGTTAAGTAAAATGTAGAACACACCATTTACGCTGCATAACTTAGTAGCCCTAGGGCTGTTATTAATTTTATACTATGTTACATTCATATCAACAGTCTCTCATTTCGCATTCTTTCTTACGACATGGCAATACCAATCATGCGTGGAGTTGGCCAACCCTGGTATCCGTTGTTATTTGCATGAAATTAATTACTTTAACGAAGTACAGTAAAGCAAAAAGTTAAAACACTCATAATTGATTTTTAAATAGTAGGTAGTTGTAGTAGAAAATTGAACTGGGGAAATTTTTAATTTCGCTATATGGTTCACATTCTTTTCTTTTACATGCTGTATAACAATTATTGCTGAAGTAACAATTCTAAATCTGAATTGCGCTTTTATTATTACAATAGCAAAATATGATACTGCAATAATTTCAATCAAAACCTAGCGGGCGGTATGTCCTAAGAAATATGAGTTTGTACTGTTCAAAAGAAAATTGTTATATTATAAATCTGTCTGTAATGAAACTGATGCAGTTAAAAACGGACATTATATTGTGCAATAATTATTATTCCTTTCGTCAACGAGGTAATTGTGGGCTTAGAAAGCGACTGTGACCATGCATTTCCACCTCCGGGCTTAACGAAGGTGAAAACTTGCAATAGCATGGCGGCTTCAGTTCTTGCAGTCTCCGCAGGGTGGCGCTGTACAAGGTCGTTCTCGATTACCGTTTAGTCGGACGCGTACGTCAACAACTTAACACTCGGTTTACGAAATCGATAATCGATTCCGGACAATGGATAAAAATTAATCGTTGAATTCGATTCTTTCCGCCATCTGGTTCCCGTCGAATTTTGTAATTTAGTTAAATATTTTGGTTTATTAGTAGTCTTGTGCCTGCTCGGTCATTTTAAAGATCGCTCCGAACTAGTTCAGTTCGCTTAGTGAACTAGTTCATTCTATTAGTTCTATTAGCTCTATTCAGTCACCTATCGGTATAGAGTTTAGATCACGTTTAGATAGGCCTAACCAGTCGAACGAACTACTTAATTAGTTGTTTTTTTGAACAACATAGACATTCGATCTTTTTATCTTTATCATTTAGATTTCTATAAAAGACCATTATTATTATTTTAAGTCAGTAGCTTTGCTCTGTGGTAGTAATATAAAGTATAGCTCTTTGTGAGAACGTTAATGCACTAAAGTCCATTTCGTAAAAATTGTGGCTTCGACGATCGGCGACGATATTGAACAATATCGAAATTCGGATAAGTGTGTGTCACAATATTCTTGTCAATATATACTTTATTGACAATATTATTGTACGTGTTTGGGTAGCCTAAAAGATCTACTTGCCTCTCTTTCATTCAATTGTCGTAGCGCGCGCGTTCGTTCGGAGTTTATTCGCCACGCGAACTAACAGACCGACTGACTGATTAGTAAAATCTGTGGTCAGACGTCGGAAACATTTCTTTTCATTCCTCAAGCTATCTACTTACCTACTTTAAATTCACATTCGCGCGCGAACTAAAAGACCGACTGACTGATTAACAACATATGTTCGGAAACATTTCTTTTCGTTCAGTAAGAAGATACGGTTCCTATTAGTTCATCGTTCGCGAACTACACAAGACTATTTATTAGGCTTATGAACTCTTTTGGATCCTGTAACTTGTGTTAATTAAACTGATTAGTTGATTATTAATTATTCAACGAAAGGGCTAAAGTGAATATTGGTAGGCAATTCTAATTAGACGTTCTTGCTTAATCAAGTTGTATCCTGGGGCTTCGAATTTCAAACCGCGTAAGGAACATAATACTGCGTGCCAAAGTTAAGGTAAAACATGCTACCTAAAAAGCTGTTACTCTAAAGTGGGATTGAGGCGGACGTGTCTGCTGCATATCATATGAGCTATGGGCTAAAATATCCACTTATTGGGTCCCGTTACACGCTAGGTGACAAAATGGTAGATCAAGAGACGAGCTTGACAGTTTTCGGAGTGACTGGCCTGCAATGGCCGAGGACAGACGTGTGTGGAAAAGGGAGAGGGAAGCATTCGCCTAGCAGTAGGACATAAAAGGCTAACCTACTACTATTATGATTTGATAATATTCCGTGACAATTCAAATTAATATTATTTTACTACAAAACTAAAATTCAGAACAAAAGCAATATGAAACGCCTACAAAAACTCCATTCAACCTCGTACCACATCTTAGGTCAGTGTTTTTTACCATCAAACTTAACCTCACGTCCTTATAATACTTCATAAGTTTAATCTAGACGATTTTATTGTATGAAATCGAGATCAGTAGCGCAAATGACCCAGATTTTGTTGTAGCTGTTATGAAAACGTGCTCGCGGTCGCACGAGACGCGCGAGTCAGTCGTGATGTCTGCGCCGGAGTCGATTGTCTCTGTATCAGTGGCGTAGTTACTCCAAAAGGGGCCCCATATCAAAATATCAACATCGTCATCATAATTTCAGCCTAAAGAAACCACAGCTGCTTATAGACTTCCCCCAAGTGTCCCCACAATGAACGGTCCTGTGCGTCTTGCATCCATCAGCTTCCCGCAACCCTTACTAGATCATCGGTCCACCTTATAGGAGGCCTTCCTACGCTTCGTCTTCTGGTATCAAAATATGTCAAGGTTTTTTCCGTACTGGCAGATACATGAGACGAACACAATAGGTCACGACACGACAGAAATGACCAGACTAACTGGATAGGTTTCATCCACGTCATTATGCAAAACCGCGACCGATGAGTTAGTTTATTGAAATAGAAGAGAAGTTAAGTTTTATTGTGATCTATGTAGATAATGCTAGAACGAACGGAGCAAGCTATAAAAATGGATCTGAACATCCCTTTATTTAGTAATTATTCACCCATCAATAAAAGAATTGAAGGTTGTTGTGGATAAGATGTTACGAATTTTTACACGGGTCTCCTGCAGCTTGGGAGGCCCGCGTTCGGCTGATACGGTTGTAGCTACGCCCCTAACTCTGCATAGACTATAGAATGGTGTAAAGGTAAATATTGGGTCGGCTGTGGTTTATTGTTCGTTGTGTAAATGTCGGTAATGGGTTTTATTGGTCGGGTTTTTGAGAAATGGAGAGTGAATTCAAGGATGTCTAGTAGGAATAAATATTTGGGTGATTCTTAGACCAGTTTTGGGTATTTTAGGTTTCGTGGAAAATGAACTTTTTTTGACTTAAGTATAAGGAAAATTGTTTGTTCATTAGTTGTATTACGAGGAAGCTAGAGTTTCAAATAATTTCGTTTTGGTTTTCAGAAAAATAAACTTTTCATTTGTTCTATATTAGAAGCCTATTTAATCGTAAGTAACAAGGAACATATTAATAACAAAGTTCTAACATCTATAGGCGTGGCTTTACAGACGACGAGTAATGGACAGCTCACCGTTCGGCCGTCTGATAATCGTACGGACCAAGTCCGAGTTGTCGACGACGCGCGCCTCACAGAGATTTATTTTTAAGCTATTGCATAGCTTCTATCGCGGGCCTTGAGCGTGGAGACCGAATCCAGAAATTCCGTAACGAAAATAACCTAACCCCCCACTTATTTGTTTTTTGAGCGTGGTGACCGATAAGAAAACAAATGAGTGAACAATCAATTAAAATTCAATTCAATGTGTGAAAGTGTAACTTCAATTAATATCAAAGAAAAAAAAAACAAAGGAAAAAAATACTGCATAAATAAAATAATTATAATTGCATAAGTTGATAAAAATGCTATGCAATAGCTTTACCGCGGCAGTGCCCGAGTGCCACACGTCTTTTTTTTATTGTTGTTAGGTCCGCGCTTGACCGCTATCTCACCTGATGGAAAGCGACGATGCGGTCGACGATGGAACGCGCTTACCTAGAAGAAACCTATTCACTCTCGACTTAAAGATTCCCGGGTTGTAGCTATCAGGAAACACAGACTCCGGCAAGGAATTCCACTCCCTAGCTGCACGCACAATGAATGTGCAATTTATCAGCAAAACTGTAGGGGCCTAGCACAACTGAAGCCTACTAAGGCTGCGAGTCGAATTCTGAAAGGAGAAAATCCATGGTCCTAGAGTGCAAAGGGTAAAGAGAGAACATAGGTGTAGTTTTAGTCAGTAAAAGACTGACATGTTCGCCTATTGAGCCTCAGAACAGTAGAAGACATTAATGATTTCTAACCTTAAAAAACTGGATCTGTGTTAACTGTAAGTGGATACTGACAGAATAGGCTAGTTGCCGCAATAAATGTAATTAGTCCGTCTTTTAGATTATTCAAAAATAAGGGACATGTATTTTTTTATTTGTAAATTAACCTTTCAATTGTGATAATTACAGACACAATTGAAAGACAATAGGTGCGCGAACGCCGGCGTTCGCTTGGGGTTTTAATGAATTAAACCAAAAATGACAAAGATTAGTATATCTTTGTACGTGTGATGTCACGCCATGCTACATTTTTTCGCACGGCGTGACGTCACACCTAACTTTAATGGGCTATATCTTTGTTATTTTTTGTTTAATCGAAAAAAGAAAAATACTTGTCCACCATTTTTTTTTGTATAATCTAAAATTTGGACTAAATAAAATGTAATTATTTTGGACACTACCCTATTTGGGAAAAGCTAGACGATACCTATTACATTTTTATTTCACCCATGATGTTTCGCAAACAGAAATTAACGCTCGTTTAATTCACGAATCATCTCACATTCTCAGCTCTATTTACCCAGTAACCAATGATTACGTCGGAAGTGCGTGAATCTCTGCGCCGGCGCATCGTCACGCCCGCCGCGTTAACGCGCATGCGCACAGTTACACAACACGCCACTGAAATTAGGGCCTTATTATACAGCTGCTCATTTATTTTGTAACTCTATAGGATGTAATTATTTACTAATATCAATGTAATTGTTTAAGTAATGTTTGTTTTGTGGGTGCGTTATGTGGGTTAGGTTTTGTCTAGACGGTTATGGATACTGTTCGATAAGCTTAGAATACAGTAAAAAGAGTCTCTTCATCATCAGCAGCAGCCTTTTTAATGTTCCCACTGCTGGGACTCAGGCCTCCTCTCTAGGAGAGGGAATGGGGCGTAACCGTACTTATCTATATAAACAACATTAGTTCTCAAAAAGAAAGCAGTAAGGAAACTTGTATCAGACTAACTCAGACACTAATCTGCATGGTTTACATATGATTTGACCATTACGTGTTTGCTGTATAGACTTTAAAGAGACTTTGACCCCTAAATTTGTTTCGGTGTTTCTTCTTAGGGCCAGCTAGGAAACACCGGGAGTTTGTTTCGGTGTTTCTTCTTAGGGCCAGCTAGGAAACACCGGGAGTTTGTTTCGGTGTTTCTTCTTAGGGCCAGCTAGGAAACACCGGCCTTATCTGGTTTAAACAGATGAAAAAGTAGACGTGTAATAGTGTTTAAAAAACCTATTTGCAAAATAAATATCGTTTATAATTTTAAACGGCCTCAAACCTAAAAATTCTGCTCTTTTCAATTAATGTCGATATTTGAGGCATATCTACTTTATTCTTTTGCTGTATGAAATCTACACCAATTTCATTTTTTGATTCTGAGTACATGTTTAACTCTACCTAAATCCAACCTCTGTTCATAAACAAAGGTTTGAGTACATAATAAATGCATATATAGTAGAGAAAAGCTGAGAATTTCAAAGATTTCTACCATCTATCTGTGAGAAACTGTAGCGGGTCATTAATATCAAATAACATGAACTTCTTGACAGTCGGTATGGCTGATAGAATATAACTTTGTCTAAATAAGAACTTCTCCGTCTTTCTTCTTATCTCTCTTCTTATTTATACTCTTTTACGTGTGTTCATAAATAGTAAAATGAATTAATAATTTCCTACTCACTAAATTAATTATTGTATCAATAATCTGGTTAGCGACGAACCGACCCAGAAAAAAACACATTAATCTTAGAGCTTTTTAGTTGCCATTGCTACATATGTACCAACTTATAAAAATAATTACTTATGCAGACTTACAAAGACTATTAGTAACACGACACTATTTAGTTACGACAGTCTAACTTCTAATATAGTATAATAAAGAAAGATAAGAAGTAAATTAGGTTAGAATTTATTGCTCAATGATAGGCAACGCACAGTATATGCAGAGCAATATTGTATCAAGTGTAAAAACATTTGATTTAAAAAAAATGGTATTAAAAAACCGGTCATTACAAGCTTTCGCTAACACACGGTCAATGCCAGACACTGTCAATCTAGTTTCACAACTGCAACTGCGTAAAGTAACATGTCCTGCTAAGCCAAATAATGTTATCTTTATAAAACTCGGTTTGCAGATTAATCGATTAGTATTCGATGCTCGTAAGGATGTAATCCGATTTCTATTGTTTACGTAAATCGATAAGATGTTGACTTTTATAGTGCTTTAAAAGAAGATAGATACTTTTTCAATAGGCAATTTAATTGCTGATTTCCTTTCTGACTCAATTGAAAGTTTTAATTCCGGTTACTTTTACGTACCTAGTACACAGGCCAACATGAATATTATCAATAGTACAAATCAATTTGTAAAAAGTTTCAAAAGTAGTTCCTTTCACAGATATTTTCTTTTATATTCAGCAATATCTAATTGTTTCCTCGTGCTCACCAAAGCTTACTAGAAAACGCCGACAGTATTATCCAAAAGTATTATCAACATCTTTCATAACACTGACCATAATATCAATACAAAAGGTAAGTGACGCAACGGTATCAACTATCTCACCTACCATTTTATCTTTTATCATAGGATAACAATGTAACCTTTTGCATAATAAGTAAGAATATCACTTTGGCTAAAAGCATGCAGGATAAGCGTAATACTTCTGTGCTCGTATGTATTCTGGTAGCGTACAGTCGCGACCACTTTCACTGGCCATTGTTGATTAATTCCCGAACTGTGCGGCGAATGTGGGTTGAATCTAATGTTAAGTAGAGTGGAATTGTTAGTAATACCGTCTGGTATGGATGAGCTAATACATTTTTTTAGACTAGCCCTTTTCTTTTCGAATCCGTGTGTATTTATGTCATTTGAAATTCGACCTGTCAAATGAAAAAACAAAGATTACTTTAAAGATTAAAAAGAAAGTTCCATGTACCTCATGTACCTAATGGAATCCATTTTCCGGAATTCTGACCCTATCCACGTAATTTTTAATTATATACCTCTTCTGAACATCATATTATATGGCAACATAATTAAAACAAATCGATTTAATGATTATAAGTTACTGATAAACACAGGTGAATGTACCATCAAAACATAATCGAGTAGTTTTATATCGATTAAAAAGTTTCTAATTGTTATAATAATTGTTTTATTTTTGTGAATGGAATGGTTATGCTTTACAAAATTTAAAAAAAGAGCCTTTATTGGTTTTAACTGTTACATCAGTGTAGAGACTTGGTTTTTTGTTTTTTTAAGCAGGTGTATCTTGTGGATTCTTCCTTTGTTAAATTGATATCTGTTATATCTTGGGGCGATATAATCAATCTAGCTTAGCCTTCTCCTAACAACAATACTGCAATTGGCTCTCTGTCAAACCAGTTATGACCGGAACAATGCAGATAGAACTGGAACAAACCGGAATGGACCGCAAAAAACCGGATAGGACCGGTAGCTAGATACCAGTATTTTACATGGAGATACTGGGTAATAGCAAGACCTTTTTGTAAAAGTTGTGCCAATTTTTTTGGCTTCTGACTATCCGTAATGATTTTCAAAGATTTACCAATGATACCTAAAATTAATGGCTTAACATACTTGGTGATTAGATTGGTTTACGGTTGGTAGACCGTTCGTGCTTGAACACTATATCCTGGTCGAAGGAAGAGCATGCTTGCTTATAAGTAACTCATTCACTTTTGACTTAAAGGCCTTCAGTTTTTAGCTCAGGAAACAAAACTCCGGTAGGGAATTCCTTAGCTGTACGCGCAATAAATGTTTTCCTAAGCCGTTTAAAATTAGAATAAAGGGAAGTGATAATGCATTGGTTTTTCTACTCTTCATCATTGTTAAAGTCAAATTTTCAATATCTTTTACTCTTAAAGCAATAATGATTTCTTTTTTACAAGCTTTTATTTAGTTTCACCAGTCCCGATGTTTGTCTGTAATCAAATCTTGCAAATTAAATTTGATCCACTTCCCGGCTACCGATTGAGCTGAAATTTTGCAAGCATGCGTAAATCAGATGACAATGAAAAATTATTATGACATGGAGCTGATCTGATGATGGAACCGGAAGGTGGCTATAGGAGCTTGTTAGTTAAACGACACAACCCCATCGAGTTTGGGCTCGTATGATTCGTCTTGACGAGTATTAACTATATGGGTACCAATACAAAAAGCTTGCTATGTAAACAATATTTTCAATAAAAACTTGTTAACGAGCTAAATCATTAGATGAGGAGTCATTTGTCGTTTTGGGTGGAATGAGTGTTGAATCATCAAATGACGCTTCCTGATCTGGGTGTAGCGAGAGAAAGCGACAGATTTTTTTTTACTGACTAAAACCCACATGTGTTCCTTCAATTGCCCTTTGTGTTCTTTACCCACGGTAATTATTTCGAGCAATCCCACATGAGCATGCTCAGTCCTAATTAATGGTAAGAAATTTCTCTTTCTTACATAATACAGATCACAGTAGTCGTATGTCCACGTTTAAGATAATAGGCATTAGCGCATATCCATTTAAAACTACTGGAAGACTTCTCTTTGCTGAAGGGCAAACCTTATTGTCTTGCGATAAGGTTGATTATCGATTGCCATCAATACATGTTACAGTTTCTTATGCAAGGATTCGAATTACCTCAAATCACGTACATAAACATAGCAAGATCGTTCTGTCTGTCCTTCCGTTTGTCGCAACTACTTTCTCTATACGTGGTCGTAATGGTAATACTTTTGTGATTGTAATAAATAAGACTGCGTGTGGCGTAATGAGGGATTTGGGGCAGCCCTAGGGCTAGGAGCACTAATTATATGAGCGGAATTTGCGAAACGATTTCACGCGCTTAATTCCGCAAATCGTGACGTGTACAATGAATGTTCCGGAACATTTTCACTTTCTACGATGCACTGGATTTACTTGTAGAGATACTATTTTAGTTTAGAATCAGAAAAGCCCCGAACGAAAGGACAGAATAACAAGTGACATATCCGTACGTTTTAGGGCGCCTTCAAAGCAGCAAAGGGTCGCACGGCTGCTGTGCGATGTTTTTTTGTTTGTAGAAGGTAATCTCTGAAAGTACTGGTACGGATGTTAAAAATTTTTCGCCGATAGAAAGCTGCTTTATTTCTGAGTGACATAGGAATATATATCTTTAATTACGCGGGCGAAGCTGCGGGTAAAAGCTAGTTCAATATAAATAAGAGACGCGCGACTGCGGTGCTGCACCCGTGCTGCAGCCGCGTGTCAGTTCAACATCATTGTCAAGCTTGAATTTGGCATTAGCGTCTAATTTGAAGGCACTCTTAATATTTTTTTTTGTTTTTTACTGGATACGTTCAAATATTGATTCTAAACTGGGCGCAGGGAAACTTTAAAAAAATTACCACAGCTCTGGAACGCAAAGAGATTTTTTGAGGCTGGAAGTCATCCAATGACTGCTTGATTTATTGATTGGTTGGTTGCTCTTGCTATAAAGTGTAATGAGAGAGCGTGTCAGACTTTTACTTCCTATAACCACACCTGTGCCTTTCAGTTGCCCTTTGGGTTCTAGGACTGTGAGTTTCCTTTTCAGAAATTTTTCATGGCTCTAGTAGAACACGGGATTATTCAGTAATAGTCTGACACTTGCTTTACTCAGAGTAGAAGAAGCCTTTTGAATGATTACCCAGTTTGAAAAAAGACACTATCTTAACGCGAATTTTTTGCTCAATTTTCTACTGCTGCGTTGCCTAATATGGATCAGATTAGTACAGTAATTAAGATCGCTGCTACGCTAGTTTATCCACTAGTTATTTTTACATTCTTTATTTTAAAACATTTAAGTAATAGTTTGTTTGTTAATTTTGGTCTTTATAATGGGTTGTTGACGTAACTGGGCATGTAGCGTATCTTTCTTTGATGTATACGATGTACACACTTTGGGCGGAATATAATGCATACTAATTTTTAGGGCGATGTAATTTTTAATTGGTATGTGCGAGTTTTGTGTTTACTGAGTGCGTAATTTGGAGATAATCATGTACAGACCTACTTCATCATCATAATTATCATCAATTTAGTTGGCGACTACTGTTGGACACAGGCCTCCTCAAGTGTCGCCACGACTGATAGTCCTGTGGGTTTCGCATCTATCGCATTCTCGCGACTCTCACCAGACCACCACGTCTTCCGATACATAGTCGCCACTTCAGAACCTTTCGACTCATCGATCATCTGTTCTGCGAGAAATGTGCCTTGCCTACTGCCACTTAAGTGTGGCGATTCTTCCTTACACCTACTTATGTACAAGATAATATGTTTGATAGCATTTTTCCTCTTCAGAGACAGAAAATAGAGGAAAAAAATCAGGAGACAAAATAAAAAGGAACACGTAAAATTAGGTAGTTAGGTGTTTAATAATAGCAACAACCTGGAGTCTTCAAGTCAAGAGTGAATAGGTGCTTCTAGACAAGCGTACTCCATTATTACTTACCTTCGGCTAAGACAGTTTACTTTATTTATTAGCGGTCGCGGCAGACCAAGGAAAAGATGGCAAGATGACTCAGAAATTGTATTATTAGCTACTATATATCTTGTAATTTTATGCAAACAATCTCTTCTTGTGTTCTAACTAACCAATACTAATAATTAAGTAGTCGACCTAAACACTTCCTTCCTGGCTGCGCAACATCCCTCAGAGGCGTTTCCATGTCTGTCTGTTACGTCTTAAACAGTAAAAGTATTTCCCAACGTAATTACAAGTTGTACAACAGTGAAGAATCGTGCATATTCACATAAACAGAAATTGGCATCAATCGGCCGACAGTACAGCAAATCCGACTCACTGGCGTAGTTACGGAAGGTATGGATGGGGCAGAGGCCCGGGGCCCCAAGGTCTGAAGGAACCCGAAAACCTGCAATCCTCTTATTAAACTAGCGAAAAATTCTCCCACCTTTGAAATCTGAAATCTAAATAAAACAGATTGTAACACTACTTTAATCATCGTTTTAGTAAGCATCATTTTGACGCTCATTCCTATTCCACTCCTGAGTTTGTTTCGGTGTTTCTTGTCAGGATGTGTTACCAAGCTGACTAGGAAACACTGGTCTCATTTAATTTAAAATGACGTAAAAATTGATGTGTAAAAGTGTTTTTAAAAACCTATTTGCAATATAATAATAATAAATATCATTTATTATTTACCCACCCAGAGCAGAAGTTAAGGGGCCCCAGATTTTTGTCTTAAGGCCTTTAGACATCAGCTACGCCACTTATCCGACTACCGCTGATCGACTGTAGATCGGCCTAGCAATTTTCCATTCAGGAAACGATTTGTGCTACAGTTTCTTATATAACACTTTTGTTTATTAAGCCATTTTATATTGTCGAAGTGTGGAGCAATGTTGCCATACTTAGGTAGTTAGACTAAGTAAGGAATGTTTATTAAATTGTTACAGTAATATTACGTGGTGCGGTAACCGACGATAATTTGTATGAGGATATATGTGTCACTTAAGTTACGTTGTGTTATCTAGGTCTAAATCAATTACATTATAGTACATCGAATGGCCTGTTGGTCTAGTGGTTAGTGGCCCTGACTGCTATGCCAGAGGTCGTGGGTTCGATTCCCACCCAGGACAAATGTTTGTGCGATGAGCACGATCATTTGTTCTGTGTCTGGGCGTAATTATCTATAATGTATATGTATTTAGAAAAGTATGTTTATCAGTTGTCTAGTAACACAAGCTCTGCTTAACTTGAGTCTAGACGGCGTTGTGTGATAGTTGTGAAATATTATTATTATTATATTATTACATTGTCGTAGTGAGGTGTTGTCATATTTCTGGTTTCTGCTTTTTATCTTTTTGCACAAGTAGGTCAAATTATATTACTTTTCAATACGAAATTCAGTTTCACTGAAATTCTTAGTAATCAATGAATAAGAAATTGTATCCTGTAGAAAAAACCCGAAGAATGTTTTGTAACTGCAATCCGTGGACACAATAAAAATTATGATTGAAGGTTAATCCTAAAGAAATCTGTGAGATATTGCAATATGAAATCTGCGCCTACGCATAAAATAAATCACAATGAGTTCATAATGCCGTTTATTTTGTAACAACTTTATTGGCTTGTCAAATCTAATGTTACCTAACAGTTATTGTCCAGTGCCAAAAAAAAAAAGAATATAATGACTCCTTAATTTTTTTAATTTTTTAATTTTTGATAGTTTTGCGCTTGACCGCTATCTCACTTGATGGAAAGCGACGATGCAGTCGACGATAGAGCGCTCTTACCTAGAAGTAACCTAATGTAATTCATAAAAAAAACTTTAATTTATATCCGCACGAAAAAAACTATGCGATGATTAATTTTTCGTGTTTGATTAGATTAACGAATGCATGTTTATGTTAATAAACAATTTCGAAGATAATAATTTAATAATTGGTTTTGTTTTATTGAGATTCCGCTTTGGTTGAGTAAGCTTATAATTTTATTGATAGTTATGCTATTTGTTTTAATTTTTTTTTTGTAATTATTTATCTTATAACATTACTCATACACAAGTATGGATTGTGTGGTATCAACGCTCAAGTATATTCCACTATATTATTTGTAGTTTCTGTATGTTTTTGACCGGGGACCACTATGGTTTTTTTTTGTGATTACTGGGACCAGAATTTTAGAAGAAAAAATCAGAATGTGTCTAGAGCAACAAAATATTTTTATTATAAATTCAAAACTTATTGCACACTAATTCTTTAAAAATCAAAAGTAGAATAAACTTTATTGTACACCAAAATAGTAATAAATTATTTTATTTATTGTAATCTGCTTTGTCATAGCAAACACAACATTTTAGATATGAAAATAAAATCTGTTACTTTTCAGGTGAAAAGTTGTAAATTTTTATGCTTTTTCCGGACCATAGTTTAGCTCTTATGGACTACCAGTGTTTCGCAGGGTACAGATTAAGAACCACAACACTATCTTGAGCCAAATTCCTTACACAATAAATACCTATACAATTTCCTCATACAAGCATTTGATTAGTCAATACGGTTTGAAAATACTGTCAGATCAAATTAGCATAAGCTAAAGCAGGTACAAGCTAGTAGTTTTGCGTAATAGCAGAAATGCGCCTGAGTTGCTATCTATAGTCTTACTTAACTATCGTTTGAACTAAATCTGTCGCGAGATTTTCATACCAAGTCACGGACGCGCAAGGTATGGGCTATGAATAGGGCTGTCGTTTCGTTTTATTACCATGGTTATGGTGATTGAGATAATTTTAGTGATATAAATAATATTACACTTACATTTCTAAGGCGAAAGTTTGTATGTAGGTGTATTTATGTGTACATGTTTTTACTTCTTCACGCTGAAATTGCTGAAGGGAACAAGATAAAATTTGGCAGACGGGTAAACCTTATCCATAGATCACAATAGTAAGTAGTTAAGTGAAGATAATTGAAGTAAAATGTTAACATTTCATTATTTATATTCTAATAACTTACAGTTATTTTGAATATTATATGTATTTAGTTTGAAGAAATGTTTACCTCTTTAAAAATTAATTTTAAATAAAATTAAAAAATAACACCCTAAAATCGCACTTAATTTGGGAATTACAAATGATTTAGAAATATTCTTAGATTTTATGAATCTAAGAATACCTATTTTGATTGTAATTCGGTTATCATAATGTGAATATACGAATGAATATTTTCCTGTAAAAATATTTAAAGCGACAGCACAAACTATTCCAATTATTCCAAAACACACGAACATGTCAGAAATCAGGCTTAATGGGCCATATTCAAATGCAATTAACTTCCTTGTCCGTAGTTTATTACTACTTCACTAACATAATGTATCCGTCAACACTCAAGAAATATTATTCATTGTGAATAAATAATTACAGTTCCATTCACGAGTTATTTAGAGCCAAATGAAATATTTGCTTCGTTCGTTGCTCATGTGGTTGAAGCCTGTTGAAAACTGGATCTTGGTTGCCATTTCTTCATCTGGTAAAGTGCATTTGGGTATCTTCATGAAGTATTTATGCAAAACCACTTCGTAGTCTAGTCTAGGGGAGGGATGCTAGGGTTTCTGCTATAATTCGTGGCGAAGTACCATCCAGTGCGGAGCTCCAGCCAGTCCGAGCTATCCACGTCCCTGCCGTCTTTCTTGGGACCTGCTACAACCGCGTAGTCACGCGGCCGCCACCCCGAGTTGCAGCTGCTAACGGATACAGGGCGAAGGGCGAGTATTCTGCGTTCCTAAATCAGAATCGTCTCACTAGGGAGGGAACCCGAAACAAAACCGTACATACCCACTGGCTCTGAGGTGGCAGCCCCACCAGTGGGCTAGAGTATTGTGGGCTAATCACTCGCTTACCTAAAAATCCCAAACTGATTAAAACCAAGTTCGTAGTCTATCCATCATTTCTGCTGAAAGACGTGCACTGTTGGACATAAGTCTCCCCAAAGTTTCGCCACACCACGCTACCGGTTCTGTGCGTCTCGCATCCATCAGGTCAGGTCCGCCTTGTGAGAAGCCTCCCAACGCTGCGTCTTACGATATGCAGTTGCCACTCCCGAACTTTTCAGCCTCAACGGCCATTTGTTCTGCGAGCATGGTACCCTGTCCACTGCCTCTTAAGTTTGGCGATTCTTCGGATTCTTCGTAGTACAGACTAGACAACTACCCTTATTTTATATTGTAATAGAAGTAACTGTTTAAAACAACACTACAACTCGTTTTTTTATGCAACACGCGGCGCGGCATTCAATCTCTCAATCACTGTGCCAACTGTTCTGTCTTTGATTGATCATCAATTATGAAATACTTAACATTAGATTTCCCATGTAATTTATGTTTTAAGTTTTTGTGATACTTTGACAGCCCTATTCTAATAAACTTTGAGGTCCATTGCCATTTATTTATCGGTTCCAACATTTGAATATTCTGTTGATTGACGTGACATTTCAGCAACATGTTGGTAATGATGTTGTTGAGGCTGTTGTCGACGCAACATTTTGAATGATATGTATGATTCGATTGAGTATATCGTTCATTTGGTACCTTTCAAAAACTAGAAAAGTAAATATTTGTGTTGTTTAAAATGAAAAAAAAAATTCATTCGAAATATATAGATATACATTGTACCTAGGGTCTAAGTAGTTAAAATATGTGATAGTTTCATTTTTGAAAAAAATAAGTCTGGTATTGTTAGATAATATTAATATTATAATTATGAAAGTAACTCTGTTTGTGTTAGGCTTGCACTGTTAATCTACAGAATTTTGATAAAAATATTACTGAATGAGCTTGACTTCCAAGGAAGGACATAGGCTACATTTATTTAACTTCAATTAATTAACATTTACGCAATCAATATTACTGGTAAAAGCTAGTTAATAGATTTTCTGAAAATGCTGTTGGATATTGCCTATTTCTATATTTTGTGAACAAGAGACACTGAACAATTCTGTTGATCACTATGCAAATCTTTCTATAATTAACATTTACGCAATCAATATTACTGGTAAAAGCTAGTTAATAGATTTTCTGAAAATGCTGTTGGATATTGCCTATTTCTATATTTTGTGAACAAGAGACACTGAACAATTCTGTTGATCATTATGCAAATCTTTCTATAAAAGAAAATCATCTGGAGGAAATCTGCATTAAAAATTATACGAGACACAGTGGTTAACTTAACAATAGATAGATCGATATTACACAAAAACATACGATCAATCTCTCTCCATTTACTAGTTTGTGCTCTGCAATATCACAATTACTAGCTTGCATAATTAATATTATAACAAGCTTCATTTAAGTACCCAGTCCAACAGTTTCCATAAATATTCTACACCAGAAAACCACAAATCAGAAATGACCTAAAAACGATATTACTTAACATCCTCAACTAAATAATTCCTGTATTTCTTACACAAGAGTATATACTAGTACTTGCGTTTGAGATATGGCTGACCAATTCTATCGATAAAGGAAATTATTTCCATTGACTAGAGGGGTTTTATGTAAGGGGTACGTAACTAGATCGGCCTTGTTAGTGGGATAGTGTGTGTCTTAAAGACATGGCTATAAAGTATCGGAAAGTGGTCCAAGATGTTGACAATCTGCGGGTTCTGAGATCGATTAGGAAGATGATATAACAATGATGGCATTACACTTCGCGTTTAAGAGTTCAATGAATTAAACTGGAACAAGAATTATATGTTAATTTTTAATTTAAAATCCAAATTTAAAGTTTTCTTTATTATTGTTAGGCCTGATATTAAGCGATGCCTGACGCTTGCCTAGAAGTAACCTATTCACTCTTGACTTCACTCCTTAGCTGTAGTTTTTTTCGGCTTAGAATTGAAAACTAAAAATGGAATGCGAAATTGTTAGCTTCTTTCTCTAAGTATCTGTGTAAATGCTTGCATTTATTCTCGCGAGAAAAGATTGATTTTTTTTTAAAGGTATGCAAAAATGTTACTAATGGATATGTATTTTTAGTGTTACTTTCTTAACTGGAACAATAATTTTAATCTTAAGTTCTACCAAGGAAGCAGGCATTCTTCTATTATATTATCTAATAGTCTGCTTTTCCGTCTTCTCAGAAAAGTTTTACCTTCTCATAAATGATAAGAAGCTCTTACATAAACCAACCGTCTCCTACTGTTACTTCAGCTACTTTATCAAACTTGGACCAAGCACTTAGGATCGTGGCGTGTGCTCAACAACACGTTAAAGACTTTTATCTGCAAATAGGTACAGACAGCATCAAATATAGCTTAGCAATTTAGCTGCCCACATAATCTTACATATTCAAAATGACCTTTGCACTTCCTGAAACCAATATAGTTTGTTCAGAAACAGTGACTGTTCACTATGTTACATTTGATCCCAAAAATATTTAAAAAAGTTTATAAGTAGGACATGACCGAAACTAAGTACAAAAAGGTTACTGCAGGTCATAACGGGCATTTGGCTCCAGTGCACAGCTGGGTGCGGAGCAAAACAACCCCTCAGTTGCGCGGATGGCCCGGTGACCATGTATTTGTATGGACCATCAGATAACACTTCAAGCTTTTAGCTTTGTAATTTTTTACGATACAGTTATGAAATTTTGTTTATTAACTCTTTACATAAAAATACTAGTTTGTTTCGGGTTTCACATTTACTAAAATTATTACTGTATACCTACAGATTTGTGAGGGATTTAGCTCTTTTTTTTAATGGGAAGTCATCAATGATTTACCCACAGTTATTTTTAATTTTCTACAGACAGAGATTTATGTAAATACAAATTCAATAGGTACCTAATGCATGGATAAAATTAAAATGGCGATAAAAATCCCGTTGTACGAGCAGGTCTATCTGCGGTCGACTGTACCATGCACATAACAGTACTGGTTCGTCTAATGGCCATAGATAATTGTGAACACTATTGGTCTCAGCGCTTTGAGGGATTATCTTGAGTAACGTGTTCGTTGTTGGTCAAGAAGGATTTATAGAATGCATTTTATTTGTGATAGGGTTGGTTAAGTGGTCTTGTTACTGGGAAAATGGAAGACTGTTTTTTTTCTTTGCCCAGAAGTGGGACGGAAAATGCTAGTCAAGCTAAAGAAATAAATATATGAAGCTACATTGTCATCCATGAACGTTCGCTGTCAGTTGCAACTGGTCATCTCTTAACTGCCAGTGGCTGATTTTAATTTGTACATTTTAAATTGTTTTCACATTATTATGTAAACGACACCAAGTTTGTAACCCAGATATTTGTAAAACAACATTGTTTAAAAGAATGTCCATAGAGTTTTTTTGCATATGGTTCTCCGTAGAGTTTTAAGCTATGGAAAGTGCATAATTTTTCTGACTGAACTCTCAATAACTTCTCCGTTTAAATTCTTGTTAGTGCCAGTAAAGCACATTATTTTCAATATTGCATTTCCATGTCTTCCTCATACACACGCAAGTTGCATCATAATATGAAACCATCATCGTGTATGAAAATGTTCCTGTGTTTTATGTTACGTTTGTACAACTTAATATTAGCCTACATAATTATTATATTATGTATAATTTAGCACATAAGAATCATGCCTTACGTGGGTACTATCACGAATTCACGATCGTTTGGTAAGGAGATGACTTGTTACGATATGTCCCACGCGTCTGCCAAATGGTTCTCTAAGTGTCCTCACACACGGACCACAAAAAAACGCCGCCACAAGAAAAAGCTAAAAGCGGCCACAAAAAAAAAACTGAAGCGCGCGACAGCTTGTGGCCATGCGTGCAGTATCATAATGGATTCTGACGAAGAAGGATTAAATGCGGGAATGGCGTGACAATTTGGACACCACAAAAAAAAAATAGAAGCGGCTTTTTCTTTGTGGCCCGTGTGCCACACCGAGTCAACGACTTCAAGATAAGACGATCAGACTGTTTGATAGCGTTGAGGATTCAAGGTTGTAGTACCTATGTCAAGAACAGAAAGTGTATCTCTTACACAAAATACTTAACATTCACTTGGTAGATTTTTTCTTTTTTATTCATAAGCTCGCGTTTGACCGCCATCTCACCTGATGGTAAGCGATGATATGATTGATGATAGAACACCTTGCCTAGAAGTAACCTATTCACTTTTGACTTTAATACCCCTAAGTTTTAGCTATAAGAAGACACAGGCTCCAGCAGGAAATCCCAATCCGTGGCTGTACGCACAATAAATGTGTTGCCAAAACAAAATATTTATAAATAGTTATATATATAAAGCTGCTCAATATCTATCGGTAAAGGGGTTAAAATGTAATCCGATGTAATAAGCTACCGCCTAGTTAGGATACAGATAATCACAAGATATGTGACGCAATGTTTGATGAAAAGGCAACGCGAAAGCGAAAAAAGAAAAAAAGAGATAATGCCTTATGTCTCTGTTTTATTGGCAATTTAGGGGCCTACTCTCTCGAATATTTCACGAAACTTGTTCCTGAAAATACGCGTTTTTTAAAGTTTGCGAAAAAACATTTCATCGTTCAGAAACTCGCTTAAACGTGCATCAAAATTTCTTTATTTTTTAATTTATAAGTCCATTTTAAAGGGCCAAATTTGTCGAAAAATAGTAGACATTTAGAGGTCTGTAATGGATTAATTTTATACCAATTTATATTTTGATTTCAATAGAAACCTAGATAATATACACACGATATCTTTGTTTCAAACAAATCTAGAGAAAGGCATGTAATAACGTCATAATCACGTAAGAACGGTTATATGGAAATGTATCTCAGTTTAGGTGCTCTTAATTTGAATTTACTCTTTTGATATAATGAACATAATTATCCTGTCGCTAACCAGTGAAAATAGAATCAAGTTCTTGATTGAATGAAAACGAAAGGCCAATCCGATTTTTTTCAATACTATCTCTGTACGCATTGTGAAAGTATGACCAGGCAAATTATATTCCAATCATACATTTGGTTGAGACTCACTATCGTTTTCATTTTAATGATATACGTGTCTTGATTGTGAGTTACTGTAGGTATATGGCAAAAAGATTACGAATAATGTTTCGATTTGCATTGCCTCAAAATAACGTACGCATATTAACGCTGGGTATGTTGCATTTACAGATACTTTAGTTGAGCTGAAAGTTGTAAAACGCCAATAAACACACATTGTTAACCTGCCTATACTAATTAGTAGTTTTGGTACAATAAGGACCAATTATATTCTTTAATAAATGGATATACACCATTTTTAATATTGTCATACTTGCGTATTAAAATGTCCTCCTCTCCATAAAGCCACTGGTCTAAGGCACTACCACGAGCTCTTAACGCGATCTATTTTACGACCTAAACTGAACTGTTAAAGGGATGGAGCTAAATAGGGTGTATAGCTCCATCCTTCTTTCACGCTTGACCTTTTAACATGTCACGGTAAGGCCCTTGGAATATTTTGAATTAGCTTTTGCTCGCGGCGTCGCCCGCTTACGTAAAATATAGCCTATGTTACTAAGGAATAAATAAACTTTCTATTGATGAAAATTTTTAGCAATCGGAACAGTACTTTCAGAGATTACCTCCTATAAACCAAGAAACAAAAAACAACCAGTGTTTCATGTAGCATTCACAAATTATTTTGGTCCTTCGAGCCGGATACTACTTTACCTCTTTATGATATTAGTGTACATTCCGTTAGCAACAAATTCCTTGTAATTTCCTTACGGTCCATAAATCCCCAGCCTCCTACCTAATATTCGCTACAATTAATCTCAGTAAGTCCCACGCTATCAGTTCCTAATGTTACATAAACAAGAATGCCTTAGGAACATTAAAATGCAAATTAACCTAATCTTGGCATAATATACGACTGTATAGCAATTATAACTTGCGTTGTAACTGTAGCACTTCTGTGTTTATCTGTACTTAGACTTGCTTCTTTTGGTGTTTATGCACGAATAATTCATTTTTAATATATGTATGAACTGTAATTTTTATTATTATTATTAATAGGTTTGACCACTATCTCACATGATGGTAAGCGATGATGTGGTCGACGATGGAGTACGCTTGCCTAGAAGTACCCTATTAATTCTAGACTTAAATACCCCCAAGTTGTAGCTATTACGAAACACTGAAACACTTACTCCGTCTGGGGATTCCATTGCTCAGAAGCTGTAAGCACCACGATTGTCTTTTGAAAACGATTTTCACCTATAGGTGGCACGTCGACCATCATCAGCCGAAGAAGTGAGGCTCATTTAAGTATACGAATCGCACATTTATTTTGTCCTGAAATTTAAGATATTGCTACACTACTCCTGCTTTGCAAAACCCAATAGTTATTTCCTAGTAGATATATGTAAATAGAGCGATATTTCCAGTCTCACATTGACATAAAACCACATAACTATAAAGGTGCAATAGCATTTCTCTATCAAGAACCTAATCTACTAGACCATTTATCCTTTTCATGAATTTACAACATTCCCAATTGCATAATTCATTCACATTCCCGCGATCCAGTTCTGTTCGCGCCAGTACTTAGTACAGTCGAGCCGTCAACACTTGTACAAAATCCAATTACATCAATTTGCCAGAATGCAAGCGTAACATTGCAATGGCGTAATATTATGGAACAGTTTATGGAATCCGGAACACGAAAGTCTATAAATTAAACGTTTTGCGCACGGACGCCGAACCGCGAACTAAGTTAAAGCTAGTTTTCCATTACAATTGCGCGAGAAACGGAGTGAAAAGTCTACGAACAAAATAGCTAGAGTAATTTTATTTTTCTTCGCTGGTCACTCTGCTTCATCGCTTAGATGTGGTGGAAAGCCATCCTTATGCTCGTGTCAGAAATAATGTGAAATGAACTGTTTTTACGCCGTTTTGTGAAGAATTTTTGTCTGTTATTTACGAGTAATATTAATTTAAAGCTGTTAGTGGCTGTTATTAAGCTAAGAGAGGTATGCGTCTTTATGTTTAAGGACTAGATTTAGTGATTTTGGTATTGTATTAAATCGGGTGTACTAAATGACGATTTTGACGTCATTATACTTTGTGTTAATAGACTTTTCGGAACGTTCACTTTGGGGGTGGCATTTACAGTGTAGCTTAGGTAACTTACATGCGTTAATAGCAACTAAGTTAGCCGATGCATTGTCCCAATGTAGGGAAAATGCTCTCTCTCTTTTCCACTCCATTATGTTGAGGGCTGGTGTAATCCACTCCTTTCAGTAAGTTTGCGGGATTCATTGAGAGTTATGCGTGGTTTTGGAACGCAAAGAGCAATGCAAGAATCACATTAGGTACGAGTAAAAAAGTATGGCTCTCACTCCCGCTTCAAAAAGAGCTAGAGAATTTATTTGATGATTTCTTACCTAGAAAAAAAAGTTAGTCCATTTGGTGAGAGTCACGCTGTTCATCTCTCGCATTGCATTCCGCCATCTACGTCTCACTCTTTCGATCATACGTATTCCTCAAAAGATCAGGTCTACTTGCTATCTACGATTTCAGGTACAATTTACTCAACTTAACGGCTCTAAAAGCTAGCTATAAATCAGGTCCAACATAATGAGAGTAGAATTAATTCATCGTATATCTAAATAGCCATCGGCTTCGGCATTGCATAAGACTGTCCGTGCCTTATTTTGTTATGCTCATTCTACACTCTACACGTTCGTTCTGGTCAGTCTACAGTGAATTAGAAGATTAATGGTGGAAAGCAGGGATGGTGCACCTTTTAAAACCTGCGTGCTGAGGGAAAGAAAAAAAGTAGATGGATAAATAAATAGATATAACATTTATTTGATGCACACAGAAAAATAAACAGGCAATACATAAAAGCACAATAAAATTACAAAAAATATAAAAAGGTTGTAGATAAAAGCATAACTAAATGACCTAAATTAAACCATTCATTCGATCGATCTGCGTTCTGGAAGACGCAGCGCTGGAAGGTCTCTCACAAGCTGGACTGATGACCTGGTGAAGGTTGTGGTGGTAAAATCTATGTCCAACAGTGGGCGTGGAATAATGATAAATAATTTAATCAATTCTCTTTAGATTTGCTATTTAAATAAATAATTTTAATAGATTCTGCTATTTCAGTGTGAAGGAATATCAAACATACAAACTTTCGTCTATTTTTATTAGTGTGATGTGATGTTATGTGATGTGATAGTGTGATTGTATGACAGACGTACATTGTAGACCAGAACGTCCGCTTTCGCATCGTTGTCGCTATCTGTCACAGACATCTCTAATTTCCTTACGTTTTGACAAGTTTTTGACATTGATTGTCGCTAAGATGTTATTACGACTGCGTGAGAATCTTAGCAGATCGCGTTTTGTAGTTTCTATCGTCTGATGTGTCTTCTTATTTATCTTTATATTTAGCAGTCACATCTGTATTATAAATGGCAAAGTTCTGACTCATTCACGGTCTAAACATCGTCCAGTCCAATCCCAAGAACCTAGAAAGCTGAAATTTTGCACACACGTGCCTTTTTGATGAATAAGATGAATAAGAAACAATTTTCCCAAAACTCGTATCAAGTCCAAAGTTAGTATGGAGAAACTTACATTCACGCGACTTAAGCCTCCCCCAAGTATCGCTGTAACGAACGATCCTGTGCAATATGGTACAACGTATTTCTAAAGATACATTCAATACATAACCAAAAATCATCTTTAACATTAAATTGATACCAAACCTTACCATTTCAGTTCCAACAAAATCACCTGCAAACTAACTATCTACATAACGTGCAAAACCCATTGTCCATTTTACGGCTCGCTCATAAGCCAATGTTTTATGATACATAACACTTTACTCCCGATTCGGCGCACGCGCATTATAATTTACGACTATAGATCGTGATCCAGCTATTTGTCGGGTATAAAACGACTTACTAGGTACTTGCTCAAGTAGTTAGTATGTCTATGTATATAAGCTGGTTTGCGCTTGCGGAATATGGTGCTCTAAATACATATGTAAAATACGATATTAAATGTGATATAAAATGGCGTATTTACTTGTTTTACAACTAGATATTAAGTCGTATATTTTATTATTATAGTTGACTTGTTTTTGCCCGCAGCTTCGCCTGCGTAGATTCATAAAATATAGCCTATGCCACTCAGGAATAAAGCAGCTATCTATCGGTGAAAAAATTTCAGCAATTGGACCAGTACTTTCAGAGATTAACACCAACAAATAAAAATACAAAGTTTACCTCTCTATTATATTAGTGTAGATTACTTGACAGATGTAACAGTGTTCTGTGTATTTTAGATCAGATGTCCCTCGCGTTCTTACCTGTCTCAACTGTCTTTAGTTAATGATCCGCTTCGATAAATAGGTTATCAAAAGCTTACCATTTCTTACAAATTGAACCAGCAGTATCTGAGGTTAGCGCATTCAAATAAAAACTTCAGCTTGCTATAATGTTAGAACCTAGAAGTATAGAACTTAGGCCTTGCTTTATATTTACGACCAGCTGGCCCAGCGAACTTCATACCGTCTAACCATCAAGGCGTAATATACAAGTCAAGTAAAGTGTTCTTGAACACTTTAAATTCATATACCTTTCGATATTGTCAACCGATTGCGATGAAACAAAGCCTAAGTAATATATCAAATACACACATTTTTTATGTATTTTATCTGCATCGATTTCGTACATTTGACTATTAAGTCAAATCGCGCATAACTAGAAACATGTACTGATTTATTATATGTATAGATAGCGATATTATTTTTGCAAATATTACGTAGCTTGATAGGAAATCAGATAATATACACAGCTTGTAAAATGTTATATATTCGATAAATTATTTTGATAAACCTAACTTAAATTATACAAGACTTTAATAAAGTAATTTTATCTTTAATGAGCATTAATTACAGTGTGTTTTTATTTGCACTTGTATTTATGAATTGTTTTTGTTTGTTTCAGGTAAAAATGCCTTCGAATTGATTGGGATTTTGTGCAATACAATAAACAGGACCACACACACAGGACCTAGATTGTAATTTTTTTCATTAAGAAGACGTAATAAACAAGAATATTCGGCATCTGCCGGGATTTCGTAACATCCCTTTCATGAAATTCCTGATATCGTAATTTTCCTGCGACATATAGATAGATAATAATCTACAACTATCACACAACGCCGTCTAGTTCCAAGCTAAGCAGAGCTTGCGTTATGAGTACTACACAACTGATAAACATACTTATGTATTTTTAAATACATATATATTATAGATAAATTACACACAGACACAGAATAAATGGTCGTGCTCATCACAAAAACATTTGTCCTGGGTGGGAATTAAACCACGACCTCCAGCATATCAGTCAGGACCATTGACCACTAGACCATTAGACCAGTTAATTATATCTCCCTCATTCTTTAATTTCCAGTGGCTCTTGTTTTTGACTCTACTACGTTAGGCCATTTTTAGTACAACTTTTTGTAAAAAAATCATTCGACAATATCACATCGCGATAGAAAATTCTAAAGGAAACTTATATAACGTGTGGAAAAAAATTCACTCGCAGAAAAATCGTACACACAATTCAGTGTCGTGTCAGGTAGTGGCAATTGTCGTGTGCGTGTTCAACACTAGCTATATCTACCTATTGTGATTGCAATTAATTATGCTTATCGTATTACTTACAAAGTATTCAACTACCTTGTCTTTTTTTTATAAATCGATACCAAATTAAATGAAGTGTGTAGTAGTCGTACAGACGACGAGGAATAAGTAGCTTGCCGTTCGCCCATTCGATATGACCGAGCCTGAGTGAAGACCGGTCTGTAGGGCCGATGACACGTTGCGTTCACGTTCAAACGGCAGAATGAATTTAAATACAATTTGGTACAGGTAGACCATCTCGTAGCGTCCAACTATTCGGACCGAGCCCAAGTCATTGTCAGCGCGCGCGCGTACTGATTCACGCGCCCCTCAAAGAGATGTCAGCAAATCGTAGTCGTCCAGCAGGATCGAAGCCTACTGGGGCCACAGGTAGTGTGAAACCCAGGGCAATGGGACGAAGGCAAAGAAGGTACAGGAGTAGGTTTTTAGTCAGTAAAAGTCTGACACTATTGCCCGCTCCGCCCCAGAGCGCGGGATGTCATTGCACACACAGGATATTTATTTATTGGGATAATTTTCTGCTTTCAAGCGGACGAAGCCGCCAACAGAAGCTAGTTTACAAATATAATTAAAAAGCTAAGATGCTTCTACGAAACAAAGTTGTGAAAGTGAGACCGCAATGTTTCCGCAAAACCAGAAACTTGCGATATATTTGATGAATGAATTAACCCGGAGGCAAATAAGCTGGGAACATTCTAGAATATCTGTCTAAAAACGCAAACTTTAAAACTCTTTACTGACTCGTCAACGACTAGCCAGTGGACCTAGAACTCTGAAATTTTGTACAAAGGTTCATTTAATGATGTACTTATGGAAGGAAAAACTTTTTTTGACTGGCCTATTGATCTAGTGGTTAGTAACCCTGACTGCTATGCCGGAGGTCGTGGGTTCGATTCCCACCCAGGACAAATATTTGTGTGATGAGCACGATCATTTGTTATGTGTCTGGGTGTAATTTATCTATAATATGTATGTATTTAGAAATATATAAGTAAGTTTCTCATAACACAAGCTCTGCTTAACATGAGACTAGACGGCTATGTGTGATAGTTGTGGAATATTATTATATTATATTTATGATATAAATATATTAAAAGAAAGAATTTAAAAAAAATTCCTTGCCTAAAAGGATTATACAGTGCTCCAAAGGTTGTATCTAGAAGCTTTCTTTCATGCAGGTGTAGTCAAAATGACTTCTAATTAACCAACATTTTGCATTCTTTTTTTATTAAAATTGATTATTGCAGAGATGACAGTGAAATTAGATCTGAACGTTTTTGACTACAACTATTGGTATTGAGCATAATTTTAGGTTTACGACACACATTCACTCTTTCTCATAATAAAAAATATAGCTCTACTACTGTATCGTGAGTGCACTCACGAATATGTAAAGTCACATATACAAGACACCCCACCAGTAACAATAAATCTTTACCATACAAATGTTTGCTCCGTGCGGGAATCGAAACTGCGACAAGCAGTGCAGCAACCAATCGCTTAACCACTGTGTCGTCATACCTCCGATCATTTCTCCTAAACCCCTTCACATTTTTTTCAGAAAACTAGTTTTATCTGTGCTAGATCATAATCATTCAATACGAACCCAGTCTTAACGTAACATAAGCACGTTTAATTCGAGCACAATCTATAAGCGCCCTGATTATCTGACAACCTGACAACTGACAAGTAACAGTTTGTCACCTGCAGCTTGATCTCAAGGCTCTAAAGCTATTAGTTCTAATTATCTGCAACCACTTTTTCAAGGCTGTTTGTATACTTCTAAATAATTACGACACTTACTATAATAGTATGTTGTTGATCAATTCTCTTTGTGATTGATAAGAAGAATGTAACTTGTAGACTTAATTGTCTATTCCAGAAATGTTTGACGACTTGCGTCGGTTGGTTCGACCTGTGTTTTCGTATTCTATTCGCCAGGGTCATGTACCCAGCCGGGTTGAAGCCTACTGGAGCCAGGGTTATCCGAAAGGGCGCTCGAGCCCCGGTATGAAGGCTAGAAGGAACGGGGTGGGTCTTTTAGTCAGTAAGAGTCTGACACTATCTCCCGCCCCGCCCAAGAGCGGAGGTTGACATTGGATGATTTTTTCCCACCATAAAAAAAAAGCTGGGTCGAAGCCAAATGGGGCGAAGGTCATGGTTTGCTCGTGTGCCAAATTTCATCCAAATTCGTTCAGCTGTTTGAGCGTGAAGGAGTAATAAACATACTCACAAACTTTCACCTTTATAATATACTAGCTTTAGCCCGCGGCTTCGCCCGCGTAGCATTAGGCACTTAAGGAATCGAGATAAAAGGCAGCCTATGTTCTTTTCAATGTCAAAGGCTATATGCATGCCAAATTTCATCCAAATCCGTTCAGTCGTATTTCGTGATTAAGTAACAAACATCAAAACATCCAAACATCCACACTTTCACATTTATAATATTAGTTAGGTTTATAGAGTGATGATAGTAGCAAACAATGATGTGGGCGCTGTGGTCACCGAATCATATAATTGTTTGGTCTTTTTGACTAGTCATTGGAAAGCCCATGTATCTCGATAGATTTGTTGATGACGTCATAACATTGTGAGTACATAAGGAAAAAAAAATTAAGAATCACGTATCTAGTTTTTAACAATAACCTAATCCAAAATCATACAAAGCCTACTGTAGTATGGGTCGACTTCTGAAAGGGATACTAGTGGATCTGGGATGTAAATGGTTACTGAAAGAACATAGGTGTGGTTTTAGTCAGTAAATATCTAATACACCCTTACGCTTCGAACTAGAGCGGGAGAAGCCATTACATGATTTTCTATCTTGAAAAACAAATAATCTAAAATCATTGGAAACTTCACTCCCGAGATATATATATATATAATATATTGCAAGCTAATAATAATTGCTATAGATACGAGAGCTGAATACAAACTAGTCTTAAAACTATTTAATTGCATAAAATAATTCTGCTAAAATAATTCGTCCATACTTGTTTTAATCTGTCATATCCTTCCTTTGAATTCTAAATCCTGTTCTCTATATGGACGCCGTCACTCGTTAATTAATTCACAAGAAATCGATCGAAATTGCTGTTGACTGTCGAATGTTTGGGTTATTTAAGTGTATGTCAATGCCAATTAAAGACTGGCTCAGTAATTGATCTCAAATCTTTATTGCAGTACTTGATGTGGTATATATTTGAAGAAGGAAACAATTACGTACCCTGTCGGGCACAGCAAATCTTTAGCTTATAGTAAAAACAAGTCAATCATTTTTTCATAGCAAGCTTTTAAAGCGCAGTATACCTGTATAATGAATACTGAATACTCAGCAAGACAAATCATATTTAAAATCAACTCGATGGGGTTGTGTCGTTTTGACTACCGAGTTCCTATGGCCACTTTCTGGTTCCATCATCAGATCAGCTCTACGTCATAATAATTTTGCATTGTCATCTGATTTACACATGCATGCAAAATTTCAATTCAATCGGTAACCGGCAAGAGAGTCAAATTTAATTTGCAAGATTTCATTACAGACAAACATCGGAACAGGAGAAACTAAATAAAAGCTTGTAATCAAAACTTACCACATCAAAATCTAATGACTTCTTCCACGAGCTGTTAACTTTACTGACTTAAACCACTCCTATATTCCTTCAGTTACCATGAGTATACCCTTTTCAAAACCAATCCTGTGGTCTTAGCAGGCATCGGCGTCAGGCAGGCTTCTAAATCGCATAGTATCAAATTATTTTAATACTTTTTTTTTTTTTTACTTAGCCCACACTGTCCCACTGCTGGGCAAAGGCCTCCCTCCACTCCTTCCAACGATCACGGTTCCTCGCTTTCTCATTCCAGTTCTTAATATTTTAATAGTTCTTATTTTAATACTTATTAAGTGAAATTATTATTGCGTTCTTCCTCTTTCCTATTTCTTTATTGAGAAGGGAAATTATAAAATAATTTCGCCCGCTTAAGGTGAAGCGAGAAGAAGCATCAGACTTTAATTGACTAAAATCCACCGGTTTTCTAAGTCACTGTAACTCTTCTGAACAATTCCGCAGCAGCTGAGAAATGCCTGCATTTATTAAGCTTATTAAGTTCCTACAATCTTAGCAGAATACTTACCAGGTGGACATAGAAATCTAACTGATTCTTCTGCTCCATCCTTTCTGAAAGAATTAATTAATTATACAGCAGTAGCCGTAAATGTATACTTTATCAATTATACAAAAGTAGCAATAAATACTTCGCTTAATAAGATAGGTTCTCAATTCTAACAGTGTTGTGAATTATTTATTCATAAATCCCTGAATGTTTGTAATGAATTTTATCTCGAGCTGTCGCTGTGCTGTAGGCTTCGTTGTTAGAGATAGTTTTCACTGTCATCCGTTACGACACATATATTTAGTGTAAGTTATTCTATCTCACGAAACTCTGTCTGTTTTGACGTTTATTTCTGAATGTGTAAGTAAACAATATTGTGCATGTGAGTCTACACAAACATACTTTATCAACCGGCCTACTTCAGATAGAACAATTAGTGTAGTAGTACCTAATACGCAGCCAACTGCTACGCCTTTTTAAAATTTCTAATAGAATTTACTTTCTAAGTCATTTCGCGTTACAACTTTTGAGCCGTGAGGTTAAAAAACTAACACATTTATCTTTAAATACTTTTCGACTGCCTAGTTGACACTTCGCCTGACCTAATAGTTCAACAACGTCAACGTTTACTATTTTGACAGTGTTATGATCAGAAAAGTTTCGTTTCGATTAAGAATGTTATGAAATGTAGGCCATGCATTTACAGAAACATCGGGTATAAGTTTGCATTTCAGTAATATTGTAAATTATATCCGATGTTTCTACAAGACTGTATTTTAAATAAAAGAGAATCTCTCGCTATTAACACATCTTAAGTTCTAGAGCAAACGCACTACACAAACAATGCAAAAGGATCACAGAAAAAAAAAACCGATAATTCCAATACCGTATCGTATCGCATAATGCAACCGCGCTCCCAGCTTGAATAACTCAGCCGTGCCGGATACACGGCAGGTGGTGTCTTGCACAATTTACGCACGCTCCCTTGCAGACGCTTGCAGGCTTGCACATTTCAATCTAATGTTACTTGGCTGCAAGTGTTGTGACAGGATAATGTAACACCCGCGTTTGTTTAGACTAACGTAAAATAGTGGTGTTTTAGATTAGAATTTTAGTTAAAGGAGGTACGTAGGGAGGTGATTCATTCTGGTGTTTATAGATGGACTTTTAGGTCATTTTTATATGGATATATTTTTGAGAATTTGGTACTGAGCTGGTTGATGTGGTGTCATTTTGTACTGGCCTACTTGTATGTCTAGCTGCAGAAATCTTTCACTTAGGAATTTAAGTTCTTAATGACCGAGCTGCTGGTTATAGATAAGAGAGTTTTTTTTTGCAATTTTAATTAAATAGTGGCACATGGTGGACCTCCCATCTATACGCACAAGAAGTTTTGGGAGTAGGTACATTTATTGTGCGTACAGCTAAGAAGTGGATTTCCCTGCTGGAGTCTGTGCTTCCTGATAGTTATAACGTAGGGGTCTTTAAGACACGAGTGAATAGGTTACTTCTAGGCACGGGTGCTTCATCGTCGATCACATCATCGCTTACTATCAGGTGCAATAGTGGTCAATTGCAAGCCATACAAAAATAGTTGCTCCGATATCTATTGAACAGTGTCCAGTACTTATAGTAGTCGAAATATTTTGTAACCTTTCCTATCTAATATCCAACAGAAAATATAATTACATAACACTTTAGTTACAACGGTCAAAGACCTATATGGTTGATTGACATCGACATTTTCAAAGAAATTCTATTGTAAGAGGTCACAGAGATAATGTCTGATACTGTATGTATTATATTATTTGGTTTCGGGTAAGTAGGTATACGGGTCGTATAATGATATAATGTTCTATGTAATAGGTGTAATAAAGTCGGATATAGTACCATGTAATGTGTGGGCTGGTTATTTATTATGAGGTAATGTTATGCATAGGACTGTTCATTTTTGTGTTTGGTTGTGTGGTTTGGTTGTGAATGGTTTTTTTTTCGGATTTAGTGGTATACGGCCCCGACTGACGAGTTGCATGTCATGTTAAACTAAAGACGGCGTCAAAGAAATCGATAGAGCCAGAGAAAACATCGTGAGGAAACCGGCTTGTCCTAGAACCAACATTTTGAAGTCGTGACATTCAACAAAATATATATTAATATTAAATATTGCTCGCATGCCTATTAGAAGTATACATGACTCACACATTTATTACTACAGTCTAAGAAAAAAATGAATATTGCAAAAAATTAAAATAAAACAATTTAATAAAAAAAACAGTGCATTAATTTAACATTTAATTGGCAAGTTTGTACAAGATCGTACCTCCGAAACTGTTCTCTTTAACTTATTGAGAAGCACCGTGTAATGAATGTTTTCTATTTTGTAAATAAAGATCTTGAAATAAACGTGGGTAAAATAAAATAAATCACCACGAAAAGCATTGACCAATTGATCCGTTGATATAACAGGCCATTTCAAATGAAGCTTAACAAAATAATCAAATGTACTAAAATAGAAAATTGAGTGCATTTCCGTTTCTACATTTAAAAATATATCGTATTTTCTTTTTTGATATCAAATAAAACATAAAGAGGTTGTAGTTATTACATAAAGTGAGTAGGTACTGAAAGCGTGTCTGATATTCGTTACAATTTCACAGATGTTAGGCTGTTGCTGAAAACTTGTAAAAATCTTGAACCATTCGAAGACAAATTAATGCCTTGATGCTCCTTTATTTTGTTTTTTTGGTTGTAATTTGATTGGTTGTGATCTACTCGCGAAATCAGTTTATATTTGGTCAAATACTAAATTCAACAAATCGATTTTAGCATAGTTCAGTCAAAATTAATTAATAGTTTTGTTCCGGATTGCATTATGATGAGGTATTAATGAAACATAGAATATCATAGATGGATATTTTTTAGAATAGATTTTGATTGAGGTTGTTAGGTCAAAATATGTGAATAAATCATGAAATAATAGACTTTTAGAAGAGAAGAAACGTGTGCAAATTGATGTTGATCTTGACATCGTTAACACTTTTATATAACATCTCACAATAAATTATGCATTTTGTGACCTAACGTGCATTTTATACTGTAGTAGCTGACCTGGCAAACGTATTTCTGTCAAATAAATTATCAAAGAAAAAAATAGGAGGTGGGGTAGGAGGGTAATTAATATATATAGATTTATATATTATATTATTGATAGACTCGCGTTTGACCACCATCTCACCTGATGGTAAGCAATGAAGTGGTCGACGACCGAGCACACTTACGTAGAAGTAACCTATTCACTCTTGAATTAAAGACCCCTAAGTTGTAGCTATCAGGAAACACAGACTCCGACAGGGAATTCCATTCCTTGGCTGTACGCGCAATAAATGGTTCCCAAAACGCTAATAAATTAATCCTGCATCGCGCAATTAAAGTATTCCGTGCGATTTGAGCATATAGAATAACCCAAAATCATCTATCGGGCAGTTGCCTACCAGACATTACACCTGTCTGGTCGAAGAATCCTTCATTTCAATGTGGGACTGTATGTTCCGCATACCTCCAAAGCATCACTAACCTATAGAAGTTCATAATAACATATTATAAATATGTTAACATTGATAACCTATAAACTTTAAACACGGATTCGCCTGCCAATCATAGCAAACATACCATGACAGTTGGCTATAGCTATATCGGTCAATGAGGTCAGTTGACGTCTATGGGGAGTTATATAAATGTTATATCATTGTACCATTGTTATTACCTGTAACTATTGACCCATACATCAGTGATTGAATTGTAATGAAAGGAAATCTTTCTGTCTAACTGACAATGGTCTGACAGGAAATGTGGGGGCTATAAGAATAAGAATGATGGTGAAATTAAATAGGTACTGTATCGGTGAACAATCATCACATCATCATTTCAGCCGAAAGACATCCACTGTTGGACATAGGCCTCCCCCAAGTGTCACTACATTGGACGGTCCTGTGCGTCTCACACCCATCGGATTCCCGCAACCTTTACTAGGTCATCGGTCCACCTTGTAGCAGGCCTTCCAACGCTGCATCTTTTGGTATGCGGTCCACAGTCCAGAACCTTTCGGCCCCAACGGCCATCTATTCTGTGAGCAATATGCCCTGCCCATTGCCACTTTAGTTTCGCGATTGTTTGTGCTATGTCAACAACCTTGGTTTTCCTGCGGATATCTTCATTTCGGTGAACAATGTAATCGGTAAAAACAGCAGCTTCGCACGCGTGAAAGTAGATAAATTATCTCCACGGAAAAAGTATTTTATGTGCAATTCGAGGACATGGTCTATCCGTATGCTAAATTTCATCTAAATCCGTTCAGCCGTTCGAGCGTGAAAAAGTAATAAATATACAAACTAATATATTAATAGTTTACTATTAAACAAAAAAAATGCATTAATCGGCAGATATATTAAGCGTTGACCAGAAAATAAAATTTTATAGTCTAATAACAAGACGTTAGTTTTAATATTATAATATACAAATTAATTCTTGATTATTTGCCGGTCTATGAATTTTTAATTTGACCTATAAAAAGATATTAACACTACATAATCAGATGATCCTTATTGATCTTTTCACATTTAAGATCTAATATTAAATTTTAACGACCATTCAATCATTTGTTAACTACTCTACTAATCCTCACCTAACCAAAAGAAAAATAATAGTCTTTTCATTACTCATACTCGGAAGGTTGGTCTGAAGTTGCCCTTAGGAGCGGGCTGAAAGTAATACTTTTCAGCCCTAGGGTGAATCGCTTTCAACTGACAGGTGTCAATTAAAAAAAAAACTAATGTTATTGAAACATGTCCCAAATACTTTATATTCTTTACATTCACAAAATTACAGCGCGATGTAAAATTGAAATATTATAAAGATTTAATAAGAATATTTTTAATAGGTCAAGAATAATAAGTCCCTCAAACTGTAGACCCCCTCGCTACGCTTGGGCGCCAAACCTTTTCGGAGAACTAAATAACTTACTTTTTTGAAATTGATATAAGTGCTTGACTGTGTTCCCACCTGATGGTAAGCAGTGATGCAATCTCTGATGGTGAGGCGCCCTAGTTTTTGAGCCTATTCACTCTTGCCTTGAAGACCGCAGCAGGCACGGGAGATACTTTCAACCCTAGGGTATTAATATACGGCTCTGTGCTGTATGCTGTTCTGTTCATAATCTTCTGGGAACCAAGATTTTCATTCAGCATATTTCTATTAATGACAGCTGAATATTTCACCGATTTCAAATTGACTTCATGTTACATTTTAAATTGACTCGATCATTTTATTTCCTCAATGTGCAAGTGCATTGTACCGAGGTCAGTATTATTACGCCAGTATGATCAAATCGAAACCAGACGGTTGGTAGTCTTACATGCTCTATAAACTGAATTAAAGTAGGTGTTAGATAAATTGACAATTTGTAAGTACATTGATCTTTTCTTTATATTTCTGAGTGAAAAACCAACAATGAACTGTTTTTCATAAAGGATTGCGACAGATGTCGGTTTTTAAATTAAGAATGTCAATAAATCTAAGGGTGAGTTGCACCATTTAACTATAACGATAACCAAACCATAACCAGCCGTGAAACGGCCGCCTATTGGTCAATTCGACGATCAATTGGCCCCAGCTGGGCCCCTGCTGTTGCTGACAACTCCTTGAGGCGCGCGGGAACAGTGCGCACCGTTGACGAATTGGGCTCGGTCCGGACAGTTACCGAACGGTTGGACAGCGAGCTATCCATTGCTCGCCGTCCGGAAGTCCGGAAGCTACGGTGCCTGGAAATCGGGATTTCATTCAAAAATAGAAGTATTAATTTATATAATTAAATAAGTTGTAAAAACCTTACTTTTCTACCATTTAAATATTAAAAAGTACAACTTGTAGTTTCATGTCTAATCTTAGTAATCTTTTCTTTTTAATGTTCTCTTTACAAGGACAAATCTCGTAAAGTGGTTACTGAAGCATTATGACCTAATATGGTATGTTGTTGCTACAGTTAATTTGTAATCTGGTAGTGAAAACAAGCTTGACGGCACGGTCGGCATAGTGGTTGGCTGCTACGCTGTGTGTCATGAGTTCGATACCGGAACGGAACATATATTACTATAGTATTGATAGTGGTTTTCGATCAGGGTATCTTGTTATGAGACGAGTCCTCACTATTGGGAGTGCCTGGAGAGGCGTCACAGCGTCACCTTTCGCATGATGCAGGTCCTCACCGGACATGGTAAGTTCGGGAGGTTCCTGCATCTAATTCAGGGGCAGGAAACGGGAGTATCCAAGGGTCTGCTTATGAAAAGAAGTTTCAGCCCCGGTACGAAAGGCAATGAAGGAACAGGAGTGGGTTTTTAGTCAGTTAAAGTCTGACACTATCTCCCGCTCCGCTCAAGAGCGGGGGATGTAATTAGATGATTTATTATTTTCACGCGCATAGTCATAAAATGCACTCAGTAAAGACTGCTTGGTAGACTGACTAATACTTTAAATAAAGTAAAAAGAGAAAAAAAAATATCTTATTTAAAATCGACACAATATCAACTCTACTACTAGTATTTAACCTTTTAAGTTTAATTCATTTTACACTTACACGGACCATCAAATCCTCATTACAGATCCGATTAGTGCTTCAAAAATATCTGTATGTACATATGTTTGTCCGTCTGTCTGATTGTACTGACTAATTTTAAAAATAATTGAATGGTTGATAATGATGGGAATCTTATTGGTCGATAGTTGGTATAATAAGGAGGACCGAGTAACTCGGGCCTTTATTTAAGAACAAGGATCAGGGTTTCGCGAAAAAAAAAAACTTCTTGAAATTGTAGTCAAATAGCATTGTACAGTTTTACGATATGCAGACAAAGTCGCCGGCACTAGATAATATCTTAATAAGTTTTGAATATCCGTCTGAATGTCCATTACTCATATTAGCATAGACCTGTCAATACCATAAACATAGCTTGAAAGCATGTAATCAAATGTTTAGATACTCATAATATAGCATTACTTTGTCTTATGTAAGTAGTTACGATAGTCTTGTGATAACGTTAGCTTTGGTGTAACAGTTCCTTTGGTCCACTTTTGTGAAAGGCTATATCAGGTTCTATACAGCATTAAAAGCATAAGTATAATCAGCCTTTCAAATACCGCAATTAGAGATAACGAGAGAGCGAACGCTGGCGTTCGTTCAAATCAAATCAAATCAGTTTATTGCAAACATGTTGTACAGTGGTTGGAATAAAAACAAAGAGTTTCAAACATGCACCCTGTAAGGGCACTGCAAAACAAAACAAATAAATAAATTTCAGTAAAATAAAATTTATTTTAAAATTCAGTTTCAACATTAAAATAAATAAATAATTGGATAATGTCAAATCAATTAAATGTCAAAATATATATAAATGTCAAAAATAAGTATAAATGTCAAAATAATATGAAATACATTGAAAAATTTTATTTGAGTCGTACGAAAAAATTATGATAGTTACCGAAACAATTCTTATTCGTATTCTAATAGGCCATAACATACCCTTTAAAACATTGAAAAAAAATAATAATAACATTAGTAATACCGAATTACAAATTACAAATTAGACCAATTCGTTTGAGGTTTAGTGAATTAATGTTCTCATTGCTGCGACTTAAGCCTTCTCGCTAAAAGATTAAATGGGCTGTAATCCACCACACGTGGCTAGTACGGGTTGGTGGATGTCACTTGTTTTCGAAGTGTTTGTTTAATTGCATGTCGGTTTCCTCACGATGTTTTCTTTTACCGTTTTGAGGGTAATGGTGATGAAATAAATGATTCAAAGTAAAGTGCATTTCTGGGTTAACTCACGACGAATAACTTGTCGGTCGGAGGAACTACTTCTTCGTCTAGATCAGGGCTCTTAGGTCACCACTGTTTCCTGTTTTATACAGAGACAAACTTGATTGAATATTTGGATGCGAGACGCACCGATGACCGTTCATTGTGGTGACATTTGGGGCACCTCTATGATTAGCGATGGACGTCATTCGGTTGAAATGATAATGACATCTGTCTACGGAATTAATGGTCGTCGGCAGTGTAGTGGGAATTAGAAATTATGGTTACCTTTCCGTTGAATCTGGTTTTCAGAAGCTGTAGTGATTAGAAAAGTGTAATAGGATGGTCACAATAAAAACAAATATTCGTCATTTTTCATATTACGTGACCATCTTAGCGTGGCCGAGTGGTAATTGTCTCGACTTACGAGTTGTACGTCGCAGGTTCAAACACAGCCAGGCGCATTACTATGTGTAATTTATTTCATCACCTCTGCTCTCAAAATGGTGATGGAAAACATCATGAGGAAAACGGCTTGTCCTAGAACCAAAACATGTGACATCCGCCAATCCGCACCGGGCCGCGTGGTGGATTACGGTCCATTTCCTCTTCTAGAGAGTGGAGGCGTTAGTCCCAACAGTGGGAACACTCTAAGGCCCACTATGCTATGTTATGCGTGATAGTATTCCTGTTTTTTTAAGACGACGCAGTGATGGACGTGTCTTTAATCTAAATAAGTACCTGTTACGTACTTTATCGATATTATTATATTTCACAAAGTTGTAGAGGCTTTAATTTATGTAATTTGAAAGCGATACAGTACCTACTATCCTGTCACGACTCTTTCGTGATCGACCAGCTGATCCGATTCCGCCCGTAATGACGGAACTGCTTTTGTTACCGAATAGTAATTGTTATTAGATTATCTGTTACCGGTATCGATGTATGTGTGAAAGTTAATCGAGCGTTTGGAGCTGACCGGTTGTTGTTCTTTTTTGCTGTCGGTACAGTACTGACACCGATACTAGTGTTGAAGGTTTGAAATGTTGTTTGATGCGAGATATGTCAGTTATTTATTAGTAGTATTTATAGAACATTTACGTGATATTATTTATCATGGTATTTTTGTACAGTTGGCCAATACCTACCTCTTAAAAATGTGCTCTAAAATATTTATTAAGCAAACTGTTTTATGAAGAAAAAAACTATAGTAATATTTTTCTTACTAAAGCCATCGTACCATTCTATTTCTATAGGCTAAAGTGTAAATCGATAAATTTGCCTATGATAATAAAAAAAAAACTTGTTTAAAAAGAAGGCAAGTAAAAGCTAGCTAATATGATACGCTTACTGTTGTATGCGCATGTATGATCGTGATTGTTTACAAAAAAAACACAATCACTCGGATTCGATTTATATTGTAATCGAATAATAATACAACTTTCTATAAATATAGTGCTCTAATAAAACAATAACAATGTTTAGACAGCCACTTTGAATCGTTTTTAGTTTTTTAAGAGGTCTAAGTTACAACAGAGTCGCGATTTTTTCTGAATAAAAACAAAAGTGGGAAAAAACTTGATAGTGATGTGTACGCCCCCATTGGTCAGAAGTAGATATGCTGTGAAAGCCCGAATTAATTTTGATATTTTTTTTATTAATATTTTAAATTATCTCGCTAGTATTTATGATGGAAGCGAAAACGAAGCATGTTGGTCGATTCCTCGAAATTTCTTGATAACGACCCGGGGTCTGCATTTGTGTCGTGTTGATAAGAATAGATAGACTCGTCCGCTAAAATATGGAGGTGAAGATTATTGGTGAAAATGTGAATGGTATAATATATACACATCTATAAAACAACGTCTTATTAATGATTGTTATTATAAAAAAAAAAAAACATGCAGCATGAAAAGTGTTCAATAAACTCAAAAAAAAAAAAAAAAAACTGGTAAAAACAGTTATAATAATATAACAAGTTCCATTTTACATTTCAAAGGTATTATAAAGTCTATTGAATATTATCAGACTTAAATGACTAAACATTTGAAAGGCCTACAGCCCACCTACATTTCCGCCTAATGTTTGACCTTTACAAAATACCTAACAGTCGTATTGCGAGAGTCACGAATTCTCCGCCGATAGACCGCGGTCACTGCATGCTGTCAAGTATTATTTACTTACCTAATATTATGTAGAAAATATGAATTGTTGGACGTGCTAACTCAACCTTTAATATTTACTTGATGAATTATCGCTTAATTGCAATTTTTCAGTGTCATTGAAAAGACGTTTTTATTGATAAATTAACCAGCACCGTCTTGGTATTTATTTATCTTTGTCTTGATTTTATTTCTATATATTTATTTAGGTATTCTGTTGGTTACCTTAATAAAAAAATAGAAATAAAGCGATACATTTTTTTTTACTGCAATTGATGGCTAGTAATAGGTTTCCCTTTCTACTGGGATAATTAAACATGCGAACAGATTACTAGTAATAACAAAAAGTTCAATAAAAACGTAAAATACAATATAGCTTCAAGTTATAGGAATAAAAAATAGAAAAGTTGGTTTAAAAATACATTGTAACATATAGAAGATTAATTTTATGTCATTTGCTTTCATCTTTACAATTAGCTTTTCGAAAGTTGTTTTTTTTTTTTTTATAACGAGATACACTAGTGCTTGACTGCAATTCCACCTGATGGTGAGCAATGATTTTATTGATGGTGAATCGCGCTAGTTTATTAAGAGCCTATTCACTTTAAGCTAGAGAAATACGTATTATAAATAATTTTTCGTATCGATTGGTTCGTAGTCAAAAACCATTTGATATCAGTTATTACCAAATTATTTACTAAAACTGTAATAGTCCAAACTACCTATTATATCAAGCCCTAAGACTTTATCTTAACAATATCTACATTACAAAACGCGTTTAGTGTTTCTAAACCGCTTACCGCTTATGGCTCGCATCGACCCCTCCAGCCACTCGGTATTATTGCGATAGTCACGCGCAGTGTCGCTGTCGTCGGGACCGGGCACTTGCAGCCCGCGCCCACTTGTCACGGGGAATGTAGGAAATGTCGAAATGGATCCAATTGAACGCGAGCACCGAGCAACGACGGCCCGACTGGCTATGAGGTAAGAGTGGCGATTATAGCGACTGGACACCATTGTCCAGCTCAAACTCTCGTGAGTTTGTTTTGAGTTTAATGTTGGTTTACATAATTGTAGGATACCTTACTTTTAAAGCTAGTATAGCAGAGAAGGTTAGGTTTTGGGGTAGTGCTAAACTTAAATATATAATAAAGTTTATTCCATTCTAGTTCTGCGTGAGTGGGTGATGAATGATTTGCAAATTTCTACTAAACAAAGCTAATGGGTTACAAAGAACATTTTTTACGTCATTTTACGCGCTTGGAACACTACCCGTCGACTACTTGGGCTCAGTCTGGACGGTCGGACGGCAAGCTACCCACTGCTCGTCGTCCGCAAGCCCGCGTCTACGGTCGCTGAAAATCAGGATCGGAATCCGCTGGCAGCTGGGGCGTGAGGAGCGTTTCCTCGCGCCTGCGGACGTCTCCGTTGCTAGTAATACTGCTTTGTAGAAGGAGGTGACCGCCTGCCACTCCTCCTCGCTCCGGACCATGGCCTGTACCAAGGCCCGGCGTGAGATATCGCGGCCACTGAAACATTTTGATAATATTCTTTATTTTAAATAAATACGTGTGCTGAAAATAAGCGTGTCATGAGATAAACTTTGTTTCTATAGCAAATTCATGAATTGTCAACTGCCGATCTCACTATTTCCAATCCCTTTTTATTGCAAAATACAATAGGTACTCAATTATTCTCTATCTATTATTTCGGACAAATAGTCCAATACCTTACTATTGACAACTAACAATGGCTCTCGAAAATGCTGAACACGTTTATAGGCAATAGAATTTCACAACTCACACCTTTCCAGCATTCCTTTATAGTCGAGTACTCTATAAAGTAAGAGAACTGTCGAATTAAATCAGTTTCGGACTGTCAGGTTTATGACTTGAGCGGGTAGCCTGACGAGTAATTAAAATATAGGATACAATATTTACTAAAGAATCCTGAATGGGAATGTGGTGTGGCACACCTTCATTTGTTTTAGGTTCCTCGACAGACAACTTAACTTTCGCGACCAATGGGCAGCTCACTGTCCGGTAATCGTTCGGACTAAGCCCAAGTCGTCGCACGCACTACGCACTGTCGATAGTGCGTAATGTTCCACGAGATCCTTAAAGATATGTCAACGATGGGCCATAATGATTTTCTAAAAAAAAAACTCGTGGTCCTAGAACGTAAAGAGCAATTGAAGTACACAGGTGTAGCTTTAGTCAGTAAAAGTCTGACTTAACCTCCCAGGAGAAGTCATTTTAAGATTTTATACGTAAAAAAATAAATAATAGATGACTTCAAATATCTGCATTTTATAAGTTTTTAAAAATCAACTAACATTTCAGTAGTCTGCAAAAAACCATGTCGGCGTAGATTTATCATTTTCCATAAAATTGTCATAAATGTCTAATTCTGCTTGTCACATAATGAGTTTAAAGCGAAAGGTGTGAGCATTTTACTCCTAACAAATTAGCAGATCCATGCGAATAGGATATTACGAGTAGGTACTAAATTTTATCTGAAACCCAAGTTTCTTCGCACGAACCTATTATTATAATGTTTCGAAGGCAATCAATCGAAGAGGGGCTAGCATTTAAGGTTACACTGAAGATTCCCATGGTCTATTGCTAAATATTGACGGCATAGACATTTAGTGTGGCCTGTTACAGCGATAGTTATCGTCACGGTAAAATTTGAAGTGCATTGTGGGATGATTATGCAAGTAGGCTGTCGCTTGCACGTCGCTGGACATAGGTCTATCCCAATTCTAGTCATAGCGATCCTGTGCGTCTTGCATCCTTCTTGTTCTGCGACCCTCACCAAGGAGCCTGTGTCTTCCGGTACATGATCGCCACTCCAGATTATTTTTCCGACTTTATAAACCATCTGTCTTGCGAGCAATGTGCTTATTCCACTGCCATTTAAGTTTGGTGATTCTTCTTGTTATGTCGGTAACCTTAGTTCTGTTGCTCACACAAGGAAACTCCGAGCATAGCCCTGTCCATTTTCCTTTGGGTGACTCTAAGCTTTTTGAAGAAGCTTATTTTGAGCGACCACGTTTCAGAGTCTTATTTCATTACTGGCAACATGCACTGGCCGTAGAGTTATGTCTTAAGATACTGTTGTATATATATTTATATACATAGTAACTTTTTAATAGATGACAGCGGGAAAGATTGAGAAAAATCTGCCTGTTTTTCTGCCTTTGAAATGGTCATCTAAACGTTTTGGTATAAAATTGGTCACTTGCATCTAGTTCTCCAAAGCCTTCATAGTCCTGATTTACACTCGGACATTGGTTTTAGTAATTCACAGAGTGATTTGTTTGTTGTTTCCAGTCTTTACATAAATATTAACGTAATATTTAAACGTGTAATAAAATCTGAAATCTGTTATCGTTGATATGTCTAAAATAGGTATTTTAATATATATTAATAATTTCTAACACCAATCGTGACTAGTCGTTAGCTGATTTGTGAATGTAAATTGAGATTGGTTGCCCTTTACACACAATAGGAATTTCAAATTATCGCACCACTCAGTTTTACATTAAATTGAACCTTACTTAACTTAAGAGTTCATTTATTTTTTATATCGGCTTCACCGGCGTGAAAGTAGAAAACTATTTTAAAGGAACAATACCTGGTTAAAAAAGCATCTTAGGTACTAATTCAGGATTTGGTCTACCCGTTTGCCGAATTTCATCCAAATCTACTCATCAGTTTGATCGTAAAGGAGGAATAAACATACTCATATATATTCAAACTTTTGCCTTATTCTGATTTTTGGTTTTTGCTGTCTCACTTTAGGGAAAAACCCAACACTTTTTCTAGCCATTTCAATATTATACTTTTTTTGTCATGTAAGAGAACACTGAAGATGTTGATACTAAAATAAATATGTAAAACTATATCTCCACTCACAAGATCTCATGAAAACTATATTCCTTTATATCTTGTTCGTGCCTGGCTCTAAAACATTCCATAAATATTTACCTACACGCTTAAATAGAAAAAGATATCAAAAACTTACTATAATCTCGACTGCAAAGTGTGGCTCTAATAAAACCTTTTTTGTCTTAACTCTACGCTTGTAACATTATCATATATTACAGAGCACTGGCCGTTGTAACATTGAGCCGAGGAAATCTAAAAGGGCCTAAAAGTATTATAATACAAGTCCCTTATCGTGCATTAAACACTGAAGGGTAGAGAAAAACGACCATACCAAGTGCAGCGCAATGTACCTCGCATTATTGCTGTACTTAATTTAGGTATACCCGGATACAGATTATATATCCTTGACATTCACAAGAGAGAACTGTCAAGGAATAAAAGCTTTTTATTAAGACAAAAACAGAAAAAACGCACAGTGTCACATTTGACAAATTTATTGGACAAAAATTATGGACGCGATTTGTGATGATAAATTGGATAAGGAGATATAACGATATGAGGTTTGTTAGTTATTTGCATGTTTATTTTTGTATTTTTTAGCATTTTTAATTAAGACCAATCTTTATATCCTGCAGATCTAATCAATAAAACAAATGGCGTTTTAAAATGAGTTTTGATTAAAATGTTATTTGCATGACTATTTTTTTACTGCCGAAGCCATATTATTTTATGATAGTCATGTCTTTTAATTAAGATCTTTATTGAAATCTAGATTAATTGTTTAGTTATATTTTTGAAACAACTATTGATGTATTTAAGATTTTAATAAATTGTAGATTAATATCGATTAAAAAAATATACTTATCCTCTACATGGGATGATAGAAGGTCAAAAAGGTTTTGGATATTATTTTGGGTGCTTTTGTAGTATATTTTAGGTACTACAAATAATATACCTACTGGTGATTTATCCAGCCTTAAGTTATTTCCTAATGCCAAAATATCAATTTTAACTTTTTGCTATTAAGAACTATTATATATCTTATATATCGAGGTAATCCATGAAACTGTGTCATCAACAAAGTTGCACTTTTAAATAACTACCAAGATTTTAACATAACATTACTACAGCACTGTATCAACATCATAATTTACATATAAATGTTTTATCTCATCGCTATAGGCATTATCTCTCTCATATCTTGAGCATCACGATCTGCCACCCACAATACAGTTAAGAATCTTGACATTTGCTGAGTTCAAAGGAAACACTATTAAAAACAATTTGCATATTATGTGGGCAATATCTGCTCGGTATAATCACGTCTAATAGTACACTGAGGTTAAAATGTACCTCAAGATAGACAAAAAATGTAAATCGAAAACTTGTTTAATTTTCTATGAGAATAAATTGAAGTTTATTTTTTGATATTGTAAGCTAAACAAAAACAACAGAATTTAAATTATCCGTTTCGTTTGACTACTGGTCTAAAAGAAACAAAAAGCTGTTTGGGTGTAGTTGATTTATTAACCGCATGCGAATTCCGCTCATGACATTATAAGCGTAATTGTTCAAGGTAATGATTTAAATAGAGCAGGAAGTTATTACGAGTAACCGCTAGGCGATAAGTGGCCATAAATTCACTTTTTGTAAATCAAATTAGATCAAATTATTACACCACAGACGGAAAATATAAAGGAGGTATGTGGCCTTGATTTTACACCGATATCTACTATTACTTTGCAGTTATTATCCATTTTTTTAATGGAAAATGTCATCTAACTCAACAAAATGCCAAGGCAGGCAACTTGTCATAAGATAAGTGTTACATATAAAGGTAAATAAATACATGTTTCTAGGCGGACAGACATTTTTCATCCACATTGACAAATCAATGATAAAATGTCTGTACCTACTGCACATATCTTACATGTTTATGTAAATGTGTAAACTTGAGTTATGTTGCACAAAAGTTTTGTGCAATGAAATAAAATAATCGCTGTAATTCTTACTGCAATTTTGTGGTTCATTAAAATACTACGTGGGAGACGTCATTAAAACTGATAATATAAGCGTCTTTACCATGGCCATAGTTAAACTAACAGTTACCTATTAGGAAGTCTAGAACACTGCTACATTATTCTATTACACAAAACAAGAGAATTACGTGTGCTTAGAATAACCTTTCCTTCAGAAAAACAAACAGTGTGGACCTTGAGACATTTTCAAGTATAGAATGTTGCAATGTAGAGGCATATTTTAGAGTAGTTGTGCATAAAAAAAGTGAAAAGGCGGCTATTATTACGATACCGAGGCCGTACACCGTGACAACTAAAGTAACGTTGAGGCTCAAGCGATGAGTGGGAGGCGATAAGATCGTACCTCACGATGTTACCATAATAAAAATAAATACTCTATTTTTCCAGAAAGTGCAGATAGTGGTACACTTTGTACTTTATGCGGAGCGAAACCTTTGTTGCAATGGATGTTGATAAAAATAAATGTGTTCTACATATATTTTGATTTGTAGTCTGCACTGTTAATGCAAAATAAAGGTTTTACTGTAGCAATATAATAACAGTATTATTATTTTAAGAATGGCTGTTTTCCTTAAGCGTTTTCCAAACTATGTTGGGGCCAGTTTCCTGTCTAACAGCATACAGACACTTGTACCATTATTAACATGTAAAGAGTCTTTCTGACCTGCCAGACTAAATTACTGGGTATGTCTTATTAATGCTGGTTGTCGTGTTACTCACATCCGTAATTACGAGTACTACAATATTTGAAATGTACAAGTACATATATTTTATTTTTGTAAGTTTAGTACTTACAAAAATAAAATAACCTTATTAAAACTTAATCTACATTTATATACTTTATAAAGAGGTAAAGTTTGTTTTTCTGTTTGTAGGAGGTAATCTCTGGAAGCACTGGTCTGACTGCTAAAATTTCTTCACCGATCATAAGCTGCTTTATTCCTGAATAACACAGGCTATATTTTATGTACGCGGGCAAAGCTGTGGGCAAAAGCTAGTTCTATATAATAATATATACTTTCAAACAGATTTTTTTTTAACGCAAAGGCTTTGCCTTGTTGCATTGAACACGCCTTATTTATGACTACTGTAGCAAAAGTACAGATAAATAAATATAATCCAATACATGCGTCATTTGTCGATAAGCTTGTATCTTGCACCTTGTTCAAAAATACGGACGCGGAAAGTAATGTCATGTCGCAACAAAGTGCAACGATCGACCAAATCCACGCAGCTCTGTGTGTGCCATGTATAATTTATATTTCATATATACTCTGTGTGAGAAATCACGACAACGTTTGTGCTACAAAATAGGCTGATTGGTAGTAAACAGTATTTAAATATAACTTATTGTTACGGTTTTATGGTAAGAAAAAGGAAATATGTTTTTAGTAAAAAAAAATCTTAGCATACGAAAAGTTGTCCTATTGATATTGCCCCGGCAGTTTTAAAACACATTGAATGAAAAAAGAAACAAACAATTTGTAATAAACTCAATGTTATTACAAACGGCTGGACGGATTTCGATAAAATAGGCACACGGATAGACGACGTCCTAAAATAGGAAAAAGATATTTGATTAGGTCCTATTTTGGTAACTTTCTACTTTCATGCCGGTAAAGCCGCTGGCAAAAGCTAGCTAAAACTAAAACAGAACAAAGAAATAAAAGTAAAGGCGTTAAGATATAACCTAGATTTAAATAAAACAAATTTAAATCTTGTTTTTGTTCATCCAGATACACTAATATAAATAAAGAAATGGATAAAAATAAAGAAGGAATTTAAAACTATCATAGAAAAGAACAAATTGATTCGAAACACCGATTCTCAAATAGATTCTAAATAACATTAATAACAAATGTTGGGCGTGTTCGACCATTATTAGTGTAACATTGCCTGGGGCAATGTTGCCACATACGAAACTTGCGTCCAAAACTATTAATATTGCAGCAATAAACAAAACGTGCATGAATATTACTCTTAACGAGAGCATTAGCGATAAATCGTACGCAATTATATAAGAAGTAATAATGATATTGGTCCTGGCACGTGTAGGGTATAAAAAAATGTTAAGCAACTAGTCCACGATGTAGCAACAGATTAAATTAATTCAGATTATTGAGAATCTATACATCCTTATAATAATATGAAGTACCCATCACACCTGTCTGTCTGTTTGCGATAAATTCAAAAGCTTCCGAACGGATATTCATCCGGTTCACTGATAGACAGACTGATTAACACGTTCGAGGACAGAACGAGATTATACGTCATCGTTCGAAATTTTGATATTGCACAACGTACAATGACGTCCAAATAATTTTTTTACTTTACGACAGAACGTACATTTCCGATGAACGTTCAAGTTAAAATCCTATTGAATGTATCTTGTGTCACAACATTTAAAATACCCGAAGCTTTACTGTCACGTAGAGTAAGTTTTAAACTATTTCAAATAAGTGCCGTTGACAGTTGGCGGGAACGGTACTCACATACGCACAACGTGTAAATACGTCGCGCGCGCCTACCGCGCTCCTACATTCAGCGCGGCTGCGTCACTGCGGGGTGCGCTCGCGTTCACTAAACATTTCGTGGCGTATCGTAATATTTTCCGCGACAAAACATCGCAAGTATTTAGTTTATTTGATTTATGTATTATTCCTTAGCCAGACAGTATACTATTTTACTATGAATTAATAATTTTACTAATAATTTTAATGACATAACGTATTTATACGATAACGTGATAAAACGGTTGTGTCATGATGTCTTTAAAACAATATATTTTCATGGGAGGCTACGTACTCATACGTCGTATAATTTGTATGGACATTTACTGTGTCATTTTGGTACACAGTCTCAAGTGGTAGCGTCCTCGAACGTGTTAATAAGAAAGGTTTAGCTGTAAAATATATGTATATTATAGTAGAGAACACCTATGAATTTAAATGATTTGTAACACCAGTGTTAAGCTAGGTTGGGTTCATTTCATTATCATCATCAATATTAACAACCTGCTGGCTGAAATAGACCTCTTCAATAGCGTTTCTTTCATCTGCAATGTTGTTATTTCTCTTATAGATACTACCTGCCACCCTACGAAGCTACCCTATATATAAAATTATTGCACTAGAACCTAGTTTTTGTGACCTAGCCCAAGTATTAGGCTGCTCTGAAGAGATGCCACGGGACTAGCTGTTATGTTTTTATCTAAGACAGCTTCAAGTAAAGAGAAACTAGCAAACTGCTCCACATTTAATTGCACTAACAAAAGTTCGATTATATAGCCTTATTCAAATTGCCTAGAAAACGAATTTGAATAGAATCGATTATTACGTGATATTAAGTTATCACAGTGATTTCCGTTGTCGCACCGATACAAAACAAAGTTATATCAGATGAAACTATTGTCAGTAAATCGATGTTATTTAATAATTGAATGGAATCTGTTATCTCATTCAGTTTTAATACATTTAATTGCCTGTCTGATTGACAGGAGGCGACGATTTATAATCGATTAATTGATTTGCTGTGATTATAATTGGACCATGTATCATTTGAATTAGTGGTAGATAGGCATATATTTGCCAGATTTTCAAAATATTGATAAAATTTGAAATATTGTCCGTCAAAATTAAATTGGATTGCATGAGACATTCAGAAGTCTCGCCCACGTGACTGTTATTGTTAATAATGAATTTATTGTTAGTGAGAGGTCCAAGGCCGCTGTTGACGTATCATTATCTATATTGTGCAGGCGAACCACGAATGGGCAGTTTGGCGAAGTGATATAGGTTGTAGATAGGAATTAAAGCTTAAAGGTCAACGCTCCACAAAGGGCACGTGATCACGAATTCAATGTATTGTTCATGTGTAAAGAACGTACAATTTCTGCTCTTGCCTAATACTAGAGCAAACCAATCATAATTGCTGCAATGTTTAAAAATAACAAGGCACTGACCTCTGACTTAGATCTAGAACTAGATGCTCCAATTAAGCTTCTAAAGAATTGATCATAAATATTTCTTCTAAGAAATCTTTGGTGTTAATATTGACAGCGATTGATACTCGTATTAAACCACCTTTTACTCACGATCTGTTGTTAAATCGAGCACCATCTTTCAAGTTTACCCGTTTACAAGTCTAGGCAACATAAATCGCGCTGGAAACTTCCAAGACTGTTTTCTTCAACATTTTGATCTTATTTGCATTAACTACATTAGCATTACGAGATTACAGATAACATAAATCATTCAATACAATCACGTATGTCCATGCTCGCCTACTCATCCTAGGAGTAGGTTCACCCACCTATTGACTATCCTGGTCCATTTACCACCCACGTGGTCACATATATATCCTGCCGTCATGTTTTCTCTGGCACCAGCTTTATTGGTGTTGCCCGCTGTGAAAATCTTATACAACCAGTTAACATAGATAGCAGAATGATTACATATTCATTTCACTTGATATATTATGACTTTGCCAGGTCCAACATAATTCATGCATTGTTTGTGAAAAAAAAAACTCGTTCACTTAATCGGATAATTCTTTCTATTGTTTGTCAATTCTCTAGCAATTTATTTCCGAGAAATCTAGCAGACATTGAAATAACGTATTTTACTCTAAAACAGTCAGCTTTTATGTAGGTGTCGTAGAAATTATTTGTTTTTGCTTCTACCCTAATTAAGCGAGATAGGGTTTTTTGTTTTGTTTCAGTGCAATTAAAATCTGTTTCTGAGAATTTGTAATCACAGTGGGTGTACGTAAATGCATTTAACATGCTGCAGAATGCAAATATGCTCGCAACACTTGGCGATATTCGACGTTTTACCGCCCACACTTATCCTGTAGTTATCGCCTAATAGTCATCGAGTTTCTTTTTTGATTTCACAAACATGGAAACGTAATTGTGGTAGGATAGGAAGAAAACGCTTGTGAATGTCGGAGTCAACGATCTTGAAATGTCGGATCCGAGTTTATTTAGAGCATCGAGTGTATCTACACAATGGTTGGAGAATATTTCAACACGTCATATTGCAATGTGCAGATTAATCGCCTATTGCCCGAGCATTTCCCACACAACTAGGCATTATTATGGATCTCATGCTTCTATGGTTCGTCCACGGTGAATAATTATGGATTTATTATAGTTTGCAACACTTTGAAACCACGATCAGGGGATCTGTTGATTGATTAATAAGCTAATACGAGTATAGAGCTGGTCGTTGCGACAACTGGGTCGATTTCGTTGTCTGCTAATTCTAGGGCTGGTTGCGTTTTGCCAACGATTTTGCCATGGTTAGGCTAACCATTAGGATGGGCGTGTGTCTACTTTGCATCCGTCGTTTCTAAATTACTGGCTGCTGTTGTTCCCTGTTGTTTTCATTGTGGACATATTAAATTGTCCAACATTGCCTGACCAATAATAAAGTTTTTTGTTCAAAGAATTTATTGGGTGTATGATTTAAATACAATATTTTTTGCGTGATACTAAATTATGATTTGACAAAAAATTGTCCTGTAACCAGCATATATTGAAGGTCTTCAATCTTAAATACGGACGTTCAAATTTGCATACGAAGTTATTGAGGCATGTGTAATTTTAAATATGCTTGAGGCAAACGTGTAATGTTAAAAATATTGTTATGCTAAATAAAATTGGATGATTATTATTATCGAAATAACACTAATAGACTATTGATAAACATCAAATTCGTATATGTGTAAACACTAAGCCTTAGGGTACTTGAGCAGCGCGTGCGCAAATCACGGCCTGAGCGTTGACGGTCGATGTGTCGACACTGGGATAGTATCCGTCAATAGTTTGACTCTTATGTTAATAGTTTTATGGACGATTTTCGTTTGACAAGCTCTTGGATTAGCTACTTGTGGGAAATACAAGCATTTGTTCGACTGTTACTATTGTTCACAGATTGTATGTAGTTGTCTTTAACACAAGGTTGTCTTGCAAAACGTATGGCATGATGGTGGCTTATCTAGATAACGCTTTGCTTATTACCTTTAGAGGATAATTATTATATTGTTTGGTTATTTCTACCTGTATCTTTGTTATTGTATGCAGATTTTGGTATAATGTGTGTATGGAATAATTCTGTGGGTGGAAGGTGCGCCCTTGAGTTGAGAACTTGAATTGGAGTGAGAATTAAGATATAGGCGCCTGGCGCCTGGGGCTTGTCAACCAAATAGTTATTACTATTTGCGTTTTATTGCTCTGTTAACGTAATATGAGTTGATAATTTATTGGTAAAACGCAATAGGTACAAAAATCTATACGATCTTGGTAGGTTTCTGATTTAATATGTTGTTTTAGATGAAATTCTTTCATATACTTTTATAACAGACTATTTAAGTTAACAGTTATTTACATTGTTAGGCTTAAAATTTTGAGTATATGGGTCAAAAAAGTTTGGTCAGCTACGGGAATTTCCGAAAGAGTTCTGAAAGGACATAGGAGGGTTTCAGTTAGCGTAATACTTCCTCTCGCCACACCTATAGAGAAGTTATTTAATGATTTATCACCCTAAAAAGGCTCTCAAAAACGGGGAAAACGCCAGTTCTACAACGAAGCAGTAAGAATATTACGGTATGAAGGCTTAAAGGAACGGGATGGGGTTTTTAGTCAGTAAGAGTCTGACACTATCTCCTGCTTCGCCCAAGAGCGGGGGTTGTCATAAGATGATTTTACCAATCGAAAAAAAAAGGCAGGTTTTGAATTTTGTAAAAATTGTTTACCTCTCTTCCTAATGACATCTATCTAGGCGCTGAATTTTTTGACGCCCTATAAGTTCTTTTTGTTTTTTACCCATTTGTACATATTATTACTTTAAGTTTGTACATATACCTATTAATTTGTAATATTTAATAATTAAGATGGATATAAGTATATAAATAAATTGCTGATCCTGCATCTAGTTCGTTTATTTTTTTATTTACTATTGCAGTAAAAGTTATTTTAGTCCCCTTGTAATGCTAAAAGTATTGAACTACCATTCCATTTTATTTAAATTATCGGAAAGTAACTAGATTTTACGCCATCTCATGCGTTTTATTTCAACATAATTCTTCTGCTCTAATTCAATTACATCTTATTTTTTAATCCAAATTCCGTCAGTGTAAAACATGGAACAGTTCACGCAAGTTAACATTTCTACACATTACATCACTAGTAACAGTTTTAATATTTAACATGATTAACAGTCTGAATCGAGAACGGCCCTATAAAAAGATGGTATAAGATCATAACAAGATCTTAGTGATGTGTTTGCAGCCATTAAACTAAGAAAGTATACCATAGTTTATGAGCTGTTGTTACACGGTAGATTTATTATGTGACTTTACACTATAGGTACGGTGAGTTATGGTATGGAGGTTATGTTTTATAGAGTAATAAGTTGTAGAATTGAGCTTGAATTATAGTTATTGTTGAATTGAAATTTTAATTTCAGAGTAAAATTATTGATACAGTAAATTGTAACCGTAGCTGTCTTTGAGAATTAAAGTACCAACTCATTTAACATTTTTTGAGTGTGGTATATCACCAAAAAAATTTTTTGCTCGCCATATTGGCCAACCCTGACTGAAATATTGGTTAATTTGCTAACAATTCAAAAAAAGGAGTGCCTAAAGCCATACACTCGGACTCATTCAAAGAGTCATAAATGAATCGCAGATGCAATTTTTTTTGTTGAAAACTCAAAACAAGTCACAATTTTTCAGCGATAATTTTAGTTGGAGTTACTGAAGGTTAACTATTTGAAATCTTAATCCATGCGCGAGATTTGTCATCTGTCCCAAATCCCACGTAATTCGTGCTACAATAAGAACGTGACAAAATTGTCTATGATTAAGATAAAAGCTCCTAACTCTCGGTTCCTTTTCACAACGCTGATAATAACATCGCCATGTGAATTTAAATATTTTTTGTTGCGTAAATGTATGTCGCTTAGGAACTGGTGCCAACTACTAAACCGTTGATGGAAGGGGTACACGAAACTTAGTGGTGATGAGAAACGACTAAAATGATTTCGACGATCTAGTACTAAGACTAATTTCACCTTGTTAATATTTAACCTTATCATGACATGTTATAATGTAAAGCATGCGAGCGAGAAAGAGGAATGGTGATGGAGCTATACACTCGATATAGCTCCATCCTTTTGACAGTTCACTTTAGGTTGTCAAATGGATTGCTTTAAGAGCTCATAATAGGAAATCTATTCAGACCAAGTAACATTCTATTAGCGGTAACGTTTGTTCAAAAACATGTGTTTGAGCACGTTATATTACGCTTGCGTTTGTTAATTCTTTTTTAGGATTCTTTGACAACAGTCATCGTTGATAGACGGTCACTTCCTATTGATTGTCTTAATTCTTGTCTAACGAAAAAGTGGATTACTTTTTTTACTCTTAAAAATTACTGACTGTGTTTTACAAGTAGGTAGGTATCTTTGTAAGACACTTCTTTCATTTTGTTAAAAACGTTGCCACACTAGTGGTACTCCTTCGGATTTCGTGGTTTTGTTTACAAACCTATGAACTCGTATGCAAAGTCATCTAGACCCGGAACATCTATTAGGCCATCCAAATATCGACCAATATCTTTACCACCACGATAACGCTTTTTTGATATCTTAATATTCACCTAATATTTGTCCAAAGCAAGCACTTATTTATCGTTTTTAAAAATTCACATAGGTTCACATAGGTGCCTCGTTTACACGTGGGCCTGGCCTCAGCCAATCGCCATTGTGTAAACAGGGTTTCCTTGTTTAGACAATGACTATGGATGGCGATTGGCTGAGGCTGGGCCAACGTGTAAACAGGGCATTAGGTTGGTACCTAATGCCTACCACCAATGCCACCTAGTGAACTGGTGTTCACTCCACGAAACAGTGTTCTATGTTCTGAGCAGTTTCACTAATTGCAAACTGATGTAAGACTATGTAACGTTATTATGTTATGGCCGCCAATTTCATATGTTACACAGCATCAATTGCCAATATGTTTTCCACCATTATACTGTAAGAATGTGGAAAAAGAATACAATCCCTATTGTTGCGGTAATTTGATATTACACAATTGAATAAGCTATATGGCTAACGATTCAGACTTGCACATTTACGAAATCAATTAGTAGTAGGTTTGGATGGCGTAGATCTGATAAAAGGATTACCTGCTGTGCAAGATGTGCAAGATAGTGGGATAAGGAATTCGGTTGCAGGTACAGTGCATGAGCTTGCAAGGACAGTTAAGCAACTGGGGCTAGTTTAGTGCAGGGAAACGAAACAGAAGTATCGATATAAAAATATAAGGAACTGGAAAATAATGTACGTAGCTAAAAAATATCTTATAGCCAGTGGCGCTAATGTTACTTAAGCTCAAGTTAAGTACAATTTTATATTCATGATGAATTCTGATAAGTATAACACCTGCTAACTCAGATAGTTTAGGCTCCCGTTTCTAAACTTAACCTATTTTTTTTTTTGAGTTGGAAAATCATCAATATAATACTGACTGTGTTCTTCAGTTGCTCTTTACTTCACAGGGCATCGGTAACTCTTTCCATTAATCTGCAACTCTAGCAGGCATAGGCCCTTATTGGCACTGTCTGTTTTGCTGACATCTATGCAACTCTCGACGCCTGGTTCAAAATTTACTCTGTAAAAAAATACATCGTAAAAATTATATCGATATTTACTTCTACTATTTTGATTCTCTACTTTTGTACTAAGTACGGCCATTAAGGCTCGCGTCGGTAGTTTCTGCTTATTATTCCGATTAGTATGCAGTTATCTTAAAGTGTATCGGCAACGGTCTCATTCTGCGTGTTATTGCAACCGCTTGCGACAATTGTTTCATATCACTTTCGAAGCGTTTCCAAGACAATGTATATGCGTGTTGCATTCGATATACCTTGCGATATGCTATTATTACAATCGATACTCAATTGTTGTCGCGTAATTTGGTCCACTTTGTGATCAATGTTATCATTTATTTTAATAGATTTATTGTTTACGATGGTATTTTGAAACATTTCTCTGTATACCACAATTTTACTACGAAATATGCAAAAAAACAGAAAGTTCATTCAATAGAAAGTAATATGACAATATATATGCATTTTATTTTTATAAAGAAAATAATAACTTGTATCCTACTTTTACTTTTTTCATTTTTGAACTTCAGAACAGGTTTCATTTTAAAATGCTACGGAATAATTTCCATTTTTGAACTCCAAAACTTATTTCCATTTTTAAATTCCAGAATGCTTCGGCGCCCACTCCGAACGGTCGCGGTCCCGATCCGGCCCGGTACGCAGCGTGCCCATAGCAGCCAACGTCAAACGTGACGTCGACTTCGACTGTCCCGAAGAGTTTGGTTATTACCCCCACCCCACCGACTGCACATTGTACTACGTCTGCGTGTTTGGCGGCGCACTACTCGAGTCATGCACTGGTGGCCTTATGTACAGGTAAAGATTCATTATTATTATTGCCAGCTACTAGTATATTTTTCTTCTGCATCATGAGATACCTAATGAGAAGTCTTATTGCTACAATCATCACGCTAAGCTTCGGTATGTTGGTCTTACAAGACAGCTCTTTTTGTCCACATAAAGGGAATAGGATTCATGCTATAGGTACTGTTATAGCTATTCACAATGATGATATAAAAGAGTCTTCACTTAAATTCCACATCAACACTATTTTCTGATTATTTAACATGTTCAAGTCAACTTATTTATATTTAACAATCGAGTTCTTAACTACCTATCCCTTTTCCATGTTTAGTAAAACTACATCTCATACATCATGTTATAAATGGTTTGAAGTTTTCTATACCAGATGCCAGATCTTGCATGATACTAGATTCTAATGAGAAAATACCACTTAAATAACAAACATATGCGTGACTACATTAACATCTATCACATAAAGACATACGCTATACTGGTACCATGGGAACATCTTGTTTAGCGTGAGAAATTCACATCGAAAAAGTTTATATTTAATGAAGATAATGAGTATAGCGTTAACAATATTGAAATCGTTGTGTAGCATGACTTTGAAGTTGTTGGGAACTTGAAAGAACACCAATGACCTAAATACCTCAATGATTTTATACTTTGATTTGATCCAATCACACTCTCTGCAGTTTCTGTGTCTTGCACAAAGAATTGATATAGTAGACTAGATGTCACATAAATAGCAGTAGTATTCGATTTCATTAAAACTGGATCTGTCTGGAAACCTCTAGGCCACCACAAGGTCAAAGTATTACTTTTGAGCATATCAAGCAATAAAATCTTTGCCTTCACGTATACATTCATGTCATTTGACACTATGACCGTAGTGGACTATGTTTAAAGCCGAATTTCCGATAAAGTTTTCAACATATTTTCAATATTCAATCTTTTTTCTCCAGCCACGAGCTCCAAACGTGTGATTGGCCGCGCAACGTCGGCTGTGACGGCACCAGCGCGGTCGGCGGTGAAGAATTGGAGCGCATCAACGAACGCGACCCTCCCCCTCCCCCACCGCCTCGCCGCACACCTCCGCCGCCGCCCCCGCGAGCTCAGCCTAACCCCGTCATCACCTCAAGAGGACAGCCTAAATTCAACCGACAAGAATATGAAAAGGTACAAAAAATATTGATATATTAAACGGAGGTTATCTTTTAATTTCCGTTATCTAATGCAGTATTTAAAACGATTTGGCTTCAATTACAGCAACAACAACTATACGCGGAAGTTGATGACCTACCACCAGTTGAGGAAATCGAAAGTGATAGACAACAACGTGTTTATCGAGGACAACCACCTACCATAGGACAAGTTCAAAAGGACCGAGATGGTTACGGAGCTCAACAAATTAGCTCAAGAAATCTTAACTCTAACATTATACCCGCGTCCATACCTCAAAATAATGGTAAAATAGGCTCCTTCTCATTTGGCTCCCAAGTCGATGAACGACGTACTGCTACTGTTACTCCCGCACCCCAATCTTACAGGTAAGTCATAATAAGAGTTTAACGTGACCAAATATTGACTATGATAAGGAACTAATAGACAGTGTCGTTATTTGCAGTGAAGACAAAAGTGACAGCGTGACTGACTCTTCTAGTGACAGACAATTAGACGTTGAGACGAATGAAATAATAACTAATGACCCGACTGAAAAAACAGTCTTCAGAAAGAAAAGGGAAGTGGTAGGAAAAGATTTAGTTGTTAATAAAACTAGTACTACTACAGCAAAACCAGAACAAATGTCTAAAAGAAGTGACAGTGGCGAAGAAATGGAGTATGTTGAAATAGATACTGAAGATGATGAAGATGGTACTCCACTCGATGATACTGAAAGGGGAAAGAGACAAGTCAGATATTATGTTGAAAATGGCTACAAGTCTCCTGGTAAAAATTGGGCTTTCGTAAAACCTTATAAAATTGTAGAATTCCCACAATACAATCCCAATGCTCAAAATTCTGGATACCAACAAGCATATAATAATAACCCGAATAATAACAATTATTATGATTCTCATCGCCCTCAAACCTACACTAACAATTTGTATTCTACAGCCAATCCTTTTTTATCTTTTCAAGTAGGCAATTCTCAAAACCAGGGACATTTTAAACCCAGTTTACCAGATCCATCTAGTCAGCCCTTAGCTCATAACCCTTTAAATGCTGCAACCCAAATAATAACCAAAAGTCCGCCTATTTCATCGCTTAATAGTGACCCATTCACTTCATTAGCTGGTGGTTTTTATAATAACGCTCCAAAACAAAGTAACGGTCAGTATAGGAATCAGTTTTATTCTTCAACCCCTTCTGCCGTGAATCATCAAAACAATCCGATCTCATTTCCCGATTCATCGCATGTTCCTAGTACTATTGTTACGGATAAACCTGTCCCAGTGCCAACATCATCACGACCTCAAGAAAATTATAGAACTATAGAACAAGACAGAAATAAGTATCAGCAACTAAACCAACATCCGAATAACAATAACGAACAACCTATAAGAAATGTTAAAGTTTTACAACATGCTCAGAAAAAACCATTAGATGATAAAGATTATGATGATGATGAAAATTCTAGTGAAGAAGAGGATGAAGATTCTGAAGAAGAAGGTGATGATGATGATCACTACAAACATGGTTTCCCATCTCCGCCTTATGAATTCACACACCCAAATAGTAAATATAAAGATATACAAAATCCCTTTGCTAACCCTAACTTTGATTTTGACGCATATTTAACCAAGCTGAGTAATGGTCAGTATACATCAGGAAACGCGAACAATAGTCCAAAATCGGCACCAATAATTAATCCCACGATTGAAGCGACAACAGCATCACAACTTCGTTCTCGAGTACCCAGTTCAACATTTATTTATGAAGGAATGAGTACACCAAAACCTTTTACTGTATCTTCTGGACCTGGTAGTTCGGCTGCAACTTTTGTCAGTAGTTTAAGACCATCTGTAGCCCCTATAAAACAAATACAGTCATATGAACAGGGAATTCAAAGACCAGAACCGACCAGAAATACTCAACCACAACAACATGAGCAACAGCAACAGCAACAACAACAGCAATATCAGCAACAACAAAAACAACAGCAATATCAGCAACAACAACAGCAACAGCAACAAGAACAGCAGCATCATCAAAAACAATCACAAAATCAAAACACATATATCTTTCGACAAACTGCTGGAACTCCTTTAGATGCTAACAGACCAAAGTTAAATCCACCAAATTTTAATGACGATCGCCAGTTACCAATTAGTTATAGCTTTAGCAGGCCAATAAGCAGTACAACAAAACCAAATCAAGATAACAAATTAAAAGGAGAGACTCATCATACTTATTCTGCTAGTCCTAAGCCATACTTATTAGTTTCTGGGACAAGAGCACCTATTATTGTGTCAACACCCAAACATCAGTACATAGTAAAACCTGAAAAGATTATATCACTACATCCACATATCGTGGCAACTGCAAAACCTTACCTAGTATCCTCTATCAAACCTCATAATGCCTATATTGCAATAAAACATTCTACACCTAAGCCCCTGACGACGTTGGCCATTCAACAACTTTCAGCTTTACAACAGTATTGGAATAATCCATCGACAGAATCTGCGTTCCGTTCTGTTTCATTCAAACCAAGCACACCAAAAGACATTCAAAAGCTAGGAGAATTGTTTTCACAAGCCATAAGATCGACTCAAAATCCGGTAAAAAATCATAGTAATCATCAAAATATACTTAATTCTTACAACAACCAACAACAATACATCAGCAGCCCGATAACTACCACGACAAGAGCGCCTCCTAAACGTAGACCCATACCAAAGCCTTCTCCAGAAATGCCTGATTATTATTATGACGATGATGAAGAATATTATTACGAACCTGTAGTTAAGCCAAAATACATGCCCAGTACTGAAGTGAAACCACAACGACCACCAATGGCCCAAAATTACAAGGAATATGATGATAGTTACGAAGACGATTCTGCCCCTACCAATGGAAAGTTAAAACCTAAAAGAGTACCAATTAAATACAATAACCACAAACCAGAAAGTGCAACTAAGAACCATAACGATGTATCTATTGTAACAAAATCCCCAGTGAAAGACTTCAACAAAAACATCATTGGTAAAATTCCCATCCCTGTATTAGTAGACTACGGTACTCCTACACCAAATACTCTAATTCGTCCTGAGGTGTCTAATTACCAAATCGTACACCATATGCCTCGAAACAGAACTATTATGCATATAAGAAGACCAGTTACTGAGAACGGCCCTAACACTGTTAGGCCTCCTAAATATTTGAACCAAACGACTTTGCGTCCCTATACTGTTAGGCATAGGTTAGCTAAGCCGACCACTCTTATTGAAACTTCTCAAAATGACGATAAGCAGAGAGGAAGAATAAGACATCAGAATATTGTTGCACAAATGAAACTGACTACTCCTCGTGATAGCCACAACCAAGAGACTAGATATACAAAGACTGAACATGACGATAAAACAAACAGGTAATTAGAAGAGCATAAAACTATATAAATACTAACTATGAGTTATACTGGAGATGACCTATGGCACCACTAACTTACATTTCTGTACAGGAACTTCTTCAGTATTTTGATCTATCGCACTAAATGTACTTGGACTAAACTAACATTGACTATAGTGACTTTGACTGTAGAAAAGACTGACCGAATTGCTTTATATGATTTGTATATTGCCAAATTAACTGTACATAAAACTTAATTGAGGGTTTTTCGCGTTTATTGTAATATCAACAGAACGAATGGTATTTTTAGCTTGGAACCGACAGAAAGCGTAGCTCCAGTCTCCTATTCAGCAAGTCCCCGTCCGAAGATGTTGTACAATGGATCTCAGAACTACAGTCCCGATCAATACGACCCCTTCTATGCTGTTTATGATGAAGATGGTGAATTGTACAAAGATACAGGTATTATTATCACACCAATATTATAAAGGCGAAAGTTGTGAGTGTGTGTGTATGTTTGTTACTTCTTTAAGTTCGAATGGCTGAACTGATTTCGATAAAATTTGGCACCTGGGTGAACCGCAAACGGCTGTATTATGCCACATAGGATACTTTTTATCCCAGGAGTAGGTTCCTCTGGGATAATTTTCTACTTCCAAAGCCGATGGCAACAGTTTGAGTATTATAATCATAAAAAAAATTTGGCGAATTTATTTCAAATGATATGGTATAAATGTGTAAATAAATTATATGATATAGTTCTATAGTCAATATGACATTATAATATTCAAAGAGTTTAACTTAATACTTTTGCATGATATTATGATTTCAAAGTATTTAATAAAATTCAGAGTTATTTTCTTGGTAATCCTATAAAAACTTATTTAACTGGTTACAGTCTAACTACTGTGGTGATAGCATGCCTTTAATTTATTTTAAACTAATTAGGAACCTGTTTGATAGGTTTTCCTGTCTTTTAATTAGGTACTTACTTATTTTCCATGGATAGTTTTGAAAAAATGTCAAACTAATATGATGAAATTGGAAGTTTAACAACATCTTTCATCGCAATTTATTTTTCATGCGATTGAAAGTATTATAACATCTCAACCATTTAATATAACGTAACCCTATTCCATAGTAATATCGAATTATATATAATCTAGAAATTAAAAATCATTTTTTAAGGAATGTAAGAGTTTGACACTTGATTTCGTAACTGGTGATTTAGTCTTCAATCCTCTATGCACTAAACGCAAATGTTAATGATTAAACACCATATAATTATATGCACACGACCTATAACCTGACCACTTCTTGCATGTAACCCACTAACTGGTATCGGCAGACTACGTTCAGCAATATAACACGGCCTCGCTCCGCCCAGCTGTCCAGCAGACGTACCGAGGTACCCCTCCTCCCGCACCTGCACGACGACCCGTTGAGACCTACACGCCGAGGCCAGCACCAGTTGACTACGATGATGAACTTATACGACCACAGGTATCTTTTGCTTATATTTTGTCACTATTTCTATTATAATATTACTATTTCTATTATATTATCTGGTTGTTAAAAAGAGTGAGATAAAACGATTGTTGTCTTGCTTCTTTCTTTTCTTTCTTTCTTTTTCGATTTCAAAGAATAATGAAGTGAATGAATCAGATGCTCATCAAGTCATATAAAATTTCAGATAAACAACAACCAGAACCAGAATCAATACCAAGCACCAATTCGCCATTCGACTAGGTATGTTTTAATTGCATCAATCATTCAATCTTAATAATTTATTTAATCTAATAGTGGTAAATGTAACATTAGCAAACAATTAACATGGAAATATTGCCTACGATCCAGGGGCGAAGGTAATGAATTGGGATACGATCATAACCCAAGCAGCGGGAGGACGACTTTGTACGAAGCTACCACTTTACGCACGACTCCTTCCACTACTACCAGCACAAGCACGACAACACAACGTCCTACTACAGCACCCTACACTGAAGCAATGACCCCGTCTCGATATACCCCAAGGTACTACAAAAGAACAATCTTCAAATGTAAAATCATCCCGGCTTAAATCATTCTCTCAAAATTTTCATTAACATCATTCTATCATCTTACGTTTGCATCTAAGTTTCATCACACATTTACAACCTTTCAACTGATTCAAACTTCTAACTTTTACTAATTTCTCTCTTGTCTTTGTATCGGTCTTAAGGTTGTTCGAAATTACATTTCAGTATCTAATCTTTATTAGTTCTATTTCTTCACTCTGTTATAATATTATATTGATGTAGTAATATAGCTTTTGTAGTATCTTTATCTGTCTCAGCAGTGAACACTAAACATATCATAACTTGTTTCCGTTTTCACTAACTTAACTAATTTATCTGTAGAACGAGACAGTTTTCCGCCTCTTAAAATAAAAATATTTATGTAAGTAGTATTGTTTAGAGCTTCAATTAGAAAGATTTTTTTGCTTTGTATTCAACAGATCATCCACAGATGAAAATCCAATTCCTGAATCCTCTACAAAACCTGACGAGACTGCATCGTCGATCCCTACCACACAATCACCCACCTTGAATTTTTCTTCCCTTGCCAAACCCTTTGAACCGACTGACAATATATATAGATTAAAAGAGACTTTACCTACGACTGAACCGCTTTCAACAGCATCAAGACGATCTTCTGAAGTGACTAACCATAATAATAACGTGGAAGTGGTAAGATCCAAGTCCAATAGAAACAATAAAAAAGTGTCACTAACATCTGGTTTTTCAATCAGGCGTAATCTTAATAATACCAATAATCCGTATACGTTGACTGTTCTAACGAGACCATTAGAAGATTTTGGTAGGGCTCGTAAACCGAGTAGTCGAGGTGGTAGTAGTAGCAGTAGGCAGAGTCAGTCTGATAGATATTATTACGATAGCAGTAGTAATAGTAAAGAAGTGTCTGCAGAACCCGTGTCTGTAGAACCAGCTTCTATTGAACCAGTAGTTGAATCCGACAACAAATTCGAAACTTCTTCCGAAAGCTCCATACGAAAAAATGATTTTGAAACAGACAATAGCGAAGATGAATACGATATTCCGGTTTATATAAGACCAACGAGCAGAACGAAACCCGCAAAGTCTAGATATCGAAGCACCACTTTGCCCTCCACCACATCTACAAAATATTATATCAAATCCGTCAATACACGACCGACCCAGTTTTCTTTGTATAATCAAGAGATTGTCGATTCCACAGAAAATGCTATTAACACCGAAGCATTGATTGATGCCGGTTTGCAAAATGCCCGTTTTAATGAGCTATCAACTGCAGCTCTTAATGACACGTTGAATGAGGAACCACCGACAAGGGAGTATGATAAATCTGAGTACGCATGGAGTGATCCTTCCGTTTCAACTTTCAAAACATTGGATAATTTACGCAATACATACAGAAACGCTGATTCACGTGACTACACTAGCTCTACCACATCTACTACTGAATCTACAACTACTACACGCAGACCATCCCGACAGCGCAACACTAAGAAACAAAAACTTTTGCGTAAGCCTTCTTACTACAGTTACCGAGTAGAAGATGAAGTTGTTCCAGATCAAACCACAGAAATATTTAACGGTAAAGTAAAAACTGTTATCAAAGCATTCTTGAATAATTTTGAAAGTTCTCCTGCACCACAATTTGTTGAAGAACTTTCAACAACAACAACCACCACAACCACAACAACAACAACAACACCTAAACCTACAACCACCTCACAAAGATATGAAGACGAAGTAGTTAATATAGGATACCAGAAGAAGCCGTTGAAGTATGTGGATGAAAAACCTTTGCGCAGCAATGTGAAGCGGTTACAAATCATAACAGAATCTCCACTAAGTAGGTATATTGCCCCGAGTGCTGAATCTGTTAGCTTCACTGAGGCGGAGAGCGAAATTAAAGATTTTTCATCGACAACTACAACTATGGCCACTATGAGTAGCACTCCTTTCACATATGCCAACTTACCAACATCTCCAATGTCGGTTCACAGTTCAACAAATGAATTTAGAAGCATACCTAGTAGGAACTCGTCTCAATCTAAATTCAGTAGTCTTGTTACAAGTACGCCCGAAAATGAAGGCTCGCACAAGTTCCATAATATTATTAACGATATTCCATCTACTGAAAGTAATAATCGGGATGTTGATATTAATGATGATGAAGTAGTAAAATCAACTCAATATGTCGTGGAGGATAGAGGTACGCCTGAGATTGATGGACGACATAATGTCGAAAGCGAAATCGCTTCAACGACAAGTACTACGAAATCGACTACGACTGTGAAGTTCGAACCGACGACATCGACGACTAAAAGCATATCCTTTCCACCGCGAGCCTCACGAGTCAATCCCGCCATAAAGTTAGCTGCGACAAACCCAGGAGGTGGGCGCAGGAGTTACCAATCGTCGTCCAAATGCTCATCAGACAACAGTCTGCAAGCGAATCCAAAATGCAACGAAATCAAATACCAGAGGTACAAAACTCGCCGGCTAGTAGTCTAAGCAGCCTGAAGTTATCTCACATTACTTATTGAGGGTGGAGGCTTCGTTTATTAAAAACATCCTTATTTTCCGCCTCGCGAGTAACTAGCATGAAGTCAAACATCTTATCCGACAATCGTTTAATAGCACCTACATCTAAACTCTTTCGCTTAACATACTGTTCTCATTGGGGGACTTCATGTCGGTTGAGTTGAATTTCTGAATTGTTAACTCCTGACGCGACCTTTCCATTTCCTGCACACTATTAGTATTTTGTGTAGTTTGTGGAATGTTTGTAGTTAAGAAAATTAGCTATTTGGGTAGCAAGTTCCTCAATGTAGTTTCACGTAATCGTATTGCACCACATTGCAAACTCATCATTAGTATAAGTGCACCAGAATCATAAGTGTATCGAAATGTGTTCGTGTTTGGTACTTTACTGCATGTTGTGTAACATATTATTAACATATGTGTGGTATCATAATACAGACAATCATGGAGCCACGTCTGACGATCAATTTTTAGATCATTAATACTTTGAATAAAACATCATAATGATATTGAAAATATATTGAATCATAATAATTTGATTATAATTTTGAAATGCTTCGTCTTTAAATTCACGCATACTAACTGAGGGTAATATGAGCGAACGTGTTGTTCAGTTGGTAATGTACTATTTGCAGGCCCACCAGCACTCGAGGCCGTGGTTCCGCTCACTACTCCACTGCAAGCGATGCGCAGTCTCCGCAGGCACCGCCGAACAGAGGAACTCCACCAACGTTAGAACTGAATCCAAACTCAATCATCTATTTCATTTTCACTTATTTTGATATATTTATTTATATATAATGATATTTTTTTTAAATGAGTTACTAAAATCATAAGTACAATCTTTATTCAGATTTCTACATTAACATTTATGTTGAATATATAAATTTAGATTTGATTTAAATCAAACAAACAAACAACAAACTTACAAATCAGAAAATGTATTATAACAAATTCTAGTATCTATACACTTCATCACATCACTTTACGCACAAAACCATTTACTAATTTTCGCAGCACCTTAAACTGTTTTTGTTCTGAGCAGTCGCAGCCGACCAACACTGAAACCGTCGACAGCTATTGTCTCCAAAACGACTGAGTTTGTCGACGTCTACGCTCACCCACCGAGCAGGCCTGACCCTGTCTACCCGCAGCCTACTCCTGACAAGACTGCAGCCAAGTGCAGGAAAGACGTCTGTCTTCTACCTGACTGCTACTGCGGTGGCAAGGAAATTCCTGGTACGTCAAAGCTTCATGTGTTAGAAAAATACACTTTCTTATTTGTTATTATTACTATAATAATGTTTTCTTATAATTTTCTTTAATGTTATATTGATAATTATCATTAAAGTTTTCTTTTGTAAAGATAATGTGTGAAATTCAAAAAAATATTTGATAGACTACTGTTGTAAATGATATTTGTGACATAGGAAATTTGCCCGTCAACGAAGTACCACAAATGGTATTGATAACATTCGACGATGCTGTCAACGATTTGAATAAAATGTACTACGAAGAGCTCTTTGAAACAGGGCGAAAGAATCCAAATGGCTGTCCGATAACTGCCACTTTTTACGTCTCCCACGAGTGGACTGACTATAGTCAGGTCCAAAATCTTTACGCTGATGGCCATGAATTTGGCTCTCACACCGTTTCGTAAGTCAACGAGCATAGAATTTTCTTTGAATCTATCAGCATCTTTGGTAGACTGCAGATTTGCCACTAACAGGGGATTTACAGCAACCTTTCTTATATTTATCTAATCGTATATTATATTGACACTAATAACTTTTATTTTTTTTCTCTTCCTCATCTCTTCCATCCTTCTTGATACCTGGTTTCTCTATCTTCCTCTTCCTGGCACAACTCACACACCCACACGCACATACATCCCACAATAACAGGCGACATGCCGGTGGAACAAGTGCCCCAGATTGTTCTTCTGACCTTCGACGACTCTGTAAACGACTTGAACAAGGGTCTGTACGCTGATCTATTTGAGAAAGGTCGCGTCAACCCCAACGGTTGCCCGATCTCTGCAACGTTTTACGTATCTCACGAATGGACCGATTACAGTCAAGTACAGAATCTTTATTCCGCTGGACACGAGATGGCATCACACACGATTTCGTAAGTTCACTGGATTACCTCCCTGCAGCACATTTGACAGTTTTGTACCCACTCACAATGTACAGATTCAATAATGACAAAAAATTATCTATTTGTACTACTCGTATTCTGAATTTCTGATTCTGAATTTTCTATTACTCTGATTTCTGGCTTTAACTTAGTTTTATGGAGGAGTTTATTTTGCATTTCTTCAATTTTTTTTTTTTGCTTTTACAATTTGTTTTCCTTTACTGCTACGTTTACTTTCTAATCTACACATTATTTACTTTATTTATGGTAGATACGATAACCAACTAATACAAATTATTATTAATGATTTTAGACATAGTTTTGGGGAACAGTTCTCCCAAAAGAAATGGTACAGAGAAGTGGGTGGTCAGCGAGAAATTTTGGCAGCGTACGGAGGAGTTAAACTTGAAGACGTGAGAGGCATGAGAGCGCCTTTCCTTTCCGTTGGAGGCAACAAGATGTTTAAAATGTTGTATGATGCTAACTTCACGTACGATTCGTCGCTGCCCGTTTATGAAAACAGACCACCTAGCTGGCCCTACACTCTTGACTATAAGTTATTCCACGATTGTATGATACCGCCATGCCCCACGAAATCATATCCAGGTAAATGAAAACGTAAATAAATATTATGAAGACGATAGTTGGGTGATGGAACAATATTTTCTGATATAAATTAATCTATATTTACAGGTGTATGGGAGGTTCCCATGGTGATGTGGCAAGACTTGAACGGTGGACGTTGTTCTATGGGTGACGCCTGTGCCAATCCTCCCGAAGCCGAGAACGTATACAAGATGATATTAAAGAACTTTGACAGACATTATACTACCAATAGGTAAGTGGTCAATGACTAAACTACTACTACAGTGCAGACCTAGCTAACAAGAGAAAGCTGACTCTATAATAATAATTGAAATGTCAAACTTTGTTATTGGCTTGACATCCATACTTGAAAATGCACCTAATAATGTTTTTTATTCACAATCCCAGGGCGCCCTTCGGTCTTTACTACCACGCAGCATGGTTCACACAGCCCCACCACAAAGAGGGCTTCCTGATGTTCCTGGACTTTATCAATCAGATGCAAGACGTTTGGATCGTCACAAACTGGCAAGCGTTGCAGTGGGTGAGGGACCCCACGCCTATCAACAGACTCAACAACTTCCAGCCCTTCCAGTGTAATTACCAGGTGTGTATAAAACTTATGTATTAGAAGAAATAACTGCGCCCTCATCAAAAAACTTAGAAACAGAAATTGGTACACGTAACCTGGTCCTATAATGAACACTCAATTATATTCAATTTAATTTATTTATTTCAGACGTAGTCTTTAAGTACATTTTATAAATACAATTAAATTCAAATAAAACGTTACAAATTCGTTCTAACATTAAAAATGAGTAATCAGAATTATATAGCATCAAATGTCATACAAATAAAAATGCAATTTAATTAAATTACAATACAAATAAAATAACACAAAATAACAAAATTAGACGTACACAATAATAGCAATTATTTTTCACACACAAATGACAAATTATACGAGGAGAGCCGCTAACATGAAGCTGCATCCACCTCTGTATCAGGGACATGTCCCACCGCTCGGACAACACCCTCAGGAGACCATTCGAGCTGCTTCGTATGCGACTCAATAGTGAAGCGCTCTGTTTCCTTATGATTGCGAAAAAATCATCTGTTGGTGCTTCAGCAAACATAGTTGAAACACTGCAAAACCGCGGAAGTCCTAACAGTTTCCTGAAAGCGTTGTTAAACTGCACGCAAAGCGCGCTGTATGCCCGCTGCGTAAAGTTGGTCCACAGCATGCACGTGTAAAACGACTGACAATAAGCCTTAAATAATGTCACCTTGGGGGAGGTCTATGTCCAACAGTGGACGTGTATTGGCTGAAATGATGATGATGATGATGAATGTCACCTTAACAGGTCTAGTACAATGTCGAGATTGTCACACAAGTTGTCAGAGACCCAGTGGCCCAAGTACTTGAATTGCGGCACGAGAGCGCAGGGCGCTGTCTGTCCGGTGTAATATGTTGAGGTTTGCACGATGTCTTTTTAAAGGAGTGCCACAAAGACATCGCGCAAACCTAGTGATAGGAGGTACAGAAAAGTAACATTTGCTTTCAAAATCATGAATTTTATTCACTCTTTTTATATATGCATATGACTCAAAATTTACGTAAGGCACTGATCGATGGACTCAACAAAACCATATCATCCGCGTAACTTATGTTGTTCATATATACTCCATCTATGGAACAACCAATATTAGTGCTGTTAAGTTCACTGATCAGCTGATTGATGTACAGGTTGAATAGGAGAGGCAAGGATAAACCCCCTTGTCTCTTGTTACGGATAGAACCTTGAAAGCCTGATCACTACTCTCAAAGGATAATGTTACCCACTTGAGATGTTTAAAAGCGACAGTCGCTCCACTTACTAATATATAATTAGACTAGAAACTGATCACAATATATTATAATATGAAGTTGGGTTAAAAGATTAGATAGATTATGTTTCTAAATCTTCTACTAACTTATATTTTTACATTCCAGGATCGACCGAAGAAATGCAACAACCCTAAAGTGTGCAACCTCTGGCACAAATCCGGAGTTAGATACATGAGAACGTGTCAGCCCTGTCCTGAAGTCTACCCCTGGACTGGAAAGTCTGGCATCAGATCTTCACGCATAGACAACGACATTGGAGAATAAATGGAATAGTTACTATAGAGCAATAATCTCACCACCCTCGATATTACAATACTTGTTGATACATCAAATGTATCAAAGCTAACGAGGCAAGAAAAGTTTCGTTTGTGTAACTCACAGACTCTCAGTAGAAATTGTTTTGTCACCAACTGAGTGCCATTTAGATTTTGATGGTCACAAAGCAAACTTTGACAATTTCATAGTAACGAAAGGTGTTCGTTATAATTCTCTAAAATACGTCCTAAATGTATTGGAAACTGTGATATTAAGTGTTTTCAATCGTCTAGCCTGTGTGAAGATAGCGTCGACTTCATTAGGTTTAGTTGCATGATCTATTTGTAACAATAATTGTGCAATGTTTTTTGCAATAATAATATTTCCTATTTTGTGTTCGTTTTAGTTTATAATACTCTATAAATTAATGCAGATGTTTAGTTAGATTTGTTTATTTGTCATAACGTGATAATAAAGTTACAGTCTCCAGTATTTATCGCATACAACCTAAAAATGATTACCATTTTCCGAATAATTTTAAACGAAAGCCATATTAAAATTTAGAAAATATGTTTTTCTAATCTTGCCAGCTTTGTGGTTGACACTGCCTTTTATAATTTGTAAATATAGATATAGTTATTAGTGTGTAATGATTAGTTAGGGTTGTATTGTGTTGGTACGTTCTCAGCTGTGTTTAAATCAAAGTCTTCCGTCAAAGCACCGTCACTGATTTTTCAACATACAAAAATAAAGTTTTGGTTTGGACAATAAAGTTTTTAGTATGTAGCATTGTGTAGATGTCTGTCCACATCGCATTTTTGCTCATCTGTGATGTTGCACATGTCTATACAACTGTTAATTCATTCGAGAACGTATTACAGTACATCATTATTATTAGGAGAATGTCCGTTTGAGTCATAGGTTTCTTTTTTTACTTTGCCTACATTCTTCTAGCTTACTTTTCTGAATTAAAATATTGTGGCTCAAACGGTATATTCACTTCTTACTCTATGACATAGAATTAAAGCTTTGGTCTGCTATTGCAACTAAAGTAATTGGAAGCGCTTGCTACGAATCTTATTTAAAAGTTATTCATTATTTAATAAGCTCTGCTGTAAATATAGGATTAGTATTTAAAATTGGTAGTTTCACTTTTTTATTATCGTCTCGGCTAGAACAATGAATCTCGGATATGACTGCACTGAGGTCTTTTAGTGCAAAATTTTAGAACAAGTTGATTTCGTATTTTGTATCGCATCATTATTTATATTATTGTACAAGAACTGTTACAATTTTGTGACCAGTGCTGAATAATAAAATGCTATAAAGTACATCTAACTTTTATTTGACTATACCTTACCTTTTTAAATAAATAATTTAGGCTAAATGCATCCAAAATTGTATTCATAAAAAAGGACAGTCTTGTTATTATTACACATCATGTTTCATATTATATTTTTTACCCTTTGCTTGAATTACTTTCTCCAAGAACCTTAAAGAAAGTGTTTCTGACCTTTATAAAAAAAATACCAAGGATGAAGAAAGAATTAACTCTACGAAATAAATCTAAAAGTCACGGTTACGACCGTGACCATAAAGAATCCGCAGTGCACATCAAAAATTAAATTTCAATCATAACACCTGTGTTGTGATGTTTTGTAAACCAAGGTCAATGAAAGCTTATAAAACACCAGACACATGAGCTATCGACTCAAATGAATATCAGAAAATATGGCAGTCTCTTGGTTCTGTGCGGTTATTCTTGTCTACTACGTTTACGGTGTAGAGGTTCTGGTAGAATACTACCCTTCTCAAACTTCTATAGACTTGAAGTATAAGGTTCAAAGAAAACGAGAAATAAAAAGTAATGATTTGCTGAATGATACTTATACAAATAATACTAGCCAACAAATTAAATGGAGGCATTTCAATCAAGAAGATAATGATATTGATGCAGAAATTCATAAAAGAGCTTTAGACCCTGTATTTCATGGGCATCCAAAAACCAGAGAAGAACTATGGAATGAGCACTTTCTAAACGAATCTACAGTATTTGATCAAACACCATCACTTGTGAACTTACTCCACAACATATCACTGACTTATTTGAAGGACTGTGTACCAGTTATTCTTTACGATAGTCAAATAAAATCTAGGGAAAGTTATTTGGTCCAAAAGGTCCTTAAAGATTTTCCAATGAGTGTCATTCATGGATACATAAACGACAGCAATGAATTAGTACAGCCAAAACTTTTACATGCTAACTCAGATTGTCAACATTTTATACTCTTTTTGTCGGATATAAAAGTCAGTGCAAAAGTATTGGGAAAGCAACCAGAGAATAAAATTATAATAATAGCAAGGTCCTCTCAATGGGCTGTGAAAGAGTTTCTAGCGAGTGTTAATTCAAGAATGTTTGTTAATTTACTTGTAATTGGCCAGAGCTTCAAAGAAGGAGACGATGCGACTTTGGTAAGTAAATATTAACAAGAAAACAAGACCATTATTAAAGTTATTATTTTATTTACTATAAGCAACTAAATTTTATTTAGGAATCACCATACATTTTGTATACTCATAAACTGTATACTGATGGATTGGGTGCTAGTCAGCCTGTTGTATTAACTTCTTGGACACACGGAAAATTTTCAAGGAATGTTGACTTATTTCCAATCAAAATGACAGGAGGATATGCTGGTCATAGATTTGTGGTAGCTGCTGCTAATAAACCTCCATTCGTTTTCAGAAGGTAATAATAAAAAATATCTTATTCATAGAAAAAAATATACGATCCAGATACCTAGACTAGATCATTTTCATGATAACTTTTGTATTATATGTAGGATAAAATCAGACCTGGATGGTGGAAATCCTCGGGTTGTATGGGATGGTGTTGAAATACGGATATTAAAATTGTTGGCTACAAGAAACAACTTTTCTATAGAAATCGTCGAGCCTCGGGAACCTAGTTTGGGGTAAAGTAATTTAATTGTAATCAAAAGATTCTTATTTTTATTGGAAAAAGTTAATGAAAAACACTTCTTCATTAGGCCAGGAGATTCGGTGGCTAAAGAAGTTATGATGGGACGAGCAGACATTGGAATAGCGGGAATATACCTGACCAGCGATAAAATTAGAGATATGGATATGTCAATGGCGCATTCTCATGATTGTGCGATTTTTGTAACACTAATGTCGACAGCTTTACCCCGGTAATTTCTTATTAAACTCTAACTGCCTGATATTTTCTTTCACCTGATTTCAGTTTAACATATCTTTGTATTTTCTTAGCTATCGAGCAATCCTCGGTCCTTTTCACTGGCATGTTTGGCTTGCCTTAACGTTCACCTATCTTTTTGGAATGTTTCCGTTAGCTTTCTCCGACAAACATACTCTCAGACATCTCCTACATAACAGTGGGGAAATAGAAAATATGTTTTGGTACGTCTTCGGAACTTTTACAAACTGCTTTACGTTTCTTGGTAAAAATTCTTGGAGTAAGACGAATAAGATTACTACGCGGTTGTTGATTGGTAAGTTCAGATTCATCGAATGTTGAATTTCCTTCATATTGAGATTTTTGTATAATTTCTTTTTATTCAGGTTGGTACTGGATTTTCACAATTATAATTACGAGTTGCTACACTGGTTCCATCATAGCTTTTGTGACGTTACCAGTGTTTCCTGAAACTGTGGACACAATAAAACAACTACTAGCAGGATTTTATAGAGTTGGCACTTTAGGTAGGTAGTCTTATTTATTTATGTCAATTTTAATATCCTTATTTCTTACTTTTTTATATATTATCTGACCTACGCGAGAATGATCCAAAATGGGGAGGTTAAATGTTTGTCAAGCTTTCTGAAATTGTCCAATTTTTTACGTAATTTTCTTATTTTTTTCTTTCCGTAAAAACCGTCAACAAATTAAAAAAAAAGATGAAATGAAATCGGTAGTCATTTTCGAGTAATGGCGTAACCAAAAGTAGTATTTCATTTCTGTGTACACATTTAAATGTATGTATACGCTGATACATTTTTCTGGGTTTTCGCAGATCGAGGTGGTTGGGAAAAATGGTTCCTGAATTCATCTGACCCCGATACATTCAAATTGTTGAAAAAACTTGAATTAGTACCGAATGTAGAAGCAGGTATCAGAAATACAACCAAGGCTTTCTTTTGGCCTTATGCATTTTTGGGATCTAAAGCAGAACTTGAATATATTGTGCAAGCTAACTTTACTGCGACCAAGTAAGGTTCTGATACTTTTTTAGTGCTTTATCCTCTACTCGGATCAGATATTTAGCATTTTTGTAACTTTATCTTAAATTTACAATATGTCAGTATAATACAAGATAAGTTTTAGGCATTACATATGAGTATTATAAGCCCAAGTAACCTTTGCATGAAAATGAACAAGTTTTTTAGCTTATTACATTTGTTCGTATATATATCACCATTTTAACTTCTCCACAGCATGTATAGTCTGTCTAAAAGTTATAGGTACAATATTTTGTGCAAGGTTCTATTAGTAAACAATGATCATCTCTTTGCAACCATTATTCAACCAGTGATGACTACATCAGATGCAGTCGTTTGACTTTTTTGACAGACTCTAAGAAGATATTTCGTAATTCTTCGGTATTTCCTTACTAGAACTTTTTCAAAATCACGAGTGTAAAATATTGCTAAGAAGTTAAAAATCACCCTATACTTATCAACAAAATCTTTCAGGTCAAAGCGATCTGTCCTTCATATTTCCAACGAGTGCTTCGTTCCCTTTGGTGTTGCGATAAGTTTTCCTAACAACTCAGTATACTCAGCGAAAATGAACTTTGATATCAGTAGGATGGTTCAAAGTGGACTAATTGATAAAATTACTGATGAAGTGCGCTTCGAAATGCAACGAAGTCTGACTGGAAATTTTCTCGCCGTAAGTATAACCGAATGAATACAGCATTCTTCTTCCTTGAAAAGAAGAAAGAATATTATGAATAAAAAGCCAACGATTTAACTCTTCACTATCTGAAGGGTATCTTTCTTGCTTTAAATACTTACTCATGAACAAGGGTAGGTATACTTAATCAATTAATGTATCTATAGCCAATTAATGTATATAATGACAATGCCTGCGTCTTCGTTCATGAGAATGTTTTTATATAACAACACTCCTGCTTTTCCCTACTAAATCCTACTTTACCCTACTATACCCTACTCTACCCTACTCTACCTTACTCTACCCTACTCTACCCTACTCTACCCTACTCTACCCTACTCTACCCTACTCTACCCTACTCTACCCTATTCTACTCTACCCTACACTACCCTAATTTTCATTTTTTTCCCATAAGAACCTTCTTACAGTTACGAACACAACAAAAAAAGAATTAGCGAAATCGGTCCAGCCGTTCACGCGTGATGGCATGACCATGGAAATAGTGATTAATTTATATATATACACTCGAGAGCAAAAGAATCGCACATCATAACTCTTTTTGTTAAATCACTTTTTGTCATGTATGTGAATAGTTATTGAAAGCATGTCGTACACTATTTGAAAGCCTATTTAATTACCTTTCTAATGATATGAAATACAGTGTGAAAAATATCCTTGAAAGGATTTAGAGCACAAAATCCAACAAAAGGGAAAAATTACCAAATTTATTAAAAAATTTTTGGTCATCATGATTGTCAATGAAGTGTATTCCCCTCCCTTAGCCTTATTTATAGCTGTCACTCGATTTTTCATCAACCGTAATAATTTTATCATGAAATCTTAGGGTATAAATTCCCCCTTCTAGTCAATGACATATTGAAGCTCTTGGAGGCGTGGAGAGCCAGGTTTTTTGCGCTAAGTCTTCTTTCAAGGTCATTCCAGATATGCTCAATTGGATTAAGATCACAACTACGAGCTGTCCTCTCTATCGCAATGATTCCAACGTCTTACATGTAGTCGCAAACTGTTCTAGCGATATGCGATCTGGTGTTGTTCTGCATTAGGGAAAAAAAAATCTACCACAAGCCACACAAGTGGCTTCACATATTCTTCGAGCATTTTTTTGATGTATCTTAAAGCCGTCAACCGTCTCGATATCAGGCCAATAATGGCCTCGTGATGAATACAATGTCAATTTTAATGTTAAAAATTATGCCACCCCAATACGCTTCCAAAACCCACTTTTTCGCTTATGCAGCATTGTTTTTTTTTTAATTGCCTTGATGACCTTCTGTAGATCCTTCAGCATCCATCATGGTCATTCTGCACTTATCAGAATACACATCAGCCTGCCATTAGGTATGCATCCAAGTTAAGTGTTTCGTGGCAAATTATTGCCGTGCTTGTCGGTTAGCTGTGGTCATTTTGGTTCTATTTGCTGAGTGATGTGTAGTCAGATCTGCTTCACCTAGTCTTTTCCTAATCGTTTACTGATTTGTACTGACATTGGGAACTTCTTGAAGCTTTTGTGTCAGTTCAATCGTGTTCAGAGGCCGATTCCTCAAAGTACTTGTTACAGAAAATCGATAATCACGTCGAATATACCCACAAGTCTCTTAAAATCTCTGGTATACCAGACGAACAGGGAAGCTGCTGAAATTTAGCTGTTGAGCGATTTCATTTTGATTATGGCCTGCTTTGGGCAAGGCAATAACTTAAATGACTTCTGCGGGCATGGTATCCATATTTTTCCAATAAATCCGTCTGTTTCTAATATATGCGTTATTACATTAACGGAAACTGATTATAGCTCCAAAACAGCACCCTTTTTGTAGCTCCAGGTAAAGGTGCAAGTATTGAATTGCAAATGGGTGAATTCGCAGAATTCGGTATACCGCTAGTTTTTGTGAGTTACGTGAAGGTCAATGATCTAAATTTTGTGTTTTTATAATGCTAACTTTGTATGTTTTAATTTTGCTTAATAATGTGTACTCAATATCTTTAGAATTAAGAAAAAAAAAACAGTATTAAACGAAATTACAAGCCATGTGCGATTTTTTTGCTCTCAAGTGTATATATAGATTTTTACTCTTTTGTCCTTTTGAAAGACTAATACAATAGAATAAAATAGAATAGAATAAACTTTATTGTATATAAATAGAAGATTGATATAACATAATTATTATATAAACAAAATTGCAGGCTGGCAGTGGCACAATAAAAATACCATCAGCAGAAGAAAAAGGTCTTACTTTAGAAGATACACAAGGCATGTTCCTACTACTAGCAGCTGGCTTCATTATAGCAGGGACGACATTGGTCTCAGAATGGATGGGCGGCTTCACAAGGCGATGCAGGTTCACGAGAAAAGTTGATACACCAATCAGTGTCAATTCTAGAGAACACTTAATTCCTACACCAAAAACTGTTATAGATAGTGAAATCAAAATTATAGGAGACACTGAAAGTCGACTGAACTTTGATAGTAGACCATCCACAGCTGCTTCTACTGATACTTTAAATGGACAAATAATAAACGTTACTGAAGACAATTTCGAAGTGCATAATACATTCAATGTTAGTAGGTTTGATTCTAGACGATCAAGCTCATTGGATCTGGATAGAGAAGTTCGAGAAATATTTGAGAAGGATTCTAAGAGACGAAGATTAGTTTCTCATGATATGGAATCTTTAGATGAAAATGGGAGCACTGTTTCTCGAGCTGTTTTTGGTGATCCTATAAAATATGATAAATAAGAAAAGTACGGACATGCATAATTGTCAGTCTTTAGATTACTATGAATGCTGCACTCGTCGTAGAGTTTACGATAACAATCAACATTTTGCGATTTTTAGTACAAATTCTTATCCTTCAATATATCTCTTCTTAAACACTTCCAGTGCTATAAACCAGTATATGGATCGTACAATAGACAATAACTACAAGTAAATAATGGTTAATTAGTTACGTATAGAAGGTGGTGTGTGGGCATATAAACGAATTACTATAAGTTCTTAGCACTGAAAGTGTTTACCTGACATACGGAGAAGAACAAATTTATATAATGTCTCTACTGTATAAATTTCATTATTATTGACACTTTTGTTCAATTGTATGGGTAAGGTGTAGCTACAAAATAAAGAACGAAACTTGACATCCAACTCTTTATTATCCTTCGAACAGTCATCAAAATAATTTATAACAATTTTCTAACACTGTCGATAAACATTAATATTTCATTCAGCCACTGAGATGTTTCATTCATCATACAATTATAATACACAGGGCAGAAATGGCTGCCTCGACACGGAGATACAGCGCCGTATGACCTACATTAATGCAATATTTGGCCCGGCCTTATCTTAAAAAATAATTACACAATTATGACTTAATATTCCCGAGAAACACCTCCGGAAAGCCGTCGGCGTTCTCTTTCATTATCAGTAAAAATATCGATAAAATACAACAGATTTTGCATTCTTTGTAAAATTCAAACGAAAATATACCTAATACCTACCTAAGCATTTTGTTATATACGTATTGCACAACTGTTGTTACAAGAGAAATTAATGTGAAATCGATTTGAGTATTCAATAAGGATATGTATTTATATTCCTATATTCTATTTGGATTGTTCGTGATACTGTGGTACAATAGCAATGAGACGGGGGAACGTAAACACATCGACATCTACTGTGAAGAAGTTCAGCAAAATTTTCTGTTATCTTATGACTACGTATCTTTTAAATGCAATGAACTAGATTATAAGTTAACTGAACAAACCCTTTGCTATTGTCACACAGAGAGATAAAATACAGGTAAACACATATATTACGAAAGTAGGTACATATAAAGAACAAACAAACGCTTTTTACAATAGCACACAACACGGTTGTGCGTCCAAATGAATAATTATATTTATTTATTAATTAATTAAACTTGAAACTCATTCCCGATAGCAAAGCTCACAACCTCGGAAATTATGCTCCCAATACCAGCTTAACTGTCGTAATATTATACAATATACTCGATACAATAGTCTGTGCAAGCGATAAATACATAATGTCCTCGTTCTACGCGAATAGAAAGGAAACTTTACTTATTGTATACATTTTCATCCGATAACAATGTGTTTTTGTGCAAAACTGCGTTCATTGATTTGGCTATGACCTCATACCAGTGCAACTGTACTGTGATAGGTATATAGGTAACAGTTATGTGTCAGATATCATACAATGCAACACTTAATTATATCATACCATGTTCTATAACGGACAAGTAGAAATGAATTCTAACAAGAAACAAGGATTTCGCATCATCGCCGAACATATTGAGCAAATTTTTATACAAAACACATCGACGCTTCCAGAGAAAGGAACTTTTAGGAACGAACGACCGAAAACAGCAGATAACGCAATTGTAGAATTTGAAACTACGGGGCCCGGAGGAGACATTTACAAAGATCACCACACACTCAAAAGGATTGTAGAAACATTCAATATAAAAGTGTGCGGCGACCGTAGGGTGGTACAACAATGAGCGGGCCCGGGACTGTAACACTGTAGGTAATTATATCACATTAACAATTTAGTCTAACATTCAAGGTGTACTTACATGATCTTTATAATAGTTCCCTATAAACGGGTCAACATCCATTATGTTCCAGTAATAAAATATTAATTCGTTAAACCTAACCGTGTACTTATTTTACAATGCGAAAATACATTTTTATGTTTTTTAAATATTCTTATGCGTTCAGACTTTCGAACTTCAAAAATGGATAACTCCCTGTACAAATTTAACAAATGTACATTTAACATTTTGTTACTGTGATTTGAAGGTTTACACTAATGATATTCTATGATGCAGAGTTGTTCATTACACTTAATTATATTTTTATAGTTATAGTCACATTTATACAGTTTGACTGACAAATGTGGTACAGATATATACTATAGGTATCGTTCTGACCCTGGTACGCGTGTACAGTCGAGTGCAAGAATAAAAAGAGTTAAGACTGCGGGGTCAGATGTTACACTCTAAAAAGCAGGAAACATTTATATTTATCAGGACATCCAACATTTATATCTAATATTTAATATTCTCTTTACTTCTGCCTCTGACTGTATCTAAACGTTACTGCGTGCTACGACCAGAACAATTGACATCATCAAATGACTTAAGATTACCAGGATGTGAATATTAAAGCAAAAATGCTATAACATACAAATTTTGGTACAAAATGGTACATTTAGGCACTGTGAGTAAGGCAACTACAGTGAGACGATATGGGGAGAGGAGAAAGAGGACAAGTGGTTCTTTGGGCCATCGTGAAGTCTACAAGGCCAGAATATATAGAATATTGAGGTGAGGATACGTGCTACGAGGATGGAAAGCAACATCTTAGGAAAGCAGGGAGATGAAGGATATTATGAACTATGGACGACACAATGTACAGTTTCCTTCAGACAATATCATCTAAAAATAGGGCGGATCGTGATATAGTGCATATTTTAGTGTAAATATTTTAATGTAAAATATAATTTTGTATGTGCTTAAAGCTGACTCGTAGGTATATTGTTCAATGTTACAATAACTACTAGTATTACACTTTATTTAAGTAGAAATAAAACTTACTTCAGATCACATTAACAAAATCAAAAGTAAATGTACTATCAACAAAGTTGTTCCATTCATTTTTGTAACCCATTGTAGTCACTAAATAAACCTACACATACTTAACAAGTAATTACATAAATATGATATTCAAAATTGACTCGATAATATTTTGGTCTGCAACGAGATACGACCATACATACATACATAATTGTAACGGGATTTATAGTATAAGGTATGATCGAAGCATAGACAGATTTAAGTCAGAATGAAAATTAAATATGCAGTGTCCTTTTTCCGAATATTGAAACATCTGCAATGCTATTTGATAATAGCTCAAAGCAAAATTCAGAAAAAGACTCTAAATATATGTTTTGACTACAGTTCTTCTCTGTCTTTAAAACTCAACTATGTACTCAAGTGTCGAAATGTCAAGAAATTCTAAATTTTACGATATAAACTGTGTTTACTTACAAAATCTGCTTAGAGTGCAAGTGTTATCATAAGAAATTTTAAAGCTTCGTGTGGTACCTTTATATACTCATCTCTAGCTAACATTACCTACTTAGCTTACATAACATTCGTTCCTAACGGGACGTGTATACATATTATGTAAATATCATTATGATTCTCATGTATAAATATGTCAATAGATAAAGTCGATTTTACAATACATATAATTTATTATCTTCTGTGATGACACTACGACTACTAATTTACAGATTCAAGTTCGGATGTCACACTATTATTATAATTTTTAAAATGGCACAAAAAACTTTTTAAAACACTAACACAAAAGTCAACAGTCGTTTGTTTTATAATATAGTCTTCCTCGCACTTCACACTCTTGTGGTCCGTGTCCATCGCACTACACAACTCCTTCAGCCGTCAGCCGCTTCGTCCGCACAAATTTCAACATTTAGTGCACTAGTACGTGTTACAGTCACTAATCTTTAAATTGACTAACTTTAAGCTAAACAGACAATGGCACGGATTGCACATACAATGTCGTCTATTTACAGGCGAATTCAATATCTATCTATATGTACTTAAAGTTCAAAATTGTTCTGAAGGGTTGCTATTGTACTTAATTTTAACATTTAATCTTAATCTTTAGTGTACTCGTGTGCATTACAATAATTAATTACGTATTAATAGAGGGTAGTGTAAAGTTGAACATTCAATTATATAGGATCTCGTTAGAAATCTACGAATATGTAACGTACTTGCCCAGAAAGTGGGACTTGATTCTCATTAGAGAAAGTTAGTCGACCGTGCCATCAAAAATTTAAGCACCGTTTGATTTGGATGCACCTTTTGCTTATCAGACTTTTGGAGTGATAAGATTAGCACTGTGCCGCGGGGGTACTCTGTTCAGTTCTGGTGGAGCGAGTCGGGTCGGAGGACGGTGACCGAAGCTCGGTAGAGAGGAGGCGCGGGGCTTAGCAGTGCGGGTGCAGGGGCCTCGGATACGAACCGAAGGCCTCATAGCCTAGCTATGTGGCCCAGCCTTCGATTCGTGGCCGCTTCGTGTGCGGCTGCTCGTAGTCCAGAGGGCCTGCACTGGAGTGCCGCATGTCCTGGCCGGCCGGAGAGCCCATGTTGCTTGACGATACTGAACCTGCAACGTGCCGATACACTGTAATTGGTAAGGTTAGTGTTGGTTAATAAATTTCAAATAAAATTTTAGTTACTAAATTGTCTACAACTAATAGCTATTTCATGCGATTAAGCAATACAATTCATAAATTTAGCAATGTTAAAAAGTTTAAAAATCTGGTGAAGAAAACCACTACTGAAAACGGTCATACTCCTTGAACGTAATTATCATGAATTTTAAACACAAACAACACAGGACCGAGAATACTACCTTGCAAAAATCTATAAACAAGCAATTAAAAAAACTCCAGTAAGTATAACAAAATACACACCATCAATGACTCCAGAGAGATGGGCGGGCTGAGGCGCGGGCGCAGGTGGAGGGGCGCGATGCATGTGGTCCGGGGCGCGCGGGGGCGACACCGGCTCGGCTTTGATCTTCACGTTGCTAGGCGATGCTGCTGGGGGAGGCGTCCCGCCGCCGCCCAGGACTGGCAAACTGCTACTGTTGAGGGATTGGGAACATTAGTTATGGTAAAAATGAAACCAGATAAAGGACCTGAAACTTTAATTTGAATAGTTATCTAATTTTTATCTTTACTGAAATGTACATAGGAACATAGGGAGTTGTATTTTTTTTACATACACTATAACGTATTATGTCTACAGCATAATTTTAATGAATAAGTAAAACAAATACCGTTAAGATATTTTGCTTAATCTCATACTCATTTTGCATGCTAGAATTATTTACAAAAACTATTCATAATTGCAATAAGTAAGCAGAAATTGTTCAAATCATTGTTTCCATTCTTCTCTACTATTAGAACCTACGCATAACAAATGAAAAATGTGGTACTTCATCAACCCAACCAGCACACTAGTACCTGTCATAACGGCAGTACGTTAACCTGATAAGCCTGTATTAGCATTATGTTTAATTCATAACAGCCAATTAGAAACATGCAAAGAACGTGGAGTCCGTAGCAACCGATATGGTTAATTTATGTTGCAATTATCTCTGTTCGATTGGTGCAGACAAGCGCAGCGACCAAGTGAAAGTAAGCACTTCGTTTAACAGTACGACACCCCCTGTAGCACACTGATTCTTTACAACCGCGGGGGGCAAGGAAGGTTAATGTTACTGGTCTTTAAGCAAGGTTCTTAATGATACCGTTGCAGTTTTCGATATAGTGAACAACAGCTCCGATAGCCGTGATCGTCTAGTGGTTAGGACCCTACGTTGTGGCCGTAGTAACCCAGGTTCGAATCCTGGTCACGGCAGTGATTACACTGTTACGGCGGAGCAAATTTTTTGGGGAAATAAAAAAAAAAGATATGATTTGTTGATAGATATCAAGAAACTGCTGAAGATAGGTTAATTATACCCGTCCCTTATTACAGATTTATTTAAAATGCAACGGACATTGACAGTGATGTTTGATAATTGGCAGACAATTTATATGCAAATAATTACTGCTGGACAATTCAAAAACCTGTAATAAACAATCTTACAATAATCATATTTCTTACGTTTTCATTTATGTCTAAGATAATTGACTGCTTATGAAGCTGGTAGCACTTCCTCTATCTAAAGCGTTATTAACTGTTAGAGGAAGTCATAAATCTATTGATTCCTAATAAAATAATTATATTTACTATGTCATTAATCTTTAATTTATTTTAAATTGTTCAGAAATCTTTTGTTTTATTTATCATTTTTAATTTAAATTAAATTGATCACAAAAATAGTTTAAATAAGATACAGAAAATTTTCGGAAAATTATTTATAGTAGACTATAATATAGAACATTAGTAGCGAGATTTGAAATGACCAAAACAACAATAAAAAAAAAAATACGGTTAAATATTATTTCATTCTGAAAGACGCCATCTTTTATGATCTACAAGAACTTCTCAGTGATCTGAATAACAAGAGCAAGGGCCGTAAGTCGAACAGTGTCAAAGAAAACTGGTCAAGACTTTCACATTGTAAAGCGACCAGTGATTTTATTGATACAACAACAGCCTCCAGTAGCCGTGATCGTCTAGTGGTTAGGACCCTACGTTGTGGCCGTAGTAACCCAGGTTCGAATCCTGGTCACGGCAGTGTTTACACTGTCACGGTGGAGGTTTCATCTTTTGTTATTTTTTCTAACAAGGATGTTATAGAAGTTAATTCGTCATTACAAAAGGAAGATATCACTACAGTCAAAGCTGCAATATGGTTTTATGAAGATCTTGCAGGCTATGGAAAGATGCCAAGAATGACACCAAGAATACTTGAAATTTGCTTTAGTGGCCTAGTTTCTAAGTGGAAGTGCATAAGTACTTTATTTTGAGAAAATAGATTTCTTTGCATATTTTTTTGTTTCCTTTGATTCCTCGTTCCCATTAAGAAAATGATCTACATCTGATATTATTTAAGCGTTCTTTTAAATTATGCTAATGGAGACAAAATTAGCACAATTTAAAAGAACATTTTTCAAAAGTCTCTTATCGAATTCCTTATCAGATTCAAGAATTCACTTCTTAGACACAAAAACTCCGGCAAATTAAATTTTTTCTTCTTTTTTTCGTTGATTTAATACGAATCCAATCTGAATCTGTTCATGCGTAACGGCCATTTGTTTGACACGGTACGCCTCCCGGAAGACAATCTTTTGCAAGATTTTATCTGGCGTGGTGTCCCTGACAAAATATCCTTAAATTGTATGCTAGCCTTCCATTACTTTAGAAACTTTACTGATTTTACGCTGTTTTTTATCTTTACATTTGAATTTAACCATACTTTTTTGTTAAACCTAGTTAGACACTTACACTTTTGAAGTTAGAGTTGATAAAATTCCAAAAACGTTTAAATTCTGTGTTGTTAAAAAAAAAGGAAACTGTTGTTAGTTGGTTGTTTTTTTGGATTATACTATTTTTTTTTTCTCATAATTTGCTAATTCAATTAACTAAGTGGTTAAAATATCACGAAACCACATTTTTTTTCAAAGCTGAAGACTCAAAATAAATAATTTACGGTTTTTAAACGTGTCTCACAAATGTAGGTTTGTTTTTTAAAACTTTTTAGTTCAACTGTCTACACTTGGCAACCAGCATTTAAATTCGTTTAGTCGTTTTTTCTATGACATACATTACTTGGGTTGTAATTTAATGCAGTTAGATTTTTTCATCTGGCAATATAAATTAGATAACATTAAGAGTAATGTCAAAACAAAGGTAAAATAATTACTGAAAATGCTCCTTTAATATGGACGTGATGATATATAGGTCGATCAGCTCTTTTTGTGCGAAGTATTAACGAGGTAATTTGCCATTTTGACGCAATTATAATCACGCTAGCGCACGCAACCGTAAATGTTCATGAAATGTTATGTAACATTTTATAAAGCGATTGTTGTTTTCGACGCTGTTAACAGAAGTTCCGACAGCCGTGATCGTCTAGTGGTTAGGACCCTACGTTGTGGCCGTAGTAACCCAGGTTCGAATCCTGGTCACGGCAGTGATTACACTGTCACGGCGGAACTTTTTTTTTTGTAAATTTGTTGGAGAAATTACTCGGAAACAATGTATAATGAAACATTGTTTGTAAGAAACGTCATAAAAATGGGTCCTATACATTTTTCATGCCATTTCATTTTTTGAATAACTTTTTTGTTAGTTGAAAGCCTAAATTAGAGGACAACATACACGCAAGTCTTTAACAACTGAGTCTTTCGTATCGTTAATTTAAGTTTTATATTCACCAGCCATTTAAACAGGTTGCTTAGTGTGAATTTGATATACGAAATTATCTTAACGTCTAAAAGTCGTCACTGCAACCTTTTCAAACTCAACACTCAGTTGATAAAGATTTCTAATAATCCCTATTCACACGCTCAAGTCGTATAGGCAACACTGAGTCACAATGACGAAATGTATGAATAAATCCGAAAGCTGTCGGACTTCACCCATACATTCGCTACTGAGAACTCAACACAAGCCCACAGCTTGAACGAGTCAAAAGGGGTCATAAGCGACACATATAAAAGTGATATGAAAGTGATTACAGACATGTACCTGTTGTGCTGTAGCGTTTGCAGCTGGTGTGCCCCCCACGTCAGTCCGATGCCCATGTCCGAGTTGATGCTGAAGTCTTGTGGTCCGAAGTTGCCGAGTCCTGAGTAGCCGAGAGGTGTCTGGAAAGAGAAATATATTGGATTAGTTCAGAGTTCATTTTCAAACTATGATAATATATAGATTGCTACTAAAATCTATTGAAAAAAATAAAATAAAATTAGATTTTACATCAACTATACTACTTGTAGTCAAGATCAAATAGATTTGTACACATAATATTGAATTGATGTTTATTTTTTATTATTTTGAAACAAATCGTTATTGCCATTGATATAGGAGGTTAAACAATTCATTATTATAATATTACGACAAAAGATTTTAAATTTAATCTATTCGAATAAAACCACTTCTCTTGAAACGCATCTCATTATCTATAATAATGTTGATATGGTTCCTGTTGCTACTGCTGCAAGTTAGCATTTAACAGTTTATGAGCTTTATACTATGAAGTGTTATTGATATCATGATTTGTCGTAAGAAAGAAATAGTGCTATTCGTCTTATATATTTACATCTTTTTCTTATAGCAGTATAATGACTATATTAGCCCAGCACGTCATAGTAGGAGGCCTGATCACAGAAGTGTTAATATACTTGAAAAACAGATCAGATTGTAGAAGATATTTTTTTTTTCTGAATAGTAAAAAAGTGCCTCACAATCACCTCTCCACCATAAGATATGTCGTCTTGAGGCGGCGGCATAGAGCTGGGTATGACGACGCGCAGATTGTTGTGTCGCGGCGAGTGATGCGGTGGCGGTGCATGCCCATGCGACTTGTGTCCGTGCCGGTGCGGTGACGGTGCCGGACCCGGCGACGGTGACGGCGTGCATCCGGCGTCTAGAGGAGATCCTGAACCTGGGTAGCCGTTTGACATCTCTAGCATTCCGCCGCTTGGGTATACTGGAATAAAAGTAACGATCGAGGTTAATAACTTTGGATTTAAAAATTAATTTAATTGATAAAAGCAAAATGATTTTTAAATGCATCAAAGGGCATCCAAAGCTGGAATTGAGAGCTGATTTGTTGAAACTACGCTTTTGTAACCAGTTACTGTGGGGAAAATCAATAATACCAAAGGAATTCCAAAAGAAAGAGAATTTAGTTTTTAGTTGATTTACCTGAATCGGTTTCCGAAGACGAGGGCCGTGGACTAATAGAAGTATGCATCTGTGGACTAGCTTGCAATAGTGTCTGATCGTAGTTTCCAACAGGGACGCTGACGGGCAGGTTGTAGTTGCTTCCTGCCACGCCCACTCCCACTCGACTCCCGTTCAACTGGTTCCTCTGCATCATCATTTGGAATTCCTCATCAATCTTTGAATACTTTGCCTCGGTCCTTGGTGTCAGGTTGTACTCGGGCTCAGCCTCAGGGCTGTCCGGCGACATCACTCCGTTCTTATGCTCTTTCTTCGTTAGTGCCTGTAAGTGTCAGCGAAAACAGCTCAGGTGGCTTGACGAGCCAAACTTATAAATACTCTACTCGTACTGTATTAATCTGGCATGCATGAAAATCCAGTTAAATTATTAGATTACACCCTCTATACACACCATTAGCGTTATCAGCTTCAATCGCGTTTAGCGTAATTGCTACTGTTTCGTTTGTTTAGATTTTATCACGTCAGTATGTAGTGGAGGGTTTAACATAAAACAGTGCTCTCAATAAAACTACAGTGTAACTATTAGGTAAAATTGTACGTGTCAAAATTTTTTAGCGTACATTTGTGTGGTGTCGAACGCAATGATGCAACACTGACTTTACCCTTGTATCAAAACATCGGAGTCAGGTAGGCGCGGTTAATTCAAATAAACACAAAATATATTTACAAAACCCATGCTGGTACAGGAAAAAATAACATAAATATTTGGGGTATCTACTCATAAACTGTTAGTATAAAACGGGTTGTCTGGTGTTTTGTACTTCATCCTTTTTTCTAACAGGAAATAAACATGCTGTTGCTTTATTGGTTGTGTTTGTCTATTCTTATGTGTATATTGATGTGATATCGTTTACACAAGGTCTTTGGGTACGAGATCTACATCTATAATCTAGTAAGGTTGGACCAACATTTGTTTATTTGTGTTGGGGATTGTTTTAGTATCAAATTATATGCATTAGGGTATTGTGTGTAAGTACAAAGCACGCGGTTAATGGGATAAGTCAATTTTGCATGGACATTGCATTGCGATCACGGGCACACAGATGACGCCGTACTTAATGTACCTCGATGATGTTGCGGTTTGTCAGAGACTCGTGCGGCTCGTTGTATTCCGTGTATTTCAAAAGAACCTGTAAAGAAACAAACATAATTTTATTTATAATCAATTTCCTACCAATTCAAAACCTATCTTTCTTACGATATTTCAAAAACAAGTTAAGATATCCCGCCTTAGATATTTCTACAAGTCATCTTTATTGATTTATTAGCTTAAAGCTATCTAGAATTTAATTATTTAGCTATGATTTTTTCATTGTTTTTTTTTTATTATTTAGGAGTCGTTATGAGCAGATCATAATGATTACTCAAAAGTATGCTGGAAGAAAACTCTAAGTTAAATTAAAGTCACCTATATAGACATGAACTCTGTTATAAGTATACCTATATATTATAACTTATTTTGATAAAAGAATTAAAACATACAAACTTTACACTAAACGAATTAATGTAAAATTCACAATTCATCATTGACACAACTTGTTTCATGACAACAGTAATATTTACCTATTCATGTCACATTTGTTTGAAAAAAATATTCTTAGTATAGCATAATGAGCAGTCGTACCTTGACCTTACATTGGTAATTACAAATAGTAGCAGATCATTTAAATCAACTGTATGATCGTTACGAGGGTTTTATTCAATCCATGTTAAATGAAATTTATTTATTTGGCAAATAGGTTTTAAAAAAAGACTTTTAAAAGTTAAATTTAAACTGGATGAGGTCAGTCTTTCCTAGCTGACTACCCTGAGAAGGAACGCCGAAACAAAATCAGGGGTCAAAGTATGTTTAAAGTCCATAGCAAGGATGTAATGGTTAAATCATATGAGAGCCATGTAATTGATGTCAGAGATGGTTTTTTGAGGAAATATCCACACTGACTTGAGTGACCTGTCCGGTCAGTGAAAGGACTAGTCAGTATTCGTGTAGTTCAACCCTGGACTACTAAGGAACTCAACGTTGTATGCAATAAGTTGTAGGTAATAAACCATAAAAATGTTTATAAAATAACCTGAGTCTAGCTAGTATTACCAAGAGTTTCATTAAAATATAAAATTTAGTATTTATAAGTGGGGCGTGTTAGCCGTATAACGATAAATTACAGCAAACCACGTTCAAAGAAATTAATTCCATTACTAGTAGAATGAAATAATGTTTCCTTTAAACGCATAATTTACTTGAAATAACAAACTAAGCATCGAAAGAAATACATATTTACAAAATGCTAATTTATCTTTCAACGTCATGAGCAATCTTAAAAAAACTACGTCGAGAACAGGAAGCTAGTAAAACTAAATTTACATACATAAAATATAACGTAGATCTACGTTAAGTAATGATAATTAAGTACGAATTTACATAATTCGTACCATTTATACATTATGCGTTGATATAATTTACAAAACAATATTTTAGATTCAAATTCTAAATCAATAACTTGAAAAGAGATGACCTGCAGAATATACCTGACAGATAATTATGTACGTCTTCAATCAAAATATCATTTGAAATACAACGAAAATCTGGTTTTTGCTTTATTTTTATATCTCTATTTTTCCTCTTTTTGTGAAAATTGTGGGGTTACAAATCATTAGGAGATTTACTGACAAAAAGGAAAATACTTGACATATAGGTACGAAGATATGAAATCTATTTCACAAACCTTGTCCATATCAGTGCTGGCATATTGGTAGAGTTTGTTGTTGGAGCTGAAGATGATAAGAGCGATCTCACAGTCACACAGTACGCTAAGCTCATAGGCTTTCTTCATCACACCGAATTTGCGCTTGTTGAAGGTCACCTGAAACATTCACATGACTAATTTAAGGAAAATGAAGGAACACAATGTACGGCAAGTGGCTATGAGAATAATTAACAGTGAAATATTTTTCAAAGTCCTCGAAATTTATGGAATATTCCTAAAATTTTCCCAGGGTCAAACCACAAAGTCCACAAAGCAATTATAGAGTTTTTAACTACTACCGCCACTTTCAATTTCAAGCTTGACTACACAAGTATATCATTAAACTACACGGACTCTTCATATATAGTAATTTTGATACTGATGAAATGGAAACAAAAGCATTTTATTGGGTCACGGACGGAATCAAATAATTATTACTGGAACTCATCACAGTTATTTGTCATTCAGTATGTTCTGAATTCCAATATTTCAAGCTATTAAATAATGCACCATTGTTCATCATCTGAGGTTAATTTGTAATTTTCCTTAATACTCTAAAAAATCGATTGGTGTTCTGGCAGAGTCAATTGTTTAAGAACTATGAATAAATACTAAACATATTTCCTGTTATTTACAGGCACCAAATGGGAACTTTGATTGCAGAATGTTTTATTTCAAGCACTATTACCATAAATAACAAAGGAAGTTGGACCGCCGAAAGCAAATTGACCTTCGCAATTTTAATTTTCCATGTCTGGTGCTGGTATTACTAGACCACATTCAAAGAGCTTCTCTGCCCTCTTCTAATTAAAAATGTGCTTTGAGAGAGGGGCAGATGAGGAGTGCTTTGTAGGGTCATAATATACTGGACAAGGTTGATATACAGTGTAATCGTATAATTAATAAATTACAAGCGGGAGCGGTCGTTGTCCCGTCCCGATAATGTTTTGCAGTGGGAGTGTTGATAGGCCGCATCTGTTAGGTCATGCCTCATAGTAAGGTCATTTCACTCTCCTCCAATATTATGTACGAACTTCGTGTTGCATGTATCACTTTTAGATTTGGTTACAGTTACATAATTAATATTACTTAACATGGCTTAAGGCAATGCTATGTTATACCATGCATCACTCTTCTAATGTCGGTGCGGTTTCAAAATGTTTTTTGAAATCATTTTATTGCCTATACTTATCGTGCTTAAGTAGTATAATGGAGATTGTCGAAATTACGCGATTAAATTGGGCATGTACCATCAGAATCATATTTATAATACATACCCTATTTGGTAAGTGGAATTCTAACTACTTAAAAAAGTATTTGTTAAAAAATACTAACCTGTCGATTCCGTTCGTCCGTAATCCGGGATATTTGTATTTTTTTCCGACCCATGGTGGCAGCAATCTTGGAAGGGGATGCGGGGAGCGGGGGCGAGAAAAAGAGTTGCCTTTGGGCTGGCTGCTACTGCGGACGTCAACAGCTGCTATCTGCAGACAAACAAAATCAAACGTTAATACAAAAATCATAAAGCTTAAAAATCATAAACACTTCGAATAAAACAAATTTCCAAGTAAACGACGGTGACAAATCATAACATGAATCAATTTTAAATAGTGTCCCTTATTGCTATAGTCATAAAGTCGTAGTAAATGACGATTTATTAAGGCCAAAAGCTCTCGTCATCGCGCTTGTGCCATGGAGCCATGGTCGTGATTGTGACCATAGTGAAGCAAGGCCGATGACAGATATTATAGAACTGGGTTACGTCACATAAAATGCAAAGATAATTACGTAAATAGAATTGTATTTTGGAAATCGTTTAGAATAAAAGATAGTTAATGGCCCTTCTGGATAAATTGTTTTGGTTATCTCAATATCTTTAGCACAACATGTGATAGACGTTTGGTTTTCGATTTATCCACAATCCAGTAGCTGATGTCCATCATAACAGATAATGCTATCTGTCACCGTTCTCAAAGCATTATAGTCGGTAAGTGATTGTTTCGAACGTATGTTTCCTCATGATTGTTTGTGACTGATGATAAATGGGCTTCATGTATAATAATAAATAATAGTGTGTAATGTAATATTCAATATTGCATAAATTTGTTTAAATTTATTGTAATGACTTGTAATGCTATAGACGCTGTATTATAACCGGATGAAACTATTCTTAAACATTATTAAAGTCCTTTAATAATTAAAGTAAAAAAAACTTGTTATCAAACAAAAAAGCACATGTAAATGACACAGTAATAAAGAACTTTTATATATATTGTAAATTAATAATAGTATAAGCTCCAAAGCAAGGTCAGAGACAAACCGACCGGACATCACACATTCCTACTTCGTGCTTAACTGTTAAGTGATAATGTTTACAACGATTACGTAATCAGTAGTGGAACCAGCTTTATTGCTCTATTGGGCTCCGAAATATGGTCTCTCGTTAATCTGTAAGTGTGACGAGAACGTTGTTAAATAATAATTTGAAACATTATTAATTATTATTCAAAAGTTGACATTGCAAGAATTTATTGATGATAACAATAATAACAATATAATTGAATACATCAGACATACATGTTTTCATAATTTATCTGTAAGCTAATTAAAATTACGCTAGTTACAACTCTTCCTAATATAACTTCTACCGCTAAATTAGACTTTTAGCCTGTATTTAGAGTTTATAGTGCATTCAGAGTTAAACCAATATATAAAAAAAAATCATTACAAGGATACAAATAGACAATATAAACAATATTGCTATCCGTAAATCTCTTCAGCTTAATACTGTCATTGACAGTATGAATATCGGACTTAATATTGAAATCCATAATTCATGGCCCGCGTTGTTGAAAAATAACGACAAAACAAAGTAGGTATTTTATGTTTAAACATTGCAAAAAGTATTTGGCACAATCCCAATTCTACAGATTATTTTCTTGTGGATCAAGTTATTGCAAAATGAATGGAAGAAATGCGAATTGCAATACTGATAATGCTAAACTGTTTAAGTATAGAAACCATATTTAAAGATAAGCTCAAAATTTTGACTGCTAGAAAGTTGTGTTCGTCAAATGAGATAGTTACCAGACGCAGTGTTCTTAACAGGAAAACGTTGATTACCGATGTTAACAGCAGTTAGGCAAAAATAGGGGTCATGTGGGCTGATAGTAGGGTCATTATGCAAATCTCTGTGAACTGGTGTCTTTTACGCGCTTAATGGTAAACTTAATGTTTCATTTTGTAAAGATTAGTCGTCAGCAATGATATTGAAACTATTTTGTGTATTCTACACGGTGACTACTTTAGCAGCGAGTCGGAAGGATGACGGATGTCCCTCATAGCATGTAAATTGACGGATTTTGACAAATGTTGTATTGATCGATTCGTTTTTATAGTGATCGTTGTAGTTGTATGATCTATGTTTGAGTTTCATTTCACCAGTGTAGTGTTGTATCATTAGATTTCTGTGTTAACAATGTTTCCGTAATAAACAAATAAAGATGCCTCGTAGTGTATTTCTTTTTTTCTTTATTTATTTTTTATATTAAGTAATTTAATCGCATGTTTATAACATAGATAATAATATTAGTATACTTCGTGTATTATAAGAAAAGAATCCTGTTAATTATTCAAAACTTTTTGCTACCATTGAAGTCGAAATTAAATTTCCGACAGACGATATTGGAATTATAATAGAATTTAATATTTGCGTACTTGCGTGGGTGTAAAGTTGAAAAGTAATATTTGTAAATTTGTAGACTATTTTATATACTGTTTTGGTAGCAACGTATATTTATGTTAGACTGATAGATTTTCAAACTTTTGTGAACAAACAATTTTATTTCAAACTGGCTTTCCCGACGGTGGCTTCGCTCGCATGAAAGTAGAGAAGTACCCTAAAGGAACATATTCTTAAGATTAAAAGTATCCTTTAAGCAATAGCTTAGGATACTATGTATATAATTTATGTATACCAAACTTTATCCAAAGCCTTTCAGCCATTTGAACGTACAGGAGTAACAAACAAATACACACACACAAACTTTTCCCTTCATCATATGAGTTTGAGTGACTTCACATGTCAATTGTAGTAATTGAGAAAGAGATTAGTTTTAGTGATAATGATTATGAATCAAAAAAACCTAATTACCGTTAAAACAATAAAAAAGAATATTGATGTAAATCTATCTTTTACCGTACTGTGGGTGGTGCCAATGGACGACGCTATTACAATAGCACCAATATTCATAGAAACGCATAACCTTTTGTGCGCTTTTGCTATAAATATAATAGTAATGATCTCTGAATTTAAGCATTGTGTCTACGCATACGTGGACGATAATTAAACAACGGTTAACGAACACAATAGAGAATTAAAGGAAAAAATTAAAATGATTACACCATTGATTGCTCCTGATGCAAATTAAAATATGTATGGGCAAATTGGGCAATATATGTAGCAATTAGCCGATACGTATAGGAAAACAGTACAATATTTTAATGATAATCACTTGATTACTTCCTGTTTTAATCTGATTGAATTTTATCATAAAGAAATTGGATTGAGTTTTTAAACGTTGAAAACGATACATTTAAAATGTACACAAATATTATAAAAAAACTTAAAGTTGGTTTTTTTGTTTGTAGCAGGTAATCTCTGAAAGCACTGGTCCAATTACTATTTTTTATTTGCTGCTTTATTTCTAAGTTACATAGACTATGTGTACCCGAGTGAAGCTGTGGGCAAAAGCTAGTTTATATATTTTGATAATTCTCTGAAGTTAATGAGCTTAAGTTTTGAAACCTTTTTTTTTAATTTATTATGGATAGGCTCGCGTTTGAACACTATCTCACCTGATGGTAAGTAGTGGACAGGTAACTATACCAGTTGCAAATAGCAATAGAATTCCTATAATTGTTCTAGCAATACCGTCAGTGTGGACGACGAGTTGCAAAATTAATTTTATTTGATTTCAGTTACAAGCCTTCAGAAATTCCCACTGGAGTTCCATCTACTAACAGTAGTTACTTTTCAACCAAATTTATGAGAGTGGTTTTGTCTTATTATTTTCATTGAGAAACTATTAAAATTTATTTTAAAGAGAAGTATTTTTTTTACTTTCATCTTTTTTGAAATCTTTGTTTAGTCATCACAGCTGGACTTAGGCTACCCCAACCGTCGCTACAACGACCTGCATTCAGCATTCCCGCGATGCTCACTAGGTCATCAATCCACCTTGTGGGAATCCGTCCAATGCTACATCTTCCGGTTTACGTTCACCACTCTAGAATTTTTTGGTTCCATCGACTAAGCTATCTGTTATGAAAGCAATATGTATTGTTGCATTTTAAGTTTGGCGATTCTTGGAATGTCTCATTTACTTTCTCTTAATTACTCTTTTACATAGTTTTCAGTTTCAATTAGCTCAATGTTGCGTTCTATACGCTTTATGAGAGAAAAGAACATAACGATACATAAGTAATTTATCGTTGGTCCACGGCGAACACGCGAGGTGGCTACACGTCAGTCGTCAGTCGCGTGGTTGCAAAGGGCGTATGTTTCTTGCAAGGTTTCATGCTACACACCTTAGTAATAGTACTAAGCTTACGGCAATAATTCTGCTGTTGTCGTGTTAATCATATTATCGGTAAGTTACATCTCACTAGGAATATGACGTGCATTAGAATGCAAGGGGAAAATATGTAGGTATATTAAATATTAAAACAATGTTATCAACGTTGTTGTTCAGTTAAAATGGTTCATTAGCAGGTAAAATAGTATTCGATATATCATCCTTGATATTGTATATACCTATGTTATGTTGCTAAAATTATTAGTACTGATTGTAGGTATCTGTGGTTAAGATATTTTTAATAGTATCTAAAATATTTGTTATTTATAAAATAATATCTAACACATTGCCCTGTGCAATAAGATTGCCTATTGTACACTTACTTTTTGCAAATCTTTAACCTGTATGAAATTTGTACATTATGGTATACAATGAAGAATACTTATAATAAATATCTAAATAATATCGCTTAAGAGAACTTTGATCTCCTAATTGTTTGAAAACTGATTCTGTAAACTTTACAATGACCAAAAGTTTCCAAGTTACAAGAGGTGGTGAACACAATTATTCAATATGTAACTTCAAAACTATCTTCTTCATAGTCCACATATCCTTTAACGTTCCTAGAAATTAATAGTTTCTGTAATATAAGCTCGTAGACCGACCCCAGTCCCCTTAGTTTCCATTAGTGCGTGATGTGGGGCACTGGTTGACGTGTTTAAGTTCTAGGTTGCTTTTTATGTGACCTAATTTCATAATTCATCATGTTACAAGAAAATTGCACCACATAAACTACAGTTCATTTTTATATTCTAGCTGACTTATAGTTGAGATCAGTTATAATATCAATTATTTTCTGAATTTTATAAATAAATAAATTTATTTGTAGCTACACGGTATTTTGCGTTTATATTTACCTTTTTTGATTTTCATATTTTAGTTCATTATAATATTCTGCTTACTAGGTATTTACTAGTTACTGTCAACCTATTTGATGTCAAAAATAACTCTCAAATATTTTGTTTCAAAATAAATGACGTCTAGTTAAGCTCGTAAAACTGAAATTTATTGCATGAAATATTTTCTTTGGAAGCAATTAAAAGTGAAAGCAGAAAATGTTTTCATTTTGACGCGCCGCGATTAGGACTTGAACAGTCTAAATTAAAGTGTCAACATTTAATTCCACCATTTTTCAGTTGGCAACTGAAAGAAAAAAATTATTACCGCAAAATTCCGATTCTGTTGGTGTGTGAGTTGGTGCATGAACGTTCAGTGTGTGCATGAAATATAGTTCACGGTGTCATGTTTGCACAGTTTCCCCCATTTCGTTGCTTGTGTGCGTTGGCCTACGCATGACAGCTTGTTGGTGTGTGTTTAGTTGAGCATGTGTGTGTTTGTGTGCATTTAACTGGCATTGCCCGTGTGTAGGTCAAAGGGTGTTTGTTGGGGGTGCAGGGTGGCACGGGGCAGGGGGGTGTCAGGTCACTGTGTTTATAGGTGGCTTGTTACGCGGCACTTGCGTCTAATCATGCATTATCACGTTCCCTCTGCGGGTGATTATCGTGTGGTCTAATTATCAGCTTCGCTTACAGATTGTTACAGAAATATTTGTGGTTTTATCTCGATATAAAAATTTAGTTACAAAAAGCATTAAATTAAGGTAAACTTAGTTTTACCTCAAAATTTTATCTGGTGCTGTATTATTCATCCCAGCTTTATAAACAGGACAACATTTTAGTTTAATAAAAAAACTAAAGATACCTGATCAGTGCGGTGATGTCAATATATCATTTTTCCCTATTCTAACAACAACTCCATTATCCCTAGAGCTTGCAAATCCTCCCATAGTAGGTACCGATAACATAGGCATAGGTAACATAGCATAATCAGTATTTTAATGTTCCCACTGCTGGGACTCAGGTCTTCTCTCCAGGATAGAATAGGCTGTAATTCACCACTCAGGCCCAGTGCAGGTTGATGGATGTCACATCTTTGAATTTATGGCCCCGCCATTACCACTCGGCAACCGCTGCTCAACTGTACTAATACTGACAATGTGTTCATGGATTTTTTATTTTATTTTGTTTTTTTAATTGAGCTTATATTATTTACTTTAATTAAATGAACTGGAAGAGAGTGTATGCAAATTTAAGTGAAGCCTAAGCATTAACAACGACGCAGTCTTTCCCTTTTTTCTCACGGCTCATTAAGTTTTTTTCTTAAAAGGTTAACATAAGCGTAAAGCCGTGAACTGGCCTCGCTCAGAGGTAAATAACTGAGAATATCTTTAACGCCACACTCAAAAAGGAAAGCCTGGTCCATAGATTAATGGGAAGAATTATCCCGACAACTTAAATGAAGAATAAAAAGAAAATCAGAGCGAATTAAGAGCGTTTGTTTTTCATGGAAACAAAAAGTTAACAGTTGTAATGAGACTTGGCTGCATCATTGTTCTATATATTCTAATTGGATCCTAACACGTTCAGACAAAATATATGAGCGTGAATTCTGCCCAAGTCCCCTAAATATAGACGTATAGATCCTGCCAGGAACGTATATTATCCATATTTCCTTTAAGATATTATGAAGTTGTTTTAGAAAGAAATATGAGAACAAAATGAGTGCTAAATGAACCGTGTATGCACAGATGATTCTGCCTGTTCAAGATCGTAGCCATGATCTAGATCTTTACAAGTCAGTCTATGTTAATAAGAAAAAGATGAGCACAATTATAATTTTCTAGATGTAGATATAGAAAACGATAGCAATTTAAATTGTAATGAACATAAAATTATCACTAAGTATGTAAAAAATGTTGTGAATTCAGGAATCATGACTGTCGACCTCAATTTCATCTTTCACGTGAACAATTTTAAAGAGAAAATTTTACACGTGGCACGCTTCAACGATTCCCTGAATCCAATAACTCACTACCTATATTTACTCTACGGAGAGCTTTTAACAGGAACGTTGCATTAGAACCTTGAAGTGGAAAGTGTAATGACGAAACAGATAAACAACTGGATAATAGTTAATATAACTCCGTTTTATGTTGAACTGAAATAATTGAAGGAAGGAAAAAGTCGTCCAGTGAAGATCAAATAGAGAATTCCTTTTTTCCCATTAATTATTAATCTTAAAGTTCATCGTTCGGTTTAAAATAATTTTAAATAGATATTAACATACTTAGAATAATATACGGTAAATGGTCTAAAACCCGAAACTAGAGAAATATTTTAGATTCCAAATAAAATTATGCCAAATGCAAAATACGCTCGCATTAATTAACTGCATTTGTCGATTGATCATGAAATCCTTAAGCAAATATAAACTAATAACGGTATAATATGTTTTTTCATTAATAGCTGGGAGATGTCCAAAGATTACCAATATGGTCCAATCAATGAATTACCCATTAAAATAAACAGGGGAATAGAATATGAAGATAAAGTAGAACAGATCAATAACAAAAACAACAACATTGTGAATCTTAAAGATAAGGCCCAACCGGGTAGTCTAGTAGTCCAGATTACAGCTAGTAAAATTGAGATAAGCCAATTTGATTGTGACGTAGATCAAATTTTCAATAATGATACTCACTTTTGTAGTAATAAAAAAAAATGGTAGTCAAGAATTGAGGTGCGTGGGCGAGCTATTTCCAGGCACATCGCTTACAATACCTCGACGTATATACACAATATACTAGATTGATCCAGATAATGATAAAATTGGTACATATTAAAACATTTGAGGTTGAAAGTTGTGTTTATTTTTCAAGATAAAAATCAATACAAGCTGTCCATCGTGGTCTAAATACTGTACAAGTGTACACCTTTAAAAACATTTTAGTGAACTACTTTTTCATACATGGCTTTTTCTTGCTATTTTTTTTTATTTACTTACTCTGACCTGTGCAACTTATATGTTCACTGTGAATTGTTAAAAGTTCCAACATTCTTATTATTTTTTATGCTTTATTAAAAAATACTGATTGTGAAAAAACATTAAATTTGGATCAACCTAGCATTGGTAAATATTTTTATGTTAGTTCTTGTCTAGGTAGAGCTTTGAATATAATATATTCAAGAGGTTTCAGATTTAATATTTTTATCGGATTTACATGTCTTTGATTTTTCTCTGAGATGGATATTCCAAGAAGGATTACATTATTTGTACACAGTGAGTGTGATGTGAAAAATAGAAGGTGGAGAAAAATGGTGTTACACAAAATAATATTTTTACAGAAATATTTCATAAAGTAGGTAGTCATCTTTTTGAGTAATGTAAAAAGAAAATTATTTTTAATAATAGTACGTAATTTTTTTTTATATTTTGAAATAGTTTTTTTTTTAAGAAATTAAAAACAAAATAAATGGAATAATGATAATAAAAACCTATACTACACAATCAAATTTTCTAGAAAATTGCGATTGGTATATAATACCAATATTAATATACGCAAAGGTTGCTTTGCATTAATATTATGAAGACGAAAGTTTATGTATCATGTGTTTGTGTTTGTCACTCTTTCACACTCAAACGGCTGAACGGATTTGGATTAAATTTGGTACACCGGTAGAACATGACCTGAAATAGGGTAGAGGACGGTAAAAACTACAGTTATTGGCCTCTACACAGTTGTTGACCATTTCTAGTTTGACGATCTAAAATAAACAATTACCTACCAGAAAGTACTTTCAAAATTGCTTTACTAACTAATCTAGTGGGCGAAGCCGGTGGCAAAAGCTGGTTTTTTAAGAAATGTTAGATTTGTAAAGAGTTTGCGGTAGATTGCTACTAGTAATGTTTTCCTCGCTTCCCACCTGAAACATGCGGGGAATAATAAGAAGCTGATTCATTCCGCTATCTTTTGTTTGTGGGTCAATATGGGAATTTGCCAAGTGTTACAGACAGACGCAACAGAAATAATAACGGAATGCTACTAATATCCACGATAAACTGTGCTAAGCTTGAAAATACCGGATTTTGAACGGTGCTTAACTCGACAATACTGGTATCAAAAAGTAGCTTTATCGATTTTATTACGATGACTCCAATGTCTATCACTATCTTAAGCTGATATTTTTTTTATCTTCTAAATATCGTTATAATCGATTTTTTTTTGTTGGAAACCAGCACAATGACCGTAAATATTAACTAAAATAAACACATAAAATTGATACGCACAACACACAAAATTGTCAGTTGAACACAAAACATTGTAAGGATGGACACAAAATATTGGAAAGTTAATTATCACCACAATAGCTACTCACGATATTGGTTAATGGATACCCATATAAATCGATTTGAGATAACTGCACTACAATTTTTGTCATTGTTTGTTCTAAAACCATAATTATAATTATGTGTTTTTACTGTCATCCTGTATGGCAGATAGCGTATTTTGTTTCTTAATGAGTTCGTATTTTATCTAAAATATTTTTTTCCTTCAATAATTAATTTAAAAAAAATGTTTTTAAGCAATCAATAATTTATATATCTAATAAAATTATCATAATCATTTAATTATTTATTTGTTTAACATAGGTAGGTAAATAAATCAACGTAATTAGTAGTACATTACAATTATTTTTCCCTTTTGTAATAAACATAATTATGTAGCATGGAAACAAAATATTACTTTTTAATATTTCACTGTGTTCATTTTACACACATGAATGATGTAATATAACAGAAAAATAACGTTAACGTATTAAAATGAACCCTAATCATCCATTAAATACTGACATAAAAGGGTAGTCATTATATTGAAACTATAGTAAATAACTAACCAAAATCACTCTATTAAGATGCGTTGTACATCCGTTAAATTGATTTCACTTTGCAGTAATCCCGAATGCAATAATAGGTTGGGAAAACATTTATTATGCGTACAGCTAAGAAGTGGAATTCCCTGACAGAGTCTTCATTTCCTGATAGCTATAACAGAGTCTTTAAGTCAAGAGTGAATAGGTTGCTTCTTAGGCAAGCGTGCTCCATCATCGGCCACATCATCGCTTACCATCAGGCTTAATAGTGGTCAAACGCGAGACTATTCATAATACAAAAAAAAGTACTGACATGCCGGTCCCGCTGGCAGTCTGGTTGCCATGGCGACGCCTCGTGGAACATCCCTATCTAGTTAAGGATGTACCTAACAATATTATACTGCTTTTCTCGGTCAAGGAGCACTACTGATGTAAGGAATTAATTCACTTAAATTGCTGTTAGGTGGGTAGAAATGTATTTTAAGATGTATAGTAGAAACTTTACTTAGAGAGGAGGCCTGAGGCTCAGCAGTAACGACATTATAAGGCTACGTTTATGCATTTATAAGTTACGTATATAATGAAAACATAAAGATTAAAAAAATATGATACCGTAAAGTATATGGTGCAGAATTCAAATAGTGAGCTTCAGTTGTAATTAATGAGATAAAATGGGAGTCTATCAAATAATTAATTTAAATAATGCGAGAAAATTGTTTTTTGGTATAATTATTTTTAGTTACCTAAAACCCTTATTTCGGTTAAACATTCCACGGCTGCGCGGTAAACTTGGCTATGGTATATACATACTTATTAGATTTTTTAAAGGAATTTGCAAAACAGTATTAGTTCAGGAGTACAAATCTACTGCAAGAATATTCGAAAGAGTTACCTTGACCCTGGAACTCAAAGAGCAACTGAAGGATCACAGATGAGTTTTAATCAGAAAAAGTCTCGCTCCACCCAGAGCGGGAGAAGTTATTTGACGATTTTTTACCTAGAAATATCTACAAACCTATCTATTAACTGTACATTTTCCACAACCAAAATCAAATGAATTGACGACACGGTTGGCGCAGTGGTTGAGCGATTGGACTGCTGCGTTGCGGGTCGCGGGTTCAATTCCCGCATGAAACACCTATTTTTATATCCTTTCAGATAAGCGTTCCGGGTCTGGGTGTCTTGAGTTAACATATTTATGAACGAAACCACGGTACACATGTTATATGGAAACTAGACTCGTAGAGCTACACTAGGTCCACGCCACGAGACGACACGCGACGCAACGCAACGCAACGCGATGCCACGCGATGCCACGCGACGTCACGGAACGTCGTACCTAGAAGTACAAGTCAGGCGTGGCCCACGTGTGCATCAATCTAATGTAATTGTAACTTCTTTGTTGCGAAAAGTCTACAGGTATTTTACGAATCCCTGCAATTTCAACATAACTGAAACACCTGTTTCACCCCTACCTCGCAACTAGTCAGAGCGGTGCGGCGCGACCTTGTCGGTGCAGAGGGAGAGGGGGGGTGGGCGGGTGCTGTACACCCACGCCGTTATTATGTCCAGAATCCTAATGTACATAATGTGATATCGCGACGGAATCTCAACTCGATCAGTATAGGTTTGTTTTGACAGTCATTTTTGTATTGAGATAGGATGAATAAATGCGTGAGTGAGGGTAATTTGATTGGGTTTTAAGACTTCAGAAGCTTTTGGTAATGGACCGAAAATACCCTATTCATTATTTGTTGTATTTTTGTATTTGCATCTAGACTATGTACATTATCCTTTCAAATATCGTAATTTAGAGACTCAATAGAAAGACAACGAGAGAATGAACGCCAGCGTTTGCTTGGACCAGGGCTTAATGAATTAAAGGAGAAACTGATTGACAAACATATCAACACAACCGAAGCTATTGGATACAGGAGCGTAAATTTTGCACATAGTTTCCTTTTATGACGTAAGCGAGAACTAAAAAAAGATATTTTTTAATTCAGCCCCTAAATGGATTAAACGAGGGTCTAAAGTTAAAGCCACTGACCGAAACTAGTAATTTCTAAAATATTTCTTTATTACTCTACTTAATTAAATCAAGACCAACTACAAAGCAGTTTTTAATAACAATCAAGCACTTCAAGTATTTCAATGAGGTATACAATCAATTTGATTGCATTCCGAGCCCGGTCATACCGCACAGGTAGGGTGCACTGAAAGGGTGGTACTTTGCACATCCCACGCACGCATATATACACGTGCATATAGAATACATGTGCCTCTGTGCCGGCACGTGTAAGTCCTGCAGATTTAATTGTTGCCTGCGGATATCGGATGATGATATTAAGTGAAAAGCAATTTATTTTCGATCCTGAGAATTTTTTGCTGTTTTTTTTTTGTTTTTTTTTTTTTCTATTGGTAGGCTAGTTTTCCGATACGCTATGGAATTAAAAATGGCGTTTAAAATAATGTAGTGTTTGTATGTGGGTGGGAAGGTGTGAGATTGTGAAAATATATGTATAAGAACCTCGAATTTGTTTCGAGAGCACATTAGTAAAAAGAATAAAAAGTTGGTAAAAGGATCGTCATAAAGTGGTTTTACAATTATTATCAGCTACATCTCGATATTGGTTACATTTTTTTTTTTATTTAGATTAATCGTTTGACTATAATTATATATATTGTATTTATATGTACTGATCGCTTCAAAAATCGCAATTACACCTATTGCTATTTGTAATTACACCACCAAAACGTAGAAAATACCTAAGACATTAAATCTGCTTCAGTATATTTATGTGCGTAAGGCATCAAACAAAATAAATAAGTTTTGATAAAATAATGTATGATGATCTCACTAACGCAAAACTGAAATTACTTTATTATAATATTAATAAAAAAACAGATCATACGAAGGGACTTCCAATAATGAACTCTAGTTTAAAATGACTCAAATTTACTAGAAATGATTTGCAAAGTAATAAACTAAATAACAGAGAAAAGACTAGAAATAACTCCAGTAAGGAAACGCGTGTGAAAATACAAAAGTGAGCTAAGAGATACGTAAATAAATGATCAAATAATTAGCCGTGTATTCGGTGTTACTGAGTTATTTGCAAGTGCGACTGTACTTATCGCCACACCCTCTGTGTTTAAGAATTGAATGTTTTATGCGATAAGTGTTAGGTGCGACTGTAAGGTGGAAACTAGTAACCCAGTAGCTAATATTTGTAGCTTATGGTGGCAAAAGAAAGTTTTTATTTGAATGCGGAACCATTTTAATTTATGTTAGATACGAGAAAAATCCAAAACCGGTCCGGTATGGTTCGAGTTATTTATAAATTCTAACGGTTACATTTTGGCTATTTATAGTATGTAAATGTTTTAATGGTGTTTAAAAATAGAAACTCACTAATCGTACTGGTTTTTTAAAGTATGAATTGAAAGTCATCGCTTGTAAAATGCTACTAATTGAAAAAAAAAAATCAATCTGAAGTTATTGAAAGTAAATTCGCACTTCTTTGACACATTGAATAAACTTGTTTCACGAAACAGATAAATAACAATATAATACCGAGCTTATAAGGAAAATATAGGTAGTAATGTCTACAACGGGGTCTATCCATGAGTATACGATGACGTACCACAAGATGTCATAAGGCCAACGGTCGATCTGTACATTGAAAGAACAAATTAAACAATAATATAGTGTGGCACGAATGATGCTCTACATTAATTTCCCAGTACTACACTCACTTTTAAGACCCCTTGGTACTTTATGAGTAAAGTAGAGCTACAATTTGTTGTATTGTTTGATTGATTGGGATAACAGGTTGGAAACTTATTTCTAAATAGGCTGAAAACCTAATATTGGTGGAAAATATACTTTTCTACCTTCACAGAGACTTTCCTTATGACTGTAATCAAACTAACTTCTTTTTTTCCGTTCACTTAGAAAAACAATTTTCTATCGAGTCATGGCCACTAATCTTCGATAAGCGTCGGCAGTTTTATAAATTTATGCAGAAATATGCTTTACTAGTAAAAATATTAAATTATAAGCTTCAAACGATCGTATTTATTGGCGCTTTCTATTTTGTTACTGGGAATATAATTTATTAAGTTTAATCGTCTTTTCATTGGTATTAGAACTTTGTAGAAAAATATTGGTTACCAGTTTTTTTGACAAATCTTACGGCCAATATTGGCTTGTTGGGCTGACGATAGCATGAGATGAGGGATTAGTTGAAATAGTTACTGTGTAGTTACGCAACTGATAGAAGACAGGTGGGTTTTGTCATTAAAAGTCTGACATTCACTCTCATTCGATCCAAAGTTAGAGAAGGTATTTGAGGATTTCCCAACTCAAAAAAAAAAAAACATAAGGAAAGTATTGGTCCCAACTTGACCAATTTCAGAGGTGGTACATCATGGGATATACCTAATTGACGTGCCTTTTACTTATCAAAACTAATTATTTAGTCCAACCTACCTATAACAGGTGACGCATTGGGGAATTTCTAGGATTATTTATTATTGCAATATTTATCCTATGTAGTATACAGGAAAAATATGCAATTTACGTTCGGAATTCAAAATTAAATGAAGAGCAGGGAACGTGTTTATTTATATCGGGGAAGCTATTTTTGTATTTTTTATTTATAATAAACGAATTTATACAGAGTAGCCAATTGCAATGCCACTCAATTTTAAACATCTTTCATACGGCATTAATTTTTATTTAATCTTAATTTGTTTTATTAAGATAAAGATAATTTTATTTTGCAAGACATATACTACTTATTACAAAACTACAAAAACCTCTAATCTTATAAATATTATAGCTTAATAGGTATATATTTATAAAAAAAAATATGACATAAATGACTAAATGAAAATGGATCAGTAACTATTGTATATAATCAATTTCATAGTTTGATAGAATAATTATTTCAACCAAACAATGAAGTTAATAAATTATTTCGACCAAAAAATGTAGTTAATAAATTATTTCAACCAATTGTGATAATCTACATCCTTTTCAAAAAGTAGAATAATTACGATATTTATGTCATTATTGACATAAGCATTGTAAACTATATTGTTTACTTATCATATTTGGCTAGCGTTATCAGGCTGGGTGCCAGGTCGAGTAGAGCTGCTGCCAAATTTTGGACATCCTCAGACAAAGATTGTTGACTCGTATGAATGGCCTTCGCAGGTGGAATGGATGGATAAAAACGAGAACATGATCCCACTACGATTAGACTAAATAATAACATAAATTAACGTAGACAATATAACTAGAATAAGTGAGGTTTTAGATCGTTTATAACTTATGAAATTCTCATATGAGTTACATAAATTCATTTATAATATACTGAACATAATAAACTTATTAATTCAATTAGTTGGAGTTAAATGTTATCCAACTTAACATGTCTAATATCAAAAAAAAAAATACAATTAGGTTTTTACCTAAATCGATGTCAGGTAATTAACTAAATTTAAATAATCTTAGAATCTTTTTTTACGATTTATTTTAAATAAAAACACATATCAAGATTGTTTACCATTAGTTGATAACCTAAACCAATGGAGTATAGCTTTGTGGACTTACGTTTTGAGGGTAGATTAAAAAAATATATATTTCTTCGATAAACTGGTATAAGTAACGTTTGTTAACTTTAACAAGATAACGATTAAACGCGGATATAAGCGTTGGATTTTTTTAGGTGTAAAATAATCCAATAACGATATATAAAGAGAATTTCCATTAATTCCGTTCCCTATATCAATGAAACAACTAGATCTTAACATTAACTAATTAACAGTATTGATAGTAACATACATATTTTCGTTTGTAAATACAAAAGATGCTATTTACATCTACAGTACAACGTTTTAATTATTAATTATAAACTGGTACGCTAATTACATCTTGACCCCATCTTATAATGCTACAGTTAAGCTTTGTTCCCTCACATTTCTGCTTTATATATCGTTATTATTATTGGCAGTAAGATATCATCACATTTGTGTACTTAAAAGAGATAGGCAGAAAAGAATGTAAAGGACAGATCTTCGTAGGTCTTCGCAAACTAAATATAAGGACTTCGCCATACTTGGCGGAAAATCCGTCGCGGATCTTCCGCGTCGGAACGCCAATACATGTTATTGCATATAAATTACAAATAGCTGGCACACTAACACTTGGTAAAGTATGCAATGACCAGCGCCACACTTGACGGAAATACGGTCACGGAAGATCCGCGACGGAATTTCCGCCAAGTGTGACGAAGGCCTTAAAGTTTTCGGAGACCCGTCCCGTACACTCTGTGTGTTGCCAAAGCTCCAGGAATGTTTTAAAAAAGGTACCGTGGCTTTGAAACGCAAAGGGTAACTGAAAGAACAGTAAACGTCTAACACTCCGTCTCATTTCATTCAAAACTGGAGAAGTATACAACAATATTTTCAGTATATATAAAACCTGAATATAGTTTGTTTAGAATCAGTAACTGAATCGATCCAATATTTTTTATATCTAGTTATATTTTTTACAAAAAATATGTAAAAAAAGTCACAAACTTGACACGATACTAAGATACAACACAGTTCACAGCAGGTCATAGAGGGCATTAGGTGCCAGTAACCAGCTGGGTGCGGAAGCAAAACAACCTTTCAGTCGCTCGGATGGCTCAGTGAACATGTATTTGTGCGGACAATCTGATAACATAAAAAGCTTATCATTTTGTGATTTTTTATGATACACTTAAGAAATTTTGTACATCCATTCTTAACATAAAAATACTTAATAACACATGTTTTTCGGGTTCCGCATATACTAAAACGATTATTGTACACGTCATGTTCAACCCACATTTCACCATTCGTTGTTTCTTGTACGTAATAGGAAGCAAATCAGACCCAAATGTATTCTGGGATGCTTACCACTGAAAGATTACTGACAGAAATCCTAATGTGAGTAATCCTACGCTACTTTCAGGTAATCAAAACATTCATTAACAATTCAATAAGTCACTACGTTATTTACACCGTACAACCACTTTTCATTTTGCTCGAATTATTCCAAAATGTTAAGTGGATGAGGAATATTCTGAAAATCCCTTCTGAATGTAATAGGAGGTAACGTAGGTAAGTGAAGTTTTTGCAAATGCTGTATGTTGTAAAAACAAGATATTTTTTGTTATTGTACTGAGTTTTGTGAATTCGTTAAAATTTGCATGCTATCAAAATAGGGAGGACTCTGTTTTATAAAACACTTATGTATTATACTCATGTTTGGAAAATTTATGATAATTATGGTTATGTATCTGTATACATAATCATAACTTTTGATGAGAATACGTCCCTTGAAAGCAAAGGGCAACCGAAGGAACACATTTGGGTTTTAGTCAGTAACGGTTTCACCCAGAGTATAAGAAGTTTTTTGAAAAAGAGAACAAGTATGTAAATTCTATAAAATTTTCATGAATTGACTTTTCCTTACCGGTTCTCCTATATAAATAAGTTGAATGTATATAAAAGTAAATTTATACGTTCTTGAGTGCTACTTAAGATAAGATTTTAAATTGATTAGTAGTAGTTTCATAGCTATTTCTAAATAAAAAACTTAAACTTGCCTAGATTGGCTTTTGAACTATGAAGTTAATTATGTTTTGTACGAAAGCCATCATTTTTTTTTGCTAGCGGCAGAGTTATTACCGGTTTTAGAATTTATAAAGTTATCCATATTCATCATCGTTTCAGCCGTCAGACGTCTTCACGTCCACTGTTGGACATAGGCTTCCCCCAAGTGTCGTCTCGCATCTATCGGATTCCCGCAACCCTTACCAGGTCATCGGTCCACCTTGTAGGAGGCCTTTCAACGCTACGTCTTCCGGTATGTGGTCGCCATGCCAGAACCTTTCGGCCCCAACGGCCATCTGTTCTGCGAGCAATTTTGTAACATCCATTGCACCCGATTCTGACAAATAAAATTGTTTGATTTGATTTGATAGGTTTGGCGATTCTTCGTGTTATATATGAATATAACATTAATACTCGTAGATTATATTTAATTATAAAGTCTGATAATTTAAATAGCAGTATAATTTGAATTATTTAAATTGAGTAATGTTACATAAAGTGTCTGGGAATTTTTGGTGTTGTGTGTTAATTTTATACAAAAGTAAAAATGCATTGTGGAATGTATTGGTTTTACTAATTTATATGTAAAATGATAACACTTTAAAAAATATATTTTAGTCTTTGTCAGTTTTACCTGGAAAAATAAAATTTTATGACAAGTCACGGCGGATAAATTGAAGCTGTGGCATGGAGTACATAAATAAATTATGCCTATCATATTGTCGGCCATTTTTGTCAATATAAACTAATATTATAAAGAGGTAAACTTTATTTTTTGTTTGTAGAAGGTAATCTCTGAAATTACTGGTCCGATTGCTTTATTCTTGAGTGATGTGGGTGAAACAGCGGCCAAAAGCTACTTTGTAATAAGGAGGTTTTCTGAATATAATTATTTCCAATATAATTAACACAGTATTTATATAGACAGTTTCTTGCCGATCCCTCTTCATAAAAAACGAATAGAACCGTGCACTAGTTTCTAATGTTATAACACATATAGGCGTTTGAGAAAAACAAAATTGATTTTGATTTGACGCATATTTTGAAAAAATATATATCGTTTTTAGATTCGAAGAAGCGTCCATAATTTACTATACAGATTAAATAGTTTTTCTCTGTAATTAGTTGGAAAGGAAACCCAGAAAATTCCCGTCGATTTTCTCTTTAGATCTTGTTAAGTCTCAAATGCAGTGTTATTAAAATTCTGAGAAACAAGGCTATCTACCACATATTTCCACAGAAACGCACATTCCAGTTATATTAGAAAGACATTCGGATGACTACATAGTTTGAGATCTGAACTGCGTAATAACAACAATATAAGTACTGTTTCCCGGCGCAAGCGCAAATATTTGTTACAACGTATTTCACATAAACTTGATTTCATAGTATTTACATTTTTGATAATATTGTAGTCTACCATCATGAGTATTACATTGTTAGATCTCATTTGTTTCTGTGATAATCACTGAAAATCGTTTTCTTTAATGTCGATCAACCGATAGATAAGATATAAGATTCCTATTTCATCATCAACATAATTTCAGCCAAAAGACGTCGACTGTTAGACATAGGCCTCCCCCAAGTGTTACCACAATGAATGGTCCTGTGTGTCTCGAATCAATCACATTCCCGCAATCCTCAACAGTTCATCGGTCCACCAATCCAGAACCTTTCGGTCCTAACAGTCGTCTGTTCTGCGAGCAATGTACCCTGCTCACTGCCAATTAAGTTTGGCGATTCTTCGGGTAATGTTCGTAACCTTGGTTTTCCTGCGGATATCTTCATTCCTGAATCCTGGTATTCCTATTTAAAAAAATATAATTAACAATTATTACTTATTTTGTAAGTTACTCACATAATAAGAACATGTTGTAAAGAAGATTAACTTGTTTTTTGTTGAGCAAAATCATAATACTACGAGTATTATGACTCCTCCTGCAAGTTCTAGTCAGAGTAAAATTGTCAGATTTTTATTGACAAAAACCCCACCTGTGTTCCTTCAGTTAGTCTTTGTATTCCAGGACCACAGTCACTGTTTCAACCAATCAACAATCCTGCAGTTGTATTGTCATTTTATGTAAACTTTACAAAATAGTTTTGACACTATAAAAAAAAATTTCAGTAGTAGTATTTATTAATTATGTAAATAATTTGTGAATATTTATTCGCCTAATATTAGTTGAATGTATATTCAGATTATTTAATACATAACGAAAATATATATTTTCATTATATATTACATAATCTGATGTTTAAGATCACAATACCAGACACTGGATGTAATTAAAAATTATAATATTTATTTTATATTTTTTATAAGTAATTCAATTTCTCTCATTCAATTCAATTTCGCTCAAAATAGGTAGGTTTACTAGGAAGGACTTTAAGCGTCGGAGATATCGGTTTGTTCGTGTTTTGTACTTCCAACAAATGATTAAATTGTAATTAATGAACGCCCTAATTAAGCAATTAAGAGGGTGTTCTGAATCAATTTCGCTTGACAGCTGAAAGTGATTAAACACAACCCATGTGCCAAAGAGTCTGCATAATTGGTTTAAGTATAAAATTGAATGCCGTTTTCAAATGTTTCTATAATTAGATAAAATATATTTCAATTATATCACAAAAATTCTAATTGTCAAATGTAAGTTATAGATGAACCTACTCGGGATGTCATCAATCATTAAAGGTGATGTCAGAAAAGGATGGTCATTTCATGAAAAAGTGTTTTAGAATAGTGAAAAACCAATACAAAAAAGAAAAATGTAAAATAGGCGTCCATTAAATTTAATACAACGTGTAATTTTGTACGGAAAATGCTAACGAATCTTTGGAGTAGCCATAAAAAAGATCACATTGCATGATAAAATTCGCGATACAACCTGTCTAAGTGCGTCGCGTGTGTTCGGTTGCCAAGCAACGCGTCACTGTCGCAAGATGGCGCGGGTGACGTCAGCGGACGGCGGCGGCAGGCGACGAGAGGGGGCAGGGAGGGGGGGCAAGGTCTCACCGTCGACCGACGACCGTGTCACTTCCCAGTGAAAAAGAGACTCGAGAGAACCCGAATCAAGGGTTGTCCTTGAATTTGGCGGAAGGCAAAGTATAAGATCAAGTTTGGAGTAATGAGGATCCTGGTACGGAAAATTATAGCAGTTTGCTTGAAGCTTGAGTTACAATGTTTCAGGATGAAGCCTTTAAGGACAAAATTAGGTACAGCCACACTCTTGTATTGACTAGTTAATTGAAGTGCGCGAGGTTATTTTTCAGCATTTCAACTTTAAAATACAATGCGATTAAGACATTAACATTCAAAGATTTAACAATGCCTAAACAGTGTTCAATAAAGTTCATTATGTAGGTACATAAGAGTATGTTTACGAGTCGCAGAGTCGCGTGGCTATGACATCAGCTGAGCGCTTTGTGTAGCTGTGTCACCTAACTGTTCGACCCGTGTCAAGTTCAGTGAAAAAGAAAGTGAATCGTTTTATTTTCAAGAGTCCTTTCGATATGTCACGTGTGTGTTCACGAGTAACCGTTAAGCACCTGTCAAAACAACAATTGTACCAACAATATCAATGTCATGCGAAAATTAGCCATCTGTACGTCACCTTCGGTTTACCTGAGGGACATTTGCAAAAAAAAAATTTTATATACAAATTCAGCAACCTATATTAATAATTGATTAGTATACGCTAACTCCAATTATTATTATCCTGAAACGTTGAGCATGGCATACAGTTGATCCATTTTAATGAAACAAACACAATGATTCATATTACTAAGGACTGCAAATTAAACGGTTAGGAATATTAACTTTTTACGAACGACTCCAATGAAAAATGATGGTAGGTACTATCGAGCACATATACATACATTGTAAGTTTACAAGGCGAACTCGAATTAAGAACACGTGTACACCACGCGATGGAGTTGTAAATGACCCTCCTCACTCAGGACACAGTGTAACAACAGAGAAACTTAGTAGCTACGACCCAAACAAGGCTGGAATTGAGTTGTATCCGTAATATAATAATGTATTGTCCTTGTTTGTCAGTGAAGCAAAATGTGGTTTAAACAGGTTCAAACTAAGCTGAATGTGTAGAGTCAAAATATTTCGACACTGACGGGATAGCTGAATATAATAAATATTATAATGAGAACGAACCAATTCTGACAGAAATGTAGATATAGAATATACATCAATTAAACAAAGTTTATAGCGTGTCACAGAACAATGAAAGAATCAAGCAATAACAAATTTATTTATCACAAATATTTGTTATAATAAACAAATAAAAATTTTCACGCAGAACAGAACCAAGAACAGTGACCGAGTGCCGCTTGTTAGCCGTGACAGCGATGACAATTGCATGACGTCACCCCACTAACACAACCACACTAGCCCTGTAAGTATTGATAAAGAAAACCACAAATGTTTGTCAGTGGTTGTATGTGTACAAACATGTGTGGGTGTTGGAGATTACATTCTGTTGCGTTTACCGTCGTGATGGTACGATTGTAATTACTATAGGTTCATAGCGATATGTCAAACGTTTGTCACAAACACACATTGTTGGTACTGACTGACAAGGTCGGTTTCAACAATCTGTGAATTGGTTAATGTATGCTGAATTGAAGCTACCTGTTAGCACTGTTATGTAATTAATGATGATGGGTTTTGCTGAAATTTCATTTCACTGAGAAGTTAGATCATGCATGTCAGTGCAATCAGATTACTTATTCGATTGCAGCTTGAAATATCACAATGGTATAACCTGGTAACTGCTGGAATATAAAAGTCAAGGATAAATTAATCATAGATAATATCTAGTACCTACCTATAATTATTTACAATGAAATAAATAACAGCCTTTAGAACTTTACAGACAGTGTAAAAACCTTTACCTCTCACCAGTTTCCCCAGGATCAGTGTGTTACTCATTGCTTTCATTTGCCCATTATCAAAGTCTGACGCATGCATACATAACTTGTAAAATTAGTTGTGAAAGCCCATCGATCAAACGCCATAAAAAGATCAACTAACGGGAATTGGGCGTACTATCCAAACATTATCGATTGGAAACACACGTATTTATTTGACCAGACGACAATAAATACTTAAAAAGTTAGACGTCACTATTCGTTACATTATTTGAAATATATATATATATATTATCGTATTAACTTTTCTTCTGATGGAGGACCTCGGAAGAGTGACAGTAATCTTTATTGGATTATCAGATACCGGAGAGGAAAGTTTTCCTGAACAAAAGCTGAACTTGAAATTAAATCCGAACAAACTGATGCCATTATTGTGACTTGCGAAAATTGGCAAAGTGTAATTCAATCCGGTAACTGACAAATTGATATGGACAAGTCCCAGAAAAGTCGAGATCAATTTGAAGTAGATTCTATTAAAATAGTTGAAGTATCAAATGTGTAAATGAATTTTATTTTTTCCATAATTGGACTGAAAGAAACTTTCTAAGAGTTTTATAGCTGGTGTGAGCAGTATTTCTATTTTTTAACTGTGAAAAAGTCATAGAATGCAGATTCTTGAACCCTAAAGTATACAGTATAATTATTTATTGTACCAATTAAATTTGCTGTAAAGCGACAAATAGAACATTCAATTCTGTAATGTTATTATCCATTCCATTGACATATAATATAATAAGGAAAGTTCTATAAGGAAACAGAAAATAACACATTCAAAGAAATTATTCTCGTTATAAACAAAAAGGTTTACCCTAACCTAACTCAACGAAATTATTTGATAAACATTATATCCTTATAGATAATAATATGATTTAAGTAAGTGTTTACATTCCAGTCTTACCATTTTCACTTGGGAAACTAAGTATTTGTTCAATTCACTTTAACGCCATTAATTACTATCCACATTCAATTTGTACTAAACGTGAAGGTGACATCGACAATGCACTTAATCTTATGCCAGTAGTAAGCCATTGTACGGAAGACGTGTGACTACACATGAAATATGCAACTGCTTAGTACGACGCACTGTGAATGATGCATAGGCTTCAAATGCTGCGCTTGATCGTGCTTTTCCAACTATAAGGACATTAGTATCTATTAGAAGTGTAATAAACTACGGAACTGAGAACTGTGCCGTTTTATATGCACGTATAAATACTTTGCGTGCCATTAATATTGATTTTAATTTTATTATTCTTCAATATTGATAAAACTGTTTTTGCCTCTCAATCTCTTCAAGCCTCGGTTTACATTTCATTTGTAGAAATTGTTTATATTGGATAAATTTTAAATACTTGAACTCTATTTTATCAGACTTTCACCAATCAATTAACAAAATTCGAGATGATTTTGACTTCAGCTTGTTTTACCATTCTTAAATAAATATGATCCTTAGTTACTGCCAGGGATCAATGAAACCCCAGCTATAATTGAATACTAACAGCTTTTATTGTTGCTAAGCCAACTTCAAATCTCTCTATCTTATCTTCTTGTTTGCATCGAATGAATCCGTTGTATAGCTTTTTTGTAATTCTTGTATCCCTTTGGATGGTAGAATTGGTCTGAATTTTATTCCAAAGTCTATTGAATATCACAGGAAACTAACTATGCTAGTTATCAAATTCTATATAGTATTGCTTTAATATATCTTTATAGAGATGCAAATGTTGCTATACTGAGCGGTATCGAAACTCAAATCAAAATGCATTTACATAATAGATATATGGTACTCGTGAATCTGATCAACCTGTTGCTTGACGATTTGGGAATTCTCGGCAGCAGACAGCTAACTGAAGCTGTGAAGTACAAATCACTCGGATTGTTTACATTCTTCTAAACTTCGGATCAGCTTTGTATCGGATCTGAGCTTCAACTGTATATTAACACCCTTTAAGGAAATTACTGCACCCAAAGAGATGATCAATTCTTCGTATTGAAAAGATGAAGCCTGATATTCATTACAAAATTGTATTTTCTGTTGAATATATCCGGTCTCTAGTGAAGTATAAAGAGTTTGTTGTTGTTGAGGTGGATATGATAAAGTGGTTGAGCAAGCTACTGATAAGGAGATGTCAGGTCATTCCTTTGTTGTTGGAGATTACAATGTCAAATTGTATTAAGTGCTGTTCTCTTCAGATGCTAATGCATTGGGAAAATGGCGCCAGCAGCGATGGTATCGCCACTGACACTGGATATGAGAACAAGGCGACCAGATATACCTTAAACGTTATTTTCAACAATTAAATAAACTGTAGGTACACTTTTTGCAGTAGTAACTTTAAGTGTGGGGCATGAGTATGTAAAATCCAGTTAATTGTAGCTTTCACCGGACCACTATCTTATCGGTATTGTCAAAACACATTGCGAACTAATCTACTAACATTACTTAACAGGTGATTATTTCGCTTGTTATACAAATGTTCCACAATTTCAGTTTCATTTTTAGACATCGTTTCTATATTAAGATCAAACTTTAGTGCAACAGGTATTTGATTAAACCAAGCATTCGAATCTATATCAATTCCTTTTGGAGTATCAAATATACTTAACGATAAGGAGGTATCGCAAACAGTTTTCTATCGACAAAACCGAAAGTTTGTACTAGTATAAGTATAGCAAACTCTTGTAGCGAAAACGCTAGAGGATTATGTTCCCGCACATCTCCACCGAATTCGTTCTTTCCAATCGTGAGATGTCGTAACGGGCACAGCATTTTGTTTACTGCGCTCTGGCACCCGTCTGACCCAAAACGCGAATCTGTGTCAAGCAGTTTATTCAATCTGCGGGCCGAGAATCTTAAGTTTTTTTTCAAGCAAAACTAGCATTTATTTACTTGAGTGATAGAGTTGAGAATCGTTGTGTTACGCGTTATGGGGAACTTGACTACGCCCTTGTAGGTAGGTGTGTATCGTCTCTGTCCTTGAATATGGTACTAACGAAGTGAGGAAGAAAGTAGAAAGATAGGACCGAGTGCGAGTTTCAACTATTTGGTGCATTACAGTTGTGATTTTTGTATCTTCGGTCATCAGCCTAGATACTTTTTGTATCGGTTTCTTTCGATTCGAGTTATATAACGTAACTTTTAGAACCAGTTTTGTGATTGGCTTGAAGATAACATCTGTGTGTATAGTATGAGTATATATCCAAATCTATGGATCAACAATTATACTTATAAATAGGGTGACGTCATAATTACGGCAGTCAATCCAAAACTGATTGAAGGATCTTGAATGATCATTAGTAAAACGCCTTCAAACTTTGTTGACAAAAAAGGTTTTAAATATAAATATTTAACTGAGGTTAAGAAAACAACTTCAGAAGATGTACCTACAATAACAACAACAGTGTTTGTAAGCAAAATGAATACTATATGTATTTATTCTTTCTGTTTTCCTACAAACCTAACAAAATGCTATTTTTTTTTTTCGATGGGTAAAACCATCCAATGATAACCCCCGCTCTTGAGCAGAGCGGGATATAGTGTCAGACTCTTACTGACTAAAAACCCATTCCGTTCCTTCAAGCCTTTATACCGGGGCTCGAGCGCCCTTTCGATCATCATCATCATTTCAGCCGAAAGACATCCACTCTTGGACTTGTGCCCCTCCCAAGTGTCGCCATAATTACCAGTCATGTGCGTCTCACGTATCCATCGGATTCTCGCGACCCTCACCAGGTCATCGGTCCACCTTGTGGAAAGCCTTCCAATGCTTTAAGGACCACAAAATCTTGAAGGTAAGTCATCTTAACCTTAAATCAACTGAAGTTTCTAATAAACTAACATTTCCGTTAGAATAATCTTAACGCTCGATTAGCAAAATTCGTCGGCAAATCCGGCAAACGTGCTATCACATCTAGGAAGCGGATTACAGAGCTCCGTCAGGCGAGATAGATAACAACATCACATGCTCCTTGCCAAATGCCTATCGCAATCGATATTTATTTACTTCCACGCGTTATTTGCCCAATAATACGATAAGGTAATTGCAGTGTCATCGTAATTTTGTTGATCTCACAATGATAGGAGCATAGGTATTACAACAATATGGGGTATTTCTGAAAAAGAAACCTCTGGTTCTAGAATGCAAAGGATAACTGAAGGAACTTGGCTGGGTTTTAGGCGGTAAAAGTCTGACATGCCCTCTCGCTTCAGACAAAAGTGAGAGAAGTCATGATTTGCCACCTCCCACCCCCGACGTGGATTATTAGTTTGTTCAACCGAGATACACTAGCCCTGGCATGCAAAGGGTAACTAAAGGAACAGGGGTGGGTTTTAGTCAGTAAAAGTTTGACACACTCGCTTCTCCTACAGTAGGAGAAGATTTAAAGTTCTTTGATGATAGCTCTCCTTAAAAATAGTTTTACGACGTGGTTATAATGTGCCACCCACAAGGTGGGATCACAAATTCACAACATCTACCTAATATTACTCGTACGTATGTCTCTGCTTCCATAAAAAATACAAATACTTTTTTATTAAAGGAGAAAGTAATCTTACTCTATGCGCGAATAAAAAATTAATGATAGAGCTACTAGTCGATGCTTTAAAAGTTTAAATATAGAAAACCGATGAATCACTAAAACTATTTTTACTTATGAATATAAACAAATCAAAGTTGTTAGTATGGGTCAAGTTAAAAATAGCACCACGTGACGAGCATATAAGTCATGATACGATAAAAATAAACATATTAAACTTACCTCTAATGGTTATACGAGTAGATAAATTGACCCATTAATGAGGTTGTATACCTACTTTTCATTATCATTGTCTTTTTGAGCTACCAAATTAAAAAACCATTTTGAATAACCTAATGAAGTTTCTCAAAATCATAAAATAATCAGACATTCTGTTGGATGATGTATTACGATAAGTTGATAAATAACATTATCTAGAGTGATTCTTGTATAAAACGCTTATCGTTTACTTGTGGGCGAAGAAAGATTACATTAGATTGCAATGTTAGCTATTTAAACCTTACGTAATTATGGTTTATCAAATTCAAAATAATATGATATAATTAAAGAAATTAACGCCATTAATTGCTGTAATACCTAGTTTAAATAAAAAGAAGTTGTATAACGAGTTTCCTTATAAGAAAAATAAAAACGAAATAGCAAACGCACCGCACGGCGTCGTGTTGGCAACATTGAACGCGCGAAAAAAAGTAATGGCCGCCGTCAAGGTCGCAAGAAGCTGTCCTAGTCACGGAGGGCATTTACATTTTTTTATACAGGGCTTGCAACGTTGCAATTAATAATAATTATGACATTTTTCTTACAAATTTCAATTATTTTACATTTTAATTGCATCTCAACATCGAAAAAAATTAAATTAATTCAAATATTGATTAAAGTTCGCACCAAAAAATCATAAAAAGATTCTGGAATGAATTTTATGGCGCCAAAGATGTAAGGCAGGTAATGCAGCTTGTAATGTGGTCTTCCACAGTGAATTAAGCTCATATGATGCAAAATTACTTCTCGATAGTAAAAGCATTATACAATAAATAGTTCTACAGGTAAATAGAATATTATTAGCGATTTAATGACACCTGTACCTAAATGAGAAAAACATCATAAATTTGATGTCTGTGACTCAGATAGTCAGTAAACAGCAGTTGATGATTTTTATTAATGATAACATAATATTTTGTTACCTATTGGAAATCTTACAATGTGAGATATTAATTCGTGATACTAAACTGGTTTTATTACGTGTTTGAAAATATTTCCATCAGTTTGTGAATGTTGAGTGTTCAAATTTTCACTAGTCAGATAAATAAGTAAGCGAGTATGAATGCGTGTCGATAATATTTTTAAGCCACAACACTTGTAACGTACCTACATAGAACTAGGTACTAAATTCAATATTTGTTGAACGAATTTTAAGCTCTAACCAAATTACGTCTTGCATTGAATAGAACATCTTGAAATCTTGACATTTGGTTACATAATGTTGCCAACTTTTAAAATCAAACATACAATATAGAATTATGCTATCGGTACAAAATTGGGTGTAGTTTATTTAAAACAAAACCGAAATACCTATCCAGTCGATAATATCGAGTATCGACATTGCAAGTTGCCTTGCAAAACCAGAATCTTCTCATTGTAGACCCGTTTCAGATAAGAAAAAAAAAAGTTCTGTACGTGAAGATCGCATGGGAACGTCGTAAGCGCATCGGCTCTACAATTTTTTTATTCAATCGTGCTGTACTTTATTCCTCAGCAATAAGGACTATTTTATATATTTTCTGTATGTCACTGGAAAAAGTGGGTAGGCCCATAAATGGCGTTGCACCTGTCACTAGGCTCCTAGCACTAGACAGGTTGTAGGAATTAGGTTTTAAATCACAATGATTAAAAAGTTTACCTACAAGTAAAAATAAGGCATGACATTTATGTAACGATTAATAAATTTTACTTCTACATTTAAAATCAATAATGTGCCATTATATCTTTTAAAACATACGACAGACGATTAATTAACAATAATTTATTAAAAACCTAAAGATTATGCCATAGATGTTTTTTTTGTAAGGCAGGAAATAATTTAGTGACTTCTCTCGCTCTAGGATAGAGCGAGAGGGCGTGTCAGACTTTTACAGAATAAAACCACACCTAGGTTTTTTCAGTTGGCTTTTACGTTCTAGGACCACGAGTATCCCACACCACAGATGTAAAGTGTAAAAATAACTTATGTTTTAATTATAATCATCTTTTTATCTTGTGAAATTGTTCAAAAATAATAAGCTTAGTGTTCGTTAACACGCCTCCTTGTTTTCTGTTTTAATAAACGTTCATATAAAATGTTTTTTTTTCAAAATTAATACGATGATGTTATCAAAGTACTAAAACCCTAATCAATTACAAATTTTGTTGAAAGAAAAAACATTAATTGGTTTGTTTACTGGGTAACTGCTGACCTTCGTGAAACAAACGATATAATTTTGTACCTACTTAGTACGGAGCTTACATTTGCGTATCATTTTTTCTAGAAAGAATTTTAAGACCTGCGTTAAAGCATGTTTGTAAACATTTATTGTGATGTGTGTGTTAAGATTACAATAATTATAAATGTGAAGTCAGTTATCAATTTAACTGCTAAAATTTCTTATTCAACTTTGACGTCTCCCAATTAATTTTACGAAGTCTTATGAAGTCTGCTTGATTAAACTTTTTCTAAAAGAGGAATCGTTTCACAACACGATTCGATACACTACGTCGAAAAGAAAATTAATTGAAGCCTCACTGCGATCAAAAAATATATTTTCTTACAATCTTTGCTAATATTATAAAACTGTAGAGTTTGTTTTTTTTTAACGCGGTACTCTCCGAAACATTAATGTTAATGGTGCGTTCAGAACTGGCGCATGCCCATTTTTTGAGGAATTATACGTTTTAGAACACGCCACGACATAAACGCGGTTCAAACCACGGAGGACAGCCAGTAAAGTATATTGGAATCTCCAGCCCAACATCCGAACTAAGACCAAAAAAAGATCTAAATTTATGTTCGCTGATAACTAATACCCTTTTAACGACGCGATGTAAAACGTGTGCGCTAAAAGTTATTATTTTTAATACTTTTACTGTGTCACTTAATTGCTAAAGAACCGGTTGGGGCTAGCAAGTAGCTCGGTAGCAAGTAGCAACGACACTAAATTACTATCTGCGAAGCGATGCGTCCGCGCAGTTCACGCTCGCAGTGGCTCGCCTGATTGGTGCCCTAGTCTGCTGCGGTCTAGGGTTGGCATTACTAGTTTAAAAAAAAAAACACCAGCGTTATTCAGTGTCAGCATTTATTCTGTGTAATTTGCAGGTGTACACTTTGAAAGAGAAAATAGTCCCAAAAGATCGTTTTGTGGTCATTGCATCGTAACATTCAACAGTGGAATGTTAGATGATAACCAAGAAATACTACTAAAGCTTAATTTTAATACGTATTTTAATAACGCTAATAATTTAATTACCTACGATAATTAAGGTTTTAGAATAATAGAAGTAATTATTTTTGAATCTTCAACTTTTTTGTATCTTACATGAGCTGAGATTAAAAACTAGTTTTAGTGTGTTATAAGTTCTTTAAAATCGTGGTGTTTTTCAAACGAGGAAAACATTTTGTTTTGGCAGAAAACGAGATTGGCAAAACAGCATTCTTGGGGCTTAAAAACATTTAATGTTTGGAAACTGATCAAATATTAGTCATCAAAAGACTAAAACATAAAACTACAACTTTAATTGTATCCACGAAATTGTTATTATAACCTCCCTAAAATGATATTTGTTCTGGAGCCTTACGACAAAGTCTTGTGACGAAGATGCAACGTAGTGTTATCGTATTGTGGTCGCTTTGTCAACAATGTTACATAGTTTCAAATATAAGCTGCGAACTGGCGAAACTACTTCAAGCATATAGTGACGACACGCGTCTACAAAGCTACGCGTCCGTCGACGCGTAGGTAGTAGGCCTTAGTAGACAACCCTACGTACAGGTGTCTACAGAAAAATCCGGCCGTTCCACTAAGATACCTGTCCTCTGTACTGACCGGCTGAAGCTGCGTTATCTACATTAGATTTAATAATCATCGCAGGGTAGTTAGAAAATTAAAGCCCATAAGCTATGAATAGTTAATAAAACTAATGGCAGTGTGCATACCTAATGGCAGGGATTAATACGATAGAATTTCTTATTTATGGCCTTTTAAAGTTATTTTATTTTTATGCATTATTTTTTATAGTGACATGTGATGTACGGGATGTAACTACGAGTATGTAAAATTAAATATTAAACAAAAAAATAACTTTGTTGTCAAGGATAAAATTGTTTTTAATTCGATTTTATTTTAAAGTCGTAAATATTAAAACGGTGTCGTAATCATAAGCAAAGCTTGTCATTAAAGTCAGAAGGCGTCGTCAATGATGTCATACATTGGGGCTCTGCAGACATTTTGACATCATTTCAATTGATTTATGATAATAAATTTAAAATTCCAGGGTTTAAAAAAAAATCTTATTATTGAGTAGAGTAATTAGTTTTTTAACGAAGATACAATATAAAATCAATTATAGTCAAAATCATATTAAAACGTATACTAAAAACCAGGGTACTAAATTATTCTATAGTTTAGTCATTTCTTTGTTTTATACTTTCAAAGTACATAAATGTGTGCAAAAAGTCTTAAACAACTACTAAAAGAACCTTCAAAGTACAAAACATTTACTGTCATTTTCTTTCCATGATATAACTTTGGCCTTTCAGGTCTACCTTTCTGCCAAGCGATCAATCATAATCTTTTCCGTACAGATAAACTTACATGATTTGTTTACGATAGAGATTATGTGAAAAGTAAACGATAAGGTATCAGTTAAAGCCTGAAGGCAGAGAACGTGTAGTTATTTATTTGGCCTATCGTTTTATAATTATCAAATTCGTGAGATATTGTTTTGACAACAGAATATGGGTCGCTTGTCTTGGAGCGATAAGCACTATTAAATAATTGTAATTCAAGTTTAATAATAAAAAGTATTATACATATATTAAATACATTTTATTTTTATCTTACTATCTTAAATTTTCCATTCTTTTGCGTTTTCTGTAATACCGTTAGTTCTAAGTTTAGCTCAAATATCTAAACAGAGCGTGTCCATGTATTTTGTTATCATCATAAACTCTCAAAGCCACAAACCAAATTTAAAAAAAATACTATCGCGTTTTGAACAGAGGGCATTGTTCCAAAATAAACTTACGTAAATGCTGTGACGTAAGCGCGGCCAAAATCGTCGAATACTGTTGAACACCCACCGCGGAGGTCAAGCTGCGAGTACAACCGATTCGATATTACGCTCGACTAGATGACCGTCTTGAATTCATTCAGATTGACACCAAAAACTGAACCAGAACATACCTGAAACAAGATAATTATAATGATTAATACATTGTCATTCATGTCGTATTAAATTATAACGATAAAAATAACAAACTACGTCACGTTTTACGCCACATTTGGTCCAGACTCAAAGAATTTAAATTAATGCATTTCATTTCAATATACACGTAAAACCTTACAATTTGTATAAAATTACGTTGCTATTGAGTGTCAAACAAAAAATCAATCTGCTAACGTCATAAATAGCCTTAAAAAATAGACTTTATTTGTTGCTGATTTGAATAAATTTAATAAATAGTTTTTGAACGTAGTTTCAATTTAATCTATAACTCATTAATCAGTCGTCGTATTCAGCACTACAAATGATTAAGTCAGTTTTTTTTAGTTATATTTGTATAATTTCGTTGCGAAATACGGTGACCCGAACTAACGAAGTGACATGAGAGACTCCATGCGTGTTCAGAGCTCGTTTCCTAAACTAGCGAGCGACCTAGTAAATAGGTTAGGTGGAAAGTCAGATTGACGCAGACACAGCCCAAAACTAGGTAGAGATTATAAAAGTTCTGACTGTCTATTAGTTTTATTTTAACTGTGATTATGACAAGTAAACTAGCAAAGACGTCAAACAAAATTCTTGCTTAGGTATTTATTTTACATTAACTGGTAATTTTGTTTATAAAAATTGTAAATTTAGTCAAATTAACTATTAATGTAATTAAATTAACTATTAATGCTGGTGTTGAAGTGTTGTAATATTATTATAAACAACGTCTTTTTGGTTGAATATATCAAGCACGGTTTTATACTGAAGTAGACATTCAATATCTCTTTGAATTCTCGTCAGGCTGGCGTGTCAAAAGGCAATTTTGGATAAACTGTCATGGCAGCGTTCACACTAACCGGTTAATATTTTAGCATTTATTCGTATAATGTACGATTTTATATTTCGACATATTTTATAATGGCACTTGGCAGGTAGCTTCGTTTGTTGACTTTTAACCTTTCAATTGTGATAATTACAGACACAATTGAAAGACAATAGGTGCGCGAACGCCGGCGTTCGCTTGGGGTTTAATGAATTAAACGTAGGTAAGTGATGAATTTGACAAAATAATTGTTTAATACTAGCCTTTGCCAGCGGGTTCGCCCGCATACATACAATATAGCCCATGTCACTCAGGAAAAAATCGCTTTCTATCAGTGAAAAATGTTAGCAATCGGTCTCGTACTTTTATAGATTACCTCCTACAAACAATAAAATACAAAAACAAATTTTACCTCCTTATAATATTAGTGTAGATTGCATCTTACGTGAGAGGATACTTTCAAGATTGCTGTGTTAATGTGTATTCGAAAGAGTTGATTTTATTTATTCTCTTAAAAGCACTAATTGTTGCAAATAACATTTCAAGAGCATTGGCATTGCATAAATTCTGTCGCGACATTAATGTATTTTGAATGTTTAGCCCTCATATTATACCAGTCGTTTCAGGTAGTCGATTCTGTAGTTCGATGTCAGCCACATTTTTCAAACGCAAGTTTTTAAATTATTTCGAAACCACGGAAAAATTACAACGAGTAATACTCGTAAATTAGTTATCATTATGCTCCAATAACAATACTCGTTATCTTGATACTCTGCAACAAGTCATGGTCCCCGACGACTAGGGTCATGTTTACATTTACAATTCGGTAAAATACTGCAAAATGTAATATTTATTTACGTACAATTATCGTACATAGGTGGACTATATCTTGTATAAGAACGGCTACATTCTAAATTCTGAACATATTTTTATCAGCGTGCGTTGTACATTTACGCGATCAACACGTTTGTAACGTCCAGCGCACCGATTGGCCTATTCCAAAATCTTTACCAATCAAAGATCAAAACGTGTCGATCGTGTTGGTGTGAAAACAACTTACACTAAGGACTCACTGAGTGCAAGTTGTTGTTACGTCGCGGTCCAATTGGAACGTCACCGAACGTCATAAACGTTTCAATCGCGTTAGCATAAAACAAACTTGCTTTAGGCTTTGAAGACGTAGGACATGAAAAACTGATAGGTTTGTCGTGTCTGGTTGATTGTAAATCTACATTAGATTAATATTTAGATTAAAATTTTAAATAAAGAACTTTAGATTGTGTTGTTTTAATTTTATCTGGACACAAGTAAAATAAATGAGATTTTGATTGGATTTTCTCGCTTGCATTTCAGTGACTGTTATAGCTAATTAATTCATTGTGTAAGTATCTTGTAAAATGTAGTTCTGTGCCTCAAGTGACTACGCATTTGGACCATAAATATATGGAATCATTGAATCAGGCGCGATCTTTATAATATGGATCTGAGAATTTTACTGCAACGCTATAAACGAAAGTTGTTGAGAAGGCTGACTGACATTTGCTGCCAAAACATTTCAATATTGTGATATATCTGCATTGCAACTGTTCATCAAAAACTAACTACTTTCTCAACTTAACGTTGGCAAAATGCACAAATCATAAGACAACATAAATAAAAACCAGTATATTATAATATTTGACAGGTTTAGTTGAATTGAAAAGCAGAAATCGCCTGTTCGTCAATTTTTATTTAAATTGTACCCTTGTTTTTTATTATTAATTATTTATCATTTATTTAATGCATTCATCATTAAAAACATCAGGTATATATTTAAACTAAATTGGTGCATCATTAAAGGAAATAAAGAAATAAATTTTATTAAAATAAATGGGTATATTAAAATTAACTAACTAAAGTCTTAATGGATATACGGAGCGACATACTTCAGACACTATCTGATACCATTTACCATCACCACTATAATTATCACCCAACACCACATCATCATCATTGTTGTTGCATTGTTTGTTGTTATGTATTGTATCGCTGTTGTTATGTTGTGTTTTTGTTCATGTTTCCTATTATAATTTTATTATTAGTGTATAATAAAGAACATTATTTTTAGTTTATCCGAACCCTGAATATAGTTTGTTCAGAATCAGTAACCGAATGGATTCCAATAGTTTTTAAACCATGTTTTATTTTTTCTCAAAAATGTTTTAAAAAGTCGCAAGTAGCGCACCACCGACACTAAGTACCTACAACACAGGTCACGGCTGATCATAGCAGGCATTGGGTGGCAGCAAACAGGTGAGTACAAGTGCAAAACCACCACTCAGTCGCCTGGATGGCCTGGTGACTATGTATTTTTGCTGACATTACAGGCTTATAACTTTGTAATAGTTATGAAATGTTATACATAAATTATTTACATAAACATAGACGTGTTTCGGGTTTCTGATAATGTATATATTATATATATTTATCTATCTATTAATCTTCTATCAGGTAGTTTTTACCTTACTGTACAATTTTAAAATAAAATAAAATAACTTACGTGCCTATGCATGCACCTTTAGATTTATATTTATAACAGTAAGAAAATTTGGTAAACTGATGTTATTAGATATTTGGAGGCACGCCTTTCACTAGGTAATTAAGTAAGAGAAAGGTAGACAAGACAATGAACCCAACTACCTTCATATAATAGTTAGTTGTTGCGTGCATGGTGAACTTGTAAACATATATGATGTAGAGCTTCTTTCGTCGGTACCTCTAAAAGATCTAGAATTGACATACCTAATCAGAATATTGGATGATTTTTCCCATCGAAAAAAAAAAGACTGTCCAGAAAACACAGTTTTTTTTTCATAAGACTTCATGGCCAGGTCCACCTGGCCAAAGAAAAAAAGGAAGGCCATTAATTCGATGGGTCGATGATATCGCTAAAGTCGCCGGCACCCACTGGATGGATACAGCCAAAGATAGAGTCCGGTGGTAATCTCTGGAGGAGGCCTTCACTTTCTAATAAGAAGGGTGCTTGCTATTAGGACAAATATACGTTTAACAAGTAACATAAATAATTTGAATATTTAAATGAATGAAATAATTTTTATATAATTATATGATTATAATGTGATTCATGAATTTAATTGGATGTTTTTTAAATTTATTTTTAGTAATAAAATAATTATATTAATTTTGAATCATAGAGATATAGAATTAATAAAATATTACGATTGCATGCAATTATATAAATGATTATTTTGTAATTTTTGTTATTATTTGGCAAGAAATAAAAGGCTTTTTATTTATTTTATACTTTATTTTATTTATTACTGCACAAATGGCGAGAAATTCAAATCTTGCGTAAATTTTGGGACACCTTTATTATAAAAGCGAAAGTTAGTGTGTGTATGTATGTTTGTTACTTTTTTACGCATAAACTGTTGAACGGATGTCGATGGAATTTGGTAGAGAGGTAGACTATGTCTCTCAATCAGAATGAGAATAATTTAATTTTAAACATGAGTCAGATTACAATAGAGTGTGAGATTTTAAAGATGGTCCTCTATGTTTTTCCCAGAGGCGTACAAAAATATTTACATAATTATCACTTCATTTAAATTCTGTAATTATGTAAACTTTCACATCATTAATAAATTTAAAAATAATCGGCACATTATCTACGAATTAAAAAAAAATATGCTTGGTAACCCAAGCAATTTTTTTTTATCCTGAGAGTCATAGAATGCTTTTTATCCTGAGAGTATGTTCCCTTGGGATAATTTTGGACTGTCACGTGTCGAAGCCGCTAGTATGATAAAAAAATAATCACTAATTCAAGTTTTAGAATAAAAAGACTATCAGATAAGATTATAACTGCTGTCAAGTCGATAGGTGCGAGTAAACTTACATTATTACTATGAAATAAGAGTTTGTTAGCCTTTTTAATATATTCCGGTCCCTACAAAATCACATGAGCGTTTGTATTAATATTATACTCAAAACTCTTCACTTAATTAATACGCTAGACAACAGTGTTACAAGTTATATGATGCACTTAAAGTTAACGACACGTATCAAGTTACCAAAAATAACTTAATTGTAGGTACTGATATTGTATCACTACCGAACTAAGTACCTAATTATAATTGTTATACTTCACGGTACAGTCACTGGCTGAATACAATACTTATAACGGGAAATATCAGCACAGCGTAAACAACAGTGCAAGTTTAAAAGCATAATCAGCTTTATACTGTTCCCACTGCTGGAACTCTAGCCTCCTCTCTGGAATGGGCCGTAATCCACCCTGCGCCTGTGTAAGTTGGTAGATGTCACATGTCTTAGAATTTTTGGTTCTAGGACATGCCGATTTCCTCACGATGTTAAGAGCAAATAAGTGATGCAAGTAGTAAGTAGTGCAAGTGATGAGTGAGCAAGTAAGTAACAATAAGTGATGGAATAATTATACAAAGTAATGCACCTAAGTTGACTCGTAAATCGAAGCCGTTATAACTGGGCCATCACTGCTCTCAAGTATTTATAAGCATTAAAAATACTAATTACTACGTAAGAAATATCAACACAGTATAAACAACACTGCAAAATATGTAATATTTCATAATTTAATTCCACATCGAATTGCAAAAACTTTTTGTAATAAAAAGAAATTACAGGCCTATCAAAAAAATATCCGTCAACAAGAAACGAAAACAAACAATCAAATATGGCGTCGAAACGTCACTCGTACTATCGGTCTCGGGCGCGTTATCACCGAGCGTAGACGATCCATTTTTAGAAATATTAATTCAGTAATAACTGTTGGACTATTTTTAGTGCGGCCTAGGCTAAAAATACGGCGACCGTAGAGGCGAGCAATGACGCTTACACTTGATAATACTAATGTTACTCATGTAATGTAACAGTGTCAATGACTTGCTGCAATTTATTGGTTTTAATGTGCACACTGACATAGAACGTCGTAACTGAGGTTATCGCCAATCAATGGACTATTAGACAGGTCATTGTAATGTAGAAAGTGCACTTGAGAGCATCACAGTTTTGTAAATATATTTTTGTAGTCTGTTTGTGTTTGAGACTTTAAAACTACGAGCTACGAGCGAACGATTCTTTAGTTGTAACTCAGTTTTTGCGGTAGTTTTTTTATGAGACAAAAAAGTAATAAACAAAATTTTTGCGGCAAGAAAACAGTGTCTTTAAATCCAAGTACACATAGAACAAAGCCTTATTTATACCTGAATAAGACATGCGAATAAAAACCATCAAAATAAACATACATTAGTATACATGGCTCGATTTAAGTTTTGCTAATCAAACTTGCGACCAATGAGCGTCGCCAACTAACACGATTTGATTTGATTAGCGCTCGATTTAAATTCACTACGCGAGGGTACATTAGCAAATTAATAGTTAGCTTACGTAACTAGGTGTCCAGTATTCGGACGATATCGAGCGAGAGACGTGCTTCAGTGCGCCACAAGGCCGCCAAGTCGACATTGACCGTCAAGTTACGACATCAACTCACAAAAAAACTTATTATGTTTCCGCAAATCGACCGCTCTGAACCGAGTTGAAAAGTACAGACTTGTTGAAAAACGTGGAGGTCACTATACGTCACATTTCGTGTACTATTGTAAATATACACAGCAAATATTTAATAAAAAGGTGTCTTAACAACATTGGATTAAAAATTATTTTGTTTTGTCTTCTCGATGTCGGTTGTTTCATTATGTTTTGGTTGTATTCAGAAGTTTTTACATTCATTAATTAAGTTTAATCGAATCTGCGTGGGTTTTGGGTAGAGGACTGTATTCAGGGCTTCATTAAGAGTTTAGCAAGGGTTTAGTTACTTAACTAAAGCTTAGTTCACATTACTGTGTTGGGTTTTGTCTTGGCGCGGAATACACCAATCAAACGTATCTATTCAAGCTTACGTCATATCACAACAAATTTTGAGCCAATCTTTTGCGTCAAAAGACGCTAAGCTGCACTATTATGTGATCCCGCCTTTAGTTGTCTTCCAAAAAGTAATTTATCTAATTAGTTCCGCAAGTGTTCTCTGGATGTGGTTCACACTTACGTTATCATTTAAAGTTACAATATTATACTTGGTTAGGAACTAAGTTCATTTAACGGGATGTTCTGATCCGTACCCATTCTATACTCTGTGGTCACATTGACAAAATTAATAATGCTAAAATAATAATAAAAATAATTTCCTTACATTCATAACAATGTTGAAAGAGCGATTCTCTTTGAACATTGTTATGAATGTAAGCAAATTATATTCGATCAAAAAGTTTTTTTTTTGTCATCATCATTATCATCTTCCTGCTTCTGTCCTGTGTTACTTTTGGTCCTCTCAACATATTTTTTTCGTCCATTCCGTTCTATCCTATCAATCGTCACTCCACATCCTCCTTCATAGCACTCCTCACACAATTCTCCCATTTTTTTCTGTAGCATTCTACCTTACCATCTACATGTACATTCATAACTCTTTCAGTAACATGCGTTTCCTCCTCTTCATCAAAATTCCTTAGTACCGAATTAATGAAACATCTTGTTTAAACATTTTATCATCTTTAGGATGCTATTTTTTTCTCATTTCCAAAATAACTTCCATTGTTTTAGATGGTAATGTGTATTAGTTGAAACCACAGCGTGTAATTTAATTACCTGTTATACAGAAAAAATGTTATCACTCCACATAGCAGACATGATAGCAACCCACATAAATTAACGAAGAATTTTAAGGACAAAACGTACGGAGATACACAAAGCCATTAAAAATATTAAAATACATTACGAACTAAACACGTGATAGGAAAAATACCTTTATTATGAAAATTTCATGTTAAATTCTATAAGGAAAGAGGATGGAATGAGTCGGTAAATTGACAGAATACCTACCCGCGTTAATTAAAATTGAAACAGTGTCAAGTATGACTAGTAACTAAGCACTTAAAATTCGCAAAAAGAAAGAAAATAAACAAGAAACTGCGAATAGAATGGAATAGTCGTTTATTTCTTAGTATCTTATACATAAAGAACTTAATATTAAACAGAATCATCTTCTTCTTACTGCCCTTATCCCACATTACTTGGGGTCGGCGCAACACGTTTTCTTCTTCCATTCTGTCCTGTCACCCGTCAAACTATCACTAACTCCCTTTTCTATCATATCACTTCTCACATAATCCATCCATATTTTTTTCGGCCTTCCTCTCCCTCTCCATCCATCTACATGTATACTCAGAACTCTTTAAGTAATATGCGCTTCATCCCTCCTCTTCACATGACCATATCAAGACAACCGATTACCTTTCAACTTTTCAGTCGCTGGCGCCACTTCCTCTTATATACTCATTTCTCACTTTATTAAGTGAATATCCCAATTAGCAAATTCGAATACCATAATTAGAGACACAATAGAAAGACAATGAGAGAGCGAAGGCTGGTGTTTGCTTAGGCATTAAAAAATAAAATAAAATAAGGCAGTTCTTAAAATAAACGTATAACTTTATGAACCACGCATATTTTGTATGCATACTTACATTACTTAAGAATGAGTAGTAGTATTATGTAACGAGAAAGAAAGAAAAACATTTATTTTTGGCGCACAAAACATTGTAGAAATGAGGTGGAATCTGCATCTAAATACGTTAGCAACCAGATATATAGTTACCATATCAAATATGAACTAAGCATGCGGTCGTCGAGTGCACGTGCAATCCCTAATCAAAACGGAACTCCACAATTGACTATGAAGACGGTAGCTTGAAGATAGCAGTCAAGTGCCAGAGCAAATTTTCATAGGAAACTGAGGGTCTTGATAATGCGCAAGAAGAGAAATAGGTAAAGAAATACTTATTATTGAAAACAAGCAAAGTGATTGTCTTGTAAAAACAAAGGACAAAGGTCAGAAAAATAGACACAACAGTGACTCAAGTTCGCCGAAGGCTGAGTAAGTGAGTAACCCCGGTAGTTTCAGTAACAAATGTTTTATACTTATGACCCGAATTGCAAACATTAAACAACTAGTTACAAGCAAATTTCTGGGTCTTGTGACATCTGAAAAAGTTATATATAGACGCTCCAGAATCCAAAATTGGTTGGCCAATTGGTCAAGACATGTTCCAAGTCCGTTTCAATTAACAAAAATTATATTAATCTCCACTAGTTGGCGCCAATGCATCATGAGGACTTGCGTCCTTTTTCTATTGCGGAGAAGGATTAAATGGTCGTTATCGCTTAATATTCACGCTGCATATCGCCACCCACGCTAAGACAATTGTTTGGTAGTGCTACGAATACTCGTACATACGTAGAACGGAAAACTCAGATTTATTTTACGCAGAACATAAGGCATGCGAATGGGGTTTAGCGCGAAAGGAAATCCTTATGTGGTAAATAGAACAACACGGTCGGTATGTAAGCTAGTGCTAGACTGTAAGCGCAGTTCAATGTTGTATTATAAGTAGAACAAAAAGACTCCAGATTGATCTGACACATTTTCACATGGATGAAACCTAAGGTTTACAAGGTTTGATTGCTCTGGGATCTTGGACTATAGGAGATACTCTGCAGATACAAAAGCAAGCGAGCTAAACTGCTAGACGGATTTGTCAAACTGTTACGTATACATCATTAAACAACCCACCAAACGTGATTAAAATCGAAATGACGCCCTGCATAATAAGTAGTAAGATATTTCTCAAATATTGACACTAGCGATACGCTCCACCTGCGCTCCGTGCGAAATCTCAGAAGTTATCGGTTTTTCTCCGTAATATGCATGTAATACACCTTAAAATGTTGCAAACCTTCTTCATGAATTACTCTGTCTATTACTTAACTGCACTTCACTGCTGCTGAAAATCTGTTCAGCAGTTTTTGCATTTATTGTGAACATAGACAGAGGACCTTTTTTATAACATTAGTTGTAATGTTACATAGTTTTGCGTACTTCTTGTAATAATTTGCACAGATGTGTTATTTTTTTTACTTGTCATAAAGTATGTAGCCACGCGGCCTTGAATGGGTGTAGTTACGACCAAAATTTTAATTATTCATTATTTAGAATTAATTTGTGTGAGACGACACGTTATTGTTCTTCTATGCAGTGTATCGTGAATTTAAACCTTATTTGTTATATTGTGCTCATTTCTGAAAATATTGAGTATTGATTGTTTTTTATTAAGTATTAATTGAAGCTTGCGTTTGATCACAATCTCACACGAGTGTTAGCGATGATTTGACCGACGATGGAGCACGTTTTCCTGGAAGTAACCTATTCACTCTTGACTTGGTTATAGCTATTAGGAAAAAAAGACTCCGGCAGGGAATTCTACTCCTTAGCTGTACACATAATGCCACCACAGTGATCTCTTTTTAACCCAATGGTTGACTGGGAGAGAATGCCTTGTTGCATTAAGTCCGCCTATGTACCACTACTGTCAATGAAGTTTAAATAAATAATGAAAGTTTTCCCAAAACGCTTTGTATATTTGGGTGGAATGTCCACCGTGTACCGATGGCGTACGCCGTACAATGATAGAATGATAGAAAGTTGCCAGGCCAACAACTTGGCGTCGATTAAGACTTTCGAGTTTTGACTCAATAAGTGCATCATTACTGATGATCTTCTTGGCTCGCTTCTCAATCGACTCCAGGGCAATAAGCTGGTATTTGGCAGACCCATCCCAAAGATAATAAAACGAATTTAATCTAATTTGGAAAAGAAGCTCTATTAATATTATAAAGAGAACAGATTTTCATGTTTATATTTTTTTTGCTTGAATAATGAATAAACTCTGAAACTAATAGACCAAATTTAAAAATAATCTTTCACCTCTAGAATGCTATACTTTGTCACTGAGTGACCTATTTTCTGCTCTCACGCAGGCTAGTTTAATAAATAAAAAAATAAAAAAACTATGCGGCATTGTTTTGGTGACAAAGATTTTAATTTAAATTATTAAATATTTCGTTGCATTTCAGCAGCAGTCATATGACTATAAATATGTAAATTTCACAAATAACTTTGTATTCTGGTCAATATTTTTACTGAGGGTATTCCAGATTATACCTACATTATATTTATTCAATTCATTGTTGTCTAAATAACTTTTATTTGTGACTTCATCCGCAGGACAGTCTCCCATATGTTATTTCCGGATATGGTCTGCCCACGTATCTAATTTTATCTTAATCCCTTCAAACGTTTGAGCGTGGTAGAACAGAGAAAAGAGAAATCTAAACCTTTATAATATTATAGTGATATCTCTTCAATATATTTTAGCCTTTATATATTTCTTCAATTGCGAATATTCTTTCATCATTATCACATTCATCTTAAAACTCTACAGCCTCTTAAACCATTTATTCTAGGACGAAGCAAGCTACAATTTATTTAAGTGTCACTGTCGCCGCATTATTGTCTTAATAGCTTCATCATTTAACCGTATTCATTTAGATTAAAACATCTTTCAACCTATTGAATATTATCTACAAAGTCGATTTACAACCAGCTTGGTTAGATATCTAGATATTTGTGTTAAACCTAGCCATTTAACATTGGTATTCAAATTCAGCTGTATCGTTAAAGTGAACGATTATACTTTTCTTTAAAGTGTTTCACGGTATATTACAATTTACTGATTCCTTTAGACGAACAATACAAAAGAAGGCGTCTACAAGACTGTCTACTGTTTCTATTGGGTATTTTCTGGTGTTAATTATTCAACTATACCTATTTTTTTACCATAAAACACTACCTTTTTTTTCTTTTAATTAAAGCAGCCTTGAAAATGGTAATTTAAAGATAGCTGAAGAAAATGGTAATTTGAAAACAGTTGAAAAAGAATGGCCCTTTCAAACTGAAAATTTAGTTCTTTAAAGACAGCTAAAGAAGCTTAAGAAGAAGCGAAAGAATCCAAAGTCTTCTGCACCATAATGAATCATATTCTTTAGCAAGACAAGACAGCAAAAGAAAATGGTTCAGTAACGACAGCTTACAAAAAAACTAAAGAATTAGGTTCTTAAGTCGCCTTTAGACTTAAAAAGAAGAAAATGGACTATTAAAGACACCTAAAGAAAAAACTGGAGCATTTGTTTCCTTAAAGGCAACAATAAAAACTACTGTTGTAACTAAGTTTGGTGAGCAAATTGACGTAAATATAGGTATACTACTAATACAAAACTTATATTAGAAGGATTTAATGAAAGTTTTATAAAAATATTAGCACTGTAGTAGTCCTGTCCAAAATTTTGCCATAGAGTTCAATTTCAGAGGAAATAGTTATTAAAATAGGTGCATTCTCACTTTCATCACTTCCTAGGTGGTCGAAAACAATCGGAAAGAAAACAAGCAATACATTGCAAATTTCTTTGGAAGCTTCTAGTTTGGAGGCTATTGTAACATAGTTATAATATCTACTTAAACAATCTAGACAAAAAATGTTGATCTGATAATAGTTTTTTGTATACAGAAATTACCATTCTCAACGTGATTGCGAGTAGGGCCAACTTGATGAAATCATCGCATGACGGCTTTTCAAAAAGTCATAGGGTACAGCAGTATGTTATTGATAAACAAGGTAATATTTTCAGTGCCTACTCCTTTCAAAAATCCCGTTACAAATTTTACAGTTAATAGTATAAGTATAAGTTAACAGTACACTCGATATTCGATATAGTGCGTCACTCAAGGTCATAAGTGAGGAAGTGAATAGACAATGCACGGAGCGATTTCGCAACTCAAGAGCAGACTGCGGCCCGGAGTAGGAAGTCTTTGGTTATCACGACAATCGACCAACTACGCCGAGATAAAAGTGACACAAGTCTCTTAAAAAAAATAAAGCAATTATTTTTTGCTTCATCTCTATGCTCAATTGTAAAATATGCACTTTTATTTAATGCATTCCTTTTTGACTTGAGTGATTTGTTCTTTAGCATTTATCTTGTGTTGGACTTTGTCTGCTGGTGCTGGTCGTCCAGTGCATTAAATCCAGGAGTTTATAGACTAGCCAAACAATAATTTACTTTCTAATACTGCTTGTAATGACATTCTCGGGGACCAGCTTTTTCAAGGTGGTTACTGCGAAGATCAAGTTTCATAGGGCATAACTGCAAATATGCACAGTTTTATGTCACCTGTGGTTTCCAATCTTGCTTTTTATCTGGGACCAATTTGGTTTCTTTGTTGTTAGGAAAAACCGAAAGGTCCTAATTAAAAAATATTGTACGTATATATCAAACATTCATCATCATCTCCCTTGACCTTTCCCAAAAAGCTTGGGGTTGTTTTCCAGTCTTAATGGATGCGGCTGAATAACCATGTTTGACATGGTGACAGCCTCTCAGATCTCTGCAACCCAGTTATTAGGCAACACGATATTCCTAGGATAAACTAATGATGGTCAAACCTCTGATATCTGACTATCTGTAACAACTGTCAACAATCTATGGATGACAACTGAGACTAACAGCTTTACATGCTTTCCGAGGCACGGGGTGTCAGAAATATTCTAAACAAACTTAGAAAAGTGTACATTTTACGTACGTACTTCTAACGGTAGCATGAGTATGAGCTGTGGTAAAACGGGTGCCATTACCACAGGGCTATCACGACATTCAACAGCACTAGATATGAACCTACTTATTTTTATAATCAAAGTAAATGTTGGTCATTAAGTAAGTAAGTTTTCTAACTAAAAATCAATTCGCGTCGATATTTATTAAATAATACTTTTCAATTTAAAATTTTCGCGAACCACATTTAAGCAGTGGCGGATTACCCGCGATAGGTACGCGGACCACCGTTTGAGAACCATTGCTCTAAAAGATGTCCACTGTATCGTTGGTTCTATCTGTTGTTCTTGAGATGGAATCTTCATAAGTATATAAAATAAAGAGACGTTTTATCAATGTTTTTTTTTCTGTTAATACTTGTTTCGCTCTTTGACGTTGTTAGTGTTCACAGTCTAAACATTTTATTTTATTTTTGAATACGTTTGTCAAATATAAGCGAGTTTATTTAATAAGTAGATCTTTCAAGCCAGTAAAAGTCTGTCAAGCCCTCCTGCTCTATCTAATGCAGGAAAAGTTATTAGATAATTTTTGACTTAAAAAAAGATATATCTTTCAGCAGCTATTGCTGTAGCATAAAAAAAAAAATATTTATTTCAAAACAAACTACCAGGAAAATGATGTGTAATATACCTATTTTTAAATTTTTCGATACAATTTTACGACAAACTTTGTCTATTTTACGCAGAAATATCAATTAAGTATCCCCTAAGACTGATAGTGAATTATCTTCCGATAAATTATGATTGATATTGAAGAATTGATAACTCAAGATTACTGAACGTAGTGTAATGATAACAATGATAATATTTTTGTTTTGATATCAAGTTTCCACGTTCCTTGTGAATATATTCATAGTTTCAAGTTACTAGTAAAATAGGTATAAGCTTGCCAGTTATTAAATAAAATAATAGGTACCTATATCATGTAGAAATGTTTCTAATGAAATGTGGGCACGCATCCAGGGAAAAAGGGGCTCATGTTTATGTACCTATTTCGTTAGATACCAACAATCATTTCTTGTTTCGCAATTCAATTAAAAAATAAGAATCAGTGAAGCGTCTAAATTTTTAATAAGGTCCAAAATAAAGCAAACACTTCATTAACTAAGAAATAAGATGGAAAAAAATCTAATATCAAGCTTTTAAACGTATACCTATAAAAATTTTGCTGCAATTGATTAAATATTAGTAAAATATTTATCAGCAGTGGTGGCCGAGTGGTAATGGCCCCGACTAACGATTTGTAGGTTCGAATCCAGTCAGGCGCATTACTTTGTGTAATTTACATATTTCATCACCACTGCTCTTAAAACGGTGAAGGAAAACATCGTGAGGAAACCGACAATCACCAACCCACACTGGGCCCGCGTGGTGGATTACGGCCCATTCCCTCTCCTAGAGAGGAGGCCTGAGTCCCAGGAGTGGGAATTAAAAAGGCTGATGATGATGATGAAAATATTTATACTTTTATTTTAAAATAAAAAGAAAAGACAGTATTTGTGAATTTTTAAATTTTAAGATTATAAAAGGAGAAACTGAAGAAGAAGAAGAAGAAAAAAAGAAACTGACTGACTGACATATCAACGCACAACTGAATCTACAAGTCCTCAGAGCGTGAAAATTTGCACAAGGCTTCCTTTTATGACGTAGGCGAGCACTAAGAGAGGATTTTTTATGATATGCCCCCCAAAGGGGATGAAACAGGGTTCCAAAGTTTGTATGGGTAAACCTACTTTTAAGAGAGCAAAGCCACTGGCTATTAGTGTGTAATAAATAAACTCAATAATTATTGGACTGATTTTAAAAATTCTTTGCTCAAGAGAATACTTTTTTTACTTAGTGACTTAGGCTATATATTTCCTTTTTTCACGCTGATAATGTCGCTGGCAAAACGTTAGTATCAATATATATAAGAGAATATATTAAAACTTAAACTAATAACAGTTTTAAATAAAGTAATTTAATATAAGGGGCCGTATGATTACGGTTATTGTGTAATTTACTTAAATGCAGTTCCCGTGGGAGGTTGCACAACTGTTTTCACTTTAGATCCTTACATATTATTATTACATATATGCGAGTTTGTTTGAACTTTTCCTTGGTACGTATATGTTTTTTTTTTTAATTTTACGCAGTCGAAGCCGGTGGCAGAAGCTAGTTCATACCAATATTATAAATGTGAAAGTAACTCTGTCTATCTGTCTGTCTGTTACGCTTTCCCGGATAAACTATTAAGCGTTTTTTGATATTTGGTACATAGTAGGCTTGAACTCATAAGAAAGACAGGTTAATTATCTGATTTCAAATTCGACTTCGCATCTGTTGCAACATTCACGCGGACGAAGCTGCAGCTGGTAGAAGCTATATTAGTGAAAATTTCAGTGATCAAACATGAAATTTAGCTATCTTAAAATACATATTGTATTGATTATCATTGGCAGGCTTTCTGTATTCATTGGCGTTGATTTTTCTAATCATAACCTCCTCTAATGTTTTATTTCTCCCAAGTTTGCAGAAGATTATGTTGCTAGATATTGGATTTAATAATTAAAACTAAGTCAAAGAATACTTTATTACTTCCTAATTCAATTTTCAATGTGAACAGACTAATTTAAATTCTTATTTGAATAGCCTTAATAACTCTTTGGAATTCCAAAATATTCAGTTGTAATACTAGACTTGGTTATTGAACTATAAAATTAATATTAAATATTGTAAATGAAATATCGCATAAACTTTATTGCTTTAAAATTATACGCGCTTGAAGTTAATAAATTAAATCAGAAATGATTGTAATTTGAAAACTTCTACAATGATTAAACTTACTAAAATACGAAGCAAGAACTTAAATTATTGCAACTTAGCTAACGATTCCTAGAGGACCAAGTTACCTAACCAATAAAAAGACGAAAGAAAAACAAAGTTGATTTGCATCGAGAAGAAATTTTGAACATTACACCCAGGTCGAACGGAAAAAAACAATAGCTTGTGGGTGCAAATCAAAACAGCCAGGGACCTAACAGTCAGAAGTCACGACATACAGTAATATACACGTAAAATTCATAACCACAGCCGACATGAATCACTTGACATTGAAAATGCCGAAAGCCCTAAACACCCACATTTTGGGGAGGTGGTTCTCGCTCCCATCGATCCTCGTGGAAATGGGTCGGCCTCCCTTCGCCTGTGACCTTGGGTGGCGGAGATGGTCGAGAGTTCCCGAAAAGAGCCGAAGCGTTCATTCATTCCGAGCTTAACGCCCACGCAAGTGTTGGCTGGGTGGATTTGAGTTTCCACGGTAGAACCTTCTGCCTAAAATTTTAATGATGTATACTTAATATCGCACGGTTTTTGAATGCTTAAGATAAGAGTGACCGAAAATTTTCTGTGTTTTGAATTTTTAGGCTTAGTGGTAATGATATTCTTGTTTTAGATTACATTCTTAATTTTTGCACCAATCATTTATAATTATGACAGAACTTTAGGATTTAAATAAAAAGTCATGCATTTCTTCTGAGCTGTAACGTTAAACACAGTTGAGTAATATATTCCAAATATTTGAAAGTGAAGAGTGACAGCACTCCGAAAAAATCTCAGTATTAAGTTTCTTGTATACTTATTTTGAAACAAATTACAGGGATATCAGATTAACTTTTAAATTAAGGTGTCCAAGCAAACTGTCTCAAGATTCTTTAGATATTTTGCCTTTCTCTTTGATCAATAAACAAAATAATCAAGTCAACCATCACGGCCAATGGTGTTTAAGTTATTACTTTAAATGGGCACGCAAAAGGGATAGCTGATAGCCTTGTCAAGTTTACAATTCCCAAAAAGTTTCTTGACATAATTATTGCAGTGGACCATGAAAATGATATTGAAATTAATAGAAAGGATGAATGATGAAGAAACTACAGATAATTGTGAGATTAAGATAGAGGCGAATCATGTGTGATTAATATAAAAGAAGGTTAGAAGGCAAAATTATTGGGCAGAAAGAAAATCATAGCTTTCTTTTTTGATATAAACCACTGCCTGACTGCTATCCCACCTGTAAATCTAAAGCTAAATCGTTGCTTGGCAAAAAAAAATCAATCCTGTGTGAGGTTATAATTTAAGGAGTACGCAGTATAAAAACTTTTTTTTTTATTATGAACCAATATTTTACAGAATACCTCGTTAAAAATCGTCTTACACCATTTTCGTCATATTTGATTTGTTACATTCGATCATGGATTTTCAAATATTTAGTTTGGAATTGTGATAGGGTTTTTTTTTCTCTTAAAATTTTGTTTTTCAGATTACCTATAGAGCAAGCACGAGTATATTGAGTTCGAAAACTGGACTTGTTTGCTTTGAAAACACTTCAACTGAACGGTGAGTGCACTTATATACTACTCGTTATCGCATTTAGCTCTATCATCTTTGTTATGATTTTGTAAAATTTTGAGTTACGAAAAACGGTCTTTTTTGTGACATGAAAATTTAGTTTTAATATTGTCAACCAGCTTTCAGTTAAAATTTATAAATTTTTCAAAAGGACAAAAAGACAAGTTCTTCCGATGCGCCAAGGATATTATTTTCTAGTAGTTTGGTAAACATCTTTGAAAACCACGGAAGACGCTTCGGAGCAACCTGAAAGACAATGCAGGGTTGCCTTATCACTTCATATCAATATTTGCATGACCTTAGGAAAATTTATCACTTTAGATACATCATTTGCTTTTAGATGACTTTAATTATGTCGATATTATACAATTGAATACATTTCAAGGTCCCAATGGTGGAATTTTTTGGAAAACATAACTGGTTTTGTATCTTCCGTGATAATCAAGTTCCTTAGTTGTTTAGTTTAAATTCATTTTTTATGAATACTAATTGGTCACGCAGTCATCTGAGCATCAGTAGTCCCCAGAAACGAAAGTTAGAATAGATTAGCTACTTAATCAAATTTCGATTAAAATTTATAATATTAAATTGCAGCGGTGCAACTTCGATTTGTATAATTAACAATGTTTCTGGCATTTAAAATAAAGTATTTTAATACTAAGAGTGCTACAAATATTTATAGTATAGACTGATCAAGGGTAATTGATACTTGACGTCATAAACATTAGCATTAGACGTCACATGATCTTGAGGTGTCTTTAAAAAATAATTGTTTAATTTAATGCATTTGAATTTATGCATTATTCAATTTTTGTTTGGTTATATTATTATAATACTATTGCAATGACAATGTCATGCTCTTTTACTTTATCAAATATCTCTTGAATAAAATTCTTTTTTTATAAATATTTTTTTTTACGCAGAGAGATATTTCCCGTTTGTATCCACATTTGATTACTTACAGTTATGTAAAATAATAGTATATATTACAAACATAGTATACGTAAAGAAAGACAAGACGCGAACATATGATGCAGAAGAAAACGAACAAAATAAAGAAAATCTAATGAATGATATAAATGTTATCAGAGTGACTATGACTAATTTTACACCTAATAATATTGTAAAGTGTATATAATTAGCTGATAAATAAATACTCTAATCTAATATTACTTTTGGAAACAATGAGTGAGATTAGCTACGATGAAGCAGGACGCGTGAGCAAAAAATAACCAATCAGAAGGGTTTACACTTTATCAAAAAAGACTCACAAACACAAATAAATGTGTTTTGGCCAACTAACCATAAAACGGTGCATCAAAACTATAACCTAAGACTTGGCCAACTAGTTTTAAGGATCAACAAAAAGAAAAAAAATTGAATGCAAAAAACGAATCAATTTAAGCATTTGAATCTTAAACTCTTGATATTTGGAAACGCGAACCTCTTAAACCGGTTGTTGAAGAAAAAAGAAAAAATACAGAGGCAATTTAAATCGTTTATTGTATTTTGGAGGAAAATTATGTTGATAAACGGTAAGATTATTTTAAAAATAAGAATATCTTTACAGATATAATTTTAATTAGTGGTTTAAAAAAATAAAAGACACTAAAGAAACAATAGATCAAGATTTGAAGCCCTGTCCGTACACTTCCGCATCCAAAACTCTTCGTACAAAAAACGATAACCATATCAATAGTAATCCGTCAAAGAATAGTGAAGTACAACATCTGTTTTAAAGCCTAATCCATAAAAGAAAAATCTCCAATAACAGATGAACTATTTGAAGTAACAAACATCAAAGACTTGCGGCCTTTTAGTATTGGCACTTATGATTATTCAAATCGACAGACACCAATACTCAAGTGGTGTAGAACTACTGGATGGATGACGTAATGCGATAGCAAAACAGTCAATATTTGATATGGAGCCATTAGCCACGGCGTGCGATAACACGCGACAAGTTCACTAATGAAAACGGGACACAAAGATACTGTCGCCGCTCCACGGAACGTGTTTCGCGAATAAAATTGTTTTCTTAATGCTAAATGTTCGACTAATTTCGTGGCATGTCTACGGATTCGTCTGTGTCGTAGTTTTGGAATTACTTAATTATAATGTATGAATTGGTTAAGACTCTGAGGTAAAAGTTGTGTTTCATAATTCGATTGTTGCCTTAGTTATTAGTATTTTTGAGGGATATATCTATATCAACAATTATCCTTTTTTTTTTCTCAATTTAACCTACAGCAGTGGTACAATACTGCTGGGAAAAGGTCTACCTCACATTTTTTTAGCTTCTCCTCTTTGAGCCAATTACGTTTGTATATTGAGGTTTGGTTGTTAGCAGGATGCATTTGCATAAATGTAATTTAAATTTTAAATGTTTTGCATTGCCAAATTGTTAGGTGTAATTATTGCATAAGACTGGTTTTATAAATTAGAATTCTACTTACTGTAAGTAATAACATTTTGAAGTTAACTGAGGAAATTATTTCCCATAGAAAAGATAAGGGTATTTATTATCTAGCATTATAAAGAAATAAGTTAGCACCAATAATCTAGGAACTCGCTTATCTTCTTGTAACATGTCAGATTATTTGTTAATTATAATGGGTGTACCTCATTAAATGAAAAACAAAAAGTACCCTCTCACTTCTGCCAGTCGCCTTTTTTGTATAATTATGGGCTTGTGATAAGGTCAGAGCGAGGTCATTCGAAAGTTCCTTTTCCAGTATTGGATTGTTCATTGATACTGATTACTGAAGTGAATTGGAGCAAAAACTTAAGAACACAAGTTGTTAAAGAAAGCAAGATAAAATAAAAGAATCCAATGCTCACAAGAAATATGATACATCAAACAAAAAACTAAAATATATAGCCAACTGTAATAACGATTCTGAGGTTTAAGAAATAAATGTAAACGAGGAAATAAACATTGAAATGATAGAGCTAGAGGTAGAGAGGGAGACAGAAGAGACACAAGAAGCATTTTTGATAGAAACGATGAAAAATACGAAACGAAATATTCACGTGAACGGAGATGTAAAAAACTCGCATCGTACGAAAAGTCACGAGGTTATCTAAACGTTTGACCTTTGTCTGCAGTAGATCATGCTACTGGCAGAGTAAATTTACCTACTAATACAAACACTTCCGCGATAACGGCTTGTTACTACACTGACAATTGAAACAAAGATGTATCTGTTGTTTTTGAGATCAACACTGAAGATTAAAATGTCAAAGATCAAAGAAAATGAGTAAACGTTATTAGGAATATGAGGATCATCTGAGTCATCAGTAAATAGGAAAATCAATGTATCTTAAATGTGATGGCATTTATTTTTTTGTTTTTACGCTACCTTAACATTACTGTTACTTGTGTACAGTATGAAAATTTCACTTAACGAATTTATTATATACCTACAAAAATAGTGTTTTTAAGTGCTTCGATTAATATATTTATTATCACTATAAGGTGATCTTTAATCATTTGTTGTTCTTGACTTTACTTAACATCATAAATATCATCATTCATCGTCATTATGCAAATCACTATTTTAATTTTATTTATTGTATTGCTTCATTGCAATTTGTAATAGCTGGTTTTGAACTGTATCTCACTAAACTCAGGCTCAACTTTTGATATTTATCACGCACACTGTATAATTTAATGTTTTTTATCTAGTCGTTTTTGATGTTCCATTTCAAATTTAGCAGGTTATGTAATTATTACTGTCTATTTAGATTTTATAAATGGAGTCGTAAATATAAAATCCATCTCAAAATGTATTTTCTTGATATTTATAGTCGCACTTTCGCTAAAACATCGCATCTCTGTGGTACGGTGCCGGGGGAAGACGTCGGAAGGTTATCAAACGTGATAAGAGCACATCCATCATTCGACGCGCGTCTGTCAAAGAATGCTCTAGGGTGACGACGTACGATTATATGGAAGATTTTGAGACTCGAACCACAGCATCTATCACTAGTGACACAACATTTCTCAGTAATAGAGAAAAATGTATAGTAGATCATTTGTTAAAGCCCTTCGGATATATCCAAAGAGTGCTCGGAAGAACATTGTGGAAAGACTTATCAATCGCACAGAACGAAAAACAAAATAAATATAAAACTATTAAGTCACTAAAACAAAGAAACACCTGGATGTGACCTAAAAGGATATGCTGTGATATTTCAAAAATATATAAAACTATTTTTTGCCCTTGGCTTGACCCACGTCCATAAAATGTAGTTTATTGAAGCAGTTTTCTATCAGTCAAGAAATTTCAGCAATTAGACTATTAATTTCAGAGATTATATTATAAAGAGGTAGTTCTTTTTGTTAGTTGGAGACTAACCAAAAAAAACTACCTCTTTATAATATTAGCGTAGATTTATATAACCTAGCGCTGGTATTCTGATAAGGTCTGTAATACCATAGTTGTAACATTGCGAACATAATTTTGTAGTCTATTTTATGAATTGTTATGAATTATACAAAAGCTTGATATTTATACGTGCTAATAATATTTTTTTTTATCAAAGTAAATTCAGAATAGATTTTTTAAGTTAATGTAAGCGAAATTTTCTCCGACTTTCGCCTGACTAATTGAAATTTGAGTCTTTGGGGTACTCTGACTGAACGCCCACTTGGTCCTTTGACGGGAAACATATATAATGAGGACGAGGAAATTAAATTTGTAGCATTTAATTTTATACTTCCTTATACCTGTAATCAGGTATATACATATTATGATTGAATTTTAAACAAATTAATAGGATTTTTAAAAACATTCAAGTGATATAGATATTTCCCAATACAGTGAAAAGTCAAACTTTAGAATAACGCTTGTCATATTTTTTATTAATCAATAGTTTAAGTCATCGCTTAGAGGCATTGCAGGCAGGTAGTTGTTTCAATGTCAAGAATAACAGCAGTTATTTTTAAGTTCATAATAAGGATAACATTCACAATAAACATTAACACTTATCGTAATAGTAACCTTTAGGTTATAGGAAAAAATACTTTTGAAAATACATCAACAGTAATCTAAAACAAATAGTAAGAAAAAATCGCTTTAGTATTCTCAACGAAGTGGACGAGATTGTTCGCGTTACGCAACAACTCGTGACTCTTATTACGAGTGTCACAATCAATAAACGTTACATGTCTATTTGGATTCATCAAACAAAAGTCAACCTTCCTCTTTTATCAATAAAGTCACTACTAGAGTAACAACACTCGGCAGTGTTTCCTCGCTGGGCGAATACTAACATGCTTTTCCTAGTCTAGTCTCAAATTAACATTTTATTAGAGCCTTAACGTTTCATTGATCCTTTTGATTAAGTGTTACATTCAAAGTTATGTCAACTTAATATGACATGGAATTACAAGTGTATATAGCAATCATATTTGATCAGTTATGCTCGTGAATTCCACTATCATTCTTAATGATCTTTGAATGTAAGGTGACATTGGTATAATAATTATCTCAATCTAAATGCAAGTATGTTTTTCACAAAAAAGTTACAATAGTAGCAGATGGTAGTATTATAGCCGTAATATGACCTAATATGCATTGCTGCTGTTAACACTAACGATATTTATAAAGCTGGACATAAATAATAAAAGAAGTATTTTCTTATTTACTCAGTAGTAGAGTTCGGTAATAAAATGTACAATATTAATGAAGAAAAAACAAAAAAGACAGTTGAACACGCACGTTGTGAACGCACAAGCGGACCGCTGCTGGCGCATACTCGCACATTAGCAAAAAGCGTGTCCGTACACACACAGACGGGAGCAAGAACTTTGCAGATGTGCTCACACGCATCGTTGTCGAGCAAAAAGCGACCGGCGCGTCTTGATCTTGCGACGGAGCAGCTCCACCCGCTTACTTGTATCTCCTCGTTTCTCATACTACTGCTAGATAACAATTCTTTGGAATGCTGTTTCTTTAAAACCGCTTTTCTTCTTATATTTCTGTTTAGTATGGCAACACTTATACGTACTTATTCTGGGTTTTTCCGTGTTCTTCGAGTAATATTTTATACTTCAAAAATGATTTTCTTCTTGTCGAGATGATATCGTAAGACTTCAGTTTAATTAGCTAAAAATGGTTCGATAACCGCTCAAACTTTTGTAATCCGTCTTCCGATAAAGTCTTTCATTCGTGTGAAATGTCTGCGAAGATAATCATCTTAGCTGCGATCTCTCGCCAGCGGAGGATTCTCTTTCTGTTTTATTTTGAACAATTTCACTCATTTTTTTCTATTCAGCACCTGTGCAATTAAATCTTTATTATGCCTAAGCCGAGCTGTCGTAGTGGTAACTCGTTTTTAATTACATTTTAAGTACACATCTACTTATACAAAACCACTCTTGAGACGCAACTCGACATCGTCGCCCATTATTTGAATGTCAGTACTTGGTGTAATGCTGTCGTCATCATAATAACAAACATAAGTACAGCCAATTATAATAGGTGCATGATAATAAATGTTGCTGATACTATTTAAATCGTAAGTGTACCGGTGATCAATGTATTCTCCTATTTAAGTTTGTTTGTAACCAATATAGATGCTTGGAGTGTCAAGAGTGTTTTTTTTTACGTAAAATTAATATGCTGACTTTGAAAATGCTAATCAGTTAACACACAATTAAATTACTTAATGAGCAACTGTTTATATGAATAATATACTTTACAAAGAAATAACAACGTTCATATTATAAAATACTTATAAAATTACTAGTTTCAATACCTTATAAAACTAGAACTTTTAAGTGAGTATCGGATGTGTTTATTGTTCATTTGGAAAACACTAAACATCAATATCTAATACTTGTTTTCATTTTTACGTATATACATATTTAAGCGAAACTTGTTTGTGGATTTATATAAAATGTCAAACATGAAGGTCGATAGTGCGAAGAACCGACGATGACACCCAAGACTTCCGATACATTGTAACATTGATTTTATCAGAAGAGGACAGAATCTTGAAAGAACATATGTTAAAATATTCAAAAAGATCAGAGATCAAATCAACAATCAATACGGAAATACTTTCGCTGTTAACCAAACATCAAAATACCAAAATATAATAATCTATGTAAACCATCGAACAAGAGCAAAAGTGAAATATAATAATAGTCTCTTGTAGGGCTGAGCAAGAAATTGCTTAACTTCAATAAGATTATAATAATTGAAGCAATTAAAACAGAAATCTAAAGCCAATAGAATTACTTGTTACATTATTTGTTGAAACTCTTAAGGTGAATTAACATAAAACTGTAGTGCATTCACCAGTTGGAGTCTGAGAGTTGTAGGGCAGGTCATGGCTGAATGCGTAAGCACAAACGGATGTGCAAACGATAACATTATCACTATTCCACAAGTCTGTTTGCAGCAGAAAGTACCAGTTAAGAGAATACAAATATTTGATCTCTGCTATCTTCTACAGTATTTAAAATCTGATGCAAAATTCACATAAGTTCAGTATTTAACAAAACCTGTGTTTAAATTTTTTTTTTTCGTTCGTCTTTGCTGTTGGCATTCTATGAGTAGCCTTGTCATAAGTCCTACGTCCAATTGTCATGTTTGTCTGGAGTACAGTGTCTGGACACTACTTCAAGTACCAGGCTAGCAGCGGATCGTGGCGGTGTCACGTTACGCGGTGGCTGTTGACACCAGCGCCTGATTAATATTTATGATACGGCTGAGCATCTCGCATGGCCGGTTCGCTCACTCGATGCGAATTATCTTCGTCCTACTCGCACATGTACGCAGTTCTTATACGCTAGACAGAACACGAACATATATGTAATACATATGGCAACTGCTCTTTCAACATTCGAATGTGCGTAAGTGCGAATGAGAATCCCAAATCTTCTTAATTTTTGTTAAGTTTCGTTTTTGCTACCAGTTTTTTCAGATTAAACGTGTTTTGACCTTGGTGTAGTGGCGTGATGAGATTTTGTTGGACATTTGGACAAGTTTTGTTTTAAAAATATTTTCTTGAATATTTACCATTCCATTCATATAAGTTTGCTATAAGAATTTCTCAAACAATAATACAAGTTGACATATCGGTTGTTGAACTTAATCTTCTTAGTAGAGATGTAAATCACTTGATCGGTGTCAGGCACACTGACCATACGATTGCAAATCGAAAGAATTGAGTATGTGGAACGAGGCGTGGGACCAACGCCTCGAACCTGACCGTATCGAGGTATCTCAACCGGACAGACTCGACTGCCATTATAAAAAAAAATTGCAACAGCTATAAGTGTGTGTGTTGTAGAAATTACAGCCATTTAGAAAAGAGAACACTCGTTGCATTTTGTTTGTTGAGGCAGATAAAATTAAATACTTTACGACAGATGCTTGGGTTCCTCTACTTAAACGTATTCATGATTATCATTTGAATTTGTCATTCGACCGTTTCATTAGTCACTTAAACAGTCTTGCACGTCGTTAATTGAAACGCATCCAAATTACTAGCTTGATCTCCGTTTGCTTTATCAGTCTCGATGACGGCAATCAATGTCATTTGTTGTTTCGCTCGTTCAATTTGCATATTTGTCTTTACAATGAGATCAGCTTATTTAAATTCTTAATGTTTCAGTTGACGGTGCATATTAAAGATATTTTCTCATTGTGTTTCCTGCACGAATCTCTCACATTAACAGAATTATCATCGTGTTTGCGACACCATTATCGTTGTTTGTCTGGACATTTTCCGTGAGCTCGCGCGCTTCCAGCGCCGGCCGGCGTTCGCGAGACTCCGCTCCAAGGTCACGTTATCGTGCTATCGCCAGCCCTGAACGATTCCAAGGTTAACAGACGAATATCCAGGTTTTGAACGTCTACGTCGGGGTCTATACTCTCAATTTTTAAAATGATCGACATCAACACGTCACTCGCACGTCTTACAGGAACTCGGCAATCTCGACCGTCGCGCGCCGACTCTTTATTGTTAATTTGCGAACGTTAGTGGAGCGCGCTCCGGACGCGTACTCTCGCTTTTAAGTAGCAATACCGCAATATAGTCTCAAATCAAATTAGCTGCATGTTTACATTTTATAAATAGAGCGCGTTCACGTGGCGCCGCATCGAGATAAGCGTCCGTCGACTCGCCGACATCACTCACCGTGCGCTGTTAACATCCTCCGCGGGGTGGCACGGGATCCTCCGTCACACTGACACTCGTGCGGGATATAAAGCACTCACAAACGGCGCACTAAGTTGAGCAGCACACGCGAGGACTGCACGGCGCGACACCCACAACTAGAATGCGGGTGAGACGGCTCGTCGCGGGGTGCGGGGGGAGACCGGCAGCGACACACGGCTCATACGAAGGCGCGGCGACGAGGACTGCGGCCGAGCAAGAGCGCGCTCCCCCCCATTGGTTGGAAACGGCGTGACGTCACGCAAAGTGGCCAATCACCGTTTGGCCTTTAGTTCCCGCCGCCTGCCGGTAGAGGCGCTGCTGTCGAGGAAGTCGCCCGCCCTACAGAGCTTTCTTCAGCTAGGGCGTGTGCTTTTGCGGGCGGCCAGCACGGAAAGAAATCACGGCATAATGAATTATGTATTATTATAATTTATTTGGTATTTGTACGGAACTGATCAGAATAATAATTATTATTTATAGTCATAACCTTTCCGTTCATAAAAACGTTTCAGGATCTGAAACGATTATTCAAATTAGACCCAATATTGAAGATATAAGAGCTAAATAAATACGCAAATGATTATAAAATCAACCTTAGGTAACATATTGTTTGGGATATAGATCCTTTAATTTTCGGAAAGAAAATAGAATATAAAGAGGCTTATTATTCTATTGGACTTACTTGCTGTGTTTACGTTGTTGTTTTTGTTTAGAGCTCAAATTACAAACTTCAGTTAGACAAATGAAAGTTTCAGTATCTCTTAACAAGCGAAATATTTATATTTGCTAAACTAACCAACAATTTGTTGAACAAGAAACTGAACTTTGTAAATACAAGACTGCTTAAATGTTGAATGAATTTAGTTTAGTTTAGTAGAAAATTTTGAATGGGATAAAGTTGGTGGAAATAATTATTTAGCTTTAGGCTCTTGTTTTATGTCATACTGTTGATTTTACGACGAGGTCTAAAGTTTTAGAAAGCGTGGGTAGTAGCCACTTATGATGTATAGAATTCGTAATTACATTTTGAACAGTTGTACGTTTACTGACTTTCAAAGTGACAGTTTTATTTGTAATTTATTTTTTTCTACACTAATATTATAAAGAGGTAGTTTATTTTTATGTTTTTTTTTTGGTTTACAGAAGGTAATCTCTGGAAGTACTGGCCCGATTGCAAAAATTATGAAAATTTTCACCGATAGAAAGCTGCTTTATTCCTGAGTGACATTGACTACGAGTATATTTTATATACACAGGTGAAGCCGCGGGCAAAAGCTAGTTTATATTATTCTACAACTATCACACAACGTCGTCTAGTCCCAAGCTAAGAGAGCTTGTGTTATGAGTACTAGACAACTGATAAACATACTTATATACTATATAAAAATCAATGCCACTTTTCGTTGTAATTTTATAACTCAAGAACGGGCTCACCTATCCAAACCAAATGGTTAGGCTTTGTTCGGACTATTTAGTAGATGGTTTATGTGAAGTTTGGTAGTGTAGAGTAGGATATAGTAGGCAAGAACAGTGTAAAATAGAGAAGAGTAGAGTAGGGTAGAGTAGAGTGGAGTAGAGAAGAGTAGGGTGAAGTAGGGTAGAGTAGGGTGAAGTACGCGGGCAAAAGCTAGTATATTATAGATAAATAACACCCAGAGAGAACAAATGATCGCGCACATCACACTAATATTTGTCTGGAGTAGAAATCGAACCCACGACCTCCATCATAGCAGTCAGGGCCACTAATCACTAGACCAACAGACCAGTCAACAGTAATAAGTAGTTGAGTTATTATTTTAATAATGCAAGATGTATGAAAACTTATAATAATATTCTTCATTTCGTTAAATAAAGAAAAGGGTTATAAAAAAAGAAAACTTTTACTGTTATACGATTGAATGCTGGTAAAGAAATAAGGCTTTAAATATTCGTAAAACGGTTTTCCAATTGTTTTCTTTTTTAATATTAATTTTACAAATTTTCTGTCTTTGGTTCTTAATGTGCTGTTTTTTTTAGGGTACCGTAACTCATAAACCGTTTAGGTAGATATCTGAATTGAAATTTACAAATACAAAGCCGAGTTTGTCTTCCACTTCATCACTTATTTATTTAATTATAAAATTAAGACTTTCTAGTAAGATTTGGTATTACATGATGGAAGCGACAAGATATATCCAACATTAGTTTTAATATTTACGAAATCCGAAATACATGTCTTATATTTTTATGTAAAATATCACAAAGTTATAAGCTTATACCTATTGCCCAGTTGTGCGCTGGCACCTATTGCCCGTTATGACCTGCCGTGACTTGTTTTGTACTTACAACCGGTGGTGTCCAACTGAACTTTTTTAAATATTTTTGGAAAAAATATAATATGGCGTAAAAATTATTGGAATAGATTTAATTACTGATTCTGAACAAAGTACACTGTTAAATAATCGTTTTAATCCGGTGGAGGGTCGATCCGGTACATGAAACACTATCGTTTTGTAAGGATAAAATTAAAAATAATGTACCTTTTTTTCAAAACTCGTATTAATTTACGTATGTACGAAATTAATTTCTTTAAGAAAACGTCAGTTGAGGTAGATATTTATTGGTTTCTTGGTGTTTTGTATTTTATGTAATATCGCAGTACTTATCATGGTCATCATCATCATCATCAGTCTTTTCAATGTTCCCACTGCCTGGGACTCAGGCCTCCTCTCTAGGAGAAGGAATAGACCATAATCCACCACCCGGGCCCAGTGCGGGTTGGTGAATGTCACATGTCTTCGAACTTTTGGTTTTAGGAAATGCCGGTTTCCTCACGATGTTTTCCATCACCATTTAAAAGAATGTCCTTGGAGTTTCTTGCACATTTTATTACAAGAGATAGATCTAAGCTTTGAAATCTGCAATTAGCTTAATTAATTTATCTGGCTGATTGACTTACAGATAATTCAAAAGTGCACATAAATGAGTAATTTGAAATAAATACCAAGTAACGACGACGAGTTATTGATAACTTTTTCAAGACACTTTTTTTTAATTTTTACAACTTTTTTTGTTACAACGTGACTTTCTGTTTTGTCTGAAAATGGAAGGGAAGCCATAATAACAGCAACATTGAGAACAACAAAAGAAATTGCGTACAAATGTTCCAACCCACCAACAAATTTGAAACAGGTGTTATTCGAAGCGTTTTGTTAAACAGAGCTTTTTTTATTAAGGCGACATACCTCAAAAGTATGGGATTACTATGGTTTAGGCTCTTTTTTTGGGTTTTAACATCTAAAGAATTTTTATTGCGTGAAATTTATCAAATGGGAAATAATATTTTCTTTTGTTGTCTATCGAATAACTCTATCACAATTCGTGACAAGTGTTAATGCAAACGGTACATGTTTGATATTATTATTAAGTTTTTTTTTTATATAAAATTATTAATGATTGCTTGAACTAGTATCCCATTATGTAGAGGTTATTTATTTAAACTTATGCACTAGTAAATATGTCCATAACTCGTACAAAGACGTACTTAATGCCTTAGACAGGTAAATAAATAAAAAAAGTTAAAAAGGTAAAAATATTCTCAAATTCGAATATATTTGAAATTATATATTAGGATATTATGCTAATTACTGAATATTAGTTTAGCCAATATAAATCTGATTTTCAATATTCATTCTAAACGAGTTTTCGTGAATAAATAAATGATACGGTATGGGCTTAGAGAAAGAGTTCCTACTTTAACAGGCTTACGACTGTCAACGTATTTATTAGGTACATAGCTATGAAGAATTAAAAAGTTCATCATTAAGGTACAACGATTATTTATTTTATTAAATATATTGTTAAAATTATATTTTATAATTAGTCGATATCAAACGCTCGTTAATACTTGTCTATTACGTAATATTGCGAACAACCTATCATTTAGCAATATTCAGGTAATCTAAGTAGAAGAGGTTCGCGTATCCTAATATGAATATAAGTGCTTATATTATATTACGTACCTAATATATATAAGCTCTCATGTATACCGAATAATAATATTATATGTATTTGCCACAACACTGTCCCAATATCGGTGTGTAAGAAGCATTTGGTAATCAAGACATTTTGTTTAGGTTGGAAAATCATTCCGTGCCTACAGTGGTCGGAAATCGAGATTGGGAGCCTCCTCCTTTGCTAGCATTACTTTTTCGCAGAAGGAGGCGATAGCCTGCCACTCCTCCTCGCTTCGGACCATGGCCTGTACCAAAGCCCGGCGCGAGAGAAGTTTCCGCCGATCGCCCCTACGTAGACATGGCGATGCTCTGCCCAAACGGGACACACGTCTACCATATGCTCCACTCCGAAATCAAGACATTATTTCAAGAGTTTGACTAACTATGTTTTGTTTCGAATAAGGGCTTTTCTCGAAAAAATCTGTTTTGAGTTTCAATGTTATGAAACTGTACAGTACCCCTAGCCAAGTTGATAATCTGCAATCGTTAAGGCTAGTTGAAACTAATCAAATGTATGGGAATGACGTCATCTCAACGTTAAGTCACGTGATTATAACAAACGAATAGAAAATGCGCAGCCAAGTTCACATCGTTCAAAATCGTTTCTACAATGTTTAACGCTTCATCCTTTATTATACAAACGCTACATTGTAGAACGAACGGCCGACTCAGGCGCGTCAACATGGCTACCAACTTATCGTTTTCTACAATTGCTGTCACCGAGGCGTTACCGATTAGAGAACGGAATTCGACACAAACTGGTTGTAACTTGGCTAGGGGGGCAGTTTTATCTAGACTATTCTATTTGCAGTAATGGCAATCATTAACTCCGATAAATCGCCAAATATAAGTGGAAGTGGACGGGGCACATTGCTCGTACAATAGATGGTTGATTAGGCGAATGGTTTTGGAATGGCACCCGCGTAACTGAAAACGTAGTGTTGGGAAGCTTTCCACAAGGTGGGCCGATGATCTGGTGAGAGTTGCAGGAATTCAGTGGATACGAAACGTACAGGACCATTCGTTTTGGTCACATTTAGGGAAGGCATATCTCCAGCAGAGGACGTGTTTCGGCTAATATGATGACGATGAATTCCCAAAAACTTCCAGTTTTTACCAGTTGCATTTCGGGGAGTGTGCGTTGGAATTGTACAATTTATTATTTATTTCACCAAGTCTGTTCCATCGTTGGACAGCTAGATTTACAACGTTGCGCCACCAGTACTTAAAAGACAACCATACGTACAAAGCGTTTTGGGAATACATTCATTGTGCGTACAGCTAAGAAGTGGAATTCCCTGCTGGAGACTCTGTTTCCTGATAAATACAACCTATGGTCTTTAAGTCAAGAGTGAATAGGTTACTTCTAGGCAAGCGTGCTCTATCGTCGGTCACATCATCGCTTGCCATCAGCTGAGATATTAGTCAATCGCAAGCCTATCGATAGTAATTAAAACCGGCCAAGAGCGTGTCGGGCCACGCTCAGTGTAGGGTTCCGTAGTTTTGGATCCGTCACAATAAGTGTACCCACTTATGAGTTTAAAAAAATGCTTGCCTATACGACTATACAACAAACTTAGTCCAGAAATTATTTTGTAGAACCTTTTTGTCTTTTTGTACAAAAACTGTTCTTTCCATCAAGTTCAAAATAATTTTCCTAGAAAGTCCTTATAAAGTTCTACTTTTCAGATTTTTTTCATATTTTCTAAACTTATGGTTCAAAAGTTAGAGGGGCGCATTGTTTTTTACTTTTGGAGCGATTATTTCCGAAATTATTGACATTATCAAAAAATGATTTTAGTAAACCCCTATTCATTTTTAAATACCTATCCAACGATATATCACACGTTAGGGTTGAAATTAAAAAAAAAACACTTCCCACTTTACATATAGGGGGGCTACCCTAATAAAACATTTTTTTCCAATTTTTATTTTACCACTTTGTCGGCGTGATTGATATACATATTGGTACCAAATTTCAGCTTTCTAGTGCTAACGGTCACAGAGATTAAGCGAGGACGGACAGACAGACAGACAGACAGACGGACAGACAGACATGGCGAAACTATAAGGGTTCCTAGTTGACTACGGAACCCTAAAAATTATAATAATAGATTTCAGATTCGAAGTTTTGATTCTGTTATCATCTTCCTCCCCTTATTCTGCTTTATACGGGGTCGGTGCAACTCGTCGTTTCTGTCTCTCTCTCCTCTTTCCTATCACTTCTCACATAATCAATCCATAATTTCTTCGGTCCTTATTTATTCTGCCTCTATATGCCTTTCGAATTTGCTATTTACCAAGTACATTAGTCAAAGTATTGCGGTATTACGTCCCTACGCACACAAACTAAATTCAATCAGCTGTTCGAAGGAGGTTGTCCTTGAAAACCATTCCGTTACGTATTCCACCCCTTATTTGGGGTGACTTCGATAGCAGCTTACGGTAAAAATTCTTGCTCCAACAAGACTTATTGGAATTTCAATTCGACAATCCCTGTTTATATTTTAAATGGAAAAAACTGTATGTGTGAATATTTTTTTATTAATATAAATTCAACATACTTAATTTCATATAAGCCTACATATGCTGTTATACGCATCCTATTTTTAATTATTATAAAAAATGGGACTCTATCCGTACTTGTTGACCTGATCATATTTTTATAGTCAAAAGTAAAAAAAAAAACCGATATCCCTAAATTGTCCACGATTTGTCATAATTTGTAAGTTCATAACAATTGCTACTAGAAAAAAACACGATTTTTTTTCCATTTTGATCGTCATTTGTTCATTCATAATCATCATCATATCAGCCGATATACGTCCACTGTTGGACATAGGCCTCCCCCAAAGTGTCGCCACAAGGAACGTTCATGTGAGTTTCGCATCCATCATTTTCCCGCAATTTTCACTAGGTCCTCAGTCCACCTTGTAGGAGGCCTTCCAACGCTGCGTCTTCCGGTACGCGGTCGCCACTCCAGAACCTTTCGGCCCCAACGTCAACAACCAACCATCATTCATAATCGTGTATAATATTTCCATAAATTGAGTGACATTTTGGGATAAAAACAAACGCTAATAACTTTGCTGTTTATGAAAAAAAAAAATTACTTATTGAGACTTTATTAAAATAATAACAAGACCTTTTCTAATAAGCTCTTTTAAGTATGTATTTGTACTAATTAAAAACTAGTGGTGTATAAATTATTAGAAGCGAGTGTATGGTTTTAATTAGTCGTTTTTAATGGAAAAGAACAAGCAGAAAATATATTTCTGTAAATATAAAACAATATTAAGTTTCATACAAAAATAGTTATAGATAAAGCGGTATCGCTTTATCTATATTTTTACAAAAAATACTAAACACAAAGAAAAAGAATAACTCAACCTTAACAATTTTTTTTTCAAACTTAACAAGTCTATCCGAAGATCGCTTGAAAGTTACCCGATTTAAATTTTGGTAAATTACTAATAAATAGGTAAGATGAAATAGTGTAAATTTATGAATCTGCGGCTTCTTCACATTCAATGACTAACAAAAAAACCAAAACTCCTTGTAACATAGCCTTAAAATATTCCCACAGCTGGGGCTCAAATCTCCTCTGGATAGGGCGATGTGACATCCACCAGATGAACCTGATTCGGGTTGATGGTTGTCACATGTCTACGAATTTTTAGTTCTAGAACATGCCGGTTTCCTCACAATGTTTTCTTTCACTATTTTTGAGAGCACTGGTTTGAATCCACGACCTACATCGCTCGTAGGCTGTGGCCATTACTGTTGGGCTGCCATTGCATTCGTTACCACTGCTCTCTCTGGGCTATAACAGCATAACTAAGTAGACTATAACCACGATAAGGACATAGGATTCTTTTTTTAAATTAACCTTATGATGTTCCCACTGCTTGGACTCAGAGAGGAAGCCTCTCTAGGAGGAAGAACGGGCCGTAATCTACCACGCGAGCCCGTGCGTGTTGGTGGATGTCACCGATGTCTTTAAATTTTTGGTTCTAGGACATGCCGGTTTCCTCACGATGTTTTCCTTCACCGTTTTGAGAGCAGTGGTGATGAAATAAATTACGTAACTAATGTGCCTCGCTGGGTTTGAACCCACGACCTACAACTAGTAAGTCGGGTCCTGTACTACTGGGCCACAACTGACATAAACACAAATAATAATATAAAGGAAGAGAACATACTTTCCAAATATTATACTAGAAAATGGTAATTCAAACGATTAGTTCGATTGATATTCATGGGACCTTGACCATTGTAAATGACAAGCATAAGGGCCAAGGTCGCATGAAATATTGACGAATGTGTCATTATGGTACTTACGATGTCGAGTTTTTGACCGGTTGTTAAAAACAGAGCGTATCGAAGTCTTTATTCAACAACTGCGACAAAATTCTACAGAATTCTGAAGATTATGATCATTATACAATTCTATGTAAGGTTTTTAGGATCGGCCTTCGCCGTTACTCATGAGAAGATCAAAGAAGAGATTAGTGAAGTCGCCTGAATCCAAAAGATTATCATCATCATCTACCTACCTTTGTCTTTTGTTATTAGGGCTTGAAGTAACATGATTATTTGTTCCATTCTGTCCTGACAACGATAAATTATCACGCTCTAGGATAGATAGATAGATAGATAAAACATTTATTTGATGCAACACCGCAAATCAACACACAAAAGCACAATAAAGCACATAAATTAACAAAAAATAAATAAATCGAAAATGAAAACAATCACAGATATATTGAATTACGTAGATAAAAAAAAAAACGTTAAAAAATTAAACATAAAAAGTAATAAAAGCAAAAAATAAGTGAAGCTTATTAAAAGTTTTGTGTGGCAAAGAAACAAAAAAAAAAAACAAAAAATGCATAGTGCGGTGTGTGCTTCAAGCTAAGGTAGAGCAGAAAGGTGTATCAGACCTTTCCTGGCCAAAACCCGTCTAAATTCTCTCAGTTGCCCTTACAGATATTCCCCCTCGGCCCTAGTTGGCATCGGTTGCTGGGCTCTAAGGTTTTCTTGACATTTGAGGCGCGCCTGGATAGACACCGCCGACGACTCGTGCTCAGTCCTGATCGGTCGGACAAGTGGCGAGCAGACGATTTATCCATCTTTCCTTTAACCCTGTCCATTCCTCAACCTCCTTAGTAGTTCACTCTTGACAGAGTGGTTGTGGTTGGCAGTATTGCATTTTCGTTGGCGAGCGAGGCTCCCGCGATGCGTCTCCACTGGTCACGGTTTACAGCATTTCGAGAACTCTGGACTATGGAGGTTTGTGTTGCAGCTCTGATGAGCTCCGTCCAACGCATAGGTGAGCGTCCGCGTGACCGCTTCCCCTCTACTTGTCTCTGTCTCTCTCATAACATTTTTTTACACATAACCGTTCCAAGACAAACGATTCCCATTCAACTTGTGATATTAAAGGTTTAACACACATAATAAATAAAAGAAGAAGTTAGATATAAAAAAATATAATATATTAGTATTATTAACCGCCAGATTCTTGAACACAACTCTATAAAACACGAAGTACCGAAAATCGGGTGTGAGTAAATATTCAGAGCAAAGCAATTCAGTAGTGTACCGTGGAGATCTTTGTCATTAGAGCGCGTTGTAAACAAAACCCTTAGTGGTGCCCGGGGGAACGACAGCTGTCTCCAAGCCTCACTCTTGGCTATTAAACACCCACGTTGGTTCATAACAACCACCAACACCACACTGCAAAACCAACCTTAAATTTTATACGCTATAGTTCAATTTCGCCACACACAGTTGGCGTTCTTTCTTCGCAGGGTATAGCGAAAATTTAAATTGAGTTTTATTAAGTGCCACATAAGATTGGATTTGAAATGGCCTGATGTAATTATATTACAGGAAATTGTATTGGAGATTTAAGTAGAAAAAGTGTTAGTAAAGGAATAATGATTTTAGTGTTGACGACTACTTTTTTAATTTGTCTGTGCCTTTTTTTATTTGTGACCATTTGAAGTAAGTAATGATTTGACAAAAGAACTTAAGTTTCCCCGTCTAAAAAAAATGTAAACGAAAACTGATACAATTGAATAAGTATAATTGTTACTAAACTATAGAAGATTTTAGACAATGTACTGCACCTTATAATAGATACTTAAACACTATTTTATCTTTTTAATTTATCTTTAAAACCACGAAATCTGATTTTGCATTGATTTTATACGATGATGGTTGGGAATCAAGCTGACGACGTTAACAATCCATGTTTTTAACTTATCAAAGGCAAACAAATTAGTAACATAATTACTCGTACATACACACAGAAACAATACCAAGAAGTGTAAACAAACCGAAGGAACATAGATTAAAATAATCGTTGGGACTTTTCACACGCGGTTGTCTAGTGTGAAATTACCTGAAATTATGAACGCTACACTTGAACTGTCATATGTTCTTGAAGTTATTATGTTTTGTTTAATAATATAGGTAAAGGAACATTGTATTATTATTATGAAACCCAATTAATCAATCCCCTGGCTTGTTCCCTATTTGGGGTCAGCCCTACTAATACTTTTACGCCATTCTAGGCGATTTGGGGTCAGCCCTTCTGAAACTTTTACGCCATTCTAGGCGATTTGGGGTCAGCCTTCCTAAAACTTTTACGCCATTCTAGGCGATTTAGGGTCAACCCTACTGATACTTTTACGCCATTCTAGGCGATTTGGGGTCAGCCCTTCTGAAACTTTTACGCCATTCTAGGCGATTTAGGGTCAGCCCTACTGATACTTTTATGCCATTCTGGGCGATTTGGGGTCAGCCCTACTGAAACTTTTACGCCATTCTAGGCGATTTGGGGTCAGCACTCCTGAAACTTTTACGCCATTCTAGGCGATTTGGGGTCAGCCCTCCTGAAACTTTTACGCCATTCTGGGCGATTTGGGGTCAGCCCTCCTGAAATTTTTACGCCATTCTAGGCGATTTGGGGTCAGCCCTCCTGAAACTTTTACGCCATTCTAGGCGATTTGGGGTCAGCCCTTCTGAAACTTTTACGCCATTCTAGGCGATTTGGGGTCAGCCCTCCTGAAACTTTTACACCATTCTAGGCGATTTGGAGTCAGCCCTCCTGAAACTTTTACACCATTCTAGGCGATTTGGAGTCAGCCCTCCTGAAACTTTTACGCCATTGTAGGCGATTTGGAGTCAGCCCTCCTGAAACTTTTACGCCATTCTAGGCGATTTTGCGTCATTTCTGGCGTTAGGCCCATTGTCACACTAATTTTATAAATTCGATACTTCTCCTTTAGGTAACTTTTTATTTTTCTACGATCAATAGATTCCGAGATAAATAAACGTACTAACAACACCTTGGACTAAGTAAATATAAATGTAATTCAACGACGTTTTTTGTGTGTAACTGAATAAGTGTTAGATAATGGCATTATACCTTGAGATGGCAGAATTATTAAGTCCATATTATTGTGTACGTACTGAAAAAATATTCATATGCATATTTATTTTATTTTATAGAAGATTTAATATAGACTAATAAACCCATTATATAAAAAGAGTATATTAACAAATAGTTACAAGCCTTCACATTTTGTTTTTTTTTTGTTTTATGACATCCCCCGCTCTTGGGCGGAGCGAAAGGGTTCGTCCGACTTTTACTTAAGCCTTCACACATAAGTGGATAAAAATAAATTTATTATGAACTAGATTTTTCCAAACGCAAATTGCAGTTTAAGTGCAGTTTGAGTGCAGTTGTCATAACTGCAATAGAACTGCAAAACAAACGTGCAGTCCGATTGCAGTCGTGTGAACTACACACTGACTGCATCCGAACTGCACGACTGCAATTGGACTGTACGTTTGTCGTTTGAATTGCAGTTGAAATGCGGTCCGTCTGTTTAAACCCTAAGGGATTTTAATATGTTGTCAGCCAAAGTGTGGAGCTTTCTGCCTGAATTTATGTAGTACCTCAACCCAAAGCAAGAGTAGACGAGTGACTGAACAAGCACGATCTATCATAAACTTCATCAAGTCAAGATCTGATACATCATGAAAATAAAAGTGGACGGTTGTCTTTTAATACATGGAACTTGGATAGACTGATTAATTTTGAAAAGATGATCGATGGGGACGAAAGGTTCTGGAGTGGCATCCATGTACTGGAAGATGCGGCATTGGAACACAACCCACAGGGTGGAACAAAGACCTGGTCATGAAAGCGGGAATTGGATGGATGCGAGAGATACAGTACCGGTCATTACGGCAATACTTAAGGGAAGAAATGATGATGATGAGTTTGTTTTACGTGAGTGATTAGAAAGAAAAGGGAGTCAATGATAAAGTAACAGTTGACGGAATGGAAAAAAATTATGGTTTTCTTTTAAACGACAAAAGAAGTAGTAATTTAATTTTACAAGATTTCAGAAACTTTTCTAATGAAAGTCTATAAATCAACAAAATCAATGGGCAATAAGCAATTGCTTAAAAGCTACAGAAACTTTTGGTATTAATTGAAATCGAGAGTATCTACTTTCGAGTTATTAAGTTAGTTAATGATTGAGTTGCGAGAGAATTGTCATGAATTCCTGAACTAACTTTGTTCACGAATAAAGTTGTGGAATGTATCGGGCACCTCTAACTTAGATAATTCCATTATATTTTAGTAATTTACTTCAATATAACCTTTTTCTTTCTTTGACCCATAGTTTTTAGTGTTGGTCACCAGAGACCAAACCATCATTACCAGGTTGTGTAGATAACCGATGCGGAGTGACACCAGTCTCATGCAGGCCCCATATCTACCATGCTTTTTTTATGATGGAAAATCATCTAATGAAAACCCTTGGGCGGAATGGGAGATAGTGTCAGACTCTTACTGATTAAAAACCCACCCCGTTCCTTCATGCCTTCATACTGGGGCTCGAGCTACTCTTTCGAAATTAATCCTGGCTTCGACCCAGCTGGGCCCCTGCTGTTGCTGACAACTCGTTGAGGTGCGCGGGAACAGTGCGCACCGTGTATCTGCCATGCTCGGACCCTTTTTGGCAAATTTGCCCGCTGTACCATTGCCTTGCTTTTGCCTTAGACCGAGGAACTGGTGAGAGTCGCGGGAATGCGGTGAAAACGAGACGCACAGGTTCGGTTGTCGTGGCGACGCTTGGGGGAGGCCTATGTCCAACAGTGGACGTCTTTCGGCTGAAATGATGGTGATGATGATAATTGCCATTCCATTCCAATGCCTTCCAGTTTGATAAATCAATAATATCTATTCATTGCGATATGTCCATGTCTGAGTATGGTTTCCGCATTTAGTCCTATGCGGACCATTGTACGTGCATTGTGATATTTTAATAACAAGTCAAAGTTCAGCAAATATTTTTTTAAATTGTAATTTTATTGTGAATTGCCTTTGAAATTCTTTGAATTAACGATTAGCTATCGTTTTCCGGCAATGAATAAGCAGCTGTTTATAAACAATTGCAATACCATTTTGAGCAGGCGGTGCAAGGATGAGAATCAGGTAGTGAAAAACTTAAACTATCCTGGTGACAAAGCTGAAATATATAAATAAATAAATAATAAAATTTATTTCGGAATTGATTCCATAGATTGTTAGTAACAATGTCTTAGCCTAGTGTTAGAAAGGCATTAATAAATTAATAATAATAATAATTTTTTCCTGAAAAAGTTTTTTGTGAAAGGTTGTTCAGTTTCGTCCACTGAGCAAGCCTTTAAAGTTTGTGGAAGGCTGTCCCTTAACCTTGTATAATATTTAGTGTAGATTGAAACTTTATAGACTAGTAAAAGTACTGTACAAAGGCAGACTTAAATACTTTTAAGCATTTTCTACATCTTAGGATGTATTTTGTACATCTTAGGATGGTGCCCGACAGAGTTACCCGTAGTCCTGTACCCCTAGCCAAGTTGCAAATCTGCAATAGTTAACGCTAGTAGAAAGCTTTAAATGTACGGGAATGACGTCATCTCAATGCTCAGTTACGTGATCAGAACAAAAGAATTGGCCGCAAAGTCAACTCAAAGCGATCAACGCAAGCGAAACGGTTGTAACTTGGCTACCCCCGGGGGCTGGAAAGTATAGGTTTACTGACGGAACATGTGAGTTTTAGTCGGTAAAGGTCTGACACGCCTTCTTACTTCTCCTAGAGCAGGAGAATCGATTTGTTGATGGAGAAACATAACATGACAAGAAAGACAAACAGAAAAGAAAAACCATCCAATCAATACTGTGATGATTCTACCAACTTCTTGCGTTTTTTTTCACGTACTTTCATTTTAAAGGAGAACCCGCTCTTTGCCATCCTGATGTTCAGAGGGAGCACATTCCAAAGAGAGATCGTCTAGGTAGAATAAGTGGAGTGGATAAACCCAAAGCAGTGTAAGAGACATCGTAGAGAACGATATTATTTTCATTTGTCAGTCTTCTTCAAAACGAAATATAGCCATGCTAACGACAGGGATCAAGTAGTAGTAGTAGTGATTAGTTTCTCAGACAAGTTTTTTTTAGGAGGGTTGCACAAAAAACATGAAAAGAGAGAACAGAGAAAGACTCTGGTCAGGTTTTTGATGACTTTTCCACTCTTAAAGGAACATCATCATCATTATAATTTCAATGTATATGCAACAGTGGACATCTTTGCGTCTCGTATCCGACGAATTCCGGTGACCCTCACCAGGTCGTCTATTTTCCTTGAGGGAAACCTTACAACACAGCGTCTTTTGGCATGAATGACCGAATTTCCACCACAGTGGCCCATTTCAGTAGCGATTAACCAAGTACACAGGAGATATTATAGAGTACAAGTGCTTTTGCAAATACAGGTACACTCTCTGTTCCTTTATTCCTATAGTTCAATGTGGTGGCCATCCGATCCGACCGTAGAGATACCGGGCGGTTTTACGTGCTTTCCGAAGTACGGAAATGGCACACCCCCAACTTCCAGACTCAGGACCGCCACAGAGTAATTCTTGTTGGAAAAAACCCGATAGCACATTTTACCCGACTGGTCGTTGTGGCGACGCTTGGGGGAGGCCTATATTCAACAGTGGACGTCTTTCGGCTTATATGATGATGATGATGACGCAACCCGAAAATCGAACTTAGGACCAGGCTCAGCAGTCGCGCTTGCAAGCACATAAGCAATGAAGCTGTTTTAAAATATTTTGTACATAAAAGATTTTGCAATTTTTAGGAACACGTATTAAAGACGCATTAGAATTTTTATTTCCTAAGGTTTTTTCCTTTAAACGTATGAACATAAATATCATAAAGTTAAAATTCAAATTTATATTCATTTTCATTCATTCAACCAACACAAGGTTTACTAACAATAAATAATTTATTATCCTGAACTAGAAACAAAAAATCAAAAAAATATGAGTAACTTAAGGAAAATGATATTTTATTTAATAAAATACTTATGGATTTATTTCTTTACTTGTATAAGTACGGAAAACAAATATTTTCAATGAGACTAATAACTATGATCAATTTCAAGGTTCAATAAAATAATGGACAGCCATTTTCAATATTATGTTTTGAGTGAACTAGTACATGAAAGGTTTCTTCTATAATCTGAAAAAAATAAATAGCTATAGCAGTATTATAGTAATAGAGCTCCCTTAAATTTAATTCATTAAACCCCAAGCGAACGCCGGCGTTCGCGCACCTATTGTCTTTCAATTGTGTCTGTCATTATCACGATTGACAGGTTAAATGCGAAAATACATCACACGCTGCTCAGGCTCAGGAAAAGTCATATAAAATATAATATGTCTATACAAAACAAACGTCAAGAACTTAATGAAGATATTCGCATGTAAAATATATTAGTTGCAATATTATTTGAAAACTGTTCACGCCCGCAAATGAGTCTCCAAGTTTCTATGGAGAGGACTAGGCATTAATGTCAATGGCAAGTACATCATTATGTTTGACATAATAGTCATGGCTGAGACTACGGAAGAACTCAGTACAATGCTCCGGTGACCTCAGTAGAGCTTCCGAAAGGAACTTAAAATGAACATGGACAAAACCATAGTTATGGCTAACATCCATGTAGCACCCACTTCAATTAAGATTGGAGACTCTTCACTCGAAGTTATGGACGATTACGTTTACCTGGACAGATGGTCCAGTTGGGTAGGTGTAACTTCGAGAAAGAGGTCAATCATCGAATCCGACTTGGCTGGGCAGCGTTCAGGAAGCTGTGCGGTGTCTTCTCGTTCAATATATCACAGACGTCTCAAGACGAAAGAAAGTCTATGACCAGTGCGTGTTGCCAGTGATGACATATAGCTCCGAAACGTGGTCACTTACAATGGGCCGCATAAGAAGATTCAAAGTGGAATATGAAGGGCTATGCTCGAAGTTTCCTTGCGTGATTACATCAGAAATGAAGATATCCGTAGGAGAACCAAGGTTACCGACATAGCTAGAAGAATCGCCAAACTTAAGTGGCAATGGGCAGGGCACATTGCACGCAGAACAGATGATCGATGAGGACGAAAGGTTTTGGAGTGACGACCATGTACTGGAAGATGCAGTGTTGGAAAGCCTCTAACGAGGTGGACCGATGACATGGTCAGGGTCGCGGGAATCCGATGGATGCGTGACGCACAGGACCGGTCATTGTAGCGATGCTTGGGGAAGGCTTATGTTCAATAGTGGACGTCTTTCGGCTGATATGATTATGATGATGAATATTATTTGTTGATATACTGGCAAACGAATTAGAGCCCGCTTATTTTTTAGGTGGAAAATTATCCAGTGACTTCACTTGCTCTTAGGCAGAGCGGGAGGGTTGTCAGACTTTTACTGACTAAGACCTACTCTTAAAAAACAGATGGAGAGCAGAGACTTCGTTTTTTTTATATCAAAAGTCTCGCGCTTAACCACTATCTTACCTGCTGATGAGCAATGATGTGGTCTACTATAGAGCACACTTATCTAGAAATAGCCCAGTAATTAAGTCATCATCATCGTTTCAGCCGAAAGATGTTCACTGCTGGTCATAGGCGTCTCCAAATATCACAATAATGACCGGCCCTGAGCGTCTCGCATCCATTGGATTCCTGCGAATCTCATCAAGTCTTCGTTCCACCTTGTAGGAGGCCTTCCAACTCTGCATCTTTCGGTAAGTAGTTGCCACTTCAGAGCCTTTTGTCCCCATCAACCTGTTCTGTTCTACAAGCAATGTTACTTCTGGGTAAGCGCGCTTCATCGACGACCGCATCGTCGCTTTCCATCAAGTGAAATAACGGTCTAGCGTAAACAAATAAACACTAAAAAAAATGTACCCGATAGTAATATTCGTAGTAAACTAGAATACTAATAGGGATCTGTTGGCTTGCTTTGTGGGTACGGAACCCTAAAGAAGCGCAGTTGCTCTATAGTCGTGCAGTGGTACTTAATTAAACTTAAATAACAACGGCTTAGCTTAGGCGCGTGCTAACGTTCAAGAACCATGGCAATATGCAAGCACAGGAATCCATGAGGATTCTATTTTTGAACGGTTCCCCTCGTCGCCGGCGCGAGCGCACTCCTCAGGGAGACATTTGAGTTTAATGTACCAATAAGTGTAATGGAAGTGAGATGTAGGTTTTTTTTCTTCATTAAAAAGTGGAAGATTTGTCTTATTGGAAATCTAGTTTTTTGTTGCAGCAGATGCTCGTTTATAGTAATTGATCTGAAATTCATAATTAATCGTTTAAGAATTTTTTGTTACCATCATTATCATGGTCAAGATAAAAAATTTCATCAAGATATTTCTTGTGTCCAAAATCTTGTTACTCTCATCTCAGTAACCAAAATTTCTTAAATATAAGTTAAAATGTATATCATATAGATCAGAGAGTAATGGTGTTCGAGTGGTAACGGCCCCGACTTACGAGGTGTAGGTCGCGGGTTCAAACCCAGCCAGGCGCATTACTTTGTGTAATTTATTTCATCCCCACTGCTTTTAAAACGGTGAAGGAAAATATCGTGAAGAAACCGGCATGTCCGACAATCAAAAATTCGAAGACATGTGACATGCACCAACCCGCACTGGGCCCGCATGGTGGATTGGTGGATTACAGCCCATTCCCTCTCCTAGAGAGGAGGTCTGAGTCCCAATAGTGGGAAAATTATATGGCCGACTATGCTATGCTATGCATATACTAGATAATACCAATTTAAGTATTATCTAGCATATGAACGTAAATAAAAGTATGGTGTTCAAAAGCCTTTTAGGTACTCTTTAGAGCAAATTACCATAGACCTCAAAATTTCCGTAGAACTCACAATTTTTGTAGAGCTCGGTGTTTGCGTAGAGCTTGCAATTTTCGTATAGCTTGTTATTTGCATAGAGCTTGCAATTTTCGAAGAGCTTTCGAACAATTTTGTGGAGCTCGCAATTTTCGTGAATATCGTATTTTTTATAGACCTCGCAATTTTTGTAGACCTCGCCATTTTTGTGGACTTCGTAATTTTCGTAGAACTAGCAATTTTCGTAGACTTCGTAATTTTCATAGACCTCGCAATTTTCGTAGACCTCGCAATTTACGTAGACCTCTCAATTTTCGTAGAGCAATTTTCGTAGATTTTCATAGACCTCGCAATTGTCGTAGAGCTTGCAATTTTTAAAAACCTCGCAATTGTCGTAGAGTTCGCAATTTTTGTACGACTAGCAGTTATCATAGAGCTCGCATTTTTTTTTGCAGTGGGTAATCCTTTTAATCGCGAGATCTTTTTGTTGAAAATAACAGAGAAATGTAGGCACTTTGGAATTCCCTACAAACATTATCACTGGCACGTCACGTGGTCAAACATTTTTACTTTCATTATATATTTTTATTGATAATATTAATCGTTATCGCTAAATAATGATTCATGAATATTGTCTTGATGGTCAAGCGGCTACGCCTCTAATGCATGAGATAGCGAGTTCAGATTAGGGGAAGTACCAGTGTCACGTTCTGAAGCCATAATAGGCTCCTTAAGAGCGACCAACCCGAGGTACATTTTCAAACAACCACGCTTACGTGATTATGATGTTATTAAACATCTTTTTCCAGATATTTTGGATACACAGATATTGTGTGAATATTATCTAGGCTTTCATAGAAATTAAAATATAAAATTGTGTAAAACTAATTCAGTAAAGACCTCTGAAAAACAGCTTTTTTATTTGAACTTTGGCACTCCATAATGTACTCATCTATTAAAAATATAAAAAAGTATATATGCCTTGAACATTTAATCAAGACTGCAACAAGTTTTGTGAAATATTCGAGTAACTCATGGAATTACCGAATGCCAGACGTTATCTCTCATTTTTCTCTTTGCATCTTCATGAGACATCACGTTGGATTGCGTAAGATAAAGCAAAAAACTTTTAAACTATGTGGAGTGGGGATGGGCCCTCTTAAACTTTCATCTAAAAATTTAAGAGGGCCCATCACATTTGATTCATTTGGGACATCACTGAAATTGTGAAAGAAAACATAGTGAGAAATTCGGGATTTATAACGAATATAAGTTTAATATCGGAAGCTCAGTTAATGATCAAATGTATGTGATGAAGCCTGTACCCTGCTGTGTAACAGTTACCAGGGTTGTTGTCATTGTAGACCTTCAACGTTAAGAGCCACTAAAGGAACACAACTAGGTTTTAGTCGGCAAAAATCTCGCTCCACTCGGATCGGGTGCAGCTATTTAATGCGCATCAAAAAAAGATAGTAAGTTATAGTCTGAAGCTGAATTTATATGCCAACCTTCAACTATATAGGTATAATATAGTTGAAGGTTGGCATATATGTAAATGGCAAATGGAAAAATTAACAAAGAATGATTACTAGGCCTGTTGGTGTAGTGGTTAGTGGCCCTGACTGCTACGCCGCAGGTTGTGGGTTCGATTCCCACCCAGGACAAATTTTTGTGTGATGAGCATAATCATTTGTTCTGTGTCTGGGTGTAATTTATCTATAATATGTATGTATTTAGAAATATATAAGTATGTTTATCAGTTGTCTAGTACCCATAACACAAGCTCTGCTTAGCTTGGGACTAGTCGGCGTTGTGTTATAGTTGTGGATTATTATTATTATTATTCCATTCATTTATTATTTATACATATTTAACATATTTTTAAATATTTCTTCAAAAAATTAAAAAGAAAAAAAATTCATTTATTATTATTATTATTATTATTAATCCACCTTGACTCATGGACGTCCTTGAAGACCTCCTACAATGACAGTGGTGGAGATCTGCAAATAAACATATGTCCTTGATTAGAGAGTATGAACATGATTAGTTACATAAAGACAATTTTGGCTGAAAAAATAATGATCTTCCAGTATGCCGGAACCATTGTCACGGTAAACAAGAAAATTATAAAACCTCTGTAAAATAACTCTCCATCGGGAAAACAATTTCTGCCCAGTGTCTATAATGAAAATAATCGCAAAATTAATTTAATTTAGTAAATATGCCAGTTACAGTATATTGTTTTATCCCTTTTATTTAATTATTGGCACACCAACAGCATTTCATACAGGATTATTTTGTGGAAATTAATATTATTTGCATGCCTATTACAGGTATGTACAGCTTACATTGCATCCTAAGTATGACATTAATTATTATGACAAAATTAATTAAAGATTATTACCACAATGAAACACACAAAATGAAAAAAAAAACACACACCTTTTATTAATTATTATCTATTGTTTCGATTCTACCGTCACTGGCCCATTTAAGCTATTTTATTGTTTACTTCTTACCATGTAATTGTGTAACATATAATATGTTTAAAGTTTCGTAAGCGTAATTTTTTTATTATAAATCTATATTTTATTTATTTTAATGTATATATAGTTTTAGTATGGTGTAGACACTATTTATTACCCTCTTTTAAGTTCTACAGTCCATCCTTAGGTTGTCTGGTAGATATCACTATCAGCGATAATACTACCAGATTTAAGTATGTGTAAAAGTTTTCATAATATTTGGGTGTATAATAAAGTTAGAAAAGTATCTAAATATCTTAATATATATATATAAAGAATAAGTATATGTACTATTTGCATTAGTTAGTGTGGATGGTTGAATACATTTTTAACAATCAATCGACAACTTACACCGATTTAAATATATGATGCGTTGATACATTATTCCTAGGATGTAGATGAAAATAGCTGTATTTTGCAAGGTTTTGTTTTTGTTTTCATTTCAATAGATTGACAATATTTATTGTTTATATTGTTTAGACTGATGATAGTGTCTATATTATTAAGTAGAAGTAAATTAGCGTACAGCTAATTTTTAAGGTTATTTTTTTCTTTTAACAGACTGACTATATTGTCTATTATTCAGCGTGTCCACTACATAAAAACATAAGAGTTACGAGTACGTCCATTTTGTTAAAAAAATATACACACCTCACCTCTTTTTCATTAGCTTCCATATTTTAAGAATCATCCACTCACAACTGTGGTAGACCACGTGAGATATTCAAACACACTCTCACCGATTCTTACATAATAATTAACACCTAAACATAGTTAACTAACTCTTATTTATTGAAACTACATTTAGATTGCATTTGGATTGCATCACTGCTTACTATGCAGTCAAGCACTAGTATAAATCAATTAAAAAAAAAAATATTTTTTGTATATACACATCTTCATGGATTCAGTTGTTACATGTAATACGAGTAGCCGTAATCACATAGTAAAATAAATTGACCTACGTAACCTATACTAAAAATATATTAGGTGTATAAATAAATAATCGTTTTTGAGATAACACTTGTAATTCATATTAGGAGCGTCATTGATCGATATCTATACGTGCAGCTTAATGATGATAACGTTAAATTACGTGTGCAATTATACGATAATATAGATTGGAATTAGAATCTAAGGCTGTGTATAATACATGCTTCAGCGATTTGCTACGGATGCTAAAGGATGATGAAAGTAGATGTATTAATCCAAAGAATTCTCCCGCTCTAGGGTGGCATGGAAGTGTCAGACTCTTGCTTCCTAAAACTGCACCTATGTCCTTCATATGGGAACGCAGGTTTTCTTCTCTTTCTCTATGTAGAGATCTACACTTTGGAACGTGCTATTTAGCTTCACTTTTTTGGCTGACCGACATTTTGACAATTTAAAAGCTCCTGTAATTAGTGTATTCGAAAGAAACGTTTTTGATTTCTTTTCAGAAATTCCCTGCAGCCAGACTTCGGCGCTGCTGGACTCCTATGGTTTTGCTGACATCTCTGTGAGGCGCTCGAGGAATATATATACATATGCCGTCAACGGCTTGGGCACGGTCCAGACGAAGTGAGCTAGCCATTACTTGTCTTCCACAAGCCGGCTCCTACCGTGGCTGGTAGTTAGAAGCTGAGTTGGGTTCCCGTGGTCAACGTCGTGGATCAACTGAATAATAAGTCAATTGGTTCCTGTACGATCTGTCAGATCCTACAGGATCCGATGCATGCACCTGAAGAGTCTTCACATGAAGTGATTAGCTATCTGACCTTCATAACCTAGAACCTGCAGGTACAGGGATTATTCGACAAGTTATGGCGGATCTGAGACGCAGGGACAATTCAAGGAATGGTGACTTTTAGTCACTAAAAGTTCGACACTCTCTCTCACCTCCACCCAGAGCGGGAAAGCAGGGTTGTCTCAAAGATTTTTTTGCTTAATTTAACTGGAACGTCTACCCATTGAAGCGTCGTTAGTGTCTCTCATTACGGAACTTTTTTTTATTAATGATATAAAGTAGTGCTTGACTGCGATCCCACCCGATGGTAAGCAGTGAAAAAATCATTGAAGGTGAAGCGCATTAGATTATCAAGAGCCTATTGACTAGCCTGTCTGGGTATAATTTAACTATAATCTGTATGTATTTAGAAATGTATAACATAATAATGAGGTGGCAACCTCGAAAGGCTCATTGTGACCGGTAAAGTGGATGGGAAAAGGCCTCGCGGGCGCAGCCCAATACGTTGGTCCGACCAGATCAGCACCGCTCTTGACTCTACGATGTACAATGCCCTTCACACCGCCAGAGACAGAAACAGATGGAAGAACATCATAAAGGCTAAAGTGATGAAGCAGGGAGGTCACGACCCTCAGCATCGAGGAATACGACGCAAGGAGGAGGAGAAATGTATAAGTGTGTTTATCAGCTGTTTAGTATCTACTTTTAACACAAGCTCTGCTTGAGACTAGACAGCGTTGTGTGATAGTTGTCGAATAGTATATTTTTAGGAATCAGAAGTGCAGATATTTAAAAAAACTACATACGTGACACACGACAAAAATAAACAATTCTATATTTTTAGTTAAAAGAACAAAATAACAACAATTCTAATTAATCTTATTCGGCACAAATAATTGATTATAAGTCTTACGGCCCTTGAGCGATGTTCCCGCCACGATAATAATGACAATGACACCTCCAAAAATGCGAGGGAAAAGTAGTGCGCGCGCAGCTGTCATAGACTACTAGATGTCATTCCTTCGTTCCATCCTAACACGGCCTCTCCTGAAACCAAGTCGTCCTCGACTTGATCTTCTTGGGATGCACCCGTAGTGAGATGCTGCAGGTGCGCCCATACTGCTCCTATTTTGGCATCCAAGCTCAGCATGTATAGTCCTGACGGCTCAGGTACTGGCTCGTTGTCTCCAGTGTGATCTGGGTGACTCTGAACCTCGTCAGTTTCATTATCTGAAAGAGTTTACCATGGCTATTCATACAGGTAACACGAATATTATGACTATTTAAAAATGCCAAGACTAGAACATGACAACCAATGATAAAAGATGATTAGCGTCCTAACCATCTTGCATCACTGTCCCATACTTTAGCATAGCGATTATCTATATGGGTGATAGATACCAATGTCCGGCGACACACGCCTTTGCAGGAAAATATACCCTTGGGCGACTAACGCCATTCATGGGCAACACATCCCATTGTTGGGCAACTAATGCCTTTGGGACAAATCCGTGTTGGGCGACTAACGCCATTGGGACAAACCCGTGATGGGCGACTAACGCCATTGGGACAAACCCGTATGTTGTGCGACTAACGCCATTGGGACAAACCCGTATGTTGTGCGACTAACGCCATTGGGACAAACCCGTGTTGGGCGACTAACGCCATTGGGACAAACCCGTGTTGGGCGACTAACGCCATTGGGACAAACCCGTATGTTGTGCGACTAACGCCATTGGGACAAACCCTTGTTGGGCGACTAACGCCATTGGGACAAACCCGCATGTTGGGCGACTAACGCCATTGGGACAAACCCGTATGTTGGGCGACTAACGCCATTGATGGGGAACACGTCCCATTGTTGAACACATCCCGTAGCTAGGCGGCGCACGCCTTTGGGACCACACTCTATGTATTTCTTGTATTCACGTGGTGGGCATCTGGATCGATTGACTGAGGCATCCTGCTGATCTTGATTTATCTTCAGGAGTTCATTAGGGCGACTTGACAAATCTCCCGCAGAGATTCTCTATTGGCATCTGTAGCACTTGCGGCTAGGTCACGAACCTGTGATAATAGCTGAAGAAGAGGCGTCAGAGCCAATCATTAGATTTAAAGCTGAGGTTTGAGTGGTTTTCTGCTTACTGACATTTAATACCAGTTACAGATTCCAGAGCGTAGTTAACTACCTCCTGCCTGACATTTTCAGGAACTGGGGGATTTTTTAAAGTTGCTATTTTACAAGAGCTCGGTCGTACCTGACCCAAGACTACCTAGATATTTACGTGACTTGTGTACGAATTAACATTTCGCTGATTCCTATATTCCGACCGGTTCTTGGCGAAACACTTTTTTTTAAAAAATGAGCGCTGCGATTCGGATTTGTTAGAAACAGTGGTGTCATTGACTGAACTCTGTCTCCCGGATTTCACGGCAGACCTATCAGTGGATTCCCCGCGAGGCCTTTTGTTACTATTCTCTGATTGCATAAGTAGCTCTTGGGTCCGCGGTCAGTGGATGAGTTCGAAGACGCTTGTTTATTTATCTCACTATTGCAAGAATCGGATTTAGCGTGGTTTGGTTTTACGTAAATCGAAAGGACCGAGACTAAGACGTCCGAAGCCAAGGTCGCATTTGCCGCGGCTGCCCTAAGTTGTAGTTTATCGATACCACGTTTAACTATCAGAGTTCGCAATTCATCGCTGAGACCCTTGACTACCCTTAAACGTAACAAAGTCCGCCGCGCGTATTCGGCATACGTCGTAATATGTCAGATGTGTTCATCGTTTCAAATAAAATATTTGCTTCCGAGGGCAGAGGGGTTTAAATTTGTGCCTAAACTTGACCAAGTTCGATAATTGGTGACCCATTCGTTTAGCCAAACTTTAGCTTCACCCTTAACGTAGGAAGCTACTCGCGACAAACATTCGTAGTCACTTCAACCGTTCGCAGTAACTGCGCTGTCCACTTCATCATACCATGCGTCAATACCGTGTCTCTTTGGATCAAAATTATACACGTAGTAGATGTGCGGTCTAGTAGGCTACTACGATTTTATGGCTGCCGCAAGCATGGCTACAGTCGAAATCCATGGTTACAGTAGACGCTCCATCAGATCGGCGATCATTTGGATCGTTCTTACGAATGGTCGTTGAAAGACCCTCGGAGGCACGAACTCGTTGCGGAACATCGCTCAAGTTTACGGGACTACGAGAACGCAAAGTGACTTTGCGTCTGGTTCTGATGGTTCGCCATAGTGTGTGGTTTTTGAGATTTATGTAGTGTTGACGTTACATTAGTACTGGTATGCTCGATAGCGTTAAGCCTTGTCATAATATCACTGAGGGTATATTGTAACGAGTTATTGGTATGAAGCACGGATATCGTATGAAGCGTTACCTTAGATATCTATGAGCGTTACCGATGAGCACCTTGCGCGCGAGGCTGTTAATGTAGATCGAGATCTAGAACGGCGGTGGTCACGAACATCACAGCGACGATAATACGAAGAATCATTGGAGTTACTACGTTCCCGACGGCGGCTCCGTCTAGATCTATGACACGGCCGATTTATGGTTTCACTGCTAGTGGACTCGTCTCGCGAAACACGTTGAGATCGACCTTTTGAACGACAAAGTTCATGATTTTTAGGCATGTTGAGCACAATAGTTTGATGTTACATCACACACACTTAACATATCAACAACGAGAGAGATATTTTTGATATTTTGTTCTTTAAATGTTTTAGAAGTAATTTAGTGGGCAATTTAAGCGTCCTTTATCCCACTTCTGATTTTAGGAATCAGAAGTGCAGATATTTAAAAAAACTACATACGTGACACACGACAAAAATAAACAATTCTATATTTTTAGTTAAAAGAACAAAATAACAACAATTCTAATTAATCTTATTCGGCACAAATAATTGATTATAAGTCTTACGGCCCTTGAGCGATGTTCCCGCCACGATAATAATGACAATGACACCTCCAAAAATGCGAGGGAAAAGTAGTGCGCGCGCAGCTGTCATAGACTACTAGATGTCATTCCTTCGTTCCATCCTAACAATATTATATTAGTTTCTGAACTTTCTATGAAAATAAAGTTAGACTCAAACCCCATAGTTTAACTGTGGTACTAACTTCGATACTAACAAGTATATTATTATTTAAGGTTAGCTTTGATTTTGTGTGTCGTTAAATTGATTATTAATTGTTTCGGCGGTCTAACTTTACAACCATAGTTTAGAAACTAATGATAAAACTTATGTTATTAATATCGTTTTCTTTAGTCTTGGTCTTAAACCTAGTAATAGTCCTGGAACTGCATTACATTTAGATTGGTTATTGTAAACTTGTCACAGAGTTGATTTGCCACAGAAAAAAATATGTGTAAACTCGTCACACATTTATCGCGTTTTGGAATAAGACGATAAATGTATTATGCACGTAATTATGTGAAATTGATGCAATATTTTTTTAAGACTACTGTATTACTATCACAAAGGATTAAAAAACGCGTGATGTGCACAGCACATCGGTTGTGAAGGGATTCCCCTGAACGTTACATATTATATATTTTCGACACGATAACTTATCTAAATAAACTGCACTAAATTACGGGGCAATGCGTATCAACTTTTGACATCACTAAATATTTTGGAGAGATGCCTTTTGTGCACCCAGGCAAATATTAACAATATTATCAGACGCGCTCTTTTCACTGTCTGCCTTTCGACCGTATGAGAATCCCATGTCTTGGCAAGATGGTAGGAAGAGACAATGCCAAGAGACCTAACGGCATGCCTTTATTTTCATGGAAAATAGGTAGGCCCTTACGGCTTACGGCTCCCGTTCACGGCCGTTTAGAGCTGTGGCTAAGCGCAGGGCGTCGAACGGTAAGTCGAGAGTGAATAGGTTACTTCTAGGCAAGCGTGCTCCATCGTCGCCCACATCATCACTTACCATCAGGTGAGATAGTGGTCAAACGCGAGTCTATCAATAATAATAAAAAAAAAACAAAACTACGAAAATTTTGGCCGCGAGACGCTGCTTATAGCGAAAAAGCGTGCGCTTACTGATGGCACCCCGCTCGCCGCGCCGCGCACCACTTACCGAAGTTATTATTATTATTATACATCTTTATTGCACACCTTAACTTACTAAAGAATAATATTTAACAAAAATAAGTGTATAATAGGCGGTCTTACACACAGTACGGCACAGGGAAATTTCTGCCAGACAACCTTTGGATGTACTGAAACGAAAGGAACAAGATTTCGGGCTGAAAGTGTACAACAACTTATAGAAACAATTTAAAAATAAATAACAAATAAAAATATAATACATAAATAAAAAGCCAATTAATAAAATAATAAAAATAAAATATACTTACAATTAGAAAGGAGAAGAAGAACTAAAGTGATAGATAATGCTCCTTCACCATTTTTTTGAACGTTGGTAGCGTTTGGGCTCGCTTGACTTCTTGAAGTTGTAACCAGGCTGTTGCCCGTTAGTGTGGAACTCTGCTTTTTGCTTCGATGCTCTTCCGCTATTATAAGCTGGTGCTGCCGCTAAGACTATGGGGAACCATAATCGGTGGAAATATGATAGATAGCCTTTTCTTTTAGGTGGAAAATCATACAATGATATCTCCCGCCCTTGGTGTTAAATAGCGTTTTGGAAACACATTTATTGTGCGTACAGGCAAGGAGTGGAATTCCCTGCCAGAATCTTTATTTTCTGATAGCTACAACTTAGGAGTTTTTAAGTCGAGAGTGAATAGGTTACTTCTATGCAAGCGTGCTCCATCGTCGACCACATCATCGCTTACCATCAGGTGAGATGGTGGTCAAACGCAAGCTTAACAAGAATAATAATATATAAATAATGTATAGTATTTTTAAAACCTAAAATTTTTAGAAATGGGTTCATTTTTAAGTATCTGACATAGGTATAAAAAAAGCAGAAGGCTAATATTTTTTTCTTTTCTTTCTTTCAGGAATTACTCCTGTACCGAGGGTGCGCTTCCAAACACGTATACTCACATATACAATTTCTTTACATGTATGCACAAAAAAATCTCGTGAAAAAGTCAGGAGATACATCCAACAGATACAATCGTAATCTGAATAAAAATATCTAACCAAGTAAATCATCAGTCAATCAATCATCATCATCATCATCATCATTTCATCCGATACACGTCCACTGTTGAACATAGGCCTCCCCCAAGCGTCGCCACATCGGACGTTCCTGTGCGTCCCGCATCCATCGGTTTCCTGCTACCTTCACCAGGTCATCGGTCCACCTCGTAGGAGGCCTTCCAACGCGTCTTCCGGTAAGCGGTTGCCACTCCAAAACATTTCGGCCCCAACGGCCATCTGTTCTGCGAGCAATGTGCCCTGCCCATTGCCACTTAAGTTTGGCTTAAGTCTGACACTATACGTGAGGACTTGTAATTGGCTTTCTGTCGTTTATATTTATTTCTATTTTTAGTTTGTTAAGCTGTAAGTCCTCCAGGCTGTAATAAATAAATAATTTTTTTATTCGAATACGCAAGGAAACCCCGAGCATAGCCCTTTCCATTGCTCTTTGGGTGACTTTAAGCCTTCTGATACCAACTAAATACAAAAGAAAATTCACTTCATAAGTAAGGTATTTGAACTCCTAAAATCTCCGTAGCGGGCAAACTTTCAGAGTAATAACCTGCCTATACAAGGCAGCTTATGACCAGTTTCCGCTATTACAGTCAGCACGTATGTGTATACAAAACACTTAAACAATCCCCACCGTACATTAAACCAACGGAACGTGACCACAGCGCCCTCTCGCGGCCGACCAATAAAAACTTAGACTAATCAGAACAACATCACGGATGGTGGAGGAAACGCAATATTATTGTTATTAAACAAAGTATTGGTTTACGTTTTATACGTAATTAAAACAATGTGGGGTTGGTTACTTGTAAATTGTAAGACTGAATCGGGACAGGAGTGATGTATTGAAACCTGGGTCACTGAAAAAATAATATCTACACAATAGGTTATACGGTTTTATTTCATCACCACTCTCTCAAAACGGTGACGGAAAACATCGTGAAGAATTCGGCATAATAATATCCTAGAACCAAAAATTCCAAGACATGTGACAGTCACCAACCCGCACTGGGCCCGCGTATTGGATTATAGCCCATTCCCTCTCCTAGAAAGGAGGACCGAGTTCCAACAGTGAGAAAATTAAAAGGCTGATTATGCTTAGATATGCTATGCGAAGCTGTGCTGTTTTTTTTTTAAATTAGGAAAATATTCAATGACTTTTCCTACCCTAGAATAGAACAAGAGGGCGTGTCAGTCGAAATTTTTCTGTCTAAAACCTAACTGTGTCCTTCAGTTGGCCTTTGTGTTCTAGGGCAACAGTCAGTCTTTTAAACGGACTCGCATCCCAGCAGGCATTGTTCTAACTGGACCATCTCAGTCTAGCGAGCTTGGAACACTAACCATAAAGAATGGATATTTTTAAATAAAGTCGCTTAATGAGCTGTCGAGATTTTTTTTATTGTTGATAGGTTCGTGCTTGACCCGATGGTCGACGATGGAGCACGCTTACCTAGAAGTAATCTATTCACTCTTGACTTAAAGATTCCTTGTAACCATCAGAAAACACAGACTCTGGCAGGGAATTCCACTCCTTAGCTGTACGTACAATGAATGTATTCCCAAAACATTGAGTGTGTGTCATGTACCGGAGGCGCATCGCCGTACGCCTGGTGGTCCAATAATGGAACGGGTTAGGTGGAATTAGGCTATGCAATTCCTACGCACACTTCCTGAAATCTTCTTCTAGTGATCTTATAAATTAACACATAAAAATAAAAATGTGACGCCCTTATTTTAACGGTATCATTTAGTAGATTGAAAGTAACAGTATCCTTGAAACTGTGGGCCAAAACATTTTTTGTTACAAATCTCATTTTTTCCCCATCTCCGAGCTGCACGTCGTTCAATGTGGTACGCATAATGTTTAACCTTTCGTCTGTCTCACTGGAGTCTCCCACAAGGTAACACTGGTTACCAGTTCCCTTCGTAACAACTGTATCTGTATCATCCAAATTGAGCTCTTATTGTGGTACTGTTAAGGCATATTTTTAGTTGCTGTATTCTTGACTCTTATGATTGTTTGTTTAGATATCTTCGTGCTGAGGACCCACGTGGTGTAACACATGTTTAGGACCATCGCAACCCGAGGCAACCCGGGAGACGAGAGATAATACAATTTAGGGGAAATTTGTCTTTTCCTAAATGGATTTTGAATTCCAATTCTTGGGATGTTTTAGAGTTAGTGGTTTATTAAGGATGGTGCCTCAAACCTGACTTCAACACTCAAAAGGTCGGGGTTTGTTTTGCAATGAGGCTTACGATTAGGTTCCAGTTATATAATATTGCTTAGATTTTGCCAGCAGATTTACCCGCGTGAAATCAGTACTTCTACCTATTATTATATTTTCTCTTACAAGCTGTTGTTAAATTGGACCGATGACCTGGTAAATGTTGCGGGGATCCGATGGATGCGAGACTCACAGGACCGTTCATTGTGGCGACACTTGATGGAGGTTTATGATCAACAGTGGACACCTAACGGCTGAAATGATGATGATGATGAGCTCTTGCCAGTGACTTCGACAGCATAATTAAAAAAAAAAATATGTGTGTTCAGCCATTGGAGTGTAAAAGAGTAATAAATATACACATGCATATAAATAAACACACAATATATAAATATATACAATTATACACACTTAATAAATATTATACACAAAAAACTTTCACCTTTAATGTATTAATTAAACTCGTTAAAAAATAAAAGACTCGTTTTGACATTTGAGAAAGACCCTGGAATGTAACTTGGAACGAAACTGAAAGAAACAATAAAATAAAAATTAATTAATTATATAAAGTATTTTTTTAAAATACGCACATTTTTGTCGTGTTAAATAATATGACGACGATACTATGAAAATCCACTCAATTTGCATAATTTTTATTTTTTGACAACTTTAGAGTAATATACGCACAATAAATGTGATCCCAAAACGCTTTGTGCGTATGGGTGGCAGGTTTTCCATGTACCGGTGAAGCAATGCCACCGCCGTATGCCCAGTGATCCGATGATGGAACGGACATGGCGGAATTAGATTGTGGCAAAAAACCGACAGGCTAGCAACTCGTCGTGGAAATATTTTTATTGTACCACTCACAAACAACAATTAGTACCTCGGTATATAACTACAATAAAATGAATCAACATTGTCTTAATGTTAAAAAAGTTAATTATGACAAAACAAAATTCACTTCAGATATGACAAGAGTCAATGAATCAGAAATTCTCATGAATTCTTAGCGGCGCGGGCGCTTGCACGTGTTCCGCACATTTTGTGTAGCCCCCTCCACCCTCTTCCCCTCGCACACGTACCAACCCCCGCTAAGGGAACCGCTGAAAAAATGGACCACAAAGTCCTTTAGAACAAAATGACCCTTATATCAAACAATCTACGGTTTATATTGCATTAAATAGACTATGTGGAGTAACGGTATCCAAAGGGACATTTTTTTCTTTAAATCATTTGGCTAAGGTCGTTGACCTCTTTATTTGGCACACATTTTGACATTATATTTTCTTTGTGTTAATGTCTGTTCCAATTTAACTTTAAAATGTTTGAAATTCCATATTCAAATTAAAGGCGGAGTAAAAATTAAGGGCACAACAAGTTGTTACTTTATCATTTTTTTTTTGACAGTAATAATAATATTTTTTTTTTAAAACGTTAAGCTAGCTAGCTAGTTAGTTAGCTTTAGCTGCTAGTTTATTATATCTAGATAAATTTTGAAATCTTAAGTAAAAAAATAATAATGAAACAGAAATAAATAATGATTTAATCAACATATTTTTAAGATCTACTCAATATACCTGAGAATATAATTTAATACACTATCCCACTGAGTACGAGTTGTTTTAACATTAACACTATCGAAATGTTTACCGCTTTTAGCTCTATGATTGGTTAAGGCCAGGTTCTACTCATTTTGAACTTTTTAAATCTCGATGAGAACATCATGAAAAAAATATTTTATTAAAATTAACTATAATGTCCAACCGGGCAAAAATCAAAACATGTTATATCGCGAATCCAACCCTAACTTACGATTTCAAACGTGTATGATTAGCTCACGGAAATATTTGAAAGTTACAAAAAATAATAAAGCCTGTTTTTAAAAAGGCCTCGCAAAAATAAAAATCTTTAATTGAGATTGTTTTTTTTTTATATAAAAATAAAACCACTTCAGTTACGGGACCGCGAAATCGACTTGGTACAACCGGCTCGGGCGGAGTTCATACAAAATACTCAGTAACTTGGTACAACCGGATCTTAAGGGTTTAAGCTGGCCAATCGGAACACCGATCGAGTAGTGGAATTTCCTTCTCTTCTTCTTCTCACTTCCTTCTCCCAAAACTTGGGGGTGTTTAAGTCAAGAGCGAATATTATTTCTAGGCAAGGGTGCGTCTTTGTCGACCACATCATCGCTTACCATCAGGTGACATAGTGCTCGACGGGGGATGCGGTGTCCCGGGGCAGGTGCGTCGTGGCAGTGTCCTTGGACATTGCCAACGCGTTCAACTCCCTGCCCTGGAGTACGATCCGGAGGGCACTCCGGTACCCCCGGTGCCCGAATACCTCTGTCGAGTGGTCGAGGCCTATCTGTCGGATAGATTTATAGTCTACCCCGGTCACCAGGGAGACTGGAAACGTCGAGAGATGTCGTGCGGTGTTCCGCAGGGGTCGGTACTAGGGTCACCCTTGTGGAACATCGGGTACGACTACGTGCTGCGCGGCGGCTTCCCTGACGGGGTCAGCGTGGTTTGCTACGCAGACGACACGCTGATCCTAGTGCAGGGAGAGTCGTACCAGGCGGCGGTCGCTCTAGCGACACGCGGGGTTGCGATGGTCGTTGATCGGATCCAGGAGTTGGAACTCGAGGCGCCGGTCTCGGAACGCGCCGCCATTGAGTTCCCAACTAACGGTAGGAGGAGTTCACATCGGTGTCGGGTCGACGATGAAGTACCTGGGACTCGTCCTCAACAGCCGGTGGAATTTCGTGGAGCATTTCCGACGTCTGGCTCCCAAACTCAACCGGGCTGGGGCTGCGCTCAAGCGGCTCCTGCCCAACCTTGGGGGTCCAGACGCCTCCTGCCGGAGGCTCTACGCAGGGATCGTTCGGTCCATGGCCCTCTACGGGGCGCCGGTGTGGGCGCCGTCGCTGAAAAAGCAACCGGCGGCCATACTGAACGCTTGCCAGAGGGTCATGGCGATAAGGATGGTGCGGGGATACTGCACGGTCTCCCGCGAAGCGGCGAGCCTTCTGGCTGGCCTACCACCATGGGATCTGGAGGCAACAGTCCTTGCACACATGCACGATATGCGCGTGGAGATGCAACGCCGGGGTGAAAGTCCGCTGCCGCGACAGGTCACGGCATGGCGGACAGAGCTCCGGCGGGATCTCATGGTGAAATGGCGTCAACGACTATCGCAACCCAGTGCTGGGCACGCTACAATCATGGCGGTAAGTCCCCTCTTTGAGGCGTGGCTGGAAAGACCTCACGGCGTCCTTACCTTCCGCATGACGCAGGTACTCACCGGACATGGTTCGTTCGGGAGATTCCTGCACTCGATTCATGCGGAAGTGACGCCCGGGTGTCGCCACTGTGCGGAACGCCCGGAGGACATGGTGGAGCACACAGTCGAGGTGTGCCCTGCTTGGGCGGAGAATCGCCGTGCCCTCGTGGGGGCGATCGGCGGCGGAGACCTCTCGCGCCGGGCCTTGGTTGAGGCCATGGTCCGGAGCGAGGAGGAGTGGCAGGCGGTCGCTGACTTCTGCGAAGCAGTAATGCTCGCAAAGGAGGAGGCCGAACGCATTAGGCAACGGCGTTATCGCCGCCGCCGTCGCCGGGATTCTGATCCCGATTTCCGGCCAACGTAGACGCGGGCTTGCGGACAGTGAGCAATGGGTAGCTCGCTGTCCGGCCGTCCGGTAACTGTCTGGACCAAGCCCAGGTCGTCGACGGCGCGCACTGTTCCCGCGCGCCTCAAGTAGTTGTCAGCAACAGCAGGGACCCAGCCGGGTCGAAGCCTACTGGGGCCACGGTTATTCGAAAGGGCGCTCGAGCCCCGGTATGAACGCTAGAAGGAACGGGGTGGGTCTTTTAGTCAGTAAGAGTCTGACACTATCTCCTGCTCCGCCCAAGGGCGGGGGATGTCAATGCATGATTTTTCCCACCATAAAAAAAAAGGTGACATAGTGATCAAACGCAAGCTTATCAATAATAAAAAAAAACCGAACGTCATAAACGCGTAAATCGCGTTAACGTAAAATAAACTCGCATTAGGCACTCTAAGCTCTACCAACTTGGGCTTTTTGTCTAGTTAAAGTAATATTCTGTTGGGGATAGTTATTATCAGAAAGCAAATGCGAAGATAGACAGACAGACAAGAAAATGATTCTGTAAGGGTTCTGTTTTTTTCCTATTGAGGTACGGAACCATAAAAAGCAGTACACACACGTCAGATTTGGTCACCCTGTACTTTTTAAAAAATGTTCCGTATTGTATATTATGGCCTGAAACACAGGTTTAAATTAACCTAGATCGGGCGGTCCACTGTCAAATAATGCAATTCCAAACCACTCCTAATTGTACTTTTTTGATATTTAAGTTTTACAATATTTTTAAGCACTGTAATTGTATCATTATTGTAATAGGAAACCTTGTTACTGTTGCTTAATGTTCATATTTTTGTAAACGTAATTGAATAAAAAATATTATTATTATATATTATTGTTGTTCATTTGAACATTAAGTAATATTTTTAGTGTCGCTGAGTGTTCAAAAGTTGTACAAGTGTAAGTAGGTATAAGTAGGTACTTGGTGATAAATTTATCATTGATCACATAATTATGCGCAAATATAAATAGGTAGATAATATACAGTAGATGCCTTGGAATATTTTGATAGGTAATTGGTCGAAACGACGAAAAATATTGAGCAATTTCAAATAGAAAAGAGAAAGAAAGTTCAGCACGCTTAGCCAAGTTGTTATTCTGCAATCGTTAACGCTGTCGAAAAGTGATGAAACGTATGGGAATGACGTCATCTCAACGTAAAGTCGCGTGGTCAGAACAAACGAATAGACAATTCGTAGCCAAGTTCACATCGTTCAAAATCGTTTCTACAATGTTTACACTACATCCTTTGTTATACAAACGCTACATTGTAGAACGAGCGACCGACTCAGGCGCGTCAACCTGGCTACCAACTTATCGTTTTCTACAATTATTATTGCTGTCACCGAAGCGTTACCGATTAAAGAACGGAATTCGACACAAACTGGTTGTAACTTGGCTAGGGGGGCAGCACCCCTAGCCAAGTTGCTAATCTGCAATCGGTAACGCTAGTAGAAAGCTTCTTTACGGGAATGACGTCATATCAGTGACGTGATCAGAACAAAAGAATTGGCGACGTGGCCAATTCGAAGCGTTCGGCGCAAGTGGCAACGGTTGTAACAATAAAAACTGAGAATTCCGTATAAACCTACCTATGACAACAGTTCAATTCCCTGATTAAGTTACGATGATTTTTTAGAATCGCAAAAAAGTTTAGTTCTTGGTGACGTAACTAAAAATTAGTTGTTTTCATTTTTTTTTCTATATTTCTTCTATGAGACCTTACTTCATGCTAAATTTTAGGATTCTAGGTCAATGGAAAGTACCCTATGAATTTTAATTCCCTTGGGAGTGTCGAAATATACGTTTTTTTGCGTCATAAATGACCGTATCTTTTCAGAAGTCTGACATATTCACAGCTTTAAGGGCCGCGGATTTGCGTATGGTTTTTATGGTTAATTTCAACTCGATACCTGCACGTGTTTCTGAGATAAAGGGTCTTGACAGACAGACAAATGGACAAAAAAGTGATACGAAATAACACTAATATTATAAAGGCGAAAGTTTGTATGCGTGTGAATGTATTGTTACTTCTTGACGCTAACATAAAATACAACTAAATTCTTATCTAACAGAGAGTTCTGAGTTAAAAAAATTAAAAATTTCAACCTCGTTGAGAACCTCCTCATTTTTTTAAAGTCTTTTCAAAATATTTTTATGACAATGTACAATCATTAATAATAGTCATTAAGGCATTTTTTTAAAGTTACTATCATTATAAGTCGTGTTGACATGGAAGTGTTGATTGGTAATCGATTCAGTCCAGACGAGGTTGATGCAGAGTCGAGTCATCGTAAGGGGCAATCTCCAGTCTAATCTTTACATATAAAAATGAAATACCATTCACTGATTAATCACGAAATCTCCGAAACTATAACATCTACAAACTCAAAAGAATAACGACGTAGAAATTGTTGATGAAATTATTAAGAGTCTGTCTTTATAATATCTAAGTATATACCAACGAAATAATTGACTTTGTTTTATCTAATCAAGATTATGTCTGATTAAGGACTGCAAAAAAAGTCGTCATAATTGGAAACTGAATTGACTAGATTTTTTTACGAAAATAAATAATGATTATTTATTTTCGCAAAAAATCTAGTCTAGACTTAGTTTTTTTTTTATCCTTATAGGTTTCTCTGCTTTTGGGTAAATGGAACGTTTAATTTTGCTACTAATATAAATCTTGGTCAAGCAACATAATGTGGCGAACCAGGGACGAACGCGAGAGGTCTCCACCTCGATCGCTTCCACAAGGAAACGCAAACGAAACGCAAGGAAACGACATTGCTCCGCCGAAGCGGGGCAGACCTCTACTGTGTCTTCCGGGCGATCCGCATAATAGTGACACCCGGCACTTTCTTCTTCTGAATGCAACTATGACTATTTTGCCTAGCAGGCCTAGGCCTAGTTTATATATAGACATTTTGAGACCGTGTCAGTGGTCAAAGTACTTTTACCCTATAAACGCGCCTTTACTATCATATTGATTAAATCTCTTTATTACATTATATCGATGCCATTATCAAAAAGAGATTTTATTTATCTAATTGAGTATGATTTCGTTCTCTTCCAATATTCAGTTGTGATTCCGCGGTTGCAAAGGTATCATGATATTACTATTGTGCATTTGTTCGGTGCTCTTAGCATTTGCTACAGGCCAGCAGCCGCCGAGTATTGATATCGCACAAGGTACCGTGATAGGTAGTGTGGCAACTGACGGAAATTACTTCGAGTTCTATGGCATACCATATGCGGGGTCCACATCAGGCGAAAATAGGTTTAAGGTAATTAAACCTATTTTTTAATTATTACTAAATATAGGAAAATATTGAGATTTAAATGCTTCGGAAAAACCTGCTGAATATTTTTTTTTTTTAAGTTTTTTCATTTTGCAGGTTAGTATCAAGTTGTATATAGATAAAAATATGATTTGCGACCGCAATACGCATCTATTTAAGAATTTATGGTTATAGGTATACAATATAATAAAAACAAAATTTAAATCAACTGTAAAAAACTAATTTTAAATAACTTAACTAATTAATATTATAAACCAAAAAAAAAGAAAATTAAATAATTTAATGTGCTAAAGAATTTAACAAATTATTAATAATAATATAAATGTAATGTAATAGTACAATCAATTTTTAATTAATTTATGTGATTGTGTAGTAGACTAAATAGTTTTTTTTTTAAATCATCAAAATCATCAATACAACCCTGTAACTTATCTAACTATTATATTATAAATAGTTGTGTCGATAATTTTAATAATTACAATTCTGTAAATAAAAAGATGTTACGGTCGCAGATTTTAATCAGCATAAAACTTGATATTGGCCTAAAAAAAAAAAAAAAGTTGGAAACTTTGATTTTACGGGTTAAATTTCAACACTCTTTTATTAAAAATACATTCATTTTTAGGCACCGCCAGCCGCACCAACCTTCGCAACTCCCTTTTTGGCAAACATTAAAAACATAAAATGCGTTCGACCCCTGGGTAATGGATTCGAAGGTGTAGAAGATTGTTTGGTGGCGAACATCTTCACGTCTACTTTGGATAATACTGCAAAACTGCCAGTCATGGTTTGGATCAAAGGAAAAGAATTTGAACGAGGCGATGAACCAGAACTGTCTTTTCGAAATTTTGTTGAAAAGGACGTCATCGTCGTTTCTCTAAATTACAGAGAATCTATTTTTGGATTCTTGTGTCTTGGAACCGAAACTGCTCCAGGCAATGCTGGATTAAAAGATATTATTGCAGGATTAAAGTGGGTAAAAGCCAATATTGTACAATTTGGAGGAAACCCAGAAGATATAACCCTCTTTGGTCATGGAAGTGGAGCAGCTGCCGTTGACTTAGTCACTATGTCACCCATGGCTAAAGGTTTAATTCAAAAAGCGATTGCTCAAAGTGGAAATGCATTTGCCCCATGGGCTGTAACTCGTGATAATTTGGGACACGCCATTCTAGTAGCTGAAGCTCTTGGTCATGAGGCAATTTCAACTGATCAGTTGTCAGATATTTTTACTAAGGGACATGTATCAGCTTTGATGGCAATTATTAACATCCTAGATTTAACTGATAATTCCCTATCTTTTGCCCCTTGTGTGGAAAGGCATGATTTAGAGGGGGTAGAACCTTTTTTAACTAATACTCCTATGGAAATCATTCAAAATAGAGAGTTTCTGCAAATTCCTATTATATTTAGTTTTGTAGATAACGAAGGAACAATCAGAGCCAGAAAGGCATTAGAAAGTAATTGGCTTGAGAAAATGGAACAAAATTTTGCTGATTTTTTGCAATCAGACTTGAAATTCGAAAACGATACTGAAAAGTTGGCAGTAGCTCAGCGAATAAGGGACTTTTACTTTGACGGGAATCCAATTGGCATCGAAAACTATATCGAGTATCATGGCGACACAATGATACTAGTATCTACTATAAGGGAAGTCAGCAATCGAATGCTTTTTTCGCAGTCATCGATTTACCTATATCAGTTTTCGTACTCAGGAATGCTTGGGGACCCATTTAAGGGTCCTATACCTGTTGAATCTGCGGCACATAGTGAAGAATTGGCGTATTTATTCTACAATACTCCTGTCGATGGAATATCCGATAGAGATTATGTAATTAGAGACATTATTGTAGAAAGATGGACAAACTTTGCTAAAACTGGGTGAGTAAAGATATCTTATACTTGCATAACCAGACTTGTGAAGGTTGTATAAGTTTAAGACTTTATATGAACGATTTTATTTATATTTGACTTCTTTTACAGTAATCCGACAAGTGCCATTTCACAAGTAACATGGTTGCCATGTACAACCGAAGATATGAACTACCTCCGCGTTCTTCATAATACCGAAATAAATGGAGGCCAGACTTTAGAGGTTGCCTTACTTAATCCTCATCCCGAGAAAAGTAATTTCTGGACTTATATATATGCGCTTCATTTCCTGGATGCTGAAAGTAATTGGGAGATACAGCCTCCAGTAGAAGATGTAACTACTACGACACAACCTCCAGTAGAAGATGTAACTACAACGACGCAACCTCCAGTAGAAGACATGACTACAATAACACAACCTCCAGTAGAAGACATTACTACTACTACACAACCTCCAGTAGAAGACGTAACTACTACGACACAACCTCCAGTAGAAGACGTAACTACAACGACACAACCTCCAGTAGAAGACGTAACTACAACGACACAACCTCCAGTAGAAGACGTAACTACTACGACACAACCTCCAGTAGAAGACGTAACTACTACGACACAACCTCCAGTAGAAGACGTAACTACTACGACACAACCTCCAGTAGAAGACGTAACTACAACGACTCAACCTCCAGTAGAAGACGTAACTACGACACAATCTCCAGTAGAAGACGTAACTACTACGACACAACCTCCAGTAGAAGACGTAACTACAATGACACAACCTCCAGTAGAAGACGTAACTACTACGACACAACCTCCAGTTGAAGACGTAACTACAACGACACAACCCTCAGTTGAAGACGTTACTACAACGACACAACCTCCAGTAGAAGACGTAACCACTACGACACAACCTCCAGTAGAAGACGTAACTACAACGACACAACCTCCAGTAGAAGACGTAACTACAGGGACACAACCTCCAGTAGAAGACGTAACTACAACGACACAACCCCCAGTTGAAGACGTTACTACAACGACGCAACCTCCAGTAGAAGACGTAACTACAACGACACAACCCCCAGTTGAAGACGTTACTACAACGACACAACCTCCAGTAGAAGACGTAACCACTACGACACAACCTCCAGTAGAAGACGTAACTACAACGACACAACCTCCAGTAGAAGACGTTACTACAACGACTCAACCTCCAGTAGAAGACGTAACTACGACACAATCTCCAGTAGAAGACGTAACTACTACGACACAACCTCCAGTAGAAGACGTAACTACTACGACACAACCTCCAGTTGAAGACGTAACTACAACGACACAACCCCCAGTTGAAGACGTAACCACTATGACACAACCTCCAGTAGAAGACGTTACTACAACGACTCAACCTCCAGTAGAAGACGTAACTACGACACAATCTCCAGTAGAAGACGTAACTACTACGACACAACCTCCAGTAGAAGACGTAACTACAACGACACAACCCCCAGTTGAAGACGTTACTACAACGACGCAACCTCCAGTAGAAGACGTAACTACAACGACACAACCCCCAGTTGAAGACGTTACTACAACGACACAACCTCCAGTAGAAGACGTAACCACTACGACACAACCTCCAGTAGAAGACGTAACTACAACGACACAACCTCCAGTAGAAGACGTTACTACAACGACACAACCTCCAGTAGAAGACGTAACTACAACGACACAACCTCCAGTAGAAGACGTTACTACTACCAAACAACCTCCAGTTGAAGACGTAACTACTACAACACAACCTCCAGTAGAAGACGTAACTACTACAACACAACCTCCAGTAGAAGACGTAACTACAACGACACAACCTCCAGTAGAAGACGTAACTAGAACGACACAACCTCCAGTTGTAGACGTAACTACAACGACACAACCTCCAGTAGAAGACGTTACTACTACCGCACAACCTCCAGTTGAAGACGTTACTACTACAACACAATCTCCAGTAGAAGATGTAACTACTACGACACCACCTCCAGTAGAAGACGTAACTACAACAACACAACCTCCAGTAGAAGACGTAACTACAACGACACAACCTCCAGTAGAAGACGTAACTACAACAACACAACCTCCAGTAGAAGACGTAACTACTACGACACAACCTCCAGTAGAAGACGTAACTACAACGACTCAACCTCCAGTAGAAGACGTAACTACGACACAATCTCCAGTAGAAGGCGTAACTACTACGACACAACCTCCAGTAGAAGACGTAACTACAACGACACAACCTCCAGTAGAAGACGTAACTACTACGACACAACCTCCAGTTGAAGACGTAACTACAACGACACAACCCCCAGTTGAAGACGTTACTACAACGACACAACCTCCAGTAGAAGACGTAACCACTACGACACAACCTCCAGTAGAAGACGTAACTACAACGACACAACCTCCAGTAGAAGACGTAACTACAGGGACACAACCTCCAGTAGAAGACGTAACTACAACGACACAACCCCCAGTTGAAGACGTTACTACAACGACGCAACCTCCAGTAGAAGACGTAACTACAACGACACAACCCCCAGTTGAAGACGTTACTACAACGACACAACCTCCAGTAGAAGACGTAACTACAACGACACAACCCCCAGTAGAAGACGTAACTACAACGACACAACCCCCAGTTGAAGACGTTACTACAACGACGCAACCTCCAGTAGAAGACGTAACTACAACGACACAACCTCCAGTAGAAGACGTAACTACAGGGACACAACCTCCAGTAGAAGACGTAACTACAACGACACAACCCCCAGTTGAAGACGTTACTACAACGACGCAACCTCCAGTAGAAGACGTAACTACAACGACACAACCCCCAGTTGAAGACGTTACTACAACGACACAACCTCCAGTAGAAGACGTAACTACTACGACGCAACCTCCAGTAGAAGACGTAACTACAACGACACAACCTCCAGTAGAAGACGTAACTACAACGACACAACCTCCAGTAGAAGACGTAACTACTACGACACAACCTCCAGTAGAAGACGTAACTACTACGACACAACCTCCAGTAGAAGACGTAACTACAACGACACAACCTCCAGTAGAAGACGTAACTACAACGACACAACCTCCAGTAGAAGACGTAACTACAACGACACAACCTCCAGTAGAAGACGTAACTACAACGACACAACCTCCAGTAGAAGACGTAACTACAACGACACACCCTCCAGTAGAAGACGTAACTACAACGACACAACCTCCAGTAGAAGACGTAACTACAATGACACAACCCCCCGTTGAAGACGTAACTACAACGACACAACCTCCAGTAGAAGACGTAACTACAACGACACAACCTCCAGTAGAAGACGTAACTACAACGACACAACCTCCAGTAGAAGACGTAACTACAACGACACAACCTCCAGTTGAAGACGTAACTATTACGACACTACCTCCAGTAGAAGACGTAACTACAACGACACAACCTCCAGTAGAAGACGTAACTACAATGACACAACCTCCAGTAGAAGACGTAACTACAACGACACAACCTCCAGTAGAAGACGTAACTACAACGACACAACCTCCAGTAGAAGACGTAACTACAACGACACAACCTCCAGTAGAAGACGTTACTACTACGACACAAGAACCTGAGGATGACGAATCTATCACTACTGAAGTTCCTCCCGGCGACCCTAATTCTGCATCTAATGCAGTCGCTAGCACTTGCTTGATAATCATTCTTTTTACGGTGCTCAATCGTTTCCAGTCATCACAAATAATGTTATGAGAAACTTAATTTAGGAGTTAAAAAAATATAACGTTTAAACATACACTAGTATTTAAAATGTTTTATACATTTTTAAAGATTATTTAATTTAATCTATTGTACAGAAATTTACTTCATGCGTGTATTAATTAAGTATTTATTTAATTTTAGCCTAATAATGTCAAAGTCAAAGTCAAAGTCAAAGTCAAAAGTCAAAGTCAAAAGTTTTTTATTTCACATAGGCCTACATGGGCACTTATAAAACGTCAGAAGCTAGTGCACGGTTCGAAATTGGTCGTTTCCTATGGAGAAGAACCGGCAAGAAACTCCATGGTTACTCTTTTAAAAAAGTGGTTGTAGTTACAATATTTCCATATTACAGTATTAATAGGTATTATTTAAGAACAGTGTAAACCGGTCTATAGTGTACTCAAAAGAACAATAAAATCATCAAAATAATCATTTAAAAAAAGTGAGTCAAAATATGAAGTAATCTAAGAATTCGTGGAGTCTACAGTGTTCTTCCATTTACATTGTAAAAAAAGGCTATATAAAAAAAAAGATGTCAATAAATGAGACGTTAACAACCAAAAAAGAAAAACTAACGAATTTAATGTGGTTGGAGTCAGATAATATAAAATTAAATAAAAATATTGCAAAAGCAATGTGTTAGGAGAAAAAAAAAAATGTTACAACAAAGATGGAGCAGTTAATAGATACATTCACACAATATTATGAGTTACCAGGGGGCCACAAGTGCAGAGGTAGTCATTGCCAAACAAGTGTGTCTTCGACATAGTCTCTAACCTTGTAATAAGCTTTTTTGGTTAAGACACGCTTAATATGGGTTTTGAACTTTCCTTCGCTAAGTTCAGTCACCGCTTTTGGTAGTAATAATTTTAAGACTGCTCGTGTGTTTGTAGCGTAGCATGAAAGACAAAATGCGACGTTTTGATAGTTGCAGTATTACATTTTAATTAACTAACATAGTACTTATACTAATGATTGAATAATAATTAAGTTTTTGTACTTGGTGCTCTATAAATAACATTGTCATGAAATGCTACAATTAAAATGCGTCTTTTATTCGACCTTACTTTCTTCAACACATTTCTTGGGAGCTTGATTTAGTAGGAGATGTAGAAGAAAAGCTTGGTAAAGAATCGAGGAGATGGAGAAGGAACGCTTGATAAAGAATCGGCCGTTTATTCTTGTTATGATTAGTTCTATTACTATCTGTTGTCTGGTTCTGTTCGGGACAAGGCTCATCATGATCATCATCAATTCGCCGAAAAACGTCCACTATTTGATAAAGGCGTCTCCTAAGTGCCGTAATAGTGACCGGTCATGTTCGTCTCATATCTATCGGATTCTCACAACCCTTACCAAGTCATCGCGATAAGATTATTATATTTATAGACTTGTTATATTGAGCTATAACAACAGTAAGCTAATATTTTTAATCATTGACACATAACAAAATATATACCCAGGAAACTTAAATATTATTTATGCTAAACCTAACTAAACACAATAAATACACTAAAAGTTACTCCTAACTAAAGCTAAATAAAAACTCAATATTTTGTACATTTATGACAAAAAATACGATGAAAATTAATAAGTTTCATATTTGAAGTAGAGTACTTTGGTAGTTTTTTTTTTTTTGTAACTTCGTAGCACTCCTTCAACACAACAATTCGTTGAGCTACCACTCACTTCTTCTAAGGAGAACACATATTCGTTCTGTCCACATCCGCCTTACTGCTTGGTTTAAAATAACGAATCAAAAAAAAGTTTTTGATGACAATGCCTTTTATATGAATTTAAAACTAGATTAAATAAAGGGTGTTTGTCACTTTAAATTAGGCATGCTATTCGTTCCTGCTAAAAATAATATACTTATCTATTAACTCTACTAATCCAATTAGAAAGGAGTCAAGAGTGAATAGGTCGCCGCCGGGATTCTGATCCCGATTTCCGGCCACCGTAGGCGCCGGCTTGCGGACAGTGAGCAATGGGTAGCTCGCTGTCCGGCCGTCCGGTAACTGTCCGGACCAAGCCCAAGTCGTCGACGGCGCGCACTGTTCCCGCGCGCCTCAAGGAGTTGTCAGCAGCAGCAGGGACCCAGCCGGGTCGAAGCCTACTGGGGCCAGGGTTATCCGAAAGGGCGCTCGAGCCCCGGTATGAAGGCTAGAAGGAACGGGGTGGGTCTTTTAGTCAGTAAGAGTCTGACACTATCTCCCGCTCCGCCCAAGGGCGGGGGATGTCAATGCATGATTTTTCCCACCAAAAAAAAAAAAGAGTGAATAGGTTACTTCTAGGCAAACGTGCTCCATCGTCGGCCACATCATCAATTACCATCAGGTGAGATTAAGTCAAACGCGAGCTTATCAATAATAAAAAAAAGAGAGAATTTTTACATATTTTTATCAGAAAATTATAAATCGTCCAAGATGATAGTTAAAGATATTACATATTAGTAAAATGACAGATAAAGATATTACATTGATATAATTGTCTAGCTTGCGAGTGAGAAAAAGGGATGGATGGAGCCATACGTCCTATTTTGCTCTAACGCTTTTATGCCTTGATTATACGTAACGAGTAAAAGGGCGAGACAGTAAAATGTTGCTCGGCCGAGACAGTGATGTCAGCGAGTTGTAGAGATAAATGGTAGGCAGAGCACTCGGCGCGGTGTTTACACGTACCGAGTACTCGGCTGAGAGTCCTGTCTCGTCCGTTTACTCGGTACGTGTGATCAAGTCATTACGGTTCAGTTTACAACTGCTGTGACATTTAAGAGTATGTAAGAATCGCAGGAGAACTAAGGTTGCCGACATAGCACGAAGAATTGCCAAACTACATACTTAAGTGGCAATGGGCAGGGCACATTGCTCGCAGAACAGATACCTTACCTACCTAACCCTACATAAGAATGTGTAGTTGTTGTTGTGTAGTAGTAAAGAGACAAAGTCGAAGGCTGGAACACAGAAACAAAGAAACTATTTAAATCAATTTTACTGTAGTTAGGTAAAGAAAACAGTTTTGCTAACGTTTTCAATAATCCTCTTAAAACACGTGTGGCAGATAACTTTAATTAGCCACGGGAATTTTTAAAGGAGTTAACGTTGTCCACAAATAGCAAAGGACAACTGATAGACACAGGATAGTTTTAATTAGTAAAAGCTTGATTCACCCTCTCAATCAGCTCCAGAATGAAAGAAGTGTTGATTTCCAATCTCAAAAAAAGGTAACACTAATTACTTCTACACAGGAATCACTATTGTTGTTAAAATCACAAAAAAAAAAATACATTTTGATTTAAGTGGAGAAAGTTTGCCAAAGCGGCCAAGATGGAATTCGCCCAAACCGCAGGCGAGGCTTTTATGGAGCCGAGAACCACTATAGCATATTTCCACGTGTATTAAATCTAAAGAATGAGATTTAACAAAATTTCAAAGAGAACTTTTCTGCACTAGTGCGAAAAACAAAAAATTGCGTGCCTAAAAGCGGTAAGGTTATGAGCGGGTTTTCGAGTAAGTGTGTTAAAACATATTTTAATATTATTTGTCATCTCAGAGGCATTGTTTTCATTTTCTCTATCGTTTTATCTTCATACCTATTGACTCTTATTATCGTCGTATCGATGACATTATCTGACAACATGACATTATGAAAAAAAGAACTCAAAAATTATCAAACCAAAACGATAACATTTTTGGGCAGATCTCTATGTCCAGTTATAATTCCGCAGTTGGAAAGAAATGATGATATTCTTATTGTCCGTTTGTTCTGTGTTCGTAGCATTTGCTACTGGACAGCAGACACCGTCTGTTAATATTCAACAAGGTACTGTGATAGGCAGTGTGGCAAATAACGGGAGTTACTTCGAGTTCCATGGAATACCGTATGCAGATTCTACCTCAGGCATCAACAGGTTCAAGGTAAATAAAAATTAAACAAAATGTTACTTAGCGTCAGCTATATTATAATTATAGTAACCAAACCAGTCAAACACTCACAAAAATGATGTTCCGTATATTGCTGTTAAAAATATTATAATCAACAACTGCAACTTATTATCTTTCTTTTTTTTCAAAAGACTGTTATTACCGAAACTCAATTTGCCATAACAATAAGTATGCTAGAATTCGCTGATAATAAATGTATACGATTTTTCGAAACAAATGAGTTTTGACAAAAAGATTTACAAGGACGTTACTCTAAAATCGTGTAATACAAGTACGAGTAGTTTCTATATCTGACTACACACATTACATATTTATACTGTTATATGAAAATACCTTATCTAAAATCAAAGAAAAACATTCAAGGTTTATTCTTTAAATCAATAGTAAAATAAAATGTTTCTTGCTAAAAAAAACCCCATTTAATTCTGGGCGCCTGTCATTATCCCTTGGACAGCGCTGAACACGGCTCTACCAATAACACGAAACGTGTTAGAATTCAAATAAAGCAAAATGAAATATATTTCTCTGAAACTGATCACTGGAAGCTAGAGACAATGAATGAGTAAAATTTCAACACGCTTTAATTTTCAGGCACCCTTACCACCCCCATCTTTCGAAGTTCCCTTCGTGGCGAATCGAAGAGACATAAGATGCGTAAGAGCTTTGAACCCTGGATTCGAAGGCACGGAAGATTGCTTGGTAGCTAACATCTTTACGCCAAGTTTGAACTCTACTAAAATGATGCCCGTTATGGTTTGGATTAGAGGGAAGGAGTTCGATAGAGTAAATGAACAAGAACTGTCTTTTCGAAATTTTATGCAAAAAGAAGTGATAGTCGTTTCTCTGAATTACCGGGAATCTATCCTAGGATTCTTGTGTCTTGGGACTGAAACTGCCCCAGGCAATGCTGGATTAAAAGATATTATTGCAGGATTAAAATGGGTGAAGGCAAATATTGCACAGTTTGGAGGAAACCCAGATGAAATTACTCTCTTTGGTCATGGAAGTGGCGCAGCTGCCGTTGACTTAATTACGATGTCCCCTATGGGTACAGGCTTAGTCCAAAAAGCAATCGCTCAAAGTGGAAACGCGTTAGCACCATGGGCAGTATCTAGAGATAACTTGGAATATGCAGTTCAAGTAGCTGAAGCTCTTGGTCATGAAATTGAGAACATTGAACAGTTGTCAGAAGTTTTTACTAGAACTAGTGTATCAGCATTGATGGGTGTTATAAATGAACTTGATTTAACTGATAATTCGTTAGCGTTCGCCCCTTGTGTGGAAAAGAAGGAATTGGAGGGTGTGGAACCTTTCCTAATTAAAACTCCTGCACAAATCATCCGTGATGCTGAATTTTTACCAATTCCAATGATTTTTGGTTTTGTTGATGTAGAAGGTACCATCAGAGCTGAAGAGGCGGTGGATGATGATTGGTTAGACCGAATGAATAAAACATTCATCGATTTTATTCAACCAGATTTAAAATTTGAAACCGATGCTGAACAGACGGCAGTAGCTCAGCGAATACGAGAATTCTACTTTCAAGAAAATGCTATTGATAAAGAACATGTTGATAAATATTTAAAATATCACGGTGATACAATGATGCTGGTATCATCTGTGAGGGAAGTCAGAGGTCGAGCGAGTGCTAGGCCAAGATCTCCAGTCTATTTATATCAATTTTCATATTCAGGAACGCTTGGAAAACCTTTCGTTGGTCCCATAGATGTTGAATTTGCAGCCCATAGTGAAGAATTGGCTTATATGTTCCACAACTCTACACCCACGGAAACGTTAAATCGAGACCTTACAGTTGCAAATATTCTTGTAGAAAGATGGACCAACTTTGCAAAAACTGGGTGAGTACATGCAACCTAATATTTTAAAACATAGATTGTTATTTAAAAAAAAATATGTAATTTTGGACTTTCTTTTACAGAAACCCAGAAAGTACAACCTCACCAGTAACTTGGCTGCCGTATACAGGAATTTGGTTCAACTACATTCGCATGCTTGACGATTCGGAACATAATGGAAGCGAAAACTTTGAAGTTCCATTACAATTCCCTCATACTGACACTATAAACTTTTGGGATGTCATTTACTCTACTAATTTTCTAGATGCCCAAAGTAATTGGTCGATAAAGGACAGAAATGAAGAGGATACTACCGAAGCGGTTACGACGGAAGTTCCTACTACGGCAGTTCCTACCACGGTAGATCCTAACACGGATGTACCTACCACTGAAGCTGCTACGACGGCAAGTCCTGCACCAGACGAAGGCACTACACAAGCTCCCGACGATGATGGTAATTCTGCATCTACCGCAGTCGGTTACACTTTCTTAATAGTCAGTCTATTTTCATTGCTGAGCCATCTCCATTCCTCGCAAATATTGTCATAAAGAACTGATCAGTAGACTAACGTGCTACTGTTACTGTTCTTATAAGAGTCAACAAAACCTTCTTTGAATTTTGTATAGAAATCCAATTGAAGGTATTTTTTGGATTTAATTTTTAACGTATAATCATTTTTCTTAAACAATTTCTAGTGTTATGTAGGGACCTAAGTATCTACACCCATAATTCATCAAAGTTACTGTCTCTAGTCTTGATTGCACATGACAAAGCCAAGCGCTTACCTGTCTGGCACAAATCTAGACTTTAGGCTGCTACTGAGAAATGCCACAGCTAAAAACATTATCAGTTTTACACAATGGCTTAGCAGTTTTAAAAGTTTATGTGTATTTAAGACATTGTAATCACCCATCACCATTTACTAATGTTTAGCTGGGAAAAAGTAGCGAAACAAACTCCTTAGCATACGTATCAAAAATTCATTAATTTAATAATATAGTTTTAGATATAAGTGTATGTCATCTATATATACCTACATACTCGTACATTAACACAGTAGAAATGTGGAGCGATGTTTTCAGTTGGCGTAAAAACAACCAAACCAATTCGATTAAAATTTAGTATAAATAATCCTTTTAATTCTGGCAAATATAATTATTGTATTTAATTTTAAATAAATATACTATTACGATGATTTTTGACAAATAATAATGTTGCAGTGATCATAAGCAAAATAATGAATAGTTATCAGAATCAGAATTATTTATTTGCAAGCTATATAATTATAATTATTATATAATATAATTAATAAAATATTATAATTATATATATATAATTAGTTATCTGCGTAAGAAGGTGTTGGAAGGCCTTCACAAGGTGGACGGATAACTTGGTGAGGGTCACTGGAATCTAATGCATGCGAGACGTACCTACAGCAAGGCCTATGATCATAAGAAGCAATCATAAGTAAAGTTTTCAAAACATTTCAATTTTAGAACTTATTGTATTTATTATTAAATCGACGCAAACGATGGTGAACAATTATATTTTTTGTGCAGTTTTACAAATTTGATACGGATTAACTAGCTAACTAGTCACCATGATGACCATCTTTATTTAAGCTGTAAGACATCCGTTTTAATTTGGACAAAGGCTTCCCCCAGATATCGCCACAACGACCGCTCAGACACCCGCGACTCTCACCAGCCTCCCTAGCCAAGTTACAACCGTTTCGCTTGCGTCGAACGCTTCGGGTTGTCCTTGCCGCCAATTCTTTTGTTCTGACTTCGTGACTGAGCGTTAAGACGACGTCATTGCCTTACATTTGAAGCTTTCTACAAGCGTTAACTATTGTAGATTGGTAACTTGGCTAGGGGTACAGGTCATTGGTCCACTTTGTGGGAGGCCTTCCAACGCTGCGTCTTGCATGTATCATTTTATCAACGAATACTGTGTTCCTTAACAAAATACTTGTTGTGAATTGTGAATACAATAAAACCAATATTAACAAAAAAATCATGCCTTTTAATTTTTTTTTTATTACTATTTTCCATACTAAGGGCGCTTTCAATTTATGAGAGTTTAGACGTCCTGGTAGAGACGACTGCAGATGCGGTATGAACGGTCGACAAGGCGGTAACGTCACCAGCAACACGTGTTCAATTAGGCTAGTTCTAGTAGTTGCTTGTCGTCGGCCTGCTAACGTACTGCAACCGGCCGGCTGCGGTACGGTAAATGTGTGGCAGTTGGCCGGCTGCAGTACGCATTAATTCAAAGCACCCTAAGGATTACTCCTATTTTATGAGTACGGGAATCAAACCCTAAACTCGTTGCGCAGCAGTCAATCACTCAACTACTGAGCCATCTCATCATTACGAATGTCCTTTTAGATCAAAGTCTTCAAGAGATGATAATAATATCACGTTTAAGATTATTGTAGTTGATTAAGCCAGATATGATGATCTACAAACCTTATCAAATTCAATACTTATTTTTCAAACCTTGTATCCAAACTGTTGAGATACCAAATAAACCAATGTATTGATCTAAACAATAAAAACTATAATAAAAAGAGCTGAGAGCTTATATATATATTTGATTAAAAAATACATAACTCAGTCCAACTAGTAACGGCAAAGTTACTATTAAAAATAACTACAAGTTATATAATTACAAGTTACATAATAGTTAAAACTGAACACGTCAGGTCAGAAAAAGAATAAAGAAGACATATCAGGTTTGCAATTAATACAGTAAAAATAAATAATAACACGTTATTTACGTGTTATTATTTATTTTTATAACTTACAACGCTAAACTAAAGACTGAAGAGCTTATGAATCAAATCTAATGGTAAAAGTAAAGAACAATAGCAAGGCTATGAAAAACAAATTGATTTGAGAATCTTTAATAAAATGTCATAAATTCTAAAAGTGAATAAAAAGCAAAAATTTTCCAAACTTCTAAAACTAAAATTGAGTGAAGATTTCATGACTTAATCATGACATTATCAAACTTTAAACATATTTATCTCTTCAAGATGATTTTCAAACTCTCAATATCATATCTCGAATTCAGTTTTGATTCCGTAGTTGTAAAGAAATGATGATATTGTTATTTTCCGTTTGTTCTATGCTCGCAGCATCTGCTGCAGGTCAACAGTCGCCGACTGTTAAAATCGGACAAGGTACCGTGATAGGTAGTGCAGCAACTGACGGGAATTACTTCGAGTTCCATGGAATACCGTATGCAGATTCTACCTCAGGTATCAACAGGTTCAAGGTAACTCATTCTATTAACATACTTTCAACTCATGACAAATATTTATAGAAACGTTCTTATTTTGAAATTAAAAATGATATTAATATTTGTAATTACAAATAATGTTTTAAAATGCACATCGCTTAAGAAAATAAATGGTGTAAGGGGCTGCCCCTCCACAAACTTTAAGGGCTTGCTCAGTAGACAAAACTGCAAAGGAGGAGGCCGACCGCATCAGGCAACGGCGCTCTCGCCGCCGCCGCCGGGATTCCGATCCCGATTTCCAGCCAACGTAGGCGCGGGCTTGCGGACAGCGAGCAATGGGTAGCTCGCTGTCCGGCCGTCCGGTAACCGTCCGGACCAAGTCCAAGTCGTCGACGGCGCGTGCTGTTCCCGCGCGATTCAAGGAGTTGTCAGCAACAGCAGGGGCCCAGCCGGGTCAAAGCCTACTGGGGCCAGGGTTATCCGAAAGGGCGCTCGAGCTCCGGTATGAAGGCTTAAAGGAACGCGATGGGTTTTTTAGTCAGTAAGAGTCTGACACTATCTCCCGCTCCGCCCAAGAGCGGGGGTTGTCATAAGATGATTTTTCCCATAGAAAAAAAAAAAGCCCTTAAGGTTTGTGGAGGGCTGTCCCTTACAGGTAGGTCTTAAAAACGCCTCTTTTATCATAAAATATATAGAAGTATATACGCGGATTTATTAGTTAAAATAATTATTTTCATTTATTCAGCCTATGAAGTCTAAATGAATGAATATAATTTTAACTATTACAAATCAGTATGACCACACAAGAGTTAATGAAAATTTAAAACTAACGTTCGTTTTCAGGCACCTTTACCACCTCCATCCTTCGAAGATCCTTTTGTGGCAAACCGGAGTGACATAAAATGTGTGAGAGCTTTAGGCCCCGGTTATGAGGGTACCGAAGACTGTTTAGTAGCGAACATCTTCACACCAACCTTAGACAACAATGCTGGACTACCAGTCATGGTTTGGATAAAAGGAAAAGAGTTTGATAGGGTAAATGGACGGGAGCTGTCATTCCGGAACTTTGTTCTAAAGGACGTGATTGTTGTTTCTCTAAATTACAGGGAATCTATCCTAGGTTTCTTGTGCCTTGGGACTGAAACTGCACCAGGTAACGCTGGATTAAAAGATATTATTGCAGGATTAAAGTGGGTGAAGGCGAACATTGCAGAATTTGGAGGAAACCCCGAGGATATTACTCTCTTTGGTCACGGAAGTGGCGCAGCTGCCGTTGATTTAGTCACTCTGTCCCCTATGGGTAAAGGTTTGGTTCAAAAAGCAATTGCACAAAGTGGAAATGCGTTAGCACCATGGGCTGTATCTCGAGATAATTTGGAATATGCTCTACAAGTGGCTGAAGCTCTTGGTCATGAAATTGAGAATATTGAACAGTTGTCAGAAGTTTTTACTAGAGCTAGTGTGTCAGCATTGATGGGCGTTATAAATGATCTTGATTTAACTGATAATTCATTAGCTTTCGCACCTTGTATGGAAAGACAGGAATTGGAAGGTGTGGAACCTTTCCTTACAAAAACTCCCTATCAAATTATTCGTGATGCTGAATTTTTGCAAATTCCTATAATTATTGGCTTTGTAGAAAACGAAGGTACCATCAGATCTAAAGAAGCAGTTAATCATGACTGGCTGGAGCGAATGGATGAAACGTTTACTGAATTTATTCAACCAGACTTAAAATTTGAAACCGATGCCGATCGGACAGCAGTCGCTCAGCGAATACGAGAATTTTATTTCCAGAAAAATGCAATTAATATGAACCACGTTGCTGAATATTTAAGGTATCATGGCGATACAATGATGCTTGTATCATCTGTGAGGGAAGTCAGAAACCGAATGCTCGTTTCGAGATCACCGGTCTATTTATACCAATTCTCATACTCGGGAACTCTTGGAGACCCATTTGTAGGTCCTATATCAAATCTCGAGTCCGCAGCTCACAGTGAAGAATTGGCCTATATGTTCCACAATTCTCTTGCTACGGGAGCGTCTGATAGAGATCTTACTATTGGAGATATTCTTGTAGAAAGATGGACAAACTTTGCTAAAACTGGGTGAGTGAAAAATGTCTAGTTATATAATTTTTTAAAACACTATCAAATTATTATTATTTTTCCAAACAATCTTGTTATTTTTTACAGAAATCCACAAAGCACAACTTCACTAATACCTTGGTTGGCATATTCAAGCATCAGTTTTAATTTCCTCCGCATCCGTTCCAATGAATTAATCGCTCCAAACGGAAACTTCGAAGATGCAGCACTAAACCCTTATCCTGATACAATTAAGTTCTGGGAGAATATTTATTCTTCTTATTTCTTAGATGCTCAAAGTACTTGGTCGATAAAGGACAGGAACGACGAAGATACTGATGGTGGTACGACTACGGAAAGTGCTACCGACGAAGGTAATACAACGGAGACTCCCGGTGACGATGGTAATTCTGCATCTACCGCAGTCGGATATACTTTCTTAATAGTCAGTGTATTTTCATTGTTAAGCCATCTACATTCCTCGCAGATATTGTCATAACAAACTGTTCAGTAGACTAACGTGCTACTGTTGCTGTTTTTTACAAGTTATCAAAACCTTCTTTGAATTTTGCACAGAAATCCATTTGAAGGAATATTAAGTTTTTTTCTTTCATTGTTATGATTACATTCATTGTAATCATTATGTTTATAAGAGTATGTTTTAACGTAATCAAATTAGATGATAATTTTGATGTAGTGATTCATGGGAAGATATAATTTTATTAACAATACATTAGTTATATGATGATAACAACATACGAATCTTTGATAATTATTTAATTAATTAAAACCTAGAAAACAACTAAACTGTGCTATTATTGAAATACCTTTTAAGATAAAACTTTTCAAGATCGAGATTTCGATATGGTTGTTGATTGAGTCAGACACATTATCTATACATTTTATCAAAAATGCTTCTTTTTCAAGCCATTTCGTCTTTGATCTTACAACAGATAGAATATTCAAGAAATGATAATAAAATTATTTATTTTTTACAAGAAAATATACACTACTACACTTTTGACTCTCAAATTATTCCACTATTCTGGTCATCTATCTACTATCTATATAAATATACAAAAAAAGAAAAATTAACTGAGTGACATATCAACGCTCAGCTTAAACTACTGTGACTAAAAATGGGAAATTTTGGACGAAGCTTCCATTTATGATGTAGGCGAGCACTAAAAAGGGCGTTCTGAAAAGGAAGAAATTCGTTTGTATGATAAATAACTTCTTGGGCCTATATAATTGAAAATTTGCATATATCAACTCATGCAAATAAAAAAGATATTTTTTTCTTAAAACAACCCCTATAAAACGATTTAGAGATATAAAAGGATGTTTGGGTTATTCCTTGGGTTCATAAACTCTAATAAAAAAAAAAAATGAATAATAAATATTAAATTTCATCATTAGTTTTTCAAATCTACCCATAAAATACGGTTTAAGGGGTGTCAGAGTTTATTAAAACATTCTTACAAACAAAGTCACTGGCAAAGTACTAGTTTACCTTGACCTAGTGGTAAATTTTTTTGAGTGAATCTATCACTTAGCCTTTTGCTTATGTCAAATCATAAATAAAAAAAGTTTTCGGTAATCGTCACCAGCCAGTACATTGTATTGTTTAGTCTGTCTAAACAACGTCAATGTCTAAACAATGTCTAAAGCCAGCCGACTTGGGAATTTTGTATAATATTTAATAATTTAAAAAATACTTATATTCAATCAATTTTATAATGTTCTTCTAGTAAATAATTATCTGGACCTCTTAATCAACCTTGATTATTGAACCAGTGTTGATTAGATCAGATTTCATTTTATCCTATTTAATAATTACCCTAGGCGTTTCACTTTTTAGACAGAGAGTAATCCAGAGCGTTAAGAACTCTTCTTGCACAAGAGTGCTGAGCCATAATCTCCTGTCATTGGAATTGGAGAAAAAAAATACCTCTTCTTTAGTCTTGGCAAGTGCACTTATTTATTATTTTTATAAACAGGGTGTAAGAGACGGACCGCAAACTTGATTAATTTAACTTATTTTTGTATGGACAAGCAGATTTTTTTTTGTTTTGAAATATTTTTTTATTGAAGGTTGTACAGTTTTGTCTACTGACCAAGCCGTTGAAGTTTGCGGACACCTGTCCATTACATACTATATATCTTCTGTACGTGTGTTTTTCGCTAAGCGGCTTAACAATTTTAAGTTGACTTGGAAATTTTGAGTGTATATTTTAGTGGGTCTTTTGAAGGTTTGAAAGTACGATTGGACCCGGTAGGTGGCGCTGCAATCGGGACAACGCGGCAACGTCTGCCGGGACTGCTACCTAGTTATTATAAAATATTATATTATGAAAATCTACTCTCCTATATCTCTTTATTTTTTGTACCACTTAACATAGGGTCATATACAAAAAAATACGTGAAGAATTATTTTATTACAACAAGATAAGTCATCGTAGATTTCTGATATTTCAATTTCAGTAACAGGATATCTTCAATGTACATGTTTTTTGTTATCGTCTGCTTATCGTATATACCTTATTAAAACTAGCTTCAGCCAGCGGTTTTGTATGCGTGAAAATATAAAATCTGATCAGCTGGCTTTTTATTTTTAAGCTATTGCATAGCTTCTATCGCGGGCCTTGAGCGTAGAGACAGAATCCAGAAATTCCATAACGAAAATAACCTAACACCCCCCACTCATTTGTTTTTTAAGCGTGGTGACCGATAAGAAAACAAATGAGTGAACAATCAATTAAAATTCAATTCAATGTGTGAAAGTATAACTTCAATTAATATCAAAGAAAAAAAAAACAAAGGAAAAAAAATACTGCATAAATAAAATAAATTAATAATTATAATTGCATAAGTTGATAAAAATGGTATGCAATAGCTTTACCGCGGTAGTCCCCGAGTGCCACACGTCTTTTTTTTTATCTGGTATAAACTAGTGCTTGACTGCGATTCCACCTGATGGTAAGCAGTGATGCAATCTTCTTTCGTGTTGATCTAACTTAAATCTGGTTCAAACGGTCGTTGTAGCGACACTTGGAGGAGGCCTGTGTCCAACAGTGGAAGTATTTTGGCACAAATGATGATGATTATGATAAATATTTCAACATAAAATTGTTATAATATTTTCAATGTTCAGATATTTTTTTATCTAAAGATATATGTCAAAAGTTGTCAAATCACAAATTGTTTTTGAGGTAAATTTTACTGAGTATTTATAAGAGAATCTGGAGTTGCGACTACATACCGGAAGACACAGTTCCTTCGGCACATATGATGATGACTAACACTTAACTACTTATTAGAAGTTATAACAATCATAAAATTATTAATAACATAACGAGACACTTGAAGTCATGATTGTTTAAAAATATGACTTAAGTTTGTTTATCAGGCACGGTGGAAGCTATAAAACGCAGATTTGCAGCCTCCTGGGTTCACATCTGGGCATGCATTGTGTACTATAAACAACATTTGGCAGGAAGAGAGTAAATTATTGTTTCACTCCATTAAATTTAAGCTTCGTACTTTCCGGCCACCGTAGGCACGGGTTTGCAGACGGCGAACAATAGGTAGCTTGCTGTCCGACCCTTCGGCAACTGTACGGACCCAGCCTAAGTCGTCGACGGCGCACACTGTGCCCGCGCGCCTCAAGGAGTTGTCAGCAACAGCCCAGCTGGGTTAAAGCCTACTTAGGCTTAGGCTTAGGTTAAGCCAGGGTTAGCTCCAAAAGGTAGGTCAAAGCTCGGCCTCGGTACGAAAGGCAAGAAGGAAGGGGTGGGTTTTTAAGTCAATAAGAGTCTGACACCATCTCCCGCTTCACCCAAGGGTGGGGGATGTCATTTGGATGATTTTTACTCACCAAAAAAAAGCTTCATACTGTAATTTTTATAGTGCGAAGCCAACGGTCGCGCTAGGGTCAGCGCCGCTCCGTCCAAGCACGCTCGGGAGCGGCGCTTTAATAAATACCTATTATATATTATTGTAAAAATATTACATAGTCACAAAGTCATGTGCGCTCCTTCTCGGCGCATGGCTGGTGGCCACTGAGGTATTTATTGACCTACCGTTACGTTAAAACAAATCATCAAAATACTGACGACTGAACAACTTCTTTTTCTGTTACTTCATTATTGCGCAAAAAAGTTCACTGATGCGTATCTCAATCAGATGGCACTCGCGCTCACACTGGTTCCAACTGGACTGAGATATTGTGTCCGTGAGCGGTGTCTGTTTGTGCGTTGCTCGAGCGTGCTTTGTATCTATGTATGTAGATTGACTTCTGTATCTATTTATTTTGTGGTTACACGTTGGAAAGGGCATTTTGGTAGCCTGAGTAGGTATTTGCAGGATAGTACCAGAAAAAACAAACCAAACATGCTAAAAATTCGAAGACATGTAACATTCACCAACCCGCACTGGGCCCACTTGGTGAATTACGACCCATTCCCTCTCCTAGAGAGAAGGCCTGAGAGCCAGCAGTGGAAACATAGAAAGGCTGACGATGATGACGATGATGATAGTACTAGGTCAGCCATTTTATTTGCGAATGCTTTGTACTATAAACAAAAAAGATACGCTCAAAAACTGAACATAGATAAAATAGATTATAAACCTGCATTACTTATCGAATACTGCAATGACTAATATAGCCAATGAGCATGATATAGAGGAGGTGATCAGTATTAAGATCCATGCAAATGATTGAATTTGAATGATTGTTGATATAATCGTCTTACATGACGAAAACCTTATAAAATCCGAAAAAGATAAGCAAAATTGAGTGTCTTGAGTTGACTTGCGAGGTTGTCGACATGTGGGATGTGGATTTCGCAATCATTGTACCGATAGCCGTATCGCCCAATAGCTTAATAGCGACAAGTATCGATTAACATCTTAGAAGGGTTTCGTTAGACAGCTGGATCGCAGGCTTGATTCAGCAAGCGGTATTTTTCTTCTAGCTCCAGAGAAAGGAACTTCCTAACTATGCGAGCCGTTCACATAGTAAGGAAGTTCCTTTCTGTGGAGCCCTGCCCGCTAATAGACCTTAGACCCTGTTCCATTGCGTGGTACCATTTTTTTTTTTATGTTAACTGTTTTTTTTTTTTGAAACATTTAAAAATGTATGCGTGAATGGAGATATAATTATTTTAAACTTTAAGCAATTTTTCGTATTATATGGTCATTATTTTAGTCATGACATAGTCCTCAGTAGCATTTTTGTGAAACCATATAACCCAATTTATTCATTGATCAATGTATTTATTGTGCCTTAAAAAATCAAATTCTTGTCGTATCAAATTGAAATCTTGTTCAAAATTTTCACAACCTTTCAAAAGTACCCAAACAGTCTGTATGTTCGTAACAACTAGCTGTTTCTCATATGATATCACAATACCTAATCTACAGTACTTAATCACATTATATAGAACATTATACCTGTCTAAACAATATAATCAAATTACCTATGTTATAAACCAATTTACCTTCGAGGGATGACTAGCTTCTGATTACTCTATAATTCTATAATTTAGTAAGTACTGTAGAGTCTGTACCTAAGTATGTTGAATTAACAAAGAATGTTACGTTTCTACCCATACTCTTGAATAGATTGGGTATACTCAATCTTGGTACATAAAGGTAAGAAGTTACATTCTCAACCAGAGTGAGTGTGACTTCTATATTCAAAGTAATTTCTTGAAATCGACTCAACCAAATTTATTTTCATTTTTTATTTAACTTCTTTTAATCATTACAATAGTAGCTTATTCTATCTTCTCCTTCTTCCTGCCTTTATCCCATTTCATTTGGGGTCGGCGCAACACGTTTTTTTCTTCCATTCTGTCCTGTCACTCGTCACGCTATCACTAACTCCCTTTTCTTTCATATCACTTCTCACACAATCCATCTATCTTTTCTTTGGCCTCCCTCTCCCTCTCCATCCATCCACATGTAAATTCATAACTCTTTTAGCAACATGCTTTTCATCTCTCCTCTTTACATGACCATACCAAGAAAAACGATTTACTTTCAACCTTTCAGTCACTGGCGCCACTTTCAAACTTCCCCTAATATACTCATTTCTCACTTTATCCATTCTCGTCACACCATACATACATCTTAAAACATTCTCATCTACGCTACATGCAATCTTTTTTCATCCGTCTTTTTCACAGCCCAACATTCTGATCCATAAAGTATGACAGGCCTTAGGGACTTGTAGATTTTACCCTTTAGTACAGTAGCTTATTCTATATAAATTCAAATTCAGCATTCATACTGCATGGCAATGCCGTCAGTCTTTTGGGCACATTACCAGTCGACAGCGATGTGGAAGAGTTTTTTGAATATTTTAGTTTGATTTTAGTTAGTTGTAACTAGCATTAGGATTTTTATTATTATTTGTTTTATTTTATGGTTAGTTAAGTATTTTTTTATTGTAAATTATTCGTGTTCTATTTTATAAATAAATTCAAATAGCATACAATTTCTAACTTGAGATTCTTTCACTTCCTCCTAGAAAATTCCTTCTCCCAGAAAATACTAAAGTAATAATAGTGTACAATGATGTGCGGATCTGAATCATTGGAGCAACAGTGCGGTAGTCGTCACTCTGTAACCTGAACAAGGTGCGTCGGATGTGGGGCCACATGGCCCACAGGAGACGGCTGCGGCACGCCTCGCGCCCGCACTAAAGAAACGTGTGGATATGACCTTAGCCGTTGGGTGACTAAAGATTTTATACCAATTTTGGAGGAGACTATCCATTTATACACCTCTCGTTCAAGTAAAGACAATACTTCTTGCGCGAGGGAGGGGGTATTATTATGACGTAAGTGCGCATTTTGTAGTAAAATCACAAAAATAAAACGAAAAAAACTTTTCTGTTTTTTTCTAGAAAAAATGAAGATATACAGACAAAAATTTTCGGCCAAATAAAATTTGTACACCCGCGTGTACAGTACCTGTAAAAATAAAGCGCTTTTAAAGGTCATTCAAATTATACAAACGTATGTACAATCGGCTCTACAAAGTTAAAACTGAGGAATTGACTTCTCGAAAAGGTTTCTTAAAATAAAGCAAATCTAAAAAACGTTTTATAATAAAAAAGTGCGTCGTTTTTAATTTTAGAGCAAGCCCTTTACTTGACCTATCTATCAGTGTTCGCATTATTTGGGCAGAGTAGAATTAACTTTTTTTTTTATCTGTGTGTATTACCTTGGTCGTGGTTAACATAATTAGGTAAACACATTAGATTGTAAACATTTTAGATATGCGTTCGTTACATAAACTCGATTTAATAATGCTTACAGTAAAGTTAAAAAAAAAAATCTATATTTCAAGTCATATCCACACTAATCGACACATGAAACAGTGAGTAACATTAAAAATCGTTGGAGGCACGTGTGCAGCGATTTCAGATGAATGTAAGAGTGGCCGCCTAATGCTCTGGTGTAAGCAGACATAAATATTGTTTCTTATTACATTGCTTAACACCACTGTAAAGGACCAAGGGTACCTTTTATTCAGAAGAACAGTACTGTTCCCGTGTAATCTACACGGTAACCTTACATTTTATAAAACAAAATCGTCCATCTCGTCTCTCTGTCTGTATTAACGCAATACATTCAGAAACTACTGAATGAATTTGATGCAGTGTTCACCAATAGACAGAGTGATTTATGAAAACAAAAAAAGATTTCTAACATATGTGCGAAGCTGGAACAGGTCGCTAGTATCATAATGAATGCGAAACTCTGTCTATCTGTTACCTATTCTCGTCCTAACGACTGAACGAATTTGAATGAAATTGGCACACTGATAAATCATATATATCTGCCAAAGGACTTAGTAGAAGTACTTGTTTATCAGGATAATTCCCGACTATATTCTTCTTCTTCTTCATATAACATGAAGAAGAAGAAGAACTACATGGCTGAGTTTTGAATAATAGGTAAATCTAAGCAAAAAATGATCAAGATCATTAAGCCTGTTGCTTCAATTAAATTTTGTATTTAACTGGATTTGATTGGGCTGGAAGCCGAACTTAACACAAATTGATCGAAGCTAGACAGGTGATGATGGCAATTAGTTAGCAGATGAATACAAAGTAAATACTTATACAAATATATCTTGAGAGAATACAAAGTATATCATGAGCTACCAAACTAGACATCATACAGACACCAGAGTCGCCACACGTCCGAGCTGGTCGTGCCACCAAATTGGTTGCGCAACCAAACGGACACCAGGTGAGTAACTCTCTATAGAGCTGTATACATTTTGTTGGTAGCGGCGACTGATTGCGCCACCATGGTATCTTGATGAAATATGTATAGCCAGTAAGCTTATTGTCTACTACATCAGAATCGGAGCTTACCTACGCAGTGACGGTATTTACAAAATACAGATAGGTTGCATCTACTGTATTGGGATTTTGCATAGGCAGTTTCCGATCCATTATACACTATACCATATAAATAAATACAAAGCAACGAATCCGTCCGCACCGTACGCTTCAATATCCGACGCAGTGGATGCTTAGCTTTACAATTTTGTCGTCTTTAGATTTGTACAGAATGCTGTCTATGTAACATAGTGGTGCAAACCAATTTCGGTGTACCTTTGATCGTAGTACTGAATCGTAGTATGCCTGCACTGTGGGGTATGGCTTCATTCATACATTACTTACATATTATTTAACAAATTCCGCTGTCAATTCACGATAAACTCAAAAACTACAGGACGAACTATCATGCAGTTTTTACTGGAAATGGCCGAAACTTTGAACTGGAATGGGCCGTAATACACCACGCGGGTCCAGTGCGGGATGGTGGATGTCACATGTCTTTGAGTTTTTGGTTCTAGGACATGCTGGATTCCTCACGATGTTTTCCTTCACCCTTTTTGAGAGCAGTGGTAATGAAATAAATTACACAAATTAATGCACTTGGCAGGGTTTGAACCTGCGACCTACAATTCGTAAGTTGGAGCCATTACCACTCCGCTACCACTACTTTCTATATTATAGTAGATAAAAACCCAGAATTTCAAAGATAACGCCTGTGCAAAACTTAGGCAGGTCATCAGTTAGATATACAATCTCTATGTGAAAACAAAAATGGTGCCCAGCCTCGCCAAAAACAGTAAGTACTCTTACGATAAGACAAGGAAAATACGACAGAAAACTCTTGTTTGTCGTTTACGACAGACAAAGAATGCGAGTAAAATAATTTAGTTTATCAGGTAACGATTGTATTTTATACCGGATTATATTGGTCAAAACTAAATCTCTGTCGTCATTGTCGACAACTTCGCGTAATCTCTAGCACGCACCTTTTAGTTTAACTTTTTTCATATGAGATATCTGATGAGGCTGTGGTGATGACCAGGTATGACCAGGTAGGCATACTGGTGGTCAGGATATCCTTTATAGCCGTGGGTGCTGACTGTATGGCTCGCTGCTCGAACGCTTGAGGGAGTGATGTTGACGTCACGAAGTAGTAGCAGCACGAAGGCTGCGCTGATGTTGGTTGTCGAGGGTCACCAGTTTGGAGGTATGCAGAACAGAGATTCCTCCTCCTCGAGTCGTATTTCTCATTACTGAGAGTCGTGAAGTTCTCGAGAAGCTTCTTATTGATGGTATCTCGTTGGCCACGCCTTCGATACCTTTGATCTGACGTCATCTCAACGCTCAGTCACCTGGTCCATGGGGTATGAGAAATTATAACACTGAAACGAAAGAATAGGTGTGCGTTTTTATCAGCACAAGTTTTTTTTTTTCCAAATTACATCCCTTGTACTTTGGGCGGAGTGGAAGATAGTGACAGACTCTTACTGACTAAAAAACCCACTCCGTTCCTTCTTGCCTTTCATACTGGGCCGCGCCTCCCTTTTGGAACAAAACCCTGGCTCCAGTAGGCTGACAATTTCTATACCCAGAACCGGAGTAGTTATTTGATCATTTCCAATCTTAAGAAATAAGGTGTCTTTAAGTAAATAGTGTAATAAGATACTTCTAAACAAGCGTGCTTCATCATCAACCACATCATCACATACCATCGTGAGATAGTCAAGCGCGAACCTAACAAAAATAATTGAAAAAAAAAAAACAATTATTTACAGAAAAAACTTTTTTAAGCTATTGCGTAGCTTCTATCGCGGGCCTTGACCTTGGAGATTGAATCCAGAAATTCCGTAACGAAAATAACCTAACACCCCCCACTCATTTGTTTTTTGAGCGTGGTGACCGATAAGAAAACAAATGAGTGAACTCAAAAAATCAATCAAAATTCAATTCAATGTGTGAAAGTGTAACTTCAATTATATATCAAAGAAAAAAAAACAAAGATAAAAAAATACTGCATAAATAAAATAAATAAATAATTATAATTGCAAAACTTGATAAAAATGCTATGCAATAGCTTTACCGCGGCAGTCCCCGAGTGACACGTCATTTTTTTTTATCTGTTACAAACTAGTATTTGACTGCGATCCCACCTGATGGTAAGCAGTGATGCAATCGTTGATGATGAGGCGCACTAGTTTATTAAGAGCCTATTCACTCTAGCCTTGAAGACACCCAAATTATAATCGGACGGGAAACCACAGCTGGTAAATTGTTCCTGTCCTACGATGTACGCGGTAAGAATGACTAGGCGGTAAAAATGCTTAGTCCGGACCGTAGAGGTTTCAACAACGTAAGGGTGGATACTCGCCGAACGTCGATTTGTCCAATGGTAGAAATAAGATTGTGGAATCAAGTCATGCAATTCCTGCGCAAGACCTCTCCAAAAAGCAATCCGTAAAACACCGAAAGGCTGGCCACCCAACGCCTGTGCTCAAGGCTTTGAAAATTGGACTTAACCAAAGCTGGATCACCAATCAGCCTCTTCGCACGTCTTTTCACCGGGTCCAAAGCTGCTAGGTGGCACTTCACACACGATTGGACCTGTGCTTTGTGTTTGTAAAAGCTGTCCCGGTGTGAAGTAACTATCGTAAAATAGCCTACTGAATCGAATTTGTTCTACTTTGCAACAGAAACTTAATGAGACACAAAATTACAGGTAAACAAGAAACTAGAACAAACAAAAACTACAGAAGACATTAACAAAATAATAGGTGATTAATTTTTTCCACAATTTTCTAACGAACTGTTAACGAGGGAGTGAAAGTTTACGATTTGACACCATAGTTCGATTTTATGAAGGTTATAAAACACTTTTAAACTGACTACCGTACAATGTTAGACTAACAATATTAACGGATGAGTTACAAAGTCGTTAATACCATCGTTAATAGGTCTGTGAACTTTAATTTAATAATATTTGGGATATCTTCTTGCATTCCAGTATTTAGTTAGAACTACATTGCATCGACGCATACGCGGACCATGCCTGATTTGTATTTCAATTTTTACAGTTGCCATCACGGATCTTGAACGCTCGGCGTCAGAGTGGGGATCGCTTTGCGCATGCCATACATTGGCGAGCCGTCTTCGTTGTTAGATACATGCTGCAACGCAGTGAATGAATCAGGAGTGACGTCTATGACGCGATGGCACGGCCAGCCAATCACTTACACTCCCCACCCCCGCCCTAAAGAGACCGAATATTTGACTTCTGCGCAAGTGTTCAAGATCCGTGATGGCAACTGTACGTAGAACGACAACGTCGCGTAGTGTCGCGTGGCGTGAATCTAGTGCTCTACAAGTCTAGTTTTCATATAAAATGTATGGAGATCGACGCGACAAGATCGGTGTACGTGGCACAGGTGTGCGCAGTGTAGTTCTATATGTTACCTGCCTAAATGTTAGCAAGCCAAAAAAATTTGAATAGTTTACAGTTTCGTAGATCAGTGGTGGCCGAGTGGGAAAGGCCACGACTTACGAGTCGGGTCGGGGGTTGAACCCAGCCTGGCGCATTCCTTTGTGTAATTTATTTCATCATCTCTACTCTAAAAACCTAGTCCTGGTCGGGGTCGCGGGAATCCGATGGATGCGTTATGCACTGGTCGTTGTGGCGACGCTTGGGGGAGGCCTATGTCCAACTGTGGACGTCTTTCGGCTGATATGATGATGATGACTCTAAAAACGGTGAAGGAAAACATCATGTCCTAGAACCAAAAATTCGAAGACATGTGACATTCACTAACCCGCACTGGGCCTTGGTTCATTCATTTACGTACGCGTAATTTTTTTTTGGTACATTTAGTGTCACCTATGTACGTCTTATATAAAAATGAATCCCTATTTGTATGTAGGCTAGAATAGGGTAGAGTAGGGTAGAGTGGGGTAGAGTAGGGTAGAGTGGGGTAGAGTAGGGTAGAGTAGGGTGGAGTAGGGTAGAGTAGAATGGAGCAGGGAAGAGCGGGAGCCAAGCCGCGCGGGCAAAAGCTAGTATAATATATACATATATAAATATATATAGAAGAAACTGACTGACTGACATATCAACGCACAGCAGAAAGTACTGGTACTAGAAGTGTGAAATTTCTCACTGTTTCCTTTTATGACGTAGGTGAGCACTAAAAGAGGATTTTCCAAAATATACTTCTTATGGCGATGATATGAAGGTCAAAATTTTGTAGGGAGAAACCTATTTTCACGCGGGCAAAGCTGCTGGTAGAAGCTAGTTTACACTAATATAATGAAAAGGTAAAGTTTGTTTTATGTTTTCTTTTATTTGTAGGAGGTAATCTCTGAAAGTACTGGTCCGATTGCCTAAATTTTTTCGCTAATAGAAAGCTGCTTTATTTCTGAGTGATATAGACTATATTTTAGGTACGCGGGTGAAGCCGCGATTAAAAGCTAGTATTCCATAAAATGGGTCAAACATTTTATTAGAACATAAGTTACTTCTTCAAACATACATTGTTTGCCATCAGTTGGTCCGTTGGTCTATCATATCGGCATTTCATTTCCCCACAGTATTTCAACTGTAGTTATTTTTATCTAACGACTAAAGTTTTGAAGGTCCTATGAAATGGTCAGAGGTAATAAGTTGAGTGTCAGTGCCAAACCATATTTACATGTATATTCGTTTTATTCCATAGAGACTTGGTTAGAAAGTTGCTGAATTCTCTGTTTTTTTTTTTAAGTTAGATTTTTTTTTTCCTGAAGCGGTACCCTCTCCTAGAGAGGAGGCCTATGTCCCAATAGTAGGAACATTATAAGGCCAATCATGCTATGTTATGGTGGAACGAAACGGAGTGTCGGACTATTCTGACATCCCACTCAAACATGTAAAGCGTTTTGACAACACATTCACTATGCACACAGCTAAGGCGTGGAATTCCCTCGAAGTCTGTGTTTCCTGATAGCTACAACCTAAGGGTCTTTAAGTCCTTCTAGGCAAGCGTGCTCCATCATCGACCACATCATCGCTTACCATCAGGTAAGATAATGGTCAATCACAAGCTTATCAATAATAATAAAAAAATGACTTTCTTTTTATGTAGGAAATCATCAAATAACGTCTCACGCTATGGCTTCACGGAGAGAATATGTCATACTTTTACTGACTAAAACCCACCAATATTCCTTCGTTTGCCCATTGCGTTTCAGGGATACTGTATTTCTTCCAAACATTCCCACAGTCACAGCAGGCTCGGCCCTATTGAATACCGTTAGTTTTGCTCCGGTCCACCGTGTATTTAGACTTACAGTCTTACCTTTTATATTGTTGACTAGATCATACCCATCGACTTATATTCTATAAGCCCTGTCATGGAAACTTGTCAAAATACTGAAAAATTAAAACAAAAGTTCGCTGCAACGCTACATTAGCATTATGTCGTCTAACAGAACCATATTTTAATAAACAAAAACTTATAGCCTAAGTCAGTCAGGAATAAAACAGCTTTCTATCAGAGAAAAAAAAATTGCAATCGGATCAGTACTTTCAGAAATTACCTCCTACAAGCAGAAAAAACAAACTTTACCTATCCATCTATACATCTACACATATAAATAAAATTGGAGTGTCCGTTTGTAATATTGCTACCTATTGCTTTTATTTTTGCAGGCAGCTGATGTAATAAGGAGTAACATAGGCTACTTTTATTTTATACAAAATAAATTAAAATCCTGTAGTCCACGCGAACGAAGTCGCGGGCACAGCTAGTTTATAATAATAAGTGTAGATTATACTAGTGAAATTTGTGATTCAGTTGTTTTCTTGCTTAAATTCTTATCTAAGTTTCTTGTCAATCTACATATACGAGTACGTTACAGAGATAAACATAATGATTTATACCTGAAAGTAGTACATCAAATGCGTAGACACATACCTGTCTACCTACCTAACGCGGATGGACGATAATGGAATTCTAGTATGTATGTTGTTCGAAACATGTGCGCTTACAACCTTTTGTTTTACTACTGGCATTGTGCCGAAAACGCAACAATGTGTTCCTGTTGAAGATAGGAATTGTATACTATTGGATACAGTTCAACCACGCCATAGTATTTTGGGTATAAGTAATGTATTTTTCATTCAAGAGGCTGGCCACCCTAATTTCGACTTGCATAAACAAATCAATCACATGTCTTGCTCCCTTTCCTATGAAAAGTTATGATTTATAAGTGCATAGTTCGTATTTCAAAACATTATGCTGAATACAGCTTTGAGTTTATCCAAATGTGGGTGTTTTTCTTTTTATTTCATTAGACATTTTTGGAATGAAAATCTTAAGCGGCAACTTGCGTTTTATTTTTGCAAGTCCATTAGAAGTATTAATGACTATACCTTTAATAAAATTTATAATTTGCAACTCATATAATTACAGATCTATTAGAATAATATCTAATATACTTTTTATCTCCCGACGGAAAAGAAAGGTGTACCGCTAAATAACCCTATCAAACCTAACACTCATAAAAATACAAAATGCAAGTACATTTTCTTACAATTGTAAGGAATACAGCAGGGAAGTGCCTACTATTTACAAATACCACGTAAGAAAATAAACGTGTGAAAAATTCAAGCAAATAGCCCTGTTACCAGCCGTTCAAGACGTAACGTATATACCATTTAACCTATAAAAATCCCTACCTCACCGGCCTACTAATAATAAAATTGCAGTGTCATCCTTTTCAACTTAAACCACTTTGTCGTTCGATTGGAACTGTCCGAGTTGTCAACTGTAATGACGCCGATGTGTATTGCCAGTATTTATTTATAAATCCTACTATCGATCGGTTCGGAGTTCCGCATATCTGTTCCGTAAATACGACTACCGAAGGATCCTTGACCGACTGACTAAAAACGTCGAAGACTAAAATACTAGGACCATGATAAAATTATCCTAATTGCTAAGCTGGGTATTTCATTTTATTTACCATTTTGACTGATATAAATATAACTTTCTTAAAAAAAAAAAGGATTCGGGAGCAGTGGTGGCCCATTTGTAACGGCCACAACTTAGGAGTTAGTAATTAATAATTAGAGTAATAATAAATAATAAACTTAGGAATTGTGGGTCCAAACCCAGTCAGGTAATTTATTTTGTCACCTTTGCTCTCAAAACGGTGAAGGAAAACATCATGAGGAAACTATCATGTCTTAGAACCAAAATTTTTAAGACATTATGACATCCACCAATCCACACTGGGCCCGCGTGGTGGATTACGGCTCATTCCTTCGTCTAGAGATGAGGCCTAAGTCCAATACTGAAAACATTGATAATAAGGCTATTATGATAATCATTAGGCTTCATTCTACTTATCATTTTGATTGATGTAAACATAATTTTCTTGAAACTTGAAGGAAAATTATTCGGAGTGACAGTGGCATGTTTTATTTTGCTTAATTAAAACCTGTACTGATGTTTATCCATATCGTGTTTCAGCAGCTTTCAGTTTGAATTTTAATTAATAACTCGTGTAATGCGTGGACGACACGTGTCAGAATTTCTCGTAATTATTCTTGAATCATTATTTTGAAGCGTAGATTTATTTTATGGTACAGAACCATTGACGTCCTTTTTTATTACAATAACGGCTCGTTGGCTATAATCAGTGAAATAAATCGACAATTGAACTGAAACTATTTATAGCTAACTCTTGAAAACTGGTCGTTTGCCACTTATTACCTACAAAATAGTGATATTGTCTGTTTCTTTTTATTTGTAAGTATGCAATTTTTGTAGCTATTTTTAGTTAAATGGGTCGATAATGGTTTTAAAGTATATGTTTGCATAATATTCGTTGAGACCGTTAGTAGTGTTGAGTTGACCTACACATATGCTGTCAAATGCTTGTACTGACTGGACAGGCCCACTTAAATCTGTGTAAGGACCACACAGATTTAAGTGGGCCTGTCCAGTCAAATCCTCAAAAGATCATCTCAGACACAAATTGGCATGGTTTTCAAATGATTTGATCGTTACATGTTTGCTTATAGACTTTGACCCCTGAGTTTGTGTTGGTGTTTTTTCTTAGTGTAATCGGCTAGGAAACACCGGCCTCATCTAGTTTAAATTGACGAAAAAAAAATTTTGTTTTTTGGTAGGAAACTCATCAATGGCAACCTCCGCTCTTGGGCAGAGAAAAAATTGATGTGTATTTACATTTTTTTTAAATCTGTTTGCAACATAAATAACATTTATTATTTAACAGTATAGTTAGGTTTTCCAAACCTAAAATAACGTAAATGCGTTGAAAATCATTAAATTCCTAGGAGCGCTGTCGGTCTACTCAGAGCGGGAGTACCAGTACTTTTGCTGGCGAAAACCCTCCTGTATTTCTACAGTACTAGCTTTTGCCCGCGCGGCTTCGCTCCCGCTCTTTCCTACTCCACCTTACTCTACCCTACTCTACCCTACTCTACAATACTCTACCCTACTCTACCCTATCCTATCCTACTCTACCCTACGCTACCCTACTCTACACTACTCTACACTACTTTACACTACTCTACTCTACACTACTCTACCCTAATCTACCCTACTCTACTCTACTCTACCCTACTATACCCTACTCTACCCCACCAAACTTCACATAAACCATCTACTAAATAGTCCGAACAAAGCCTAAACATTTGGTTTGGATAGGGCCCATTCTTGAGTTATAAAATTACAACGAAAAGTAGCATTGATTTTTTATATATACAGAAGTTACGCTTATTACTGGCAGTCCTAATGTCAAAAATGAAAAAACAGAACGCCTGACCTCAAAAACCACAAAAACAAACAACAAATCCAATAAACAATTTATCAAAGCCATCAAAACAACAGTCCAAATCAAGAATACAGCAAAAGGTTACACTGCAAAATAATATCACAGAAAATGGTATCAGAGATGCTCAGGTCTGAATTATAGACGGGGATTCGGCTACAGCATCTCTCCGACATGCTCTCACAGTAATGAACCGACAATCGGTAGTTCGACAGCACTTGCGATGTTCGATGCCTCTCAGACTTCGATAGAGTAATTGGTGCTATATCTGAAACTATTTTAGCTTCATATCAATGCAGTATGGCAGAATAGAGTAGTTAAGTAACAATAAATATGTAACCAAGAGTTATGTAACTCGTTATGATTTAAAAGAGTGTCTGTGTAGTTTTTTGCACGTTCTTCTCCATAGAGATCTACGCTTTGGAACGTTCACTTTTTTGACTGTGTATGTTTCTGATTTCTGATGTGGGTATTATGGAGTGAATCACAAAAGTTGTGGTGAAATCGGTTGTGAAAATCAATTACTTCATTGAAATATTCTATTTTTATTGACAAACACTTATTTATATGTACCAAAAATACTTAACAAACTAAAATTACATTAAAATAAAAAAATAAGAATACAAACTCTAAAATAAATAAAACTAACTAAAATCTGGCGTCAAAAAACCCCTCCACATCGCTGTCGGCTGGTAATGTGCTCAAAAGACTGGCAGCATTGCTACGCTATGACAATTCTTATCCCTTGTCTTTTGGATCCCACGATCAAGAGTTTCAAAAAGTTGAAACGGTTTGAAAATACAACTTCACCACCACCACAATTACCACTATTTTTCTCTGTATCACCCAAAGGTTGAAAAGGCAAAATTCTTTATACCCAAAAGTTGACTGGCAGAAAATGCCTAAGGCATTAAGTCCACCTCTGTTCTTTTTTTTGCATAAAGAATTTAATAAATAAATGAACTTCCAATAAGTTTATTATATTTCCGTAGCTTGAGGTACTCCGCAGCCACAATAGCAGCATCAACACAGCATGAGCTAGGAATATGGGATGGAGCAAGAGAGATCGATATCAAGCGGCTTCTCACATTTTCATCATTGAAATATAATTTCTAAGATATGGTAAAGTAAATAAAGGTATTTTAGCTCATGCAACGATTAATTATGTTAAGACTTATTACTATTTTATGGTTTTTAATTTGACTATCTCTGGAGGAACATTGGCTCCTGAAAGACAGGCTCTTAGCCTACTTTAGGAGGCAGCAGTTCGCGTTTTCTTTGTGTGTCAATATACAACATTTGTTTGTTACCGGGTACTAAATTATTCAAAATGTTAATGTACAAATAAAGGAATTCATTTTTAAAAATTCATTCCATTGCCATTCGTATCTGTATATTTTTTATGTCAATTATTTCACATACATTGTTGTTGAATTATGAATGATAATGATTATAATAACTTAAAGTTTTAAATGTTTACTATGGGAAAGACATGTGTTGGATAAATTAGCGACATGTGCGAAGTTCTCATTCGATTGTGTTGGCTTTATATGCGTCGTTTAGTTTACAAATGTGTTTGTAATTTTTTATGATGCTTTACTTACTCGAGTGTCCTTGCGTGATCGCATCAGGATGAAGATATCCGGACGAGAGCTAAGATTACCGACATATATAGAAGAACCACAAAACTAAACTTGCAGTTGGCAGGGTATATTGCTAACGGAACAGATGGTAGGTGGTTCCGAAAGGTTCTGGAGTGGCGACCACGTACCAGAAGACGTAGAGTTTGAAAGCCTCCTGCAAGGTGGACCGATGACCTGGTGAGGGTCATAATCCAATATCCTGTCCTACCTTTATGACGACACTAGAAGAACCTATGGACATAGATTTCTTCCTAGAGTCGCCTCAACAATAAATCTCGTGCCGTTCCGTATAGTGATGATTTTTATTTTTTATTTTATTATTATCTGATTTATTTTCGATAATTTTTATCTTCCTGCTTACTTGAGGAAGAAAAACCGGACAAGAGCGTGTCGGCCGTGTCGGGCCACGCTCAGTGTAGGGTTCCGTAGTTTCCCGTCCGTCACAATAAAGTGTACCCACTTATGAGTTTAAAAAAATGCTTGCTACGATTATACACAAACTTAGTCCAGAAATTATTTTGTAGAACCCTTTTGTCTTTTTTGTACAAAAACTGTTCTTTCCATCAAGTTCAAAATAATTTTCCTAGAAAGTCCTTATAAAGTTCTACTTCTCAGATTTTTTTCATATTTTCTAAACTTATGGTTCAAAAGTTAGAGGGGGGGGACACATTGTTTTTTACTTTTGGAGCGATTATTTCCGAAATTATTGACATTATCAAAAAATGATTTCAATAAACCCCTATTCATTTTTAAATACCTATCCAACGATATATCACACGTTAGGGTTGAAATTAAAAAAAAATCACTTCCCACTTTACATATAGGGGGGCTACCCTAATAAAACATTTTTTTCCAATTTTTATTTTACCACTTTGTCGGCGTGATTGATATACATATTGGTACCAAATTTCAGCTTTCTAGTGCTAACGGTCACAGAGATTAAGCGAGGATGGACAGACAGACAGACAGACGGACAGACAGACATGGCGAAACTATAAGGGTTCCTAGTTGACTACGGAACCCTAATAAAAAAGTGATACTTTAGTTTGTACTTTCGTACAGACGTGTGTATAACACGTTTGTACGAAAGTTATTTTGCCGCAAATGTTGGTTTCTATACATATTATTCAATATATATATTATTTGTTCATTCTAGAAAAATTAAAAAAAAAAACATTTTTTTATTATTTTTTTGGTGATTTACGTAAACAGTGCAATTTTCCGGGTCACGTGATCTCCTGGCGCTCTAGGGGTTAAAATCCTAGTGTGTGTGCTATACCATTGCATAATTTACCACCAAGTCCATTCAAAACATTATTTTCTTTCACAGTAAACAAAACAGCATTTAAGTGGTATTACTGTGTAACAGTTTCATAAATTGGAGCCATTAAGTTAGTTAGCGGCTGTTGAAAGCTCCACATCAAGTATTCCGCTAATAAGACATTCGTTGCATAAAGAACGAGGGTGCATTATCGGCCGTGCCTGTTGCTACTGTTGTCTTTACTGAGGAATAAAGGGTTTGTTCCCTCAATATTTTGTTGCGCATCCAGGATGGCCACTGCAGTGGGTTTGCGGACGGCGAGTAATACGCAGTCTTCGAAGATATGTCAGCCATCTAGGACTGGGCACACCACAATTATGGCGGTACAAGAGGGAACCTCTCTGAGGGGTGGCTGGAAAGACCTCACGGCGTCCTCACCTTCCGCATGATGCATGTTCTCACCGGACATGGTTACAAGTTCGGGAGGTTCCTGCATAGGATTCGTGTGGAAGTAACGCCCGGATGTCACCACTGTGCGGAACGCCTGGAGGACACGGTGGAGCACACAGTGGAGGTGTGCCTCGCTTGGGCAGAGCATCGCCGTGTCCTCGTGGGGACGATCTCTTGCACCAGGGCAATAAATAGGCCATGGTCCGGAGCGAGGAGGAGTGGCAGGCGGTCGCCTCTTTCTGAAAAGGTGCAAAGGTAATGGTAGCAACGGAGGAGGCCGACCACATCAGGCAGCGGCGCTCACATCGCCCCAGCCGCCGCCGGGATTCCGATCTCGATTTCTGGCCAACGTAGGCGCGGGCTTGCGAACGACGAGCAATGGGTAGTTCGATGTGTCCGACCGTCCGGTAACTGTCTGGACCGAGCCCAAGTCGTCGATGGTGCGCACTGTTCCCGCGTGCCTCAAGGTGTTGTCAGTAGCAGCAGACCCGGCTAGGTCGAAGCCTACTGGGGCCAAGGTTATCCGAAAGGGAAGCTCAGTCCTGTTACGAAAGGTTAGAAGGAATGGGGTGTGTTTTTTTGTCAGTAAGAGTCTGACACACCCTCGCGCTCCACCCAGAGCAAAAGAAGACTTTGGATGATTTCCGACATAAAAAAAAATAACTGTCATTTTAGTACAAGAAGGAAAGCTTAGATTTTTTTTTTGTATCTACTTATTTTTCTTTTACACACAGTGTCTACATCTCTATTTTCTTCAATTTTCCTTTCGCAGGTATGCTCAAAGAGATTTCGTTGGAAATGAGCATCACCTTTGTACTATTCTTCTGCTTCCTTCTTCTGTCCTTTTTATTGTTTGTTCATAAATTGTCAAAATAATAAATAAATAAAATCTCATCTCAACAAATCCACTGCATCGCTCCTCCACTGACGCCCCAATCGGTCCTGCGTATATTATGTATGTTAATATGAAATATAATGACTGAATGTTGTCCCGTGTTTTAGTCACATTGCCGGTTATGTGAACCAACACGTGGCTCGACTCATTAATCGTCACATTGTCAGTAAATCCTGCAACTTCATAATAAAGCATTAGGATTATTGTTTTGCGGATTTCAGTTGGTTCTGTATTGATTTTAGCATGTAATCAATTTAATTTGAACTAGCTTTTGTCTACAGCTTCGCCCGTGCACATAAAATATAATGCCACTCAAGAATAAAGCAGCTTTCTATCGGTGAAAAATTTTTAGCAATCGAACCAGTACTTCCTCTTCTTCTTTTTTTTAAGCTGCATAGCTTTTGTTTGTATCGATAGAAGCTATGCAATAGAGGAGACCGAATCCAGAAATTCCGTAACGAAAATAACCAAACACTCCCCACTCATTTGTTTTTTGAGCGTGGTGACCGATAAGAAAACAAATGAGTGAACAATCAATCAAAATTCAATTCAATGTGTGAAAGTGTAATTAATATTAAAGAAAAAATACCAAGGGAAAAAAAATACTGCATAAATAAAATAAATAAATAATTATAATTGCATAAGTTGATAAAAATGCTATGCAATAGCTTTACCGCGGCAGTCCCCGAGTGCCACACGTCTTTTTTTTTATTAATGATAGGCTTGCGTTTGACCACCATCTCACCTGATGGTAAGCGATGATGTGGTCGACGATGAACTCTTTATTATATTAGTGTAGATTTAGATGTAGACAAACATTGAACTAAGGCGTCCCTGATTAATTTCAGTTTCATCACATCATCATCATCTTTCAGCCGAAAGAGGTTGACCCCTAGACATAGGCCTCCCCCAAGTGTCATTGCCACAACGAATGGATCTGTGGTTCTTACATCCATCGAATTCCCATAATGCTCACCTGGGCCTAAAGTCTGCTATAACAATGGTGTCAGAATGGTCAATCATTGATGTCATGATTGTCGATTTTGACAAGTTTGGTAATCCACTAATATAATGGCGTTATTATGACTTTCCAATGGTCAACCACTGACACTCTCATTGAAAGAAGTGGCATAGAATAGTAATCTCGTACATATTGACAAATGAATATTTGACGTATGCAGTAATCTGTTAAAACTTTGACAGTTTATTTGATCAGTGTTCTACCATTAGAACGTTATTGTGCAGTTATTGGTTTTAATATGCTCGAATATATCACTCTACCATAACTCTATTACGATACCATTGACCGATCAATGATCGATCATTGCAGACATGGGCCACTGGTTATTAGTCCATCTTATTCACCTTGTCCCTGCATTGAAAATGTTATGCTCTACGATAACTTATGTGTGTATTTGCATGGTTTAGGTGAAAGGTTCTTACTATTTGAAGAATTTGGCAGAGCAGCTGCATGTTGTGGGTTTGAAAAGTCATGGAGAATAATAGATCAAAACGATTCGTTTGTTAACCTTTCGAATACTAAAGACACAATAGAAAGACAAAGAAAAAGCGAATGAACGCGTTCACTTGAGATTTAATGAATTAAAAGAAAGTTTTGAACTGACTGTGCAGGAAAAGGATGAGTTAGGAATGCAACAAACCTAAAAAATTAAACAATCACCTAAAGAAACGGTATAACCAAAACGTTTAACATAAACTTTGATATTATACTCGTATGTACCAGTACAGCCGCTAGTCAACTTATAGAATGTAGGTATAAAGAAAATGAATCAGATATTGTTGAAAGTGTTTTCAAGTGGTAGCGCCCACGGCACTCATGAGCTTGGAATTTCACTGACTACACTTGAAAAGCCTGTCTAGACGATTATAATAACATTTTAAACCAAAATCAATATTCTGAATGGTTTGATGTATGAATTTACCAAACATCTTGATTGTAACTGAGATGTAGTATCAGCCACCTACTCTAATTTCTATAATATTTGTTTAAGAGGGTATTCACTAGCCTATCCTTAACGTAGAGCATTATTTAAAACATTTTTGCTTCATCTAACGTAATCCAAAGCGATGTTTGATGAAGAGGCAATGCGAAAAATGAGAGTTAACTCTCATTTTTCGCATTGCCTCATTCATGCATTGCAAGGATTTTATGGATGTACTTTTTTATTTTTTCAATATATGATTATATTATGGAGGGCCAAAGTTCAAGTAAAATAGCAAATTTACAGAAGTCTTTTTAGATTAGTTTTAGATAAATTTATGTTTTGATTTCCATAGAAACCAAGGCAATATCCATCAATATAAGATAGCTGTGTATCCAAAATTTCTAGAGAAAGATGTGTAATAACATTGTAATCACGTAAGAGCGGTTGTATGAAAATGTACCTCGAAAAGGACGCTGTTAACGTATCACTAAAATCATTATTTTCAAACCTTATAATAATCATGGATTTACTTTTAATGCAATTTTTATGAAACGTTCTGAAGAAAATTGGCGGTTTTGTACAGAGAAGCTATACCAGCAAAAATTGTGTTAGTCAATTAATACAATCCTTTTCAGCTGATCAATATTTAAAATTTTATTCTATATTGTCATAGCTATCTAAACATTGTGTCTCTTTCAACTGTTACACGTAACTTTATTTCTGTCTAGTTTTTATTAGGCATAGGAATCCCTTCTCGTGTATACCCTCAATATTATTTCACATTGTTCTTTATGCAGCTTCTTTTATTCATTTTATATAAGTATATACCTAGCTGTTGTTATCCCCTTGTCTGTGGGAAAGCCGCTGCGGCTCTCCTGAATCTATGCCTCTCACACTGAACATATACGACAATTGCTAATACATTACAAGACAAAACTATACACCGGCACAAATAACCGCCCAACGATCTTTTTGGTCACCCTGTTTGTTTAAGTTAACTGTGGCTTATGGACTATTTTATTTTTTGTGGGTACTTTAGCAATAAACTAAACACTTATACCCTTATTTCGATTCATAAACTTGTATCAACAAAGCGTTTTCTGGAATTAAGTCGCTGCTTGACATTGTTGCATTACGTTGCCTTGTTTACATTTCTTGTTCTTTTCTATATTCGTGTGCGAATATTGTTAAATTTGAGTTTTTAGTGTCTGATTATTCTTTGCGACTGAAAAAAATGCCACTCGATGCAATTGGTGCTGCTAGAGCAGTGGGTTTTGCTGACGCCGGTTATAGCCAACGTCACATGACGCTTTCGGAATATTGGTTCATACGCGAGGAAGCCACGTTAAGCGGACATCGGTACACTTCGGCTCGGAATATCCGCTTTGTTGTCAGTAACGTCCTAAGAAATCGCTTTACCACCGCTACTGAAGCGCGTACACGTCTTTTTAAGGTGAGAAATGTTAGTATGAGTGAACGTATCATTAGACGAAGACTAGCTGAAAGTAATCTGAGGGCTTTTCATCCAGCTCGCGCCCCGCAACCGCTTCCACAGCATCGTAAAGCTAGACTAATCTTTGAGCAAGAATAATATATGCTGACTGGACTATGGAGAATTAGAAGAACGTACTGTTTTCAGATGAGAGCAGAATAGTCTCAAGAGGTCCAGATAGACCTCAGCGTGTATATAAGCGCCTAAATGAACGGTTTGCGTCATGCGCAATAATCGAAATCAGCAAGGGATTATAATGTTTTGGGGAGGTATCACTTATGAAGCTCATACCGATCCTGTGGTGTTTGATAGAGGCTCAAAGATACGTGGAGGAAGTCGTACAAAACAACATCTTGACTTTTCCACCATTTATTGAGAGAACATTAGATTAATGCACGATAATACTCGATGCCACACCGCAAGATCCGTCACTCAATACAATACTTGTACAATACTTGAATCCCGACTTAATCGAGTAAGTCGGGATTCAAGTTTTGACAAGACCGACATGCAGGCACGATGCTAACCCAATCGAGCACATTTAGGACAACCGAAAAAGACATTTTCGAGCAAGAGTACCAGTCCCTACGACCTTAGGAGGGCTCAAAACAGCTGCGATAGAGGAGTGGTGCAATATCCCTCAGTCAGATATTCACGACATGATGGATGGATTACCAAACCGGCTACTAGAATTCATTAGGGCCCAGGTGGAAACACTAATTATTAAAATTTAAATTGAAAAAAAGTCGACGATTTTTTCAAAATTAAATTCATAACATTTTCAAGTAAATTTTTAGATTAATTGATATTTCCATATTTTTTCAATAAACGGGTTTTTTCAAAACTTTTATGATTTTATTGAACCTTAATAGCTGCTTTTAACATAACTTCCATCAAATGTGCTAAAAATTTGACGATTACTGGAAACTGAAAGAAATACAAGGTGGGCGTCAATTGTGCTGGTGAGTGTATTAACATCTGTCTCGTGCTTCTCAGGTTTCCTTCTGAGGCTGGTTCAGTAGACTAAACATTATTACAACATTATTTTTAAAACTACCAAACCTGAATATAGTTTGTTCAGAATCAGTAACTGAATTGATTGCAATTATTATTTTTACACCATGTTATATTTTTTCCCAAATATACTTAAAAAATGGTCATAAGTTGGACACTACCGACACTAAGTACAATACAGGCCACGACAGGTCATAGCGGGTATTAAGTACCAGCAAACTACTGGGTGCAAGGGCAAAACAACCCCTCAGTCACCTGGATGGCCCGGCGACCATGCATTTGTGCGGACAACCAAGTAACATAACAAGCTTATAACTTTGTGATTACGACGTTTTCTTTACAGAAAAGTATTAGACACATTTCGGATTTCGCATATCATGCTAATACTAATTTTGTAAACATGATCGCATTTGAACCAATTAAGATCTAAAAAGTGGGGCACTAAAAACCATCCCCATAACTCCAACACCATTTTTTTCAGAATCACTGCAGATATTTAAGTCCAATACAATCAGAACAGAAATACATTGTGCTAATTTCCCTTTTCCTACCAACAGTGCAGAAACTTCACTAATTTGCAGTGGACACCAGCTAGTTCAGAAATATCTTGTCCTAGATTCCAATAAGGTCTAGTCTAAAACAGTCGGAGTGTTACAATGGACGTCGCTCAATTTTCATTAATATGCTCTCTGGTTAGGTTAAGCGGTTTTCTGTGTTCCATGGTCCGAAAATAAGCGCTGGATTCGCTGAATGCAGAGCTGAATATGGTTCAGATGTCAGGAATGATTAAAAGTGTCGCGAATTGCATTTAAATTGCAGCAGCGCTATAAAGCGCTTTTGGAACTGTTTTGTTTTGTATTTTGTGATTACTTTGTTTTGTTATTGGTTTGATTGGCTATTTTAAAGTTATTTTTAGGAAGACCCTAGGTGGGTTTGTGTTTGCTTATTGCGATCTGTTTTAATCTTTAATTCACTAATACCTAGATGATAAGTTTTTACTAACCAATAGATCAATGTTGTCTAAATTAATAAATCATTATTATTTATATTACATACATAGTATTTTAGTTTTTTTTTTTTTAACAAAGTCATAAATAAAAACATTAAAAAACGTAAAAAAATAGTATCATTGTAAACAATGTTATTTGTGTAAAAAAAGAACATCTTATTTTTAAATTTAAAATACGGGGTTTTCAAGTAACGTGTTTTTGTAAACTCACTGTATTCGTAAATCATACGAAAAAAAAACAATCCCTTACCGGTCCTATCGCATGTGATTACACCAGCAGAATAAAAAATACGCAAAACAAGGTGAAACCCCAAAAAAGAACAAAAAAAAGTGATATAAACGGACCATTTTACGTATTTACACGACAGGAAAAAAAATCAAAAAGCCCTCCCGACCGTACCCAAGCCGACCTTGCTATCAGTCGAGCCTCTAACCCAAAACACTAAAATAAAAGGCCAATAGGTTTAAGGGTCATTTTGGGCTAAGTGCCTGTGACATTTCAACGTGTGCATAATTGGGAATGGAACTGACGTCTACCACCTCAGGGGGAGAGCGTCAGTGCCGACGTGTCAAGTCAGGAACTGAATAATATATGGGCAGCGAACCGGATGGCTTTGCCACTTAGCGGTGCTTGAATAATGGATGCAGCAGCTATGGAGACGGCCGTGTTTGCATAGCTGGTGTGGAAAACTTTGAGAGAAAGAGGGTTATGGAAAATTGTGGGGAATAGGAAGTTACGAAGCTTTTAGGGGTTATGACTCTGAACGTTTTTAACGTGCACGCCTTTCTACATTACTATTACAAATATGTACTAATTATAATTTCAACAACAACGATGTAAAACGAAAAACTCACTCTCCCCCTACATACACTCCTTTCTAATACACACCCCCAATATACAACATAGGGTTTAGTATAATTATGCCTTAAAAGCAAAATTTATTTATTAAAAAATTATTAAAGATTTTTTTAATGGCGTATACTGTCCCACTGCTGGGCAAAGGCCTCCCCCAACTTCTTCCAGGTATTCTTTTCTTGAGCTACCTCGTACCAGTCCCCACTGTAGGCATCTAGGTCGTCACGCCACCTCTTTCTAGGTCGACCTCGGCGGCGCGCGACGTTGTCTATCCTCAGGTACCCATTTTGTGGAAACCCTTGTTCAACGGTCAGATTAAAGAAATTAGGACTATTTAGGTTAAAAATATTTTACAACATTGGTCACTTACTTCAATTAAATTGGGTATTTTATTCAAATTGAGCTCCTTTTCAAGTAACTGGCAAAAACTTTTTTTTACAACATCAGTTCTTCTACAGACAAATCTCGGTATTGAAAATTGGGCATTTAGTAGTAAATTCTCAATAGTATAGAATAAACTATATTGTACACCAAAATAGGAACTACTTATCAAAACTAAAACTAAAGGGTACAATAGTGGTCTTGTCGCTGACAGCGATATCTATTAGACAACATTAGGATGGACTATAAGAACTGCGTTGTCTGCGGAGTCAATAATTGTTTTCAAAAAAAGCCGAACAATAAAATCCACCATCCATCACCCAACACAACCACCCTTCCTAAACTATCACCACCACTATAATTTAAAAACAAACCCATTTTTCTATTCAATCATCGTTTAAAAAGTTCATTATTCAGAACCGTAGCGAAGAGAATTAAAAACTAATAACTCAGTATGCAAGCGTGACATGCGCGCGCGCAGGTGTCCCGCCGGATGCGGCTGAAACGGGGGAGCAAGATGGCGGCCCTGGAGGGGGGAGGAGGGGGCCCAGAGGAACTGAGGGTGCTCACTCCGTGTCGCAAGCCGGATTTTATTGTATTTTTTTTGTGTTCTTTCCTGTAGGAGTGTAGGGTATCGAGAGATTTGTTCGAGTTTAACGTACTTGCTTGAATGTTTGGGGCTGTAAATTGTATTTAATGTTTCTTCTATCTTTGAATGCGTTTATGATTTTTGTTTGATAATGAGATAACCGCCTTTGCATGTGGCATGAAGTTTTAATAAATAGAATATATTATATTTAATTTGATTTAGTTGGTATAAATATATAAAAATAACACTTTTATTTCGAACCAAGTCCATCGTTGGTTAGTCTATACACAACTTAAAAACTAGTGTTACTACCAGAAACAATACTGATTTGGTTTTACATACATTCAAATATTAAATATGAACTTACTATCTATTCAAATTCTAACTACACACAATATTTGTTTTGTTTATAAAATACACTCACGAAATATCGAAAAACTGCTCCACATCGCTGCCTTCATGAAATGCGCCGAGAAGACTGGCAATATTGCCACCTTGAATGGCAATGCTAATTCTTTGGGCTAAAAACTAGTCCTTTATGAAATTAATGCACCAGATTTTGAGTTCAAGTACAAGATGAGAACGATAATGGCGAAAATGGACAATATTTTCTGAAATAAAAGAACTTATAATGTTACGCATTAATTATCTATCTATCTATAAATCCTCAAAGACTCCTTAAAGTATCTTATTTCACAACAGCTGGAAACCGGTTACAACGCAAGACCTAACGACTCTACTTGGTAAACTTGAATAAATAATAAGCACGCTATTAGAAACAATTAACTGAAGGAAACTGTCTTATAAACGTATATACAAAAGCTTTTAATTACAGGCTTGCGAACAAATATGATCATTATCGACTATTCCATTTGAAGTGCTTGTTTAGTATGAAATTACCCCTCTATTAGTCTCATTATGTTTCTTGTGAAAATTTACACATGCAGTTTGTAGTGACGTTTGATGTCTTGTGCGTTTTGCATTCGACTTTATGCAATTATCGTTAGAATGCTGTACCGTTTGATATTTTGTAGCTCAAAAGGAATTGGCAAGTTAATATTTTGTACTAGTTGATCTGGTAAACTTCATCTCGCCTACAGTCAGTGAATGCAGTATATCTTTCGATATAGTCTACCGATTGCGATGAAACTAACCTAAATTATATATTAAATTATACACAATTTTATTGTGTAAAAGTTATTTACATCAATTTCGTATATTTTACTTGTTGCGCTCACAACTAAAATCTTCTACAGATTTATTATAATGTCATATATGTAAATTATTTTGTGAAATTTTACTAAGCTCTTCATACAAGTAGCTACCACTTACCTTTTGTTCAATTATTATTTAATTATCTTGAATATTTCTATTTTCGCTATTGCATTATTTATAATTAAATTAATGTTTGTGTTTTATTAATTTAAATCGAATGTAATGTTGTAGGCTCACTGTTTTATTTTATTTATCATCTTAACAATACATGGAGTTAGTTTCTTGTGAAATAAATTGCTTGTAGCTATTTGTATGCTTGTAATTTCATATTAAAGTCAATCCTTATCAGTAAGTTATCTAAAATCTTGATGATCTTGATGACTATGAAATAAGGTATCTACTTATTTTTGAGACAAAAATTGAGATTAGACTATTAACACAAAAAAAAAATATTTGTGTAATTGTTTTATTTCATGAAAGTGGGTTGGTCATAGTTGTGTGTGGTTTAAGGTGTATATTGTACTCAGAAATAATTTACATCAGAAATACACACTGATTTTACGCACACAAAAAGTGTACGTTAACTTACACACACATTTAAGACTCATATAATACAACTATAAAGTTCCTATTTAGAAATAATTTTATGACGCCTACTAACATTTATTACAATTATTGTTTTTTTTTCAAAGCTATTCCAATATCTACTTCCATTAGAAAAGACTAACTTATCTATATACAAAATTTATTCAAAGTTTTCCGAAGAGTAGATATTCTCTAAGAAAACCAGATCAGACTCTTCATTTCAATGAATGAAAAAAAGAAATTAAACTAAGACACTTCAAAACTTTAACTAATGAGTTTCAGTCGCCCGATGCGCCGGCGCCGATTTTTGTGGAGGGTGACATACAACGACAAAATAATGAACCCGCCGTGACAATTGATTTGAAACACCTTTGACGAAATTTTATGTACTGTCAACACGTTAACTCCATTAGATTTTGGGTGGCAAAACTGTTCAGATTCCAATTATTAAGTGATTTTCTTATTTTGATGCAGTAGTTTGATGTTTTTTTTTTTTGTGGAAAGCAATAATGACAAACCAATATTTTTAATCATTAGCAGTAATCTAATAATAAAATTATAAATGTGGTAACTCTGTCTCTGTTTTGCTTTCGTGCTTAAACTATTGGACCGATTTAGCTAAGAATGAAGTAAGCTTCACCTTTTGAATGCCGTAATTAGAAACACAATAGAAAGACAATTGCTTATGTCGAACTGTGTAACTTAAGACATTCAAAGCGTTAAAGCCCAGTGCTACTTTTTATGGGGCTTTTATTTCGCGTCCGCAATAACCTATATTCACCCAGACCAAGTTGCGCACAAAATTTTGTGAGATATATGGCAATTGACAATTAAGTGGATTAAAAAAAATGTATAAATAAAAAAGGATTTTGTTAGAAAACTCAATACTGAGCAAAGTTCAATTGGCGTAACATCTTGAAGTAATTTTACAGATCACTCCACTCACTTGTACAAAATGAGATCCCTGAAAATCTATGAAAACACTCAAAATAATAATTCAGAATACTTGAACATAAAATTAATAGGTTAACTAAATTTCAAATCAATCTAGAATATTAATCCTTAAAATATATCGCGTTGGTACTTTGAAATAGGTCCGGGTCGCTCATATCAATTAAAGCAAGGCTGAAATCAGCCTGAAAATTAAGGTCAATTAGGAAATCGGGTTCACTTCACGGCGGATGTATTAAGGGTAGTTACACACAGCAGCGCAAACCCACGGGTCGATGACCGAGCCGCATTTTTTGTGCTTACCGGCTGCGTTCGCTTCCTGTCACAATTCTGTTTTTTTTTTTTCTGTTGTAACACCGTTACAGGACGGTGTTGTTATTGTTTTGCAGATGACTGTGACGTCATCTTATAGAGTCAGAGATTTTTTTTTTTTTTAAAAGATTGGCAGAGGAAAAAATACGCCACGACAAAGATCGATTAGAATTCAATCAAATGATTAATTCTGAAAGAGTATTAGTGAAGCGCCTTGAAAGTTTTGTATTTCGATAAAGATTATCCTTTACTTTGATGGAAGTACAATTAATTTGTTTGTTGAAAACAATTCATCGTTTTAAAATCTGCTGATCTGCGTTTTTTTTATGAATCATTTTAAAACTATAAAATACAATTAATAAAGATAATAATCAGCTCATTAGGCGTACGTATTGGACATTTATGCAGTATACAATACATATCAATAGAACTTTTGGCGCAGTGATTGAGAGATCATTATTATAGTACAGATAAAATTATATAATAACAGGGTCGCCATTTTTGTTTCCTGTGGGGCTCCCTGGTTCCATCTGAAGCCCTGTCCAGATCCTAGCTGGTCATCATAAAGTCAAACATAGTCCTTCGAGCCGGATTTCATGAAGAGTGATATGAAAGAAAAAGAAGTCAGTCATAGCATAGCGGTTGATAGGACAGAATGGAAGAAAAAAGCATGTTGCGCTAAACCTAAATAACACGGGACATAGGCAGGAAGATGATGAGTATTGATAAAATTACCAGATGATAGAGAGGTAATGCGTGATAGAGTAGACAAAATATATCTCTAAAACACTTTTTTGCATTGATCGATTGTCGAACAAAAAGAAGGACATCTAACCAACACTACTCTTTGCATTGCAAAAAATAGTACATTTTGATATAAGTGCAGAAAGTTGGTCATTACGACCGACGCGGAATTCGCTAGAGCCGTAGGCAAGTTTACTATGAAGCCGAGGAGTGCAGTGACTTTACACGTGTATTAACGATGTACAGCTTTTTTCCAATACATTTACGAATAAACAAGGATTTGCCGGTGACTTATGACGCGCATCCAGCCTGATACAAAAAATTTGATAAAATTTCTGCATTAGCGCGGAAAACAGTCCATTGCGTTCCTAAAAGCGGTGGGATAAGAGCGGGTTTTCGATTAAGTGTATTGAAAAATCAATAAGCAGGGCCCCACCGTCCTCTCAAAATCAATAAACCTCACTTCAGTACATAGCTATGGATACGACCTACCACAATAATATACATCACCAACAGAGCGTTAACTCTGTATCTCAATTACCCATTCGGCTGTTACTGCACTTGCTAATTCAAATTGACAGATCAGGCCAGACTAAAATACCTTTGCTCGTCTAGCGGGCTGGGTCGGAGTGTGGGGGGCGTACATCCCCCCTTTAGTTCTCAGTTTATATCGCAACTCACTGTGGTCATAATGATTTTTGACAGTTCACCATTTATGTTATGGATTTTTCAGTTTTTTTTGCTGTTTTGTTTTGTTATTTTTTGGGTAGGGTTTTAGGCTTCAGTTCGAACGGCATGGTAGAGTGGTTTTGTTTCAGCAGTTTAGGCGTAATCATTATTTTGCTGTAAAACTTCATCATCATCATCATCACTTCAGTTAACGAACCTCCACTGTCGGACAGTCTTCAGTCAAGTATAACTATAACGATCGGTCCTGTTCTTCTCACATCCATGAGATTCCCACGACTCTCACTAGGTTATCGGTGCAACTTGTAGCAGGCCTTCCAATGCTGCGTCTTCCGGTACGCGGTCGCTACTCCAGAACCTTACAGCCCCATCGACTATCTGATCTACGAGCTATGTGTCCTGTCCACTGCCACTTTAGTTTGGCAATTCTTCAGGTCATATCCTTGGTTCTCCTGGGGATTTCTTCATTTCTGATGCGATCACACAAGGAAATACCGATTATAGCCCATTTCTTTGTCCGTTAGCATCTTACTTCTTCTTCTTCTTCTTCCTGCCCTTGTCCCATTTTATTTGGGGCCACGTTAGCATCGTACACTGGAATAAAATTGGATAACGTGTTGTACTAAAAATATGAAAATCTGTGGATCTCCTAGATGACATTTGTCTTTTTGTTCATTTTAATTATTTGTAAATTGTTGTGAATTCTTTTGGAGGGGTAAATCATGAAATGTCTTCTCCCACTCTTGATTAAGCAGAAAAGTGTCAGACTTTTACTGACTAAAACCCACTCATGTTCATTCAGTAGCCTTTTGCGTTCTAGGGTCGTGGTGACCCTTTCGAGCAATCCCTTAGTCCTGGAAATGTTTGTGCCCTAACAACTTTTTTGTTTAAGTTTAAGGTCTGTTACCTGTTCACGTAGAGGTCTAATGACAGCATCTGTGGACGGCATTGCCGTGGCTGAATACTGGACCAGGCAAGGAATTTAATTTGTTTTGCCATCGACACGCTAAGAAGAAGAAGCTTTCTTGTAGTGTTCCACGCGCGCTTCAAGGATACGTCTGGATAGGATTAAAACAGTAGGGTCCCAGCAGGGTCGAAGCCCAGAAGGGCCATATGGAATTTCTAAAAGAAAACCCGGGATCCTAGAATGCAAAGAGCAGCTGAAGGAGATCGGTGTGGTTTTAGACAGCTCTCTTTCTAAACTATAGAGCAAGAAAAATCATTGGATAATTTCCCACCATCCTTAAAGAAAAAAAATGTACACAAAACAATAAATGATTTTGATTTTTTCAATTGTTCGATTCTATCTAAGCACTAGGGTTCATCAAAAGACTAGTTACAAGCAAATAACAAACTTTAATACATAGTTGTTAATCTTTCTTTAATAACGGATTTCTTCTATAGAAGCTCTTTAGAGCCATTTATCGAGGATAAAGAAAATTATAGAGCATCCGTTGCGAAAATTGATGGGCATACAATGTAAGGGTTGATACCAGTCTGTTATTAAAGAGAAGGGCTCGTCTATAGGTTTATTGTAAGTAAAGTAACAAGCACTGCTTTTTTAAGCTGCCTTTGAAGACGGGAATGAAAATATATCATTTTATGGCAAAGAAAAGGATACAGATCGTTCTAATGTTAAAAAACAGATGATAAAAATCAGATCGATGAGGACGAAAGGTTCTGGAGCAGCCATTTCAGAATCTCCACCACCACCATGTACCAGAAGACACAGCGTTGGAAGGCCTATCACCAGGTAGATCGCTAACCTGGAAAGAGCTGCGGGAGTCTGATGGATGATAGAAGCACTGGATCGGTTATTATGGCCTATAACAGTGGACGTCTTTCAGCTGGGAAAATGATAATGAATGCTAAAAAACATGTAACACTAGAAAGGAAAAATGGATATATTTTACGGAAACAGCAATCGACCTGGCAAGAGCTATTATCCTATCAAACAGATTTGGATACACCATTAAAAGATCAAATTGAAAAACTTCATACAATTCCGAACATAATAAATAATAATTTATTCTCAAAAATATCATAAACTTAATCAGACTCTCTTGTTTAATAAACTTGAGTCCATAAGAACTTGATAATTTAATAAAAAGTAAAGAACAAAACCTTATAATCAACTTTTTAACTTGTATAAAAATTTCCTTTTATGAAAACCAATTTCCTTCTTTACACAACTTCAGATTCATCAGCTGGAATTATTTACTTGAATTATGTTCAATTGAGGGTGAGTAGTATATTGCTAGAAAACTGAGATACTCCTTGATTAAGTAACTTTCACTGAATGACTATATGACGTTTAACGTGACGTTTATCCATCATAATAGGTAGGTAAAAGATTGAAATTTTACAGTTCCAAGCGCTATGACTTAGAGGTCACGCCTCAAGGCGGCCCTACGCCTGGGAGCTATGCCGTCCCGCTGTGCGGGAGAGGACCGCATCTCGCGCCGCGTAACGCTTACTCCCGCGAGCAAAATTCTCACAATCAATGTATAAATAATCGTTTACCAATGCGTCCGAAAACACGCAAACCACCGGCCGTAGTACGATATTTCAGGAAGGTATTCCCCCGTCCGTCAGACGAAACTTCAGCACATCCTATTTATAAGCGTCTATGTATAAATTCACTAAAAGTTAACACCACAACACACGTAACGAATATAAACTCGGAAAAGCCTCTATTAATAATCGACCGACTGACTTTGCTACCAAAAATAATAGTCTAATTGTGAAAAGTTTATGCGCGATGGGTCGTGGACCGAGGCTATCTTGGGGCGGCTAAACTTAGTGGTGCGTGCGAGCCAGATGGTAAAATTAGTGAGACGCCGTCTACTGCTCCTCATGACGCCAGCGCAGTCCATTCACTCACCTCCCGCCACCCATCGCGACCGATACGTAAGTAACTGCCAAACTTATGACATTCCATTTACGAATTGGCCGCCATGTTGCCAGGTCCGCCATCTTAAAGTCGCTCATTTATAATCCAGTATCACTCACCACTGATGAATTTGGTGTGATGAACTGATTTACGTGGTGCAGCCAACGAAACTCTGGTAGTTTTGCTGGCGATTTGACTAAAACTGCAGAGTTCCTGTTCCGTTCTTAGTTTTAATTTCGAATTAAAATGCGTGTAAATTTAAAAGTTTTACTAATTATTCCATAAAGAAATTCTGTGTTTGATAACCACTTTTAATAAGATTGCCTGCGCTCCCAAGCTTTTATTTTTTCCTGATAGCTATCATAACCAAGACCATGCCTTTGAATCCAGCCTAACTAGCTTTGTTTAATATAAAATTTATTTTACGAGTGCTCATAAACATAAAAGCATGTTTGATGCCTTAATTTATTTCCGGATAGTGTTGATAAGATTTAAAAAAAAAAACTGAAAAAATACATAACATAAAACTTTCAAAACTACGGAAAGAGGTTTATGACAGCTACAAAGTGAAGGCGAAAATATTCTTTTGCTTTTTTTTTAAATTTTCACCATACATGCAGAAAATTTTATAGAAATTTATTGAAGCAACACGTGAAAGTAGATTCACTCGAATTTCAGGCCCTATTGAGTTTTGAAGCCTTTGACCCGGGGAAATGTGATGGAGCGGCAAATCAAAGGGTTTTTCAGGGGCTTTTGTTTTCAGCGGCCCATTAATGACGGGATAATTATATGAAATGTCCACTGGCCACAGTTTTGCCATTTTTTGTGACCCTTTTTATAAGTCACTTCGTGTCTGAGTTGACCTCGCGCTTAATTTCTGTGTTGGTCGATCAGGTTACAACCCTTGTGTAGAGATTAGAGAATATTTAAGAGAAAAATTTGATTGAAAGTGAGCGAAATCACAGCAGAATACAATCAACAATGCATAAGATTCTAAATTGAACAATTTACTATATTTCCAACATAAATAAATAATGAAATTATCTGGAAGATTTGTTACATAATTGTGAGTGATGTGGAAACGAGAAGTTAGACATAGCTACTTAATAATTTACTGATTACTAAGTAACATTTTCTTCAAATTTTCCACAGTTCCTTATGATTTTTATGTGAAAAATAATAACAATTCTCTAGTGACAATATTAATAAAAAATTATAACCTTGAACTTTTCAGGAAAATGATGAACAATATTTTTCTTTGTTTGAATTCCTCAATTCCTAATATTCGTAGCATTATGACGATCGTTTAGTTCGACTCATATGTGTTTTTATGCTATTGAATCCTTGAAATCGTTTCTATAAATAACACTGGCAGCTTTCCAGCTATAGAGTGATGTTAATAAAATGTATAAGATTTGGGCGTACCGGTCAAAAAACTTGTGTAAACTTTATCTTTTAACAATGCTGTATTTTTTTGTTATTTTCCTATAAGCCCGCCTTATAATGTTCCCATTGCTGGGACTAAGGTCTCCTCTCTTGAAGAAAGGACCGGCCATAATCCCACCGGCCAGTGCGAATTGGATGTCAAATGTCTTCGAATTTTTGGTTTTAGGCCATGCCAGTTACCTCACGACATTTTCCTTTACTGTTTTGAGAGTAGTGGTAAATAAATAAATTGCACAAGGTAGGCCTGGCTTGATTTAAATCCCGCGAACTCGTAAGTCGGGACCACAACCTCTGGGCCACCAGTTTTCCTATGATTCTGGACTGTATGAGTTTTGTTATACATGTTTGCTCAGCTTTGTTTGTTTATCCTGCATTCACGCCCCAACGCCTCAGTCGATCGTCTAGAAATTTGGCACAGCGATGTTTAGTGAGACAATGAAGGACATGATACAGTGGAATTTTTATCTTAGGCAATTTAAAAAGTCAATTCAAGCAATTTGCAAGCATGTGCAAAGTGGTCTCATCGATTTATCAAATTCAACGGACTAAACGACATAAAAATGTTAACAGGTATTTTTATTAGTTGTAACATAATATGTCTTGTGGTAAGTGCCATTACTCACTTACTATGTATGTGTGTCCCCCCTCTTTGCGACCCAGTGCTGGTAATATTATAAGGCTGATTTTGCTTATGTTATATTGACAGTTTCTCGTGAATTATGCGCAAAAGATGTTGTTGCTATGCCGAGTGAATAATGTTGCTATCTTCTTGCTATCCGAGAATGGCGTCCGAACCAATCCTAACGTCATTCTCAGAACACTGGTTGACAAGTGGGATTCTCCATTCCTGGACGATGGGGTATCCGCCATGCATGTAATAGTATGACTGCACGCCCCAGGAACGATGAGCTCTCCAGGTTCGGTGTGTGTCACTCAGCTTGGAATAATCACTAATTTGTTTTCTGTTACTAACACTAGTTCTAAGTTTGCATTTTTACTAACAAAATATGGCAAGTTCCTATTTTGTTTTTTTGTTATTATTGTATTTAAATATGCATATTCAATTACATTTAAAAATTTTTTCTTAAAAAATAACAGGTCTGCTGGAAGAAATTTCGTTGAAATAAGCAGCACCTTTGTACTCTTTTATCTGTATTTGTTTTTTTTTTTTTTTAAGTATTTATGTGTACATAAATAAATAACATTAAAAAAAAAACGTTTTTTTAATTTATTTTTTATTATAAAAAATAATATCTGTCATGCGGCATCGGGCACAGGGTCTAAGCTACCGGTGGTCAGGGCTCCTGAGAGAGGAATCTTGTAACATTTCGCGCCGTGTCCAAAACTGCCAAAGAGAGCCGCCACAGATAATATTCGAGGCTGTTTGATATAAAATGATTATTATTATTATTATGTGTTGTGTTGATAAAACAAAGATTTATTATTCCCGTGCTGCATAATTTCTTCCAAACATATCGAAATTACTCCATACCTCGGAACACACATGATGCCATTGGTCCTAGGTGTCATTTGTAGATTGATCCATTTATGGTAGTTACGGATAGTCAGAAAGAAGCCAGGCACTCTCTTCTTGCTAAGAGACAACCAATTACAGTTACGTGTTAACAAATTACTGGGTTGTGGAAGTCAGATACGATGCAGTCGCTAGAGCACACTCCCTTAAATGCAACCGGTAGAAAATCGACACGACTCGACGAGTGCATCATTACCAATGATTCTCTTAGTTCGTTACTCAATCGACTCAAGCGCATCAAGCTGGTATCTGGCGGATCCGTCCCAAAGATGAGAGCAGCACTCCATTCATGATCGAACCTGTGCTTAATAAAGTTTAAGCAGCTGTTCCGGCGGTGAAGTGCGCGGTTTCTTGTCCCAAAATAAATATGACATGCATCTCTTTTAGTTATCTAATGTGTCAATCTCACAGGAATAGCTGCCAAATATATGACTTAATTGCGTTTAAATCATAAACAATGTTATGTAGTAACAACAATGTAACAGTGCAGTAAATGTGCTTTGTTCTACAACTAATACAAAAATACCAAACAAATAATATGTTTTGATACATGTGGAGAAACTCAAGATAAACTCCATCAGGTTGAATCGCAGTCAAGTACTTTGTATCAATAAAAAAAAAACTTTGTCATTGCGACCGATGCGGGATTTACCCGAGCCAGAGGTGAGGGTATTGTGGAGCTGAATGCTGCAGTGATAAACCACGTTATCAAATTATGTTTTTTAATACATTTTATGAAGAAGTAAATAAATGGGTGCTGCCTGGCGACTCGTGGAGGACTCTCGGTGACTTAAGGAAGCCGCTTGGCGACCAGCCTGATACGATAAACGTAATTGTGGCGAGGCGCGTTGATGCACTTATTTGCACTAGTGCAAAAACAATAAGTTGCGTACTTAAAGGTGGTAGAGATATGAGTGGATTTTTGTGTAAGTCGATTGAAAAAGGTTTTTTGTCATAGCATGAAAAAAAAACTGAGTTTATAGTGTGTATAAGACGGAAGCACCTAATAAATGGAATAATGACAAAAAAGTCTTTAATCTTGTCTCCAGTTCAGACGGAACATATTTTATGTAGTACATAAATCAGTGAAATAATTAGATAATTAAATTGGCGCACTGGTTAAACAAAAATCTGTACTTCAGGCTGCATATTATTATTTTTTTAAATAATTTATCAATATTATTAAAAATCAATCAATGAGCCTTTGTCACGAGATATGGTCAAAAATTGAGAGTATGAGATGATAAATTTTTGCGTAATACCAAGAAGATTTAGATAATTGACTTTCGGCACGATTGCACCTCGGAAAATTGGAACTGGAGGGAGTATTTTAGAATGATGTCACACTTATCTTAAACATATCATAGCAACAAGTGACTAAAACATAGACTTCAAAGCTTACGCCTTTTAACATAAGCTTAGCATACTCAATCTTTTAATGTTTTCACTTCTGGGGCTCAAGCCTCCTCTCTAGGAGAGGGAATGAGCCGTAATTCACCACACGGGTCCAGTGCGGGTTGGTAAATGTCACATGTCTTCGAATTTTTTCGTTATAGGACATGCTGGTTTCCAGCTTACGTCTTAATGATAAATTAATTTAGTAGTGAAACGGAAATAGTTGCTAAAAATCTGATGTACCTAACCAAGCATAGTTTTCTCATACGGTCGTTATATCCATTAATTGTTTCGATTCTATCTTCGACATCCATTGATTAATTTAAATTGATTCTGTGAATACACGAGTATCGAAATGGTTATTGTGCGGAAACCATTATTTGTCACCAGTATAAACAAATGCTTTGTTAGGTAATACCGTGTGTCTTCTCCAGAATTAGGGTTTTCAGGAAAATTCACACTAACAGGTGGTGCCATTTAGCCAAGGGGTCTTTTGAAAACGTATACATACATGACGTTAACATCAATTTTACTAGAGTGTAATTTACATAAGCGTTTTGACAGGAGCCTAAAAACTGAGGGCTGCCATGGTGAACATCAAATTAGAAAACCCTCATTACAGTTAGCTTTTAACACTATCAACTATGTACTGTAACTATAACCATACTATCAATGTGTTAAAATCTCTTAGCAGTCGAAAAAAAATCTCCACTGATTTCTTCTAAGGTATAACTGGGTGATTCTTTGAAACCGATAGGGTGTCTCATTCGTCTGGCTTAGTTTTTGCTTTACAATTTGATATTTTTATTTGCATATTAGTTTTCCCCATTCACTAAATGTATCAGAGGCACTCATTTGCGTCCCGTGGCTTACAACATAAAATAAGATATAGGTACTAAAGTTAGGCCAGATGAATGAGACTTTTTCTAGGTTTCAAAGAATTACTCAACTACCTAGAAGTACTTCTTAAAATAAAAGAAACGTGCACAGCCTTTTCCCGCCTACATTTTACATAACGCACTGTTAAAGTCGCTGACCTGCGCAAGACTTCGAAAGTCTTTGTAAGACTTCAAAAATCTTTACCTCCAGCTAAAAACGTGACACAAAACAAAAAAAACAACTTTCGAAACAAACTTTGAAAATGTTGCAAAAGTCTGCTCGATTCAAATTGACGTATTTATTTTGAAAGTCGTGTCGTAAGCTTAAAATGTTTATCTAAATACCTTTTGATTAATTAATTTACTATAATTATCGTCTGTGTTTATCTAGAGTGGGTGAGAGGGCATTGACCTTTGGGTGCTTATTTGATTTCACATTAATCTAGAATGATATGTTTTAGGCGTTACCAATTTTGGTCCTGATTATAGGAATCCGGTTCAAACGACCGAAATATCTTCTTGATACGGGGTCAACTATTCCTGTGGATATTTTACATAATTTTCCAAATAATATACGCAACAATATATATTAGTTTTTTTTTTTGTATTTTTACTTGTGAAATCATCCAATGACTTCTTCCGTTCTAGGGCGGAGCAGGAGGACTTGTCAGATTTTCGCTGACTAAAACCCACTGCTATGTTCTTTCTTTACCTTGCGTTCTAGAACCCTGGGTTTTCCTTTCAGAAGCCAACCCATGGCCCCAGTAGGTTTCGACTCTGCGGTCCCCCTGATTGAAAGAATCATAAATAATTGTAGGAAAGACTAGCTCGGAACCAGTATCCATGAAACCTGAAGTCGCAGAAAAGGCATTTCATTTTTTTTTGTGTATCCATTAAAACTGCCTTCTACCAATAATTTGTTTGAATTTAACTTATAATTGCATGTGAGCATTTCTCAATTTTTTTCAACAGAGTTTTAAAATTCGTCTAAAATTCAAATCTGTATATTTAGGATATATGATGCCAAATAAAATTAGCTAAACTTATCCAAATTGAATATTCAATCAATATTCTGTTTTTGTTTTGTTTTATCTAGGTTGAAAACTCGTAAAATGTTAGTTAAGGGCATAATAAAAGTTCTTATTTGTTAGTTGGAAATGTGTGAAAACCTTTAAGAAATACACAGTTTTTTTATAAATTTTTGTTTTACTGTATTAAAAGTATTACATAAGTTCAAAACTGTCATCATGAACCTCTTCTATCTTGTAACCACTATCCCTATTACCATTACCTCTGTCCACAATGGCCGACTATCGATTGTCTACAACGATACACTACTTGCGTATTCACTTCACTTCAATGTACAGTCACGAACATAAAAAATATATTCTCGACGAACTCACGATAGGTTACGTTTCAATCACAGTAGCCACGAAGGTACAATTACTTGTGTGCCCACTTATACCTAGCTATTTATAACGAGAGTAAAAAAGAGTGTTTGTAATTTATTTATACTGAGAATAGATTTTAATCTAAAGCGGTTGTAGTTAAGACGCTAGTTATTAAGATCTGGTCTGATCCTTTATTACTGTAAAATTATGATATTTGATTAACTTAAGTAGCAGTTAGGCAGGGCACATTGCACAGAACAGATGGTTAATTGGGCCGAAAGGTTCTGGAGTGGCGACCGCGTACCGAAAGACGCATCGTTAGCTGGCCTCCTACAAGGCAAACTGTTGACCTGGTGAGGGTTGCGGAAATCCTAGCCACTTAAGAGAAGCTTATGTCCAGTACAGAACGACTATCAAAATGCAATAATCAAAAATTATCTGATCAAAATGAATGCAATAAAACAAACGAAAATTGACTATGATTTTTAAATAAAGCTCATCGTCAAGCTACCATTTTCGTTGGCTGCAATTTTTTTTACCATCAGATTGTTGTTTTTTCCTCTATATAAGCTATTATCCTAGTTCAATATACGGTAAATTCAGGAACAGGCTGCATAATATATACGTACATTATTATCATAAAACATAGGTTTACTTACCCATTTTCTTACAATCACTTTTCCACTGGAACGATTTTCTTGCTGCGGTCTTCCCGTCCGATTATAATTTAGGTGTCTTTAAGGCTAGAGTGAAAAGGCTCATAATAGACTAGTGCGCCTCACCATCTACGATTTCACCACAGTTTACCATCAGATGGGATCGCAGTCAAGCAATCATATCGATATAAACAAAAAAAAAATAGTCCTCCCGAGAGGCATCCCGCTCCACCCCAAACCTATTTTTTCGCATCAGACTTTTTTCACCTGTACTTTTTCAGTTGCCCTTAACGTTCTAGTCAGGCTATGGTAACTCTTTCGTACAATTCCTCAGCCAGTTACTCATCACCTAACGTGGAATGTGCAATAAGTATGAGATTGGCTGTCAGAACCTTATTCAGAATTTTCATGAGCCATCCATTTCTGCGAAAAAAGTACAGGCACGCTTTTTTTCGCCGCGCTCTTGGCCGGAGCAGGAGACACTGTCAGACTTTTACTGACTAAAAACCCACTCCTGGTCTTTTGTTGCCTTTCATATATGAACCGAGTTTTTCAGAAGCAGACCTTTAGGCCTAGTAGGCTTCGACCCTACTAGGCCCCTACTAACAAAATGTTCCGTCGACGTCTTGGGCTCAGTCCGGCCGGTTATCGGACAGTCGGACGGCGAACTGCCCATTGCTCGCCGTCCGCTAGGCCGCGCCTACGGTGTCCGGAAATCAGGATCGGAATCCGCGCTTGCTTTTCATTGGAATTTTTCACAATGCCGTGTGTTTAGCAGTGGCCGCCGAAGTGTCTCACTGCTCCGTGCTTACTTTAGTCTGAACCCAGTAAAAACATAATCAATCTTTTCTCTACATAAAAACACTGTATAACTTCGTGAACCTTTGATTTATAAGCTTTCAAACATTGCGTACGTATCCGTAATCTTAGCGTAGTAACGCTCAGAAACATTTCACAGATGAAGCTTACATCACTAGAACAACATACAGCAGTTTTTATATCCAGTGACGTCATCATCTCTGTGTGATTTCTGAACCACAAAAATCTATAAAAGTATTTTTTTTAATGGGTATAAACTAGCGCTTGACTGCGATCCCACCTGATGGTAAGCAGTGATGCAATCGTTGATGTTGATGAGGCACACTAGTTTATTAAGAGCCTATTCACTCAAGCTTTGAAGACACCTAAATTATAATCGGACAGGAAGACCGCAGCATGTGAATTGTTTGAAGTCGAGTCGGGTTGTAAATTTTACACTCATGAGATTTTTTGGAGTGAATTATTTACCTACTTTAGAATATCACCACCATCAAATTGATAATGTAGATTTTACATGTTTGGCATGTCTTAAGTATTGTGATGTGAAGAAGCATAATAATAAAAAATTAAACATATAAATGCTCACTCATAATCCTCTACAAAACTAAATAGTTCCTATCTGACAAGAAAAGCAATTATTTTTGCTGATAGAATGTCTCTGGATCCTATTTTTCTTCTTTCGTGTTTTTGTGTGTAACTAATTACTATGTTACTCATAATATGACTCAAAAGAGTATCCCTGGAGTTTCTTGCACGTTCTTCTCCATAGAGATCAACGCTTTGGAACATGCAATTCAGCTTCACTTTTTTTTGGACTGACCGAAAGACTATTCAAAAGTGACTGCAAATGGTCTCTTTGAAATAAATGCTTTTGATTTTGACTTTTAATATTACATAGAAAACTCAACTAATAACGACGTGTGCGGACATTAATAAAAAGCAACAATAACAACTATTACAATTCTCAATATCCAACTACGAGAGAGTATCTAAAATTTAGTATTCAAGTTCTGGTACTAGACAGTCGACAGACTGAATAAACACTAACTTTCGTAGCTTCACGTCTGGAAGAACAAGTGAAGGGTACGAAGTAGCATTTATCATTTATTCACGGTTTTACGAGTGCACGGTGTCAGGCCGAAGCCAATAGTTCCCGCGGATTTCCTGCTTCTAGACAAGACAGTGTTTGATTGTTTCGCGTTTACGAGAAGGGAACTGCGCTATGTTTTTTTAATGTATACTAAGCTTTGTTGGTTTACAGATGTAATACAAGTTTCTTGTACTTAGACAAACTGCAGGGTATGAGAATATACTCTCGTTACTAATCAATCTATGTGCGCGCATCACGTAAACTTTACGAAATTGATGTATATAACTTTTTTACATTAAAATTGTGTATAACTTGATACATTACATAAGATTTGTTTCATCGTAATTGGTTGACTATGTCGAAAGGTATACTACTTTCACTGACAGTTAGGCGGTACGTACGTAGTATTATACCTATATTGAATGGAAGGTAGCGAAAATAGTTTCTCATGTACATTTCGCTACCAATAGTGGTAGTGATATCCACTTATACATATGAGCGTTTATGTAGGTATAAAAATAAAACCCTAGATTACGTTCCGTCATGCCACAACTCGATAAAGACTACAACGATTTCATTCAAATTTTTTTGTTTAATTTTCAAATATTTTGTAGAAAGAAAAAATCCGAAACCTACGACTATTTTAACCGTATGACAGTTCGCGACTTTGACAGTTCATACCTTCTTTTTTTAAATGCTCATACAAGACAACGTCTGTCGAGCCAGCTGATCAAGAATAAGAACTAATGATTTTTCGTTTCAGCGTCATAACATGTTGCGATATATTTTTATACAAAAAGTTATGATAAATATTTTTTTTTCTAAAGCAAGTCAAACTAATTGGTGACAAGTTTCATCACACAATGATCATCCCCTTGGAAACAACATTCCAAAAAGGGTTGGTTTGACCGAATATTCCGTTCCAATATTCAGTTAAGGGATCAGGCAGCCCAATAATTATATTAAAGTATGTGGGTGTTTCAGCCTCAAATATCTAATTACTTTTGATAAGGGTAGATCTGAAAGATCTAATAAGGAATTTGTGTAATTTTGTGATTGCTCTTCAAATCTTGTTAAATTATTCACTGTAACTTTGTCAGCTTCGATCTACGTTTCCATTTGTGAGGCTCCTTTCTCTCTCGCCTATCGTTAACTACGAGCATGGTTTAATAGCTATTTGCTTCATCTAACGCAATCCAACGCGTTGGTTGCTGAATAGGCAGTACGAAAATGAAAAATAATGCCTGAAAACTCTGTTGTCATTAGTTGATTCCGTGATTTGCTCGAATATTTCACAGGACTTGTTCCAGGAAATACAATATAGTGTTTTTTCCCTTAATTTTTTTTTCAGTATATTTGAATTTTGATGTACTTTTTTTCATGAAAATGTTAATTGGAACGGAAACTTCTAGTTGCATAAGATTTTCATCATCATGCCAATATTATAAAGGTGAGTATGTGTTTGTTGTGTGCACTTTTTCAGTCACGAATAGCTGAACAGATATTGATCAAATTTAACACGTTAGTAACCGAGATAATCGTAATACATAACATGATTGAAAGGAGTTTCTTGCACATTTTTCTTCATATAGCTCTACGCTTCGGAAAGTCCAATTAGCATCGTTTTTCTAACTGACTGACTTTCTGACATTTCAAAGGTGCTTTAAATGATTTATTAGAAATACTATGGTTTAAATCTTGAATCTTAAACTTGCTATACCGGTAGACCATGTCCTAAAATAGCACATAAAATACTTTTTATACCGGCAGTCTGCTCTATTGAATCAAAATAAATACTTTTCTTTCTTTCTTTTCTTTCTATTGGGACAATTTTCTAGTTTTACTAGGGCAAAGCGACTTGCAGAAGCCAACCACTTTTTAAAAACATTTATTATGAGTTAGAGAAATTATTTCTAACCCACAATATGTCAATTAAACTAAGTCGGTTATGGCACATTATTTTATGGATAAGCAACAATAATGAAGATTTTAAAAGCGGCATTTCAAGTCATTAACACGTAAATTACACAACCCCAACTAAACCTATGACTGCCAAAAGAAAAAACACGGATTTATGGTTGTTTACACAACACAATCTGTAGGCCTGTGGACGGCTCATTAAATACGACGTCAAGATGGAAAATGTGAGACGGGCTGCCAGTGACCACTGCAGGGTATGGTGGCAAAGATTATAGGAGAAGGGGGGAGAAAGGGCGATGCTTTGATGAGTGTTCTAGAATTTTTCGTTTTTTTTTTTTTTGAAATAACTGCGAAAATTGTACGCATCGTCATTAAGATGACCCTCTGAGCAAAGATTCATAGAAAAAAATGATGACTAATTTTGACGTTGTTAATAAGAAGTTTTTTAATTGCAAAACTTATTAAAGGGTATTTTTAAAATGTGAACCAAGCAAAAGGTCTACCGCTATGAGAAAAGGGATATCTTTACTTGGTTTTTACCAAGTAATGTTAATACATTCTTTTTCTAAAACAAAGAAGACAATACACTTTTTGTACTTACTATTATTATATACGAATAAGTATAGTATTTGAAAAATATAATAAATTAACTTTAAGAAGCTCAAATAAAAAACGAACATTAAGTCATCCCCTCAACGATTTCAATAAAACACCTACAAACTTAACCACCATACAGAAAAGAATAAAATCAAATCAATCGTCGCGTCTACGCAATTCAGTGGAGAGTTAGCGGGGCGGGCGGGGGAGGGCGGGCGCCGCCCAAAATAGCCCGCACGTGCCGCTCGCCCGGCTGCCCACGCGCACACAAGATGGCCGCCGCGCCTGCGCAAGTGTGAGTGTGTATGTGTGAGTGAGCAGTGCAAGCGACTGTGGCACGTAATGCGCGGTAGATTGTTATGCATGGAAAATCTGTTTATGATGTTTGAGAAGTGAGATTCGATTGCTGTTTTAGGTAAGTGTTTGAGGTCCAGTCTTTACATAGGTTAATATTGCAGATAGAAAATTGAGTAATATTTCATCTTTCGTTGAAAACACTTTGAAGGAAATTATGATATTATGTCAGTTTCAGTCAATTTAAACGGACATCAAAATAAACATTAACAAACTATAACAAAGTTTTAGAATTAACTAACAAATAAAATATTTCAAATAAGCTGCGCGTGTGTCATATATTTTTTTCTTAAAATGATGTGTACCGTCAGACTTGACATTCCAAGATGATTTTATAATAAACCCCAATACAGACTTTTGTTACGAAAGCTATGAATCAACCTATCATCACATCCTGTAGGTACTCCAAACACTCAAATCTTCGCACATGCTGCCACCATCCCACCAGACGCTACCGACGTTTCAGGAAAGATTCGTGAATCATGCGCATACTTATTAATGAGAAAGTCTGTCTGTTTGACGGGGCTTTAGAGTTGGATATATTATCTCAGACAGTTTCTAGTTTTAGAGTATTACTGTGATGTGATAGGCAGCGTACGTGTTTTGTTTGTTTGAGTCAATACAGTATGTTTGGACACGAAATTGGACATGTGGAGAGTCTGGACAGTTTCAACATAATTTTATTTAAAATTCTATAAATTTTATACACATAATATAGCAAAATTTTAAAATAAATTACTAATCAAAAAAAGTAGCAAGCTATTGATAAATCGCAATTTTAATAATAATTTGAGTTCTTTTAAAATAGTAGGTACTACAATTTAAAAAAAAAAACCAATACACCGTAAAATATCTGAACTAATTTAAACATTATTTTAACAAGGGACTCCTGATGATTTACTCTGTTCACGATATGATACATTGAGGTGATGTGGATTATAACTTTTGTTTTGGACGAACGCCGAGTAGGAACGTCATTATCGTCTGCTGTAGGTGACTACGCTTTATAGTCTTTGTTTTCTTTGCTTTTGATTATAACGACATCACTTTTTCTTTGGAAAACCTTCACAGTTTTTCTCCAGGTTGCCTTGTAAGATCTCTCCCTTAGCTTTATAGTATAATTATCTAACTTTGTCTGTAATAACATCACTCTTTCTTTCCTTCACATTCTCTCTCTAAACTCACTGTTTCTCTAGATCTTCTTTGGTGATGTCCATTATATAAGTGTTTCCCCTCCAACAGTTCACACTGCCTTTTCTTTTATATCTTCTACACTTCAGTAATGTAAAAGTGTTGATTTGATATCAGTATCCATCTATAGGTTGGTAGTCTGTTTTATCCAGTGTTGTTACGTTACGTTCACGGTTCATTTTGGAAACTGAGTTTGTGAATGTGAGATATACAGTATGTCCATGAATATATACAGTATTTACTGTATTGCCTTAGACGGAAAACGAACTCTCTATTATATCTAGATCTTGGATGATTTGTAGTTTCTTCGGAATGGTCATTAGTCTCTTTCTTTAATGTCTTCATCGATCCTTTATCAGTAGTTTATATTGTAGCATGTTCCATATCGGTATTATTAACTTATTGTCTTGCTGTCTAATAAACCATTGCAGCATGTTTCTTGTCAAAATTGCTTTTGTTTTATTGAATTATTGGAACGTTGGCAGACGATGGGCCGACCACCTGTCTTGCACTGTATACGAGTATATCAACAAATACTTGTGTTTTGGGTACATTATCATTGATGGTACTTGGGATATATAAGTATAGAGAATATATATAAGGAGGATGATTTTCTCTTCGTGATACTGGAAAGCTTTTTGAAATTACTGTCTTGCCTTTAAAGGTGAACCCGTGAGTATCATATATTTTGTGTCTGCCTATGATTCCGATATTATCATACTCAAAGTCTCATCAATGTTTTTAATCTTTGTGTGAGGTCTAGTAGTAGCATCTGACGCAGCAACTGTCTTTTGTTTTCAACAAGCCTTAATCATTCCACAGTTTCATAAATCGATAGTTATGAATTTATAAGTCAATGCTGCTTCTGATAAATTATCTTTTTTATGAAGGTGCATCAAATATTAAGTAAAAATTTGCATATTCTCTGAGGAGACCACTTGGAATAACATAAATATTGGTAGGTATACTAAAATTTGTCATTACTGTTGTGTTCCAAGGGCAAGCATACAAAGTGTGTCAACAAATTCTTATAAAGTCGTAAATGTTATCATTTTAAATATATACTGTATTTTATACTGTAATTTACTGTCAAAAAATAAGAAAAACAATCTCCAATTTTCTTGTATCTTTGATATTTTTATTACCCTTTTAGTTTTATTGTTTTGGTGAAGTAGTTGTACATAACATTAATAATGATAGTACACTATGGAAAATACTATTAATTTTGTTCGATATGATTTTTTTCTCAAAAATTAGCCAATCTTTAGTGATCACTTTATTTTTGAAATCTTAACCAATTTTGTTCAAAAAAACAACCATTTCAACTCATAAGAAAGACCAATCTTTATGATCCAATTAAATATTTTCTTTCTTATATACCTGCATCGTAAGTTCACTGCTCTCGCAGGTACATACAGCACAAGTCGCACGCACACATCTCGGGCGCCGCGCATGCGCAGTGAAGCACGCGCACCGGCGCGCGCGCAGCTAAATATAGCCGCCTCCCGTCGAGCGACGTTACCAACCGCTGGAGATCTTGAAGATTCCTTAATTATTGCTTTTTTTCTCTCTTTTTCTTTCACTTTTCGGTAACCTGATGATGGTTCTAAGTCGGGGAAATAATTTTCTGAGGACTGCTTGAGTGTTTTTGTAGTTCAGTGACTTTGAGTTATGGGCTGGAAAATTACTTTTAAACGTTTCGTTTTTTATTATTATTGGTAATTAGTTCCAAGTTTTGGATAAGATAAATAATATTGAAACTGACAGAAGAAAAATATTCTTTACTAAACACGGTACTATAAAGCTTTTGCTAGAGGAAGTAGCGAAATCATAAAACTAGAACTAAAAAAATCTAGTCCAAGAATAAATTGTAAATCGCCCACTTACCACAAATTGTGTTGCCTCGAAGGAAATCACTTTAATGAATAAACACTCATTCACCCGGATGGACTATCCGGCCAAAAACTGTTAACCGTCAGAAATCTCGATCGCTTACATTTTGGCAAATTACCACTAAATAGTTGAGTACGTCACAATCTGGATAGCGATTGTGTCTCGTCTCGACCTATTTGTTTTATGTCTTGGTTGAAGACGGCGATGTATAGACAGCAATGAGACGATCGCATAAACTTTAGGATGATATCATAAGATTATCTTGGCAGTTAAAAACTTTGGTCACTTTTTGTCGCTCGGCTGTTGTAGATTTAATAAGTCTTGAGCATCGACGCCGAGTTGCTAGCCTGTCAGTTTTCTATCGTTTACATTTAGGGCAGTGGGTTCGTTCCATCATCAGACCACAAGACGAATGACGTACACCACCGGTACATGGTGGATATCCCACCCATACATACAAAGTATTTTGCGAACACATTCATTATGCGTACAGCTAGAAAGTGGAAGTCCCTGCCAGATTTTTCTGATAGCTACGTATATAACCTCGGGGTCTTTACGTCCAGAGTAAATAGGTTGCTTCTAGGCAAACGTGCTCCATCGTCACACATCATCGCTTTCTATCAGATGAGATAGTGGTCAAAACCAAGCCTATTAACATTAAACTCAAACTCATTAAATCAAAACCAAGCCTATTATTGCCAACAATACGAAAATCTTCAAGATAAAATGTACCTTCACAGATTGAACGCGCTACGTTGTAAATAATTACAGCGTACTGATTTAGTAATAACGCAAACCAAATTGACAGCATCGAAAACCTCTGCTAACGTCTTCTTCGGAACCGAAAAATTGGTTTTGTTTTATAACTTCTAAGCGGTGCACCTTACAGAAAAAAAAAATCAGGTCACTTTTGAAGTAAACAAAATTTATAAAAATTCAACCAAAAAATCCAAAAAAAAAAATCTTCTAACTTTAAGCAGTGGGCATTTTCCCAAAAGTCAATATTTTACCAAAAGTGAGTGGTATCACATATCTACCTCATTTTTTTTTATAGAACTGTCTAAACGCACCTCAATACCTACACAAAGACGAACTATAAATCATTTAACCTTTTCGGTTATGAAATAATGAAGAAATGTTTGATCGCACAGAGTGAAATAGTGAATGTTGTAGTACTTTTTTGAACTCCCTCTCTGCTCGATGACGTATGCACACGATAGTATAAGTACAGTGACAGCCAAAGTGCATTGGTCTATTCCGAGAATATATACATCACTTGATTCATATATTTTTTGGCCTTTACGGTTTTTGCTTATTATTTCACCAGAAGTTGTAAGTAAAAATCTTCAGTGTAGGCAAAAAATATTCGTTGTACGCAAAAATATTCGTGTCTTAATAACTAATTTACCTATATCGGTAATTAAAAACAAACAATTAATAAATGTAGCAGTGGTTATGTTAGTAGCAAAAATGCTTCTACAGTCTGTAGGAGAAGGTCAAAAATAATTGGTATCCAAACAATATTCCATTAATGCATTTCAGTGGAATGTTTTTGCAACCTACGATTTTTAATCCAGCTTTCATTTCGTTGATTTCCAAAGTACTTTTGCGGAATTGAAATTCTAGTTAAAACATATTTTCACTAGAGTTCCGAATACCATAGTGTAAATAATATCACGTTTACTAAAACATAAAGCTTTTGAACATGTTCTTGTACAGATTGAATCTGCCTAGTAAAACCTGGTAGCAATATCTGTGTAAGTAACACTCAAAATCAAATTTCGAAAATATGTTCCATTTAAATTGATCGGTGTATGACTGCCTACTAAAACCGGCCAGCAATAATTTGAATTTCAAAAAGATGTTCCATTCAAATAAATTGATCTTTTTATCTTACACAATTATGATGAGAAAACTCATAAATGATCCAAGATCCGGTAGAAGAAATCTCTTTCCTTATCTGTTATTTGAATAGGTTGCCTAGCTAAATCTAGTGTCAATGATGTTAAACAATAAAATTTGTTGTTAGAATTTTGACATCAATTACCCCTCATTTATTATGTTGGAAAGTCGAGCGTCAGCTGAAAGAATGTGCCCTAAGGAACTAAAAACTATAGGTTGCCTCCTTTTTTTTTGGTGCAAATAGGAGGGTTGCCTCGCATAAAGATGTGAGTAAATTGCCATAATATACCCTTACATTAATTAGTATTTTTTAGTCTAATAGAAACTATTAGTAACGATAGAACTCAATTTGTAAATATTTGGATATAGTCGAAAATATTAAAATGTTCGCTATCTCAGACAAATTTTATTGTTTAACATCATTGGCACCAGATTTAACTAGGCAACCTATTCGGAATGTCTTAATAAACGCATTATCTAGCTGATAATATTTATCATAATCGAATATCAGATAAGTGAAGAGATATCTTCTACGGATCTCGTAACAAAACATTCGCGGAAAATGTAAAATATGAAAATCAGTGTACGCTCACCATTATTTACATACGGTAACACGGTCTAACCTTGGAAAGGGGAGCTTGGTTACGTAAAGTTGTTTACGATACTATGAGTAGTCATCGTAAATTGTGCCAGTTTAATAGGTGCCAGCATTAATGGTAGCAAACAGTTTTATATGAGCTTCGGTTGCGACTTTGATTGATTAGTCAGCGGTTATATGGTAAGCACCTGTGGTAAATCTGCAAGCGAATTTTTATCTTCAAGTGTGTATGAAGGAACCAGGGAAAATTTCAATTATGTAAATCGTAATGGAATTACCGATTAGGGAGTAGTGTTCCACACGCGCTTCAAAAAAATGACAGTAAAACCGTAGAGGCCTAGCAGGGCTGAAGAGAGAAACTCGGAGCCCTGGAACATAAGACAAAGAAGGAATATAGGTGTAGTTTTAGTCAGTATAAATTTGACATGCCCTACCGCCCCGCCCTAAAGCAGAAGAAGTCATTGGATGATTTTCCATCTTAATAACAAAATGGAATTACCAATGGAAGTCCGTGACTTCGTATTAACACGATGAAAAAATGTATTACGAGAATGAATAATTTCATAAGGAAAATCTACCCCCCAAAATCCCTAAAGTACGTAGATTCAAAGTTGTTTTCTGAAATAGTAGAAATGGTTCAATATTAATAATCAGGCAACCAAATAAGATGAAAATGAGCGATGTTAAAAGCCAAGACTTTGATAAACTGTAGTATTGTAACTTGCGAGCGTTTTAATGCCATCAAGCCACCACTCCATCTATGATGCATACATAAACAGCCTTACAATGTTCACACTGCTGGGACTCAGGTTTCCTAGGTGAAAGAATGGGTTGTACTCCACCACACAGGCCCAATGCGGGTTGCTGGATATCACATATATTCGAAGTTTAGGTTCTAGGACAAGATTTACTCACGATGTTATCCTTAACCATTTTGAGAGCAGTGGTGATGAAATAAATTACACAAAGTAATACACCTGGCTCGGTTACACACACCTGCCGCCACCTACGGGGCCGTTTTTACTGGGACACTACTATTTGCCACTACCATCTTTTTTTTAGTTGGGAAAATCATCCAATGACATCTCTCGCACTTGGGTGGAGCGAGAGATAGTGTCAGACGTTTACTGACTAAAAATCCACTCCTGTTCCTTCGTTGCCTTTAGAACCGGGTCAAAATCTTCCTTTTAGAAACAGATTCTTGGCTCCAGTAGACTTCGACCCTCCTGGGCCCCTACGGTGCCACTACCATCTGTGATGGCCACACTAGAATCACACTAACTCACGCAAAATATGTCATTTATTTTTATAATAAAAAATAAATAGCTACTAATATTTCGAAATATTGTTTTATCTCGAATATTCAGTCGCTTTGCACGACATTTTCACAGGGTAGTTTATTTTGAGAAATAAAGTGTACTTGACAAAGCTAAAGAATATTATAAATTACATTAAGCTTGGGAGAAGTTCCGTTGTAGACAGGAGATTTAATAGACAACGCCAAAACTATATGTGCATATTATTATGTACTCATAGCCATAGATAGCGTGAGTTCAAAACTTGACTGGACTGTGTAACAGTTGAATCGATGATCCATTGAAATGTGACGTCATTGGATTTTTAACAAGGAAAAAGTCTCTTTCATAAGGAAGAGACTTTGTCAATGAATTTAATTACCAGTAATTTAATTTAACACCAGATTAAGACTCTCATTTAGCTATAAATAGTCCATTCTAAAAATAGGCCTCACCGGGACCTCCCGTGGGTGTTAGAAGTGACTCAAAGATTTTAATCAGAAGGATCGACAAGCATCCACCTGTTTCAAGAACATGTCGCTACTCAACACGCTTGCCAAGACAAATGGATGACAAATCAATTAGGCTAATTTCTGAGAAGGAATTAGTGTTTGTGTTTTTGAGAAGGTCAATACTAGACATATTTTGAAGTAGTCCGAGGTTGATGTTAAATCGCCATTTTCTTAATTCAAAGCGTCTTTTGATTGCTAAAATAAACTGCACTGTAAATGCTTTAGAACGGGAAGATGCTAACTTCAATACCATAAATCTAAAACGACGCTTGAAAGGCAAAAGTTACTAAGGGACATAGATTAAACTTTACATGAGGGTGATTGAAAGTTACAAAAGTTACAAAAAAAAATAAAAATGAATTAGTCTGAATTCGATTATGAACATTATGGTAATACATAAATCCGACTTTAAAAAAAAAACATGCATTGACATGTGGGAGATAGTGTCAGACTCTTACTGACTAAAAGACCCACCCCGTTCCTTCTAGCCTTCATACTGGGGCTCGAGTGCCCTTTCAAACAAGCTAGCGACGTAATCTATATTTATAAAAATAGGTAATTTTTTTATTCTAATAATTCCTGACTATTTTAGGATAAAAACAATTAACTATTTTAAAAATAGCCAAAATCGGTTCAATAACCAATTTTAAATGTCTACTACTTTCAGGATGTGTGTTTATAATATCACATGTTTTATATTGTTTTTTATTTTAATAATAGCAATCATAATATTACTGTTACTTTATTCTAGTTAGCCCGTACTGTCCCAAAGCTGGACAAAACCTCCTTCCATTCTTTCCAACGATCACGTATCCTCGCTTTCTCTTTCCAATTCTTTAGGAAGACACCCAGGTTGTCCTGCCATCTCCTTCACGGTCTTCTGCGGGCCCGCTGTCACTGTTTCTGGGTACTAATCCTGTGTTATATGGGCCCACAGCTCGTTAGATATAGGGCAGACATGTCTTACCCAGTCCCGTTTAAGTTGGGCAGCTTTTTGAGCTACATCAAAGACTTGCGTCTTGGAGGACAATATAGTGTTCTGAACGTATTCTGTTAAATTGGAAAAAATCAATACAATAATGCCTTATTTTTTTTACTTAAATCATGTGAAGAAAATAATATTAATCACGTCGTGGAATATAATATTTTTAGTAAAAGTTACTGCAATCATCAGAAAATTACTTAATTGCAGATAATTATTTTACCCAAAGGGCGATGGAAAGGGCTATGCTCGGAGTTTCATTGTGTGATTGCATCAGGAATGAAGATTTGCAGGAGAACCAAGAACACCAACATTGCCCGAAGAATCGCCAAACTAAAGAGACAGTGAGTAGGGCACATTTCTCGTTGAACGAATGGTCGATGGGGCCGAGAGGTTGGAAGGCCTCCTACTGGGGCCAGGGTTATCCGAAAGGGAACTCAAGCCCCGGTATGAAGGCTTGAAGGAACGGGGTGGGTTTTTTAGTCAGTAAGAGTCTGACACTATCTCCCGCTCCGCCCAAGAATGGGGTCGTCATTGGATGATTTTCCCCACCTAAAAAAAAAAAGTGTTGGAAGGCCTCCGATAAGTTGGACCTATGACCTGATAAGAGTCGCGGGAATGTGGTAGATATGAGACGCACACTTGGGGGAGGCCTATGTCCATCAGTGGACCTCCTTCGGCTGAAACGGTGATGACAAGTTTATCCGCAATGGTCTTAATCCTCTGAATCATTATTAAAACAATAGTTTGAAGGAATAAGAAATACAACATACATCGCCAAGGTTTACACGAAGCAGCTGTCGCGAACGTGAGAGTACCCACGACAGCTGCGCTTGCGCATTGAACTCGTAAATTCACTTCAAGTGAGGAACGGTAACTTTAGTTTTACGGGCTTTATCTAATGATGTTACGTCTATGAAAAGTTTTTTTTTTGTTTTTAAGATCCGGGTGAAGATATGTCTTTTGACGGTGCTGATAACGACTGCATTTTTTGTTATCTTGTAATGTTGGCTTGAGTTTGAGGTTGAGTCACCGTGGTGCAATGATTAGTCAGAGTATAAGTAGTTGAGGAGGCCGAGAGGGTCATGCTCACTCGAACATAGTCATCCATTCGAAAGGGCAACTGACGGAACACTGAGTTTTAGTCAGTAAAAGTCTGAGACTCCCTTAAGCTCCATCCAGATCGGAAGAAGTCATTTGATGATTTTCCACGTAAAATAACTGTCAAAATACTGATAACTTAACAAAAAAGTCTAGCATATCAGAAACCAAGCCTCCCTAAAAATTAACCATAGGTAATTTGGATATCTCGTGGCCAGATCTTAAAAATTGATCACTTCATGGTATGACCAAGTAGAACTAGCCCGTAGCCCGATTCACGTAATGAAATCGTAACGATATCATTTAGACTATTTCCGTATTCACATCCATCAATCGACTTGAACGACACCGATTTTCAAGACATTTGAAATTCGTCGATTAAAAAAAAAACTGTATTAAACTATCCTGGTAGAATACTTATTAATGTAACTGGAAATGTGTCGATAGATCGTGAATACCGCTTCTGGATAGGACTTCGATCGAACGACTATAAAACTTCAACAATATTTGGCTTGTTTGATTTTACGTGAATCAGGCTACTGATCTTTTTAAACGTTAAAATTTGATGATATGCCAATCCTCGTTTAGCCTACTTTTCTTAGACCTTTTATTACCATAAAAAATCTACGACAATGATATGGCCAAACAAGGACTGACATATCATCAAATGTTGGTTATATACCTGGCCAATTTTAGTTGGCCATATCATTGTGAGGCACTAATGTGCTTTACCGAGTTCTAAATATTTCAGGGTGCACCGGATATTTGAAATGTTTTGGAGAGACTTCTTATGTTCACCCCGGATAAAATTCGAGTCAAATCGACACGAAAGAAGAAGCAGCAGAATGTTTTTGTAAATACAGAAGGATATAAGCCTATTTCGATGACTGAACTGGGATTCTGAATAAGCACTTGTATTATAAACCTATACAACCTACTGCTTAAAACACAAAATCATTTTAAAAAAAACCGTGTAAAAAAAAGAGCAATTCTTTCTAAATAAATAATTGGCTGCCAATTCCCTGAAGGAGGCCTCTGAAGCTACACGGAAGAGTCACCCTTTTCATGTTGGCATAACGAATAAATTGGCTTATGCAACGTATGTGACATGTGTCGTTTTTGATAGAGGTGTTAGGGCGACACGTGCGCCGTGCGCAAAGTAAACTGAGATCCTTTGGCAGCTGCGGCTCAATTGTGACGCTTGGCTCTTCATGACTCACACGCAAATGGGCCATTCTGTAACGTTGTTTAATTACTTCAAAACAAAAGTCGATGTAAGTATAAGCTGCATTAGTTGGCATGGAGAGAAAATAATAGAAAGAAAATAACAAGGAGCTTAATCTACCGCCATGATTTATAAAAATGTATCTATTACAGCCGATAACTGCATTAGAGTAACTATACAAGTGTCTTCTTTGGAAATTTTCCCTTTTTTTATAATGTGTGTTTTTATAAAAAAATAACTACCAACATACATTTTTATGAGAAAAATCTCTAAGTGCAGCCACACTTACTTCTTGGTGATCGCCACTAAATTTTTCCTAACTTTATCCATGTTAGTTATGGCTGGCAAAATAAATCTCATGATATCTCATCTGTAAGTTTTTATCTAGCATTTTAGGATATATGACGTGCTAAAGAAATATACAAATATACATATTTGCTCTCAAAAACATTACCTCTATATCGGAGGCAGTCGGGTAGAAACAAATCAGTTATCAAACCAATGTAGCTGTTGTCTATGTTGGTATCTGGTGCAGGTAAACACGTAGTTTCACTTTGCAGATTTTTGATGGCATTAGCCCAGAACTGAATTGTTAAAATGCCATTTTATCAACAATAAAAAAGGAAAAAATCTAAAAATAGGGATAATAGTAACATAATAAGTGCTAAGTACGTAATTTAAAACATGTCAAACCTTACTTAAATACCAAATTTTTACTGTTTTTTTTATTCTTTTACCCATGTTTTATTAGGCTAGAACTTGAGAAATAATCAACCTCAAAAATCAGAAATTATGGGTAAGTGGTCAATCTCTGTATTGTTTAACCGACTTCAAAAACCACACATAAGTGGCAATTAAAAAAAGTTAATAACACTAGTTGTTATTTTTTCGATTTGTTTTGGCTCCGACTTCAAAAATTAAAGTTTTTTTTTGTAGCAGTAGTAGTAGTTTGCATTTGTTTTTGTAAAAAAAATTTTTTTCAATATTTTACCCAATTTATGCCATTTTTTGCACTTACGGCAATCACTCTTGCTAATATCATGGTAATCTTGTAAGAGAAGATGTTTTTACAAAGCCATTTACTCAAAATCACCAGACATTTCATAAAAAGCCTAACATAGAAACAACTGCCGAATTTCCCAAACTACGTAGTCTCATTAGTCTTTAAAACAATGATAAGTTTACGGAATAGCTCCACGGAATTGTGTTAATGGCACAACGAAGCAACTCAACTCAAACGAACATTAGCAAACGTCATTGAAAAAATACTTCAATTCCTATTTCTTCGTAAGAAATAGAGAGCCAATGATGTCATGACAACTTGCGTCATTAATATGATTCATATAAAATATTACTCTTTTACCTATGTTTTATTTAATATTTTCTTTCATGTCTCCTGGATTATGGCGTCTACATTAATATTCGATGTTTTTATCAAGTCACAATCTTACATAACCAGATATTTTATTTACGCGTTGTTATGACTTTAAAATTCATCTAAATGTTCACACGTAACCTATAAATAGCGCTTGATAGGTTTAAAGTGGGAGGAATACAAATCAAAGTTGTATTAAAAATAAAATATGCAATTTTTCATCACTGATTTGACGATGTTAGTCTGTCTGAAAACTGTACTAAGACTGTACCTGCAAACTGAAAAATACGTACATCAAATAATGCATTTTTATCCAAGATATAATGTACTCGTGTGTGAAATTCTATAAACGAAAATCCATATAAATCAAGTCAGAATTTACAACAAACAATATCTCTTTAAAAAAAATCACCATCTCCTTAGTTTTTTCCAACTAGCTTCAATAAAATCAAACTCCCCTTAAAAAGTAATAAGAAAAAGGAATCAACGGACATCCAAAGCCAAACACTTCAGTATCCAAGTGGATGTTCCATTGAGTTCACCCAAATGAATAGCCATAAATCTGTTATGATAGCAGCCAACCTATGCTTGTTGAATCGACTCGGATTCAATCGTAAAGCCTACAGCAATAAGCTAGGAATGCGTTTCAACTATGTCCTTAGGTTGTTGATCGCGTAAGCTTCGGCTGTTAACGGGAGGCGAAATGAGATTCGAATTTCGAATCGAGTCGATAACGAATTTTTTTTATTTTAAACATCGATATAGCTTCAACGATGTCTCGATTCATTATAGCGGCTTTTGGCATATATCTATGTATATATATAAAAGGAGAAACTGAACTGATATATCATCGCACAGCCGAAACTGCTGAGTCTAGAAAAGTGAAATTTTGCACAAGTTTTCTTCTTCTTCTAGATGTAATCGTGCACTAAAAAAGAATTTTGCAAAATTCACCTCCTAAGGGGTTAAAACGGGGGTCCAAAGTTTGTAAAGACTTTCAAGTGGGCAAAGCCGCTGCCAGAAGCTAGTTCTAGCATACTGATAAAGTGCCCCCTGCAAAGTATTTATCTGTCATCGAGTTTGTAAAATGAGGGTAATATCGCACGTGGCCTTTCGCTAATTAGTTCGGGCTTCATTATTATTGGACATCTGGACTTTATCTACAGCACATGTACCTAATCATGATCATTAATTTGTAGTAGATAGCATTTTCTTTCGTTTACAATTAGCTGCTTACTGTTTTTTTTAAAGCGTTTATTGGAATTTATATTAAAAAAAAAAATGAAATATTTTCAGCAATCGACATAATCTTCGCCATCACTATCGAAAGCTCTCCCGCTAAGCGTCAAGAGGGGGTGATTTGGTGTGTTGGCCGTACGCCAGGCGGCGTCTTTGGCCGCGAGCCAAATCCGGAGCGCACAGTGGAAAAGAAATGGCGTCGCGCATCTTTGATATGCGTCAGAGGCGTACGCGCAGCCCGCCTCGCCGGTAACATGTTTTTCACGATGTATAAAAGAGGTTTTATTGCGGTTGGACCATGAAACTGATTGCCGTTGTGTGTAAGATAGATGGTAGGCGTTAGTTACGGGTTTCAGGAGGACGTTGTTAATGATAAGGTGTGGGAGAGAGGGGGAAGGTAATGGTATCGTATGCTGAAATTGACTACTGTAAAGGTCTGGTCGTTTTGAGTCGGTGTACGTAATTCCAATGTGTTTTGAACTTGACGAAGATTGGATTCTGTTGCTTATAGGAGACTTATATAAATAAATATAAAAAGAGAAACTGACTGACAAATAAATGAAAGCACAGCTGAAAATACTGGGATTAGGAGTTGGTTTTGCACTAGGTTTCCTTTTATGACGTAAGCAAGCACTAAGAGAGGAATTCCCAAAATCCACTGTAATCATTTCAATATAATAATATAATATTCCACAACTATCACACAACGCCGTCTAGTCCCAAGCTAAACAGAGCTTGTGTTATGGGTACCACTAGACATTTGATAAACATACTTATATATTTCTAAATACACACATGTTATAGATAAATTACACCCAGACACAGAACAAATGATTATGCTCATCACACGAACATTTGTCCTGGGTGGAAATCGAACCCACGACCTCCGCCATAGCAGCTAAGGTCACTAACTACTAGACCAACAGACCAGCCGGATGAAACGAGGGTCCAAAGTTAGTATGGAGAAACCTACTTTCATGAAGGCAAAGCCGCTGGCAGAAGCTAGTATTTCTTTATCCAGCAAATAATGAATAAACGGATAGATCGACTCCTTACTAAAGCAAAAGTATGCATGTATATAAATAGACAAGTCAAGAAATGACTATTCGGAGCATTTGACAAGCATCAATCGGCTTTAACGCATCCATATAAAATGTTTAGAAAACCACAAAGTAATAATATTTGATTGCGGTTGTACCAGTTTATAGCTTAGATTTTTATAATATACTTATAAGATGTAGTCATAATACTTTCCTTTTCGTGAAAGACGTGGTCATAACTTTTGTATGGAATGCTGGAAATCAGCCAGACACTAATTTTTTTGTGAATGGAGAAATGTGTTACGTTCGACTGAGATACCGGAAGTTTCTTGTACTTAAAGCAGGTCTACATTGAACATAAAGTGGAGAGCCATGCTTTGTGATCTTTCTTGTTTTAGTGTGAAATCATTAAATGTTTTTTGTGGTTTGATTCTTGTGGATATCTCAAGACAGTCCTCTCCCTTAAGATAAGCAGATAGCTTTTTTTTTTAAATTGATATAAACTAGTGCTTGACTGCGATCCCACCTGATAGAGAGCAGTGATGCAATTTCTGATGGTGAGGCCCACTAGTTTATGAGCCTATTCACTCTTGCCTTGAAGACACTCAAATTATAATCAGGCGGGAAGACCGCAGCAGGCAGATTGTTCCAGTCCTTCGATGTACGTGGTATAAACGACGAGGCGAAATGCTTAGTCTGGGACCAAAGAGTTTTAGACAACGTATGGGTGGATACTCGTCATACGTGGAGTTGTCCGATGGTAGAAATAAGATGGAGGAATCTAAATTCTTCTTAGAAATCTATCGAAGCATTAAAATAAGAGCAACACACAGCACCCTAATTATGTTTCTAACCCTTAGGTCAACTAGTAGAAAATGCCTAAGGCATTAAGTTATTTAGTAAGCATTTGTACAGTGTTTACTTGTGCATAAAGTTTTAATAAAATGCTACGGTTATTTCATGCATTTTTTACGTAGGCGCTCAGATGACTATCACACTTAGTGTATGAGTAGAGCGCATCCGCATTTGTTCAAGTTCCAGGGCAGGGGTGAAACTTTTGGACAATCCTACAGACGATGAGATAGACGATGTTAAGATGATATAATACTGATATAACGACTCATTTAGGAGTGTGAAAGTAGAAGGCACGCACTGTTATGAAATAATTATTTACGTAAAAAGGGCAGAGGAATTATGACTCTTATCCCTACGTGAAGCAATTTTTCTTTTTATGTGGAAAACCATAAATTGACTTCTTCCGCTCTGGGTGGAGTGGGGCATGTCAGACTTAAAAATCTGACACTACGCCAAATCTACGGTGTTCCTTGATTTACCTCGCAAAGGCAACGATAGCTCCTTCAAACTAACCGCAGCAAAAAACAATTTACCTGGGATGGCAACGGATATTAGATAACCTTGATAGAAAGTTCTCGTTAGAAACTTGTACAAGCAAGCCAGATTTGTCTCGATAGTTTTGTAATTAACCATTTATTACATTTGTTAAAATTCAAACCAGGGCAATATTAAAGTTGTTTTATTGAGTAGAGAGAAGATATTTGTATGAGAAGTTCTAACTAACCGCGTCAAGTTTAACACCGTATTTTGGCGTGATTTTGATGGTAATATTAGTGTAGGTTTTGAGAATCGGAGATAGTAGGCACGTAAAACTGCCTATATTAGCATCATAACCCAGTAACTGTGTAACAAGATACCCCTTGGTAAGACTAGAGTCGAAATTCCTGGCTTCTGACTAACGGTAACAAATGTCAGAGATTCTACAAATGGTGGGTAAACATCCAATGACTTCTCCCGCTTTGGGGTGGAGGAGGATAGTGGTAAATTCAATGCCCTGTGTTTTCCTTTCCTAAGTCTACCCAAGACCCAGTAGACTTCGGTCCTGCTGGGCCCTTAAGGTGTTGCTGACATCTCTTTGAGGCACGCGTGGATCATTACCCGCCGCCGATGATTCGCTCTGTGGGATTACCAGAAGGCCGGATGGCGAGCTACCCTCAAGCCCACGGTGGTTGGAAGTCAGGATCGGGATCCCGTTGGCTGGGAAGTGAGGATGTCTGCTGTATCATGCGTGCGGCAGCTTCCTTCGATAGCATTACTGCTTCACAGAAGTAAACGACCGCCTACCATTCCTCCTCACTCCAGACCCATAGCCTGATGTGAGAAATCGGTGCCGCCAATCGCCCTCACGAGGACATGGCGGTGATCTACCCAAATGGGCACACCTCCACCGTATACTCTACCGTGTCCACATAATGGTGCCATCCAGGCGTTTCTGCCGCACGAAGGTGCAAAAACCTCCCGAACTTCCATGTCCAGTGTGGACCTGCGTCGTGCAGAGGGTGAGGACGCCATGACGCCATGACATCTCTCCAGCCACTTGATAGTGGCTCTGAAGTACTGCCATGATTATAGCGTGGCCAATTTAGCTCAGAGTGTCACACTGATTTTTTTACCACATCCCGAAAACCTCGTCAGTACAATTCTACGTAAAATAATACTTCTTACATACTGAATCAGTTATTCAATAATATGATAATGCCACACAAAAGGCATCGATACATCACGAGTAGTACTCAACCGTGGGTGATTGATGAACGTACCGACTAGCTCAACGTTCACACCAGTTACGTATTACTTACTTATTTATTTAAGCAACAAGTATCAAGGTTGAATAAGAGTGATATTATTTTGACTACCCCAATACGTGGGAACAAGTCATATCAGAAATTATAGGTTATAATTAGAATTTACTTTTGGATTGTACTAATATAATGTCCTATGAATAAAGTGTTTGAAGGCAGGACCAAGGTTAGCAACGTAACCCCAAGAATCACCAAATTAAAATGGCAGTTGATAGGGCACATTACTCGCAGATCAAATTATAACGATGGGGCCAAAAGGTGTTGGATGGAACAAACAATATGTAAATTCTAGAATAAACTTGTCATTGTGAGGAGAAGTAAGTTGTCATTATACAATTATTTTTTTAATTCTATCTGGTGATTAATGATATCGATTATGGGTCTCTACCATAATCGCTCTTCAATGACTTTTCGGCCTAAAGTAAATAAGATTAAAACCACTAGCATTTACTCAAAATTGTACAGATAATATTAATATTTACAAAATCATTAAATCAAATGTCAAAAATAATGTTTACAAAGTCATTAGATGTTGAATTGACCTGTGATTAGTACCTTCTACGTTTTAATAGCAAGGACAAGTGCGTATAAATATAGCAGTATTATTGTTTTAGTTAAATACACAGCAATTATACTGGGGTATGTTGGATATAAATACCCTTATCGATTTTATGTGAGTGTCATAAAAGTCAACCAAAGATCTTCATCAAAAGGCGTTGGAAGTTTTTGGTTCGTGGGGCATTTTGGACAGGGACCGCGGTCCCAATTACCACAATTTTTTTTAGTAGTATTTTGGTACCACTCGGACAAAGGCATAAAAGCATAATTACGAAAAAAGCTGTATTTTATTTTATTTGTGGTCTCAAAATACTCCCAAAACAAAATATTATTTTTAGAAGTAGAAGTTGGGACTACGGTACCGGTCCAAAGAGCTCCACGACCTAAGTTTTTAACTTACTACGCCCATAAGAATATCTAAGTAGGTACTAAAATTTAAGTGTTCTGGAGATAATTTTTTTTATTAAAAAAGGGAGATAATTAATAAAAGAGAACAGACTGAAAAAAGAGGGTGAAGAAGGATGAATCGCATTTTCAGTGTATCTGTCGGAATCATGGGTGCAATTCAAACTAATCATCAATTTATTTTACCATTTTTTTAATGTAATAAAGCAGTGCTTGACGGCGATCTCACCTGAGCAGACCTGTAAGCAGTGATGCAATCGTTGGTAGTGGGTTGTATACCCACCTACCCACCTACTTTTGTAAACCTTTTTTATTTTTAAATAATATTATATCCCCTACCTACCCTAGTTTGACTGGTAGAGAATGACTAAGGCATTAAGTCAGCTTACATTTATCTACCTTTTTCTTTTTTTTAGTGTGGAAAATTATCCATTGACATCCCCCGCTTTTGGGCGGAGAGCTAGATAGTGTCAGACTTTTACTGATTAAAAACCCACTCCCGTTCCTTCGTTGTCTTTCAGAAACTGATCCTTAGCCCCATACATTTGCCTGCCTGTACCACTGTACTCTTTGATGCATGAAGACGAAATAAATAAATAACCGTGTAGTTCCAAAGGAGGAATTAGACCAAAACATTTCACCACAGGCACTTAAAAACCATTGGCTACAAACCTACAGAAGATTTAAACTCTGTAAAACATGTCCAAAATTTTATAGAAGACATTATCTAGTTGAACAAGCTGTCGTGAAAAACCGCACGGTTCCGCTGGCGACGAGCCAGCAGCAACAGGCGGCCTGTCCCACTACGGTTTTTGTGTCACGATGAATTTATGGAAAAATATTGTGTTTACTACGTGTTAACATGTTATGGTCGAAGATTTTAGTGGAGATTTTGTTATGGGAGGATGGGAAATCATCCAAAAGGTATTAATATAAGCGAACGTACACCAGTGATGAGTGATCTCACATCTTTAGATTCTACATATCGACATCGCCAGGCAAGGGATTAATGTTTTTTTTTATGGGTGAATAATTTTATTGGAGTGACAGAGTGAATCCCAGAATTTACTACACCTTTGTCCTTCAGTTACTTTTTTCGTTCCAGGGCCACGGTACCGCTTTTATTTTTATTGTTGATAGGTTTGCACTTAACCACTTTCTCACCTGATGGAATAATCCGTTAGCAATGAGTGAATTCATATTAACAGTGATGAATACAATATCAGTGCTGTTTTTTTTTTGTTTAAAAAAGAGTCCTGTTCAAGCAATTACTGATCATCATACTAGCCGGAAGTCGTCGACACAAAGGCCTCTGTTAAGTGCCGCCACAAAGAATGGTCCTTTGCGTCTGGCATCCATCGGATTCTCGCGACTCTCACCAGATTATCGGTCCAACTAGTGAGAGGCCTTCTAAGGCTGCATTTTCCAGTGTGAAGCCGCCACTCCAGAACATTTCAGCCCTCAATCAACCATTTATTCTGCGAACACTGTGCCATGCTCACTGCCATTGATGTTTAGTGATTCTCGGGGCCATGTTGACAATCTCGATTCTCCTGCGGATGTCTTTAATCTGACAACTGCTTCATGAAATTATCTCTAGATCATCAATATATTAAGTGGTATCAAAGCACATATACACAATTAAAAAAAGACGTGTTATCTATACGTCTGGAAGACTATGACGTCATTGAAATCGTAGTTTACAAATCCAAGAGAGCTAACAAAATAAATCATTTGCCATAAGTTCTTGTTATCCGTGACGTTTGGATTGAAACGAATGGGGTTCAAAGATCACTAAAGAATGTTAAGCCGACTTCTAAGTAGATTGTGTACTGGGAATATGTTTGTTTGTGTAATCAGTACATTCCTCATCATTACTAAGATAACTGCTGGGTAAAGGCTTGTCTTCTCCAGTCGATCGGTCAGGAACGTGTCTAACGTTTTTCATGCTTGGCCTGTGACCTTGGCATTTTTTTCATTATCACCAACAAATTGTTGTTCAGACTGTTTCAGTTAGAATCTGATTTAACTTACAGGAGCTTCAGCTGCATGACTGCATATATTCTAAATTTCATATGGGTTTTAAGTCTATGCAGCTGTTGCTATGGGATGTGCTCTACCACTTTGGCCAAAATTGATACAAAGTGACAAAGAAATGTGCAAGAAAGGTCTTGTTGTACTTAATACAAACCCCAAAGCATGTTCTACAATTTTTTTGAAAGTAAATATTTATCTAACAATTTCTACAACTAAGGGTGGAGTGAGAGATAGTGCTCTTTTTACTGCCTAACACCCAGATCCAGCTTTTTGTATTCCAGGGCTACGGTAACTTTGACGGAGCCAGTTAGAACTGATGACTGCCAGGGTTGCAGATTGTTCGAAAGAGTTACCGCAGCCCCCACAAAAGGAGTAACTGAAGAAACACTAAGGGTTTAATGTAAAATTTTGGTACCGTTCCGCTCTACCCAGAGCAGGAGAAGTTATTTGATAATTACCCACGTAAAAAAGGCCACGGTAACGTTTTCAAAATATCCTGAACTGCCCTGGGAAAGTACATAATTATATATGATGTTGACGTTTTCTTTTTACTGGCAACAAATACACGTAATAATAATTTATTTTTCAGAAAATAAAATCCATTATTGTAAGCAAAGTCACTTCTATAAATCTTACCTAAAAAAAAAATTGATATCCGTAGGAGTCCAGCAGGGTCGAAACCTACTGAGGCTAAGGATCTATTTCTGAAAGAAAGGCTTGGCTTCAGTATGAAAGGCAACGAACAGAACGGGGTGGGTTTTTTAGTCAGTAAAAGTCTGACACTATCTCCCGCTCTGTCCAAAGGCCCCTGTCACCTGGATGATTATATCTACCGAAAAAAACCTACATTAGATATTCTAAGCACGAAAGACAGACTCTATTTAACAGATGGGAACGTTTTAAATTTTATATAGCTGCATTGGTACTTTCACACTGCCACTCAAACATTCCAGAGCATCGCAAACAATTCATGGAACGCTTGGGATTTAAAAACATTCTCATTTGAGACGCATTTTCTTCGAAAGGTAAGTAGTTCTTCAGCATTTTTCAAAGATATATTCTCAAAAGATCATAATGCATTTTGATTCTATGTTGAAAATTTACGGGGAATGCTTTGACTTAGGTCTTAATATATTCACAAAATAATTGTAACATATTAATATCAATAGAGCAGCATGATTATTTTTGAGATTTTAATGATAATAATGTTATTTAAAAAATCTTTTTTTTTTTATTACCATTATTATTGGAAGAATTAAGTCACACGCTCACACATCTACTGCTGGACAAAACAACTCCAAGTGTCATCACACAGATCGGTACTATGTTCTCTTCCCTCGGATTCCCAACGCAGCTTTGGAAGACCTTCCACGAGGTGGACTGATGACCTGGTGATGATCGTCGTAGTGATACTCATCAGAGGTCTATTTCCAGCAGTGTATGTTTTCCATTTCCACCTCAAGTGATTACGAGATAAACTATTTACTAAGAGTGCCCTTTTTTAGGTAGGAAAATCATCCAATGACATACCCCACTCTTGTGCGGAGCGGGAGATAGTGTCAGACTTTAACTGATTAAAACCCACTCCTATTCTTCCATTGCTTTTCGTACAGGGGCCGAAGCAGATCCTTGGCCCCAGTAAGCTTTGACCCAGCTGAGCCCCAATGGCTTGCTGATAACTCTTTGAGGGACGCGTGGAACAATACGCGCCGTTGACGTCTAGGGCTTTTTTTGGTGGGAAAATCATCAATGACAACCCCCGCTCTTGGGCGGAGCGGGAGATAGTGTCAGACTCTTACTGAATAAAAACCCACCCCGTTCCTTCAAGCCTTCATACCGGGGCTCGAGCTGTCTTTCGAAACTAACCCTGGCCTACCGGGGTCTTCGACCCATCTGCTATTGCTGACAACTCCTTGAGGCGCTCGGGAACAGTGCGCACCGTCGACGACTGGGGCTTGGTCCGGACATTTACCAGACGGTCGGACAGCGAGCTACCCATTGCTCACTGTCCACAATCCCGCGCCTACGGTGGGTGGAAATCGGGATCGGAATTCCGGCGGCGGCGAAAGCGCCGTTGCCTGATGCGGTCGGCCTCCTCTTTCACGAGCATTATTGCTTCGCAGAAGTCGGCGACCGCCTGCCACTCCTCCAACGTCTAAGGCTCAGTCCGGACGGTTACCGGACGACGAACCACTACCCTGCTATTCATCCAAAAATTTATATTGGTTAGGAAATTAAATAAACCTTCATTAGAAGAGGCATGAGTTTATTTATGTATGTACGAGTATTTAATAGATAATATATTACAAATTCTGACCATACGTTACATTATAACATTAATTGCTTGAAAACGTCGAACAAAACCGATATATTTTTCTATATAACTCGAATATAAGACCGAATCACAGATAAGTACAGGAGTTTTTGGCTGAAAGCCAGAACTGAAAGTTGTAGTGGTGAAAATTTATATGTGTGTACCAAAGTAGTACGGTCGGCAAAAGAAATTTAGTTCAGCCTAGATTTTGTTGACGTCATCAGTTTATTGCCTGCGTTGGTGGTAAATTAGCGTGATTTGGTGGGTTGAGATGTTTAGATTCTAGATCACGGGATTATGTAATAGAAATCTTAGTTTTACTTATTTTTTGGATAAGGATATATTTTTTTTTTTGTGGTGGGAAAAAATCATGCATTGACATCCCCGCCCTTGGGCGGAGCGGGAGATAGTGTCAGACTCTTACTGACTAAAAGACCCACCTCGTTCCTTCTAGCCTTCATACCGGGGCTCGAGCACCCTTTCGGATAACCCTGGCCCCAGTAGGCTTGGATAAGGATATGGGAGCGATAAATGTAGTCTTATGGGTAACTCACCATCCGAAAAGCCCAGGTCCGGGTTGATGGCATACATAATGATGGCGCTGGCTTGATGGTGCGTAAGCGAGTGTACATGACCCACCACCGCGCCCGCGCCGCTCGTTTGATGACTACCACTCCGCTGCGCATATGATGTTAGAAGTAGCAGATTCTGAACTAATTGTGCTCCATTGGTGTAATTGTTGTAAGGCATTCCAATGTGAGGATAAATAATCAACCTTATAGTGTTCCCACTGTTGGGAATCAGACCTCGTCTCTAGGAGAGTAATCCACCACGCGGGCCTAAAGCGTGTTGGTGAATGAGTGCGGGTCGATGGCACGTCAACGAATAAAATGTTAGTAAGACAGACAGGGTCCACTAGGACCCTGCCTGCCAGGGCTAAAGGATTATTCGAAAGAGTTTCCACGACCCTGGAACACAAAGGGCATCTGGAGGAACACGGGTGGGTTTTATTCAATAAAAGTCTGATACTCCTCACTCCACCTGAGAATAAATTCAATGATTTCCGATCCCGAAAAAAAAAACAAATGATCATGCTTTTTTTTATGGTGGGAAAAATCATGCATTGACATCCCCCGCCCTTGGGCAGAGCGGGAGATAGTGTCAGACTCTTACTGACTAAAAGACCCACCCCGTTCCTTCCACACAAACATTTGTCCTGGGTGGGAATCGAACCCACGACCACCGGCATAGCAATCAGGGCCACTAACCACTACACCAACAGGCCAGTCTAAAATAGTGTAAGTGTTTTGCATATGATATATTTTGTGTTTACTAATTTTCCTTTTACTCTTACTCACAGTATTTTCTATAGAAATAAGCAACTCCTTTGTACTATTCTTCTGTTTTATTCTTCTTTTCTTTTATTATGTTGTGTACATATATTGTTAAATAAATAATTCCTGTTAATTGACGAGCACCTGGCTTGTCAACTAAACAGAGTATGGCAGTTTTCAAACGTGGTGAGTTAAGCGTCTTGCTTGTAAATCAAATAACGTTTTTCTTTTGTTAGCTCCCGTGAAAATTGATTAAAAAGAAAATTGTTTTGCCGACGCTACCTGCTAAGAGACGATGACCTCGAATGGTCGTCTAGCCAAATGTCGGCGTGCCGATCTTGCGTTACGTCCCTAACGGATAAACAAGAGCGAACGATTTATGCATAAAATATACACGCAATCAGTTGCGTAGGTTACTGAAAAACTATGAAAAATATCCGCCATAATGTACCTAGTAACTGATGTTTTATTCACGTAGGAAATTGGAAGGAAAACGTGGTGAGACGGTTTTTCTTTTGTTTTTTTTTTGTTTGTGTTAGTCAAACTCTTCTCGAAGTCAAACAGGATGCTGAATATACCTTAAAATGGGTTTACAGTTAGTTTTTTTTTGAGATGAGATCTTCAATTGAGTTCTCCCGCTCTATATCGGAGCGAGAGGCCCTTAGTTGCTCTTTGCAGTTTCAGGGCCACGGTAACTATTCAGAAATATCCACGACCCTTGAAGAGGTAGATTAGATTAGATTATAGTAAAATTTCATTAAAATGGAATTTATAGAAGATTGTAAAAAAAAGCACTCACCAGCAAAAACAATGAAGCAGCTAAGAAACACGTTTTTGTGCGATAGCAAGCAAAAATTTATCCAAAAAACACCGTATTAATCAATTTATAAATCAAAATAACTAGCAGGCTGCTATAATATTTCTGTTGAGACATAATTAAAAAAAAATAAAAAATTACACAATTTCTTTTATTTCAGATTGTATTAAAATAAAAAATACCATTGCCCCACAATAGGAAAACTCCTGTATCATTGGTGCTTTTACAAACTTGTAAACACAAACGCATGACACTCAACCAAAATCACTTATCTGTTGTAAATATTTTTGTACCGTACTGGAATCGAACGCGGGACATGCAAACCCGCAGCCAACCGCTCAGCCACTGCACCAACCATGCCATCAAAGTGCCAGTTTAAATATCTATTCTATACATATAATAAAAATTACTAAAAGAGTTATGAGTATAAATGTAGATGGATGGAGAGGGAGCGGAAGGCCCAAGAAAAGATGGATGGATTGTGTGAGGAGTGATATGAAAGAAAAGAGAGTTAGTGATAGTTTGACGGGTCACAGGACAGAATGGAAGAAAGAAACATGTTGCGCCGACCCCAAGTAATATGGGATAAGTGCAGGAAGAAGAAGAAGAAAACATATATTAAATATGTAGAAGTTTTTAATTGTGCGTGCATCACGTAAAATGTACGAAATCGATGTAGATTACTTTTATATTATACCTATTACTACTTTTATTTTATATTATTGTTAAATTACTTGTAAAGCTTTGTTTCATCGCAATTGGTTGACTATATCGAAAAATATAATACATTTATTGACTGTTAGACGGTACGAAGTTCGCCAAGTCAGCTAGAACCTAAAAAAAATAAACGTCTGACCTTTTTTAAAGTTTCTTATAAATATAATTTTAGATAGAGCTGCTAGAAATGATATAATAACTCCACTTTTCAACAGTAAATTCTCTTTTGTCTGTAAATAATACGAGAGACAATGGTGGCTGCGAATTTTACCAGTTTAAGCTGATTAATTAATCAATGTCAACACAATTGATACAGTTCAAAGGATCCCCGGCCAGACTGGAGATGTTTCGAAACTCAGCCGGCTTCAATTATTTGAAAGTCTAACAGATTGCAACCAATCATTTGGGTCTAAGTTTGAATTTATTAATAAGTTCCACGTGTCCATAAGCTGGTTTATTTCTTTCTTCAGTGCAGGGATTTAATTAATCATTTCATATTAGCTGTTGCCCGCGACTTTGTTTAACCTTTTGAATGTCTTAAGTTACACAGTTCGACATAAGCAATTGTCTATCTATTTTGTCTCTAATTACAGCATTCAATGAGTTAAGCGAGACTTATATGCAATGTACCATTCAAAGTTTTACTAAGAACCTAAGTTACTTCTTTTAACATCTGATATCTACAGGTGAAAGTCTCGTCAAAATCAGTCCAGCCATTTCGGAGATTAGCCGGAACCAACAGACCGACAGACACAGACCGACAGACGTACAAAAAATTTACGAAACCAACCGAGCTCAATTGTATTTCCAATCATCCAACCCACTCAAACATACTCATAAAATTTCATCCAAATCTGTTAAGCTCTTTAGAAGGAGTTTGGTGACAAACTTATGTACAGAAGAATTATGTACATAAGTTTGTCACCAAACTCCTTCTTAACCTACCTACCTATAAAGATTAATGAAGAACACGTATTTCTTACAAATCTTAAGTGACTTTTTTTACAAATAACTTTAGAGCTTGTGAAGGACTTTCCCGTCCGTAACCGTCTGGTAACCGTCCGGTATCTGTCCAGTAGCCGTCCGGTAACCGTCCGAATCGAGCCCAGCTCGTCGACGGCCTGTAGTGTTTCATGCGCGCCTCAAGATGTGAACAACCCTAAGGGCTACTGGGGCCATGGGTGATGCGAAAGAGATCTCCGAGGCCTTGTAAATTGTTACAAGGCCTCAGAGATACCACTCCCACCCACTCCTGTTCCCATCTTTGCCATTGCCATTGGCAAAGAGGGAACAGGAGTGGGTTTTTAGTCAGTAAAAGTCTGACGCTATCTCCCGCTCCGCCCAAGAGTGGGGGATGTCATTGAATGATTTTCCCACATATAAAAACTATTTTTACCGTCCACTTGAAAAAAATACGAATACAAAGAATTGTATAACAGGTGACAGAAATAGTTTCATTTTAATACGACTATAAGTTTTATTATAATGAAAGAATTTACGCGTCGACATTTCCCGTCAATAAAAACGAAAAGTTTTATTAATTTAGTTGTTAAAATGCTTAAAAATTATATCGCTGAGATTTATGTGTAGTATAGAAATTGTAGAATTTAATATAAATTTAAATATTAAAAGGTAGGTATTAGATTATTAACTAAAAAGTATAGTAGGGACACAAAAAAACTAAAGCTATTATACACTGCGCACACGTGTGACACACACGCCAATCTGGGCGCGTCGGTCTCCATACATTTTATATGGAAACTAGACTTGTAGAGCTACACTTGATCCACGCCACGCGACGTCATTCTACGTACAAATCAGACGTGGTCCATGTGTGCGTCGGTCTAATGTTATTCTAGCTATAAGCTTTCTGAAAAGGATACTATACCGATACGGATCTTGAGCACTGGCTTCAAGTTGCGCAGAAGTCAAATATTCGGTCTCTTTAGTGGTGCGAAATGAGACGCGGGACCGGGGAACGTCAGTGATTGGCTCGCTGCGCTATCGTGTCATAGACGTCACTCATGATTCGCTCCCTGCGTTGCTGCATGTATCTGACGATGATTGGCTCGCCAATGTATGGAATGCGCAAAGCGATCTCCACTCTGACGCCGAGCGCTCAAGTTCCGTGCCGGTAATTGCAGGTGGGGTTTAATCACTATAAGTCTGATATACCTACTCTCGTGCGGAGAAACCATTGAATGATAATCCAACTCAAAAATGAAAGTATACAACAAAACAATGATAATTGTATTGCTCAAAAACAGTAGGCATACACCATTAATTTTTTAGCATGGATAGCCTAATTTTGTGGTCCTAATCACGACCATATAGTACTGAAACCCTAGATTATCTTCTGAAAAATTATTAATATCTAACTACATTAAAATCTATAAATCTTCAGTAGTCAAAACTGATCAATTACTATGTATTAATTGCTGTCAAAGTATCTGAACATAAGTAAAGAAAGCAAATTGATGTGAGACTGTAGTTTAGTGAAATCTACAACTACACTTGCATTATAAACCTTCGTTTTTTTGTTTGTACTTGGCAATGTCTAACAGTAATGTCTGACAGTACTTGTCTGAATGCTTTAATTTTTTCACTGATAACTTAGCTGCTTTATTCCTAAGTGGCATTTCTTTATGTAAGCGGGTGAAGCTGCGAGCAAAAGCTAGTACAATATTTTTATTTTGAATTTAGAATTAGAAGCACATAATGAATAAATCAATTTCTATGTATTAATCGCTGTCAAAGTACTTAAATATTAGTTAAGAAAGTGAACTGAGGTTTAAATAAATACACAATATTTTTATTTTAAATTTGAAATAAGAAGATTTTCTTCCAATTTTTGATTTACAGGCTGACTGGCTGGCTGCGTCAATACCTAGTAGGAAATTGATACTGCAGTACTAAAAAAATAGATTTAAATTCTTTACTGTCTCTCGAATCACACATTACCATGTAATAACCGCAATAAAAATCTAAAAAAGTTTATTTATAAAACAAAACGCAACGAAAAATCGCAATAGTGACAATATTCTGACACACCTATGACTGTTTCAGTAATATTTATGTTTCCTCAGCCAAGTCCGAGTTATGTGGGCGTAGGCTACAACCGCCATCTTTGAATTTTATCGCGGACAGTCCTAATAAATTTTGTGTTTCGGAAATATGCTAGTGCTAATTTATCTTAGTGCTAATCTAATTGATTTTAAAGCTACATTATTCATAATTTTAATGACTACAGATGTGCTGGTTGTATTGATTTATTGAGGACATCCGGAATCATTATAAGATTGACTAGTAGAGCGTTTTCTTAAGCAACTTTCTTGCATTTGTAGATACTACGAGTCTTCTACGGTCCGGACTAAGCGTTCCTCCTCGTAGTGTATACCGCGTACATCGAAGGACTGGAACAATTTGCCTGCTGCGATCTTTCCTGCGGATTTAATTTAGGTATCTTCAATTCTTCAAGGCTAGAGTGAATAGGTTATTAATAAACTAGTGCACTTCACCATCAATAATTGCATCACCGCATCCCATCCAGGTGGAATCGAAGTCACGCATAGTTGCTACCGGGGTCCTGAAACGAATACAAAGAAGGAACAGGAGTAGGTTTTAGTCAGTAAAAGTCTGACACGCCTTCTCGGTCCGCCTAAGGGCCCACCTAAAAAGTCACGCACTAGTTTTTATCAATATAAAAAAGAGTAACACTCTAGCGAAAGTGTCTTGGCTGTATTCCTAAAAGTATTTCATAGTTCGTGGCACGATTTCATTTCTCCCAGACTAAGAATGATTCCAAATTCAAATAATTTACAACGAACCGAAATTCAAATACACATTCTACCTACATATCCAGTTTTTCCGAATACAATATGGCCGACCTACACTAGATGACGAAATGAAGACGGAGCTAGGGAGCAAAAACAAAATTAATGTAATATTGAAAGTCGCCATAACATAAATTAGTGTGAACAAAAAACATGGCTTGGAAAAATATATTCTAAAGGTTGTTTCAGATGAAATTAACTGATTCCTTTGATAAAAGTGCTCCTTTAAATGAATTAATTGAAACCTTTAAAGGTAAAGCTGGAGCGAAGGAAGGTATTTATAATGAAACGTAATGGAAAAGTTGTCAACGTCGTGTCGTCTTAAATATTCTAATACTCTATTATTATGGACTAGTTTCTGTCAAGAGCTGCGCCCGCGTAAATATAAAAAATAATCCCAAATTTTATTCCAGGATCTGTGTGCCGAATTTCATCCAAAACTGTTCAATAATTTAAACATGAAAAACTAACAAACATAAATTTTAGCCTTTATAATATAGGTGTGATGAGAACATAAAAGGTTTATTTATCATCATCATCAAAGACGTCCACTGTTGGATATAGGCCTTCCCCAAGTGTCGCCTCAAGGACCCGTTTTGTGCGTCTTGCATTCTTCGGAATTCCCGCGACCCTCACCAGGACGTCAGTCCACCTTGTGGGAAAGCCTTCTTACGCTGCAGCATGCAGTCGTCACACCAGAACCTTTCGGCCCCATTGACCGTCAGCTCTACGAGCAATGTCCTGCCCACTGCCACTTAAGTTTTTCAAGCTGCGGTTTACAGGCGAAGTCTGTAACCATGGTTCTTCTGCGTATATCTTCATTTCTAGTCCGATCACCCAATCCGTTTTCTGCTGGTACAATTAATCTGTACCAACTATACTTATTATGGCTTGATTCCAGTCTAATTAACAGCAGCTTAAAACTAGTACTGTTCCCTTAGTTGCCCCTTGCGTTCTAAGACCCTGGTAACTGTTACTTATAATCTTGCAACAGCTTCTGACTACATGTAACCATCAGCTGAACGTTCAGGCAATGGTACGGAATCAGAGGCAATGGAAGGCTGTCGCCTCTTTCTGCAAAACAGTAATGCAAGCAAAGGAGGCGGTCGAGACAAATTTTGTGCACGGAGACACCCCGAGCGTCGGGAGTCGTAGGCCCAATTACAGCCACCATAGCCACGGGCTTGCAGATGGCGAACCATGGGTAACCCACCGTCCAGTCATCTGGTAAGGATCAAGCGCAAGTCTACGGCGCGTTGTGTTCCACGCATGTCTCAAAAATATGTCAGCGGAATTGTTGGGGCCAGTTAGAGCTGATGCCTGCCAGGGCTGTGGATTGATCGAAGGATTTCTTCTTCTTATCGTGTCGATGGCAAAACTAATTAAGTTGCATGCCTGGCCCAGTATTTGGCTACGGCAATAGCGTCTACTGATACTGTCATTAGATCCCTACGTGAACAGGTAACAGGGCACGTGTTGCTGGATGGAAGGTGGGACATGCAAAGACAATCTCCACAAATGGGATTTACTAAACGCTTTTGACCTTCAGTATTTGTGCAGCGCGGCGTCTCTCCGCAGACCACCTTCCATCGAAGGAGTTACCACAGCGTAACAATAAGTAATGAATGAACAGTATGAACACCCATCTATGGATCGGCCTTTGTAAACGCTGGTACCTTGACGATCAACAAAACAGGTCAAAGTCGAAACACTAAAAGGTGTTTACGCAAACCAAAACAATTCATAAATACAAACATTTGGTGCTGATAAATTAGTAGTCAATTCAATTCTGACTCGTTTTGTAAACTTTGGCCATCCATGGTGTTTGTGTGTTTCCCCACGTGCAAACACTGTACTGGCCTGATTCTTTCATTTTAATGGACATTTAGTAGTTCTTGTGGTTGGGTTATGGTGGTAAACAGTGGAAGTAGAGCGTACCTATTGTGAAAGGGCTTACTGCCTTTCCTGTACTTTTAGTTTTCATTTACTGTTTTTTTTTAAATTATTTTTACTGGATTTATTCACGTGGTACTTCAAAGTATAGCCCTCTTTGTTGCCCTTGGGTGACTTAGTATATATTTGACATAATAATTTCATAATTTATGTCACGTTTGGCACTGTGATTAAATATTTTGATATAATAAAGAGGTAAAGTTTGTTTTTTTGTTTGTAAGAGGTAATCTCTTGAAGTACTGATCCGATTGCTAAAATTCTTTCACCAATAGAACGCTGCTTTATTCCTGAGTGACATAGGCTATATTTTATGTACCTACGCGAGCGAAGCTGCAGGCAAAAGGTAGTACTTTATAATTTGAATAAATTTCATTATTGTTATTATTGGCTATTAAACTGCCTTCTGAATTTATCAATTTTTCACCCAATGATAAAAAAATTCGGACTTCTTTTTGATTTTCTGGATAAAATCTACAACTTTTCACGTTTCGAACCCGAGTCGGCAAAAACGAAACCCTCATAGGATCACTCTGTTGGTCCGTGCGTCAAGACCCTTTGTCATAGGAAAGCGTAGAGGCAATAAGCTAAAATTATTAGCCCTCATACTTGTTACCCCTGGGAGCAGTGAAAAAATTAAACTTCTAAATCAATGCAATCTAAAGATAAGGCGGTTTATACTCCGAATGAATATTGGTAAGAAGCAAGATTTCATAGCACTAACTACAGAAAGAAATCTGAACACCGTAAAGAACCGAAAAGGAATAATTTTTCGATACGAAAATTGAACTACTTACATAAATAAATTTATAAGAAGTCGCGCGCGACTCCGATTCGCACTTGATCGGTTTTTTCATTTTATCACCACAGCTTTCTCCGCTAACTTTTCGTACAAATTTTCTCTCTGGTAGTTTATTGATTTAATTTCGTTTTCGAATTGACAACTCGTTTAATTTTTTTAGTTCGCCTACTTTCTATACTCTACTCTACTACTGTTGAGCAAAAGCCTCTACAAATCGTTTAAGTCTTCTTTGTGTCTGGTTTTTTCCGAAGAACCAGTCAGAAATGAATTCAGCTCGCCACGCCAGAGTTTCTTAGGCCTGACGGTGACGACAAATCTGTCTTCAGGTTTCTGTATGATGATCTTTGCCCATCTGCCTACATGCATCCTGAAAGAGTGACCCATCTAGTCCCACTCCATCTTTGCTAAGTTTCCATCGCCGGCGATGCCTGCCTTGCAATGTATTATTGTGGAACGGATTTGGTCAGTTACTGTTCTTTGTCAAGTTCCCCTCAAACCCCAAGCAAACGCCGGCATTCGCGCGAACGCAGGTGTTCGCGCGTCATTTAGTTCAACACTAATATTATTAAAAGTCCACGTAGATTATTAAAATTTTGAGGGTTTATTTATTGTTTATGTATCTAAGAATGTAAATAAGAAATTCTTCATAGAGTAGTCTGTAAATTTCGAAAATAAACCTATTTAAATGCTTGGGGACTCAGGGGTTAATAATATATCTAAGTTCTTTTCATGTCGTCTGAGAGTTTTTGCAAGATTCTACAATGCTTCGGTCACATTACAAGGAAAGACGGTGGCAACCTCGGAAGGCTCTTTGGAACTGGTAAAGTAGATGGAAAAAGGCCTCGTGGGCGCAACCCAATTCGTTGATGGGTGAAAATCATTTAAAATGACCATTGTGACAAAAATGAAACAAAAATGATAATGCAACAAAAATGAAACGTGTAACAAAAAATAACAAAAATGAAATATTTAGGGCTCGTCTACCATGCACATTATAGTCTGACTGTAATTTATTTTATTGATTTCTGTATAAGGTGTTCGGCAATAAACCACTTTATGTTTCTTTTATCATTTGTTGTATTAATTAACCTACACTAATGTAATAAAGAGGTAAAGTTTTTTTTTTTTTCGTTAAGCACTAAAATTCTTTCACCGATAGAAAGCTGCTGTTGAGTGACATAGGCTAAATTTTATATACACGGACGAAGCTGCGGGCAAAAGGTAGTATATTATATTATATTATTATATTGTTGACAGGCCTGTTGGTCTAGTGGTTAGTGACCCTGACTACTATGCCGGAGGTCGTGGGTTCGAATTCCACCCAGGACAGATCTTTGTGTGATGAGCATGATCATTTGTTCTGTGTCTGGGTGTAATTTATCTATAGTATATATTTAGAAATATATAAGTATGTTTACCAGTTGTCTAGTACTCATAACATAAGCTCTGCTTAGCTTGAGACTAGATGGCGTTGTGTGATAGTTGTGGAATATATTATTATATAGCTCTTTGGAACTATCCTGCAGCCCTAACCATCACCAAGTCCATTCACCAAGCTTCCCAAAGATTGCTCTTAAAACCTATAAAATAGTCTAAAATATTGAATGAGGTCAGTGAATCTGACTGGTGTATGTCTTTCATTGGCTGCGTTACGCTTTCCGCGAGTGATCGGCTAAATATTTACCACGTGGTATTTACTATGAATGGTTCAATTCTTCGATTCGAGGAACTGAAGGTAAACATTATTTTTTTTATAACTTCGGTTATTCGTGAAGCTATTTAAACGAATAAGTCATCTTATTACAGCAATTTATTATCTCATAGATGGATCTGAAGAAATGTATTGAATATAATGGATTATAGCATTGGAAGGCCTCCTAAAAGGTGGGCCAACAACTTGGTGAGAGACGGGAATGTGGTGTATGCGAGATGCACAGTATCGGTCGTTGTGGCGACATTTGGGGGAGGCCTATGTCCAACAGTGAACTATCACTCAACGCCATCTAGTCCCAAACTAAGCAGAGCTTGTGCTGTGAGTACTAGACAACTGATAAACATTCTTAATTAAATATTTCTGAATACTTATATCCTCCTCCCCTTCTTGCGTCGTTTTCCTCAATGCTGAGGGTCGTGACCTCCCTGCTTCATCACTTTAATTTTTTATAATTTTTCCTCATTTCTTCTGGTCTCTTGCGGTGTAAAGGGCCTTGTATACCGTGGTCTCCGTGTAATACTTACATAGACTCAGAACAAGTGATCGTGCTCATCACATAAATATTTGCCTTGGGTGGGAATCGAACCATGCATAGCAGTGAGGATCACTAATCAATATACCAACAGGCCAGTCATTTCAGTTACCGCAGCTCCGGAAAGAAAAGGGCTACTGAAGAAACATAAATGGGTTTTAGGCAGTAAAAGTCTGATACTCCCTCTCGCTCCAAATAGAGCGGGAGGAGTTAAGTATGTCCTCAAAATAATAAAAGACCTGGTAACGTTAAGCAAATCGGCTCGTCCACGAAGTGTACGTACGGCACAACATATAAAGGTAAAAGAAGTCAATCTACATACAAAGCGAGCTCGAGCAAGGCACACATAGACACCGCTCACAGACACGATATCTCGGAGCGCCTTTGCCCACTCGTTGAACAGTTCCGGCTCAAACGCTTATTAGTGTGCGTCCACCGCGCGTAGGTATAAAAAGTGAAGTACATATATGAGATTGACTTCTGTAGCTATCTGTTTTGTACCTAGGGGTACCAACGAAATTTTTATACAGAAATCCAGAGGTATTGGATTTCTGAATATAATAAAAGTGATTGAATTTTTGCAGACCTCAAATATTTTTATTAGGTAAATCCACCTACTATGAGATCAGAATGCTTTTATTTCTTTGGAAAAATACTGGTTGGTTTATTCATTCTTTCCGCAACTAAAATTAATGGTCATTTATTTATTTTATCTGCGAGTCGCATTCGCGCATTGAGGGTTCCGTACAAACTTACCAATGTAAATAATTCAATTTCCGTATCGAGTCTCGCATTTTTTTCAGAAAAGTATTTTTTTTTTGTGACGTAACTATAATTTTTAAGTTTCGTTTTTCTATTTTGGTACTATGAAGCCTTGCTCTATTAAAATTTCAGGATTTTAGGTCAACATTCTGTGGACCCTTTCCCCTTCCCTGCACTGTAGGTTTTAATTTCCTAGCCAGTGTCAAAATATGCGCCTAAAAGGAGCATAAACAGCCTTATCTTTAGATTGTATTGAGATAACAGATCTGAATATTTGATATTAATTTCAGCTTTATAGTTCATCGTGTTCCTGAGAAAAAGGATCTTGACAGACAGAGAAACGAATAGACGGACAGGCGGACAACAAAATGATTTTATAGGGGCGGTCCCTTTTAGCGACTTAGGTACGGAACCCTAAAATTGGTATTGTTTCACTTTATTTTTCCATACCGTATGAGCGACAGCTGTAAAAATACTATAAAATACGCAATAACGTTTTCAATAAAGCAATTCACAAAAATCATGGTAGATACTTTATTTTTATGGTGGGAAAAAATCATGCATTGACATCCCCCGCCTTTGGGCGGAGCGGGAGATAGTGTCAGACTCTTACTGACTAAAAGACCCACCCCGTTCCTTCAAGCCTTAATACCGGGCTCGAGCGCCCTTTCGGATAACCCTGGCCCCATTAGGCTTCGACCCGGCTGGGTCCCTGCTGTTGCTGAGAACTCCTTGAGAGGCGCGGAAACGACTTGGGCTTGGTCCGGACAGTTACCGGACGGCCGGACAGTGAGCTACCCATTGCTCACTGTCTGCAAGCCCGCGTCTACGTTGGCCGGAAATCGGGATCAGAATCCCGGCGGCGGCGGCGGCGATAGCGCCGTTGCCTGATGCGTTCGGCCTCCTCCTTTGCGAGCATTACTGCTTCACAGAAGTCGGCGACCGCCTGCCACTCCTCCTCGCTCCGGACCATGGCCTCAACCAAGGCCCGGCGCGAGAATGGTAGATACTGAACTGAACTGTATGGCAGTCAGTCAGTTTTCCCTTTTATACAGGGTTATTTGTTATAACTGGCAACTCTCAAAACTATGTTACTAACATCTACAACAAATTTTGTTTGAAGACTTTTAAAATATTTTAGGTTATTAGATTTTTATACAAAAATAGAAATATTTAAATTGAATGTTCTAAATATTACGAAGCAAGCGATAGTACAATAGCGGAGAGGAATTGGATCGGGCGGCAGGGGTGCTTGATGCGCTTGCGTCTTTTCATACAGATGTAGGTAGGTATAGCTAAATACAGAGCATATATATATATATTATAATATATAAAGTATGTGTGTATTTATGTATGTAGGTATACTTATTTATGTTTTGTTATTTTATTCATAATATTCCTAATTTTAAAATTGTACACTGGACCCTACCCTCTATTGTCATCTCTCTCTATCGCTCAATGGTTTGCTGGAAGAAAACTCAACTTTGAGTTAAGCTTGCCTATGTACATGAACTTTGTTATCCACTTATTTTGTGTTGTTATAGTGTACATACATAAAGAGATAAAGATTAAAGATACAGAGTTGAAATGTGTTAGATAGAACAACGAAATCTTGAAGTTTGTTTTTGGTAAATGAATTATGTTTTGTAAAAGTCATAGAACAAAAGTTATTGTTTATGATGTTATGAATACCTGCAGTCCTGCAAGATTGTTAGTGTTCGCAAAGTAACCCTATAGATTATTTGAAATATAATATTAGCTACTAGATTTCTTCGAAAAAAATAATAAGTCAATTGAACATAAAAAAATTCAGGACTTCATTAAAACGGTTAGCATTAGCGTGAAGGAGTAACACAGACAAAACAACGTATAATAATAATTACGTTCATACATACAAACTTTTGCTTTTAGAATCTTAGTGTAATATCGTTGACTCTTAATCAACAGCTATTCACGTTGATTAATTAACTTGATTTCATTCCAATTTATTCGCTTCATGTGCATGAGCGAGAAAGAGTGATGGATCTATACATTCTATATAACTCTTTCTCTTTAACAATTCAGTTTAGGTCTTAGGTAAAATGAATCGCGTTTAAAGCTCGTGCTCGTCATTTGCAAAGAAACGGTTTTCTTTCTTCTTCTTTCTTTCTAGTTACGATAACTATTAACTGTTTGCCGAAGGTATTAATTAAGTCCATTTACAGTGACTTGTATTTTTAGTTTTAATAATAAGCTAGTTAGGTAATACTCTTTTCAATACACTTGCTCATAAAGTGACTCTCATTGCACTGCACTTAGGTATATAATGGCACATATTACCAAACTGTGACATTTTAATTACCATTACGCAATAGTGCTATAATGTAGTTAAAACCTTTTTTTTTCAACCTCTCCCCCGCCATAATGTTATTACATTTACCGTATTAGGATGGACGAGCGTTATCCCCCACAAGGAAAAGAAAAAAAAATGGGCGCGTAGATTTTTATCGCCACAAAAGTTTACTAATTTTACAGTTATTTTCTTCACAAGTGTATTGAAAATATATGATACACGTGAGTAATTAATGATTACCGTTCTCGGCTCTCTTAAGACCCTCGCCATGGTTCGGGTCTAAATACCGCCTCGACGGTAATCACTAACATTACACACTTAAATCATAATGTACTATTATTGTTTACTATAAACATAAAGTATGCGTTGGTATTATGCTGGTTAAGTTTTTCATAAAATAGTTCACGTAAACGTCTTTGAGAAATACTTCTAAAAACACTTGCTTTTCAGCAATTCGTTTGTATGACCTATACTCGTACCAAGGGGTGGGTGGTATTTTATCGTTCTGTACATTAAGTACAGTACAATACCAGTCTTTATTTTTTTTGGTGTATCTCAGTAAGTTCAAAGGCTTGTTATTCTCCTTTTAAAACAATTTCTTTACAATTTCAAAACATTCGATGCTCAATTTTCTTTGAAAGTTAGCATTACCAGTCAAAGTGAAAGTTATATTTATTTCAGAACACGATTCGTTTTTTTTTTGTTATTAATAAAATCAAACTCAGCGATTCCATCAAATAGTCAGTCTAGAGCCAAGGCTGATAAAATTATGATATGTGTAATATTAAGTATAAAAAAGTATATTATTTAACAAAAAAAAAAATATTACAATAGTTCAACTAGTATCTTAAGAACTACTAGTTTGAATTGAAAAAATCAAACTAGTCGTTCTTCGTTTTTTGATAGATAGTCGATATATCGAAGAAGCCTGTAAACTATATAACATCATGTTACAACCAATAGGAGTGGAGTAGTGATGTAAGATACGGGAGAAATGAAGCGGAAATGGCAGCGAACATATTAGGCTGTAGAATGTTTTTATGTATCTAAATTAAATTAAGGTATATACTTAGATATAGACATTTTTGTTTCATCATCATCATTTCAGCCGAAAGACATATACCGTTGAACATAGGCCTCCCCCAAGTGTCGCCACAATGAGCGGTCCTGTGCGTCTCGCATCCATCGGATTTCCGCAACCCTTACCATGTCATCGGTTAACACACTACACATCGGGAACATTTTTGGTTATTTGAACATTTATATTTTCATACTCGATAAATATTTTCTTCGTCAAAAATCCGAGGCAAAAACCCACAGCCACTGGACTATGTATGTTATCTGTATAAACGCCAACAAAATGATGACCCATTCAGACCACCGCTCTACTGGAACGAGATTCAAAACATAATCCCAAAAACCCCCGTCTCACGTATCAGAGTAACCTTTAACGCTATCGTCATGCGTTGGCTACACACTGGGTGACTAATTCCTTGGCAACGAGCCAGTAACTCGACCTATATACTCGCCTCAAGTCTTCCTACTAGTACTCCCGGCCACCGGTCAAACTAATTAGGTTATAATTTTTATTTTATCGCTTTATAAGGAAAGGTAGGATGTTAGCCAATGATGTGGTAGGTCTTGGTTTAATATTAGATCTTCGTGCTAATGAAAAAATCGATTTCGTTTCAATTATGTAGCTAGTTTTTGCCGGCTGCTTCGTCCGTGTGATTGTAAAAAGTAGGATCCCAAGGGAACATACCTTCGGAATAAAACGTATTCTATGCGCTATTCTAGGATATGGTCTACACGTGTACTAAGTTTCGTCGTAATACATTCAGAAGTTTTTGCGTGAAAGAGTAACAAACATCCATACATAAAAACTTTGGCGTTTGTAATATTAATAGGATAAATTAAATATTTGTCATCAAAAAGGCATATTTCACTCACACGCAAAAAAATGTCTTGGGAGCACTCATAATGCGTACAGTCACGGAGTGGAATTTCCAGCTGGAGTCTATGTTTCCTGATAGCTACATCTTGGGAGTATTCAAATACTTGGGAATCAATAGCAAATTCTTCTAAGTAAGTGTTCTGCATCGACCACATTATCACTTCCTTTCACCTGATGATTAGGTGTGGGTGTTTCACCACTGTCTTACCTGAGATAATGGTGAAACACAAGTTTATAGATTTATCGTCTATTTTTTAAACAAATAATTTCCAAAGATGTGTAGGTACTCGTAGTACTTTTGATAGGCAATTCTTATTTTGAAAGTAACACTAAAGTTTGTGTAAAGGTAACAAATCAATATCCCCCGTAACGAGGTCTCGAAGAAAACGGTGGTACAAGAAAAAATCAAAAGCAAAAGATTACGTGGACGCTCTTCAACACGTTGGACGGACCTCATCAAATCTGTGATACACTTCCAAGCCGCCAAACATAGAGCTGCATGGCTTCGCTATCGCGAGAGAGGTGGTGACCGCGGTGACGCAACACTCGACCGAGACATGACCACGACCACTCAGTCCAGAGTGTACGACTAAAAAGAAGAGACCTGTTCTTAACGTGGGTGATCGACGCACAAGCCAAGACCGCGGTTTTACAATCTTGACGAGCCGCGAACCGACCTTATAAGGCACAAAACCGCGGTATTGCAATGATACACCGGCGAGCTTTAAGACCGCGGTTTTACTCACCCGTCGTCGATCAGGGCCTTCAAAACCTTTCACTAATGTATAAGTTTTTATTGACGTCTGGACTAAGCTTTCTGGCTGGTGAGGTTCGACCTCAACTATGTTTGGTATATCTGTGGCGTCTGGCTATCGACGTCTGTCACTTTCTTCGAACATTAATGAAAATAAATGAACGTTTGTTTCTGAGAGTTCAATGACAATTCCAGGTCACACCTAGTGTTGCCGTGCCAGGTTAACTAGTGATGTACATATTTAGGTCATGACAGGAAGAACTGTGTGTCTCGCCAATATAATGTTAGCCGTTACTAATGATTGGGAGTCAAAGTTTTGTCTATTGGTCGTATAGACATGTAACAGGTGTTGCTCATGGTATGTTTAATTCTATGAGAATGTATAAGGCTACTGACTACTAGGTTGGTAATACTGAATTTTATGATGTCATTGCATGCAAAATTGCGCAACTGGAAAAGTACCACGTTTTTTTATTTACTGATTTTTTTTTTCAGGAATTCCTATGTATGATGAAATACAATGAGAAGATTTTACGGTAAAATTTGTTTCTTTACTATTTTAAAAAAATGCGTATTCCAAAATTAAGTTTTAAGGTTTTATCCTGAGCAAAAAATATCAATTTTGACATTTAAATAAATTAAGAAATGGATTAATGAATTTAATCTTCAGCTTTTCCTGAAAGTTGGATTAGCTAGCATGATTTTATTAAAAAAAAAAACACATTCAAGTACAATACAAAGCTTTAAACATTGCAATGACCTGTACAGACTATTAATTATTTTCTTTTGTTTCCATCACACAAACAGACATAAAACCATTATTCCCTGAAATTTCTGGCAGGAAAACCTGTATTGAATTTCAGTGGTGTCGGAGTGCTAGTAGCTGAAGGAATGAGTCCGTCCGAGTATGAAAGACTTGTCGGCGTCATAGGCACGCACACAAAGACGGGTGGGCGGGGCGTCGCGTCGCACGCGCAGCCGACAACAGCCGGCGCCCCGGGGTACAGTCGGGGAGAATCGTGTATTCGTAATGTCGGAAAACAAATGTCGGAAATGAAATGTGATGATTTGGATTTTTGATGATTAGATTGGGTGTAGGTAGATGTTTTGTTTCGAATTTTGATTGAAGGCATTTTTATAGACTTTTCAACTAGTAAAAGTAGGTAAAATTTAGGTGTATGTACTATGGTACAGGTGTACCATAGTACACCTACACATAGTTGAAGATATATACATTTCTATATACTTTCAATGAATATGTCACAACTAGAAGGTAATACCAAAAACACTAACTTATGAAGCATTTTAGTTACACATTCGTTTTATCACCGTAAACTTACAATAATAATCAAAATAGAAAGAAAAGAAAGAAAGAAAAACGTTTTTTCGAGCCTCACATAATCATATAAACTAAAAATACACAATGAAAAGAAAAAAGAAAGATATAATCAGTGCGAGGCCAAAAAGGCACCAAACTCAGCATAAGAATAAAATTAAATAGTCAAAATCTGTGTTCCTTTTAATCAAAATTTCATGGAATTTGTTGACAAACTTCGAAATGATTAGCAATGTGAAATCATAAAAAAATGTTTAATCGGAGTTAAAGATTTCTTTGAATTCCAGTCCTGTCAGTGTAGGTTAACTTTATTATAACGCTGGCTGATTTGCCTGCAAGAGAGTAAAAAAAATTATACGTGCATCAAATTCCATCAAAATCCGTTCAGCAGTTCGATCAAGATGTTACGAACATACAAATTATACCCTTACACAAACGTTCGCCTTGCAACAGCAGGGACCCCAGCCGGGTCGAAGCCTACTGGGGCCAGGGTTTTCCGAAAGGGCGCTCAAGCCCCGGTATGAAGGCTAGAAGGAACGGGGTGGGTCTTTTAGTCAGTAAGAGTCTTACACTATCTCCCGCTCCGCCCAAGGGCGGGGGATGTCAATGCATGATTCGTCAACTTACAACAGTTCACAGTTGGTCATAGGTCTCCACAAATGCACGCCACTCATTTCAGTGTAAGAAAACTTTATTTAATTTCTGAACTAACATAAATATAATACAGACCAAAAGTTGTCTTTAAATAAATAAATAATTAGTATTAACTCATTATTAGAAGAGTGTCACAATATTTTTTTATCTATAACTAAAATAATATATTTTTAACAAATTAATTAACATAATAACAATGGAACCTGGTACATATTTTTGCTCTTCACTGTATAACAACTGCGCCAACGCACGCCATATATGGGGCGCCTCCCCCCTCCGCACACTGCCGCGCCGCCCGCCCTCCAACAACGTTTGGCTCACGTTTCGACATAGAGTAAACTGTAGACAGGACATTTCAGTAGCTGTCTTTGTGAGTTAAGTTTTTCTGGTGGGTCCACTCGCTTATTTTGTTATTAAAAATATTTCCATTTTTTTTCTCTTCTCTGTTTAGTACAAAATATTTTCAGCGTTACTCGTCACATCATCATCATCATCATCATATCAGCCGAAAGACGTCCACTGTTGGACATAGGCCTCCCCCAAGCGTCGCCACAACGACCGGTCCTGTGCGTCACGCATCCATCGGGTTCCCGCGACCCTGACCAGGTCATCGGTCCATCTTATAGGAGGCCGTCCAACGCTGCGTCTTCCGGTACGTGGTCGCCACTCCAGAACCTTTCGTCCCCATCGACCATCCGTACTCGTCCATACTCGTCACATAGTTCACTGTATTTGTTACAAAATCAATAGTTCATATTAATTTCATCCTGGTCTCTTTATAAGTCCATATCGTTACTGTATAATAGCAGCGCCATCGCACACCATATACGAAGCGCCTCTCCCCTCTTCTCCTCTCTGCACCACGTGCTTTTCAACACCATTGGACTCAGGTTTCAACAAAGAGTTAACTTCAGATGAGTCATCTTATTGACGTCTTTTTGAACTAGGTTTTTCCTGTGAATTCAATTGGTGTTATGAAAAGTTTGGACGTTTTTTTATTCTACCAACTGATTCATATTTTTCATGGCTTAGAATATTTTAAGCGTTTTTTTTACAAGCTCACGTTTGAACAATATCGCACCTGATGGTAAGCAATGACGTGGTTGACGACGAATCACGCTTGTTGTCCTATATTTATTTGATTTTCGTGATTTTTCTATTCTGAAATCCTTATTTACTCGAGAATTTAGTTAAGTTTAGTTTCAGAGTAAACCGTCTAAGGACCAGTTTAATTATAATATTTATCCAAATCGATCTAGCCATTTAAGAGGAGTCAGGTAACAAACTTTTTATATTCTGATTCATTATCATCATCATCATCATTAGCCTTTTTAACATTTCCACTACTGGGACTCAGGCCTCCTCTCTAGGAGAGGGAATGGGCCGTAATCCACCACGCGGGCCCAGTGCGGGTTGGTGAATGTCACATGTCTTCGAAATTTTGGTTCTAAGACATGCCGGTTTCCTCACGATGTATCCCTTCGCCGTTTTGAGAGCAGTGCTGATGAAATAAATTACACAAAGTAATGCGCCTGGCTGGGTTCGAACCCGCGATCTACAACTCGTAAGTCGGGGCCAATACCACTCGACCACCACTGCTTGCATTTTCTGATTCTACTAAAACAAATAAAACATAAAATTAATTTCTGCCTACTTCCACATCTGTGACTAGCTTCTCAGAGCTGCGTCCGCGCATGTTTGTTTACACGGCAGCCGCGGTGCATTTGTTTTTTCTCAACGCGGTGTAGTGACTTGGCTCGCATCATATACTTGAGTACGTCGAGGTTTCCACATATTATTTTGAAGGATAAAGAGTATGGAAGAAGATTTTTTGTCACTTTTGTAAAATGATTTATGACTTTTGACCTGTCATTATAGAAATCTAGAATGCGTTTGGACGGTTACCAAGTTTTTTTTAGTTTTTTTTAACGAGTATAATATGAAACAATTGCCAGTGCATTTATTATTCAATTTCTATCCACACAGTCATTTTTTTTTAAGAAATGACTATTTATTTTGTACTGTTAAATGTGTTGTATATACACAGCACTCGGTTAAGTACTGATTTTAACATTTAAAGCGACACTTTAAGGTAGTTGCATATTTTATTATTATTATATATTATTATTATTATTCAAAAGGGTAAAAGAAACTAAAACGATCGTACTGATGATTTTAATATTTACAATTCCGCAAATAAATACGTATCTACTTGAGAACCAAAATTACGCGACATAGCCTGATGAACCGTTAAACTTAAGAGTCAGTGGGCATTGCTCGCAGAACAGAGGGTCAATACCAAAAGTTCTGGAGTAACGACTACGTAATGGAAGACGCAGCATTGGGAGGCCCCCCACAAGGTGGACCGATGACCTGATAAGGTCGCGGGAATCCGATAGATGCGAGCCGTACAGTACCGGTCGTTGTAACGACGCTTGGGGAAGGCCTATGTCCAGCAGTGGGTGTTTTTCGCCTGAAATGATTATGATCATGATGAAATAAATATGTATTATAGTCATCAATAATATTTTAATCAACGTTCTTTCTAGATTGGTCATAAGTTATATAAGGAACTTTCGAAACGCTTTGATGACATTTCGTGTGACCCATGTGCTGGCTTTTACCTGGGACAAAGAATAAACATTGCCATACAGCGTGGCGATGCCGTCAGTTTTTTGAGTACATTAATTACCAGTCGACAGCTACGCGGAGAAGTTTTTTGACTTAATTTTGTATTTTTTTTAGTCCTTTAGGGACTTCATTTTTATTTACAATTAGTGTATATGTCGCAGTAAGATAGATAAAGCCATAATATAGTTATATCCCTAGGGATATAATTTTATACCGTAACATAGTTATACGAAAGCGATTCTTTACTATCTCACTAGGAATATAGTCATAAAACCGTCGAAGTTTAGTGATATACTTATAATACTAGATTAAGTTCAGTGTTATAAATATATTAGTGTTGGTCTCAAAACAGTCATATTGTATCATATTGTTATCATATTGTAGTATATTAAAGCTTATTTATTCTCAAACATTTTTGAAAAATTGAAATAATTTCAAAAGTGTGCCACTTTTTTGAAACAGATCCACTACTTGGTTAAGCTTAGTGAAATAGAAATCTACCATATATTATTAAATAAAATAAATTTTATTGGTTTTATCATTATTAATAAATCAACTTTATGTATCCTGCAGTTAGTTACAATACTTTGTGACATTAACACGTATTAAAGTAATTATAATTAAAACGATCATATATTTTTGAATTTAATCATTAACAATACAATTAAAACCAATCAAACATTAAAAATCTTTTAAAGTCAAACAGTTTTGAGATATCTTTATTTCTTATCAACAAGTTGAGATTTTGGTTTCTTTAAAAGTATTTTTCAATTTTTGTTCAGACAAGAAGAGGAATCTTGACATCTAGAATTACATAGCACTGAATGCTTCTTACAGGCACATCTTTTAGTAGAACACTGTATATTTGATTTATTACAGGAACATTTTAAATAACCTTGGCCACCAAAGCGCGACAATTTTTGGCATATTTCTCTCATTGAGAAGTTTTCATTTGGTATAGAATCATTCAAAGTAATATAAAGCGAAAGCTATTTCACTAAACTTAATCTAGTAATATTAGTATATCACTAAACTTGGACCGTTTTATAACTATATTCCTAGTGAGATAGTAATGAATCGTTTTCGTATAACTATGTTACGGTATATATTTATATCCCTAGGGATATAACTATATTACGGCTTCAACTATCTTACTGCGACATATATAATGATAGTTAAGTATTTTTTTAATAAGTAAAGTGCTAGCTAATAGAAAAAAAAAACACATTTGTACATGCTATTGAAAGTACATAAAACATACAACATGACACTGATCTGCAAAATGCTAAAAACCTGTATGCAGATTGTGAAAATCTGAAGCCACGGTTTCTGTTTAGTAATAGCAACCCATCCAAACTCGACCTCAGCAGTATCTCAACCGCGGCCATTCAACAAATGTCTGAACATTGTTTAACGTTGCAACCAATAATATTGTTACTACCGTTCGTTGCACTGTAGACCGTTAACTTCAGAACCAGCAGTTAATGTTGCGAGTTAGTTTATTTGTAAGTTCATAAAGTTATTAGGTTAATTTGGTGTTAAGATCATTTGTGTCACATTCATTTTCAAATAGTAAACAACCACGAAAAAATAATATCTTATATCTGTTTTCATCTTGAAATAATCATCACTTTCATGTTGTTGGCTTCGCCCAAGTATCGCCACAGAACAATCATGTGCGTCGCGTCCATCTTATTCTAGTGATCTACCCTGTGGGAGGTCTTCAGACCTGGCAAAAGGGGTGATAGACATGCAAGAACTGGACTGAAACCCACAAGAAAAAAGAAAACGAGGCCGTCCCCATTAAATCTGATGTTTCTCTGTGTTGGTAAAAGAATTGCAAAATTGGAATTGCACAGTCTAATTCCGCCAAGTCCGTTCCATCATCGGACCACACGATGTACGGCATTGCGCCACCGGTACATGGTAGATATCCCACCCATACGCACAAAGCGTTTTGGGAACACATTTATTGTGCGTACAGCCAAGGAGTGGAATTCCCTGCCGGAGTCTGTGTTTCCTGATAGCTACAACTTAGGAGTCTTTTAAGTCAAGAGTAAATAGGTTACTTCTAGGCAAGCATGCTCCAACGTCGACCACATCATCGCTTACCATCAGGTGAGATGGTGGTCAAACGCGAGCCTATCAATAATAAAAAAAGGGGCGAGCAATGGAATGACAAAGAACGTTTGCGATAGATAGAGGATTACTGTGGATACCTTTTGCTCCATCTAAGGAGCATAGGACATTAAGTTAAAGTTGGTCAAAGCAGGTAATTGTATTCTAAACTGGTAATTATAAGTAAGCTCAGGAGTTGTAATTTATTGTGTGGGCAGAATAAACATGTATTCTTGCTTTTTTAAGATTCCGTATCTCTAAAAGAAAAACTAAACCTTTATGGGATCACTTTTTGTGGTCCGTCTGTCTGTCTGTGTCTATCAAGACCCTTTATCTCAGGAACGAGTAGATTTACCAAATTCTGTCGCAGTTTTTCATTCATCAGAAAATATTGGTATCGGAGCCTAGAGATCCTCAAAGCTCTTCCTATCTACGAAGAAAAATGATAATTAATACTCACCGCCAAACACAATATCCTTCTCACTACTTAATAATAATGCCTGAAGTAACAGACCAGATCTGACAGTAACATTGGTAGTAATTACTTAGGTTTCAGATGTCTTCCTTTGATAAAATAACTTACCTTCGAATATGCCTACAGCAAAACAAGAATTGTATACTAACTGAATCTTTTTATGCTTTCGTAAGAAAATGTTATGATTTTCTCGGTAGCTGTCGGTACTCGGTAGTGGTAGTAATGAAACATTGGTTTATTTTTAGGGTTCTGTACCTCATAAGGAAAAACGGAACCCTTATAGGATCACTTTGTTGCCCGTCCGTCTGTCTGTCTGTCTGTCAAGACCAAGACCTTTATCTCGAGAACGCGTGGAGGTATCGAGTTAAAATTATCATATATTAAGATCTGCAGCCCTTCAAGCTGTCAAAAAAAAAACTTCTAAGTTAACGGATAAAAAGATACGGCCGTTTATGTCGCAAAAAAAAACGTATATTTGGATACTCTCAAAGATCGAAATTCATAGGGTACTTCCCATTGACCCACAATCCTGAAACTTGGCACAATACAAGATCTTATAGCATAGGTTTTAGAAAAAATCTGAAAACAGTAAATTTGTTGTTACCAACGTAACAAAAAAAATTTTTTTTGGCAATTCGGAAAAATCTTCGAGACTCCATTAGGGATTGTAGTTTACACGGAACCCTCAGTGCGCGAGTTCGACTCGCACTTCACCAGTATTTTAATGTTTTTTTTTTTTAGTTAAACTAGCTTTTGCCCGTAGTTTCGTCCGCATACATAAAACGTCACTCGCCTACGTCACTCGGGAATAAAGCAGCTTCCTATCAGTGAAAAAATTTTAACAATCGGATCAGTACTTCTAGAGATTACCTCCTACAAACAAAAAAACAAACTTTACCTCTTTATAGTATTAGTGTAGATTAATAAACGGAGTAGCTACTGGTGTATATTATAAAGTTGTCTTGTTTGTCTGTGATAAATCGCTTTTAAAGATAAGACCGCCCATTGTTACACCCTATTAATTTAGAAATCCTACTGTATTTTTTTATTATGTGCAATAAAGAGTTTATAATATATCTGTCTATCTATCTTTATAGACAGATTGTCGATGATAATCATCGGACCACCAGATATATCTACGGAACATCAATATGCAAAAAAATCTATACTAATATTATAAAAAGGTAAAATTTGTAAGTTTGTATGTAGGGGGTAATCTGTGGAACTACTGGTCCGATTGCGAATTTTTTTTCACCGTTAGAAAGTTGCTTTATTCCTGAGTGATATAGACTATATTTTTTGCATGTGGGCGAAGCCGCGGGAAAAAGCTAGTGTTTTATAAAGACGCTAACTGTGCATATAGCTAAGGAATTGAATTCCTTGTCGGGGTGTAGGTGTGTCCTGATAGCTGCACTTGGAAGTCTTCAAGTCTAGAGTAAATAGGTTATTTCTAGGCAAGGGTACTCCATCTTCGACCACTTCGTCGCTTTTTGCCAGGTGTTATAGTTGTCAAGCGTGAGCCTATCTAAAGTAATATTATAGGTAGCAAAGTTTTTTTTTTTGTTTTTATGTCTCTTTGTTTGTAGGAGGTAATCTCTGGAAGTACTGGTCCTATTCCTAAAATTTATTCCCCGATAGAAAGCTGCTTTATTCTTGAGTGACATATGTAGGGTGACTGGTAATCAGTGTACGATACTTAAACACGTGATTGTGCCCATGATAACCAACAACACTTTTACTATAGGAACATACCTGAAATCGCGAAAAAAAATCAGCTGTTCAGTACATTTATGTTTGCCTAACCGCTGATATTTTTTTCGCGATTTCGGCTTTGCTTCTATAGTAATAGATATTGGTTATCATGAGCACAATCACGTGTTTAAGTATCGCATACTAATTGCCAGTCACCCTATATTTTATGTACACACGCGAAGCCGCTGGCAAAATCTAGTCAATAATATATGTCTTTTATTATTTAAAAAAATCATACACGAAATGAAGTAACAATCAAAAGACCCCATGGCTGAGTTTTACCACGTAACCTTTTCTCTGTTTTAATAAACAATTTTACAGAATTTTTCAATCCAACTTTCCTTCAGAAACGTGCAGCCACCCTACAGGTACATGCACGTAACCTTTTCTCTGTTTTAATAAACAATTTTACAGAATTTTTCAATCCAACTTTCCTTAAGAAACCTGCAGCCACCCTACAGGTACATACGCACGTTAAAAGAACTGACGTGAGCAAACAACAAACCAACTTGACGGCAGTCTTACAAAAAGTTATCGAGAGCGTTGCGAAATTATAAAGAGTGGGGAAAAACTTGAGAATTTGCAAAACGTGCGGTATCAATTTCAATTTCAATATGACGCAGGATAAGTTTGTGTTTGTAGGTGTGACGCACTGGTGGAAACTTTGTTAACGATGACACGTGATATAGGAATGATGGCACTAGCATTTAGTATGAATCATCAAAGTGTTGATTGGTTAGATTTGTTTTTCTCAATAGCATTGCTTATTTATATGTAGAGGTACGTATGTATGTATTTATTATTTTACTTATTGCTTTTCTGTTTGTCTGGGAGGTCACGACACTCAGCATTGAGGAATACGACGCAAGGAGGATCCAAAGGCCAATGGAGAGGGCTAGGCTCGGAGTTTCAAGAATCACAAATGAAGAATATCTGCAGGAGAATCAAGGTTCGAAGAATCGCTAAACTTAAGTGGGTAAGGCACATTGCTCGTAGATCAATGTGAACTGATGATCTGGTGAGGACATCTTTCGGCTGAAATGATAATGATGAGTTTAAGCAAGAAAAGTGATATTAAACAGAAGAAATTTATTTTATTTTTTTACTAATATAATTTCATTAAATCATTTCCCGCTTTATAAAAAACCAGTGCAAAGATGAATATCTTACAAAAACTAACCGCACCAGCCCTATCAAATCTGCGTAAGCGCAGATGTAATATGATACGCGCGCGCTTTCCCTATACGGACTGTAATGGCCGCCACTGACCAATCACAGGCGTCCTCGCCTCGCCTACCACATTGTTGTGTAATGTTCATACTTTGCTCTATGTAATCGTTTCAGTTCTATTTTTAAATAAGATTAGGTATTGAGTATTGATTTTGATAGTAGATCCTTTGGAGTTGGCATTCTGTGTGTTATGATTGGATGAACATTAGATGTTTGTGAGTTGAGTAGAACTGTAGAAGCTAGATAAATCTTTAGTATCGCGATCATATTATGTGTTGTATATACGAGCAATGACATTGTTGGCGCCTTAATTATGTACAATCAAGGTAGACGTACGGCCACACGCACAAATCGTTTTAGGAACACATTTGTTGTGCGTAGACCCAAGGAGTGGAATTCCCTGCCGGAGTCTCTGTTTCTAGATAGCTACAACTTAGGGATCTTCAAGTCAAGAGTGAATAGGTTACTTCTAGGCAAGCGTGCTCCAATTACGCAATCGCAATCGTCGCGGGAATCCGATGGTTGCGTGACGCACAGGACCGGTCGTTGTGGCGACGCATGGGGGAGGCCTATGTCCAACAGTGGACGTCTTTCGGCTGATATGATGATGATGATGATGATGAAGCGTGCTCCATCGTCAACCACATCATCGCGAGGTGAGATGGTGGTCAAATGCGAGCCTATCAATAATAATTAAAAAATCAAGGAACTGTATTACCAAATTAGTAAGTAATAATAAATAATAATAATATTCCACAACTATCACACAAGGCCGTCTAGCCCCAAGCTAAGCAGAGCTTGTTTTATGGGTACTAGACAACTGATAAACATACCTAATTAGATATCTCTAAGTACATACATATTTTAGATAAATTACACCCAGATGCAGAACAAATGATTATGCTCATCACACAAACATTTGTCCTGGGCAGCAGTCAAAGTCACTAACTACTAGATCAACAGGCCAGTAAAAAAGTATAGGTATTGTATTTGATACATAAAAACACTATTTACTGCCAGCGGTTTCGACCGCGTAACATACATATATATTCTATGTGCTTTTAAGGACATGGTCTACGTGTTCCTATTCAACCGTACGATTGTTAAAAAGTAACAAACATATTCGCAAACTCGCTTTTATATTAGTGTGATATTGTTATGAAATATTAGATAGAGAGAATATTAGAGATACAAATAAAAAAATACGTGTGGCACTCGGGGACTGCCGCGGTAAAGCTATTGCATAGCATTTTTATCAACTTTTGCAATTATAATTATTTATTTATTTTATTTATGCAGTATTTTTTTTCCTTTACTAGCTTCCCTTGTTTTCCTTTGTTTTTTAGGGTTCCGTAGCCAAATGGCAAAAAACGGAACCCTTATAGATTCGTCATGTCTGTCTGTCTGTCTGTCTGTCTGTCCGTCCGTATGTCACAGCCACTTTTTTCCGAAACTATAAGAGCTATACTATTGAAACTTTGTAAGTAGATGTATTCTGTGAACCGCATTAAGATTTTCACACAAAAATAGAAAAAAATAAATAAATTTTGGGGGTCCCCATACTTAGAACTGAAACTCAAAAAAAAATTTTTGATCATACCCATACGTGTGGGGTATCTATGGATAGGTCTTCAAAAATGATACTGAGGCTTCTAATATCATTTTTTTCTAAACTGAATAGTTTGCGCGAGAGACACTTCCAAAGTGGTAAAATGTGTGTCCCCCCCCCTCTAACTTCTAAAATAAGAGACTGATAAAACTAAAAAAAATATATGATGTACATTACTATAAAAACTGCCAACGAAAATTGGTTTGGACGAAATCTAGTAAGTAGTTTTTTTTTAATGCGTCATAAATTGAAAAAAATACAGTATTATTAAAACATCGATCAAAGTTACAACACATTACAAGAACTTTTATATTATGTTACTTGCTACTACGGAACCCTTCATGAGCGAGTCCGACTCGCACTTGGCCGGTTTTTTTCTTTGATTTTAATTGAAGTTACACTTTCACACATTGAATTGAATTTTGATTGATTGTTCACTCATTTGTTTTCTTATCGGTCACCATGCTTAAAAAACCAATGAGTGGGAGGTGTTAGGTTATTTTCGTTACGGAATTTCTGGATTTGGTCTCCACGCTCAAGGCCCGCGATAGAAGCTATGCAATAGCTTAAAAAAAAATAACAGTAGTTTCAGATCCAAGCGATTCTAAATGGTATTTGACTTAAAATCATGGGTCGTTATTGTAGCTCGCCGTCCGACCGTCCGGTATCCGTCCGGATCGAGCCCAAGCCGCCAACGGCGCGTATTGTTCCACCCGCGCGTCAATGAGATGTCAGTAAACAGTAGAAGCCCAGCAGGTTCGAACCTACCCATGGGGTCGCTTCTGAATAGAAAACCAGCCCTCGATATGAAAGGCAACGGAACTAAAAGTGGGTTTTAATCATTGCCTAAATGCGCTGGCCAAGGGCGGGAGATGTCATTGGATGATTTTCCACCTAAAAGGGTCAGTATTGAAAGCTGCCCAAATTACAGTAGATCAAACATAGTGACTTCCAATTGGTTCCCTCTATACAACACAGACCGATCAATCTCATTTAAAAGGCGTAAAAAGGTGAAAAAAGATATTGTTTTTTAATAAAATCGATGGATGTATCATACCCTACCTTTTTCACGATAACTTCTAGCTCTTAAAGGTCGTAACGTCGTTAGATCCGCAAGGGCTGTGGTTTTGCAAAAGAGTTATCACGGGCCTAGAACGCAAAGGCACTGAGCGGAAAGAATGATTCGTTAATTTTCCTTTTCAAAAAATGTGATTTGAGTGATAAACTGTAAACTGTAGAGTCACCTAATTAATAGTTATTTGTTATACCTACAAGAGTGCAAAGTTGCTTTTTAACCGCGTGCTCAATTTTGATAACCGAGCAAGCGAAGGATTCTAAAATTAAATCACGAGCGCAGAAAGTGATCAAAAAATTTGAATTCTGTGCGTTAGCGAGAGAATCAAAAGAGCACGAAGTGAAAAATCTTTGCATTCGAGTTCAACACGTAACTTTTCATCTCAACTCAGCGAGGAAATTATTAAATACAAAAATAAGTACACCAAGGAGGTACTGAGTCTGAGTTATTAACAAAAAAAAAAAGTTGTATGATAAATTTTTTACCATGGAGATAAAAGCAAATAGGTTTATTAATGTTTTGTATTCATAAACTTAGTACACGCGATGTTCTAAATTCAATTTACTTTATCTCTCTAGAGAATAATAATTATTAAAGCGCGGAATATTAAAAAAAAAAACTGGGCAAGTGCGAGTCGGATTCGCGCTTTAAGGGTTCCGTGCAAACTACAATTCCCGAATGGAGTCTCAAAGATTTTTCCGGATTGCAATTTTCTTTTTCTTGTGACGTAGATAACAACAAATTTTCTGTTTTCAGATTTTTTCCGGTAGGTACCTGTGCTATAAGACCTTGCTTTGTGCCTTTCAGGATTCTGGGTTAATGAGTTACTCTATGAATTTCGATCTTTGAGAGTATCAAAATATACGTTTTTTTGCGACATAAACGGCCGTATCTTCTCTTATCCTTTAGTATTCGTTACACTCTACACCTCCACGCGTTCTCGTGATAAAGGGTCTTGACAGACAGACAGGCAGACAGACAGACGGACGGACAACAAAGTGATCCTACAAGGGTTCCGTTTTTTCCTTTTGAGGTACGGAACCCTAAAAAACATACTTATGACTATTTAATTTCAGACAGTTAATTCGCAGTTTGAAATAATATCTCAGATAGCACAACATGCCTGTCGGGTCAGCTAGTTCAATAATATTAACTCATTGAATGCCGTAATTAGAGACACAATAGAAAGACAATTGCTTATGTCGAACTGTGTAACATAAGACATTCAAAAGGTTAATTGAAAAAAATTGTACTTGTGACGCCAGTATCAAAGAAAACCGGCCAAGTGCGAGTCGGACTCGCCCATGAAGGGTTCCGTAGCAGCAAGTAACATAATATAAAAGTTCTTGTAATGTGTTGTAACTTTGATCGATGTTTTAATAATAGTGTATTTTTTTCGATTTATGACGCCTTAAAAAAAAACTACTTACTAGATTTCGTTCAAACCAATTTTCGTTGGTAGTTTTTATAGTAATGTACATCATATATTTTTTTTAGATTTATCATTCTCTTATTTTAGAAGTTAGAGGGGGGGGGACACACATTTTACCACTTTGGAAGTGTCTCTCGCGCAAAATATTCAGTTTAGAAAAAAATGATATTAGAAACCTCAGTATCATTTTTGAAGACCTATCCATAGATACCCCACACGCATGGGTTCGACGAAAAAAAAATTTTTGAGTTTCAGTTCTAAGTATGGGGACCCCCAAAATTTATTGCTTTTTTTCTATTTTTGTATGAAAATCTTAATGCGGTTCACAGAATACATCTACTTACAAAGTTTCAACAGTATAGTTCTTATAGTTTCGGAAAAAAGTGGCTGTGACATACGGACGGACAGACAGACAGACAGACAGACAGACAGACAGACAGACAGACAGACATGACGAATCTATAAGGGTTCCGTTTTTTGCCATTTGGCTACGGAACCCTAAAAACGGCTTTTGCTCTCAGATTAGTACGGTCAATTTAGACATCCGAGATTACACTAATTCACACCCAGCTGAAAATTGGTAGGATTGTTCAAAACACCATCATAAATAAAATCTAAAAAGTCCTCATCGATCCGACACCTGGAAAAAAAAATTCGGGGTCAAATGTCACTAAAATGAGTTTTTCGTGATTTTTAGCAAAACGGTAAGTTAAAAAAGTCCTAAACTTAAAACGTTAGTTTTAAATTTAGGACTTTTTAAATTTTATTTATGATGGTACTTTGAACAATCCTACCAATTTTCAGCTTGGTGCGAATTATTGTAAGCCAACCCTTATTATTTGGTCTAATTTGACTGGACTAGATTTCGATGAGCAAAAATACTCTTTCCGAGATGGGGTGATAAAAAATATTTTACATATTATTTATTTGTTATTTAATTTCAATTATTTTGTCTTTCCAGATTGGTTGACGTTTGCAGATGCGAGCACCAATATCATTTTAAGAATATAATCAATGCCCAGTCAACTATCCCCTTCTATTAAATACGTCCTCACAAAACAACCTTACTGTAAGAAAACACGATTTCAATAAAATCCAACATTAAGTACGTGACTAGGACTGGTTGCCTTGGAGTGGGGTGACTGTTTTTCAACTTGAATTATTTGGGACATCGCCTTGAGAATGTCTGCTGAAATTACGTCGTGTTGTGATGAGCTGTTCAATGTTATTTAGGTAATAAAAGAACTGAGTTAGGACTTCGGTCTTGAAGTTCTTTCTTCAAACGTACGTATAGATATGCGCTGCTTGAAACGTACTGCGCTGCGCTTGTGTGTTGCTGCTCTAAAGCTTGATGAAGTGATGAAGACGTTACAAAGTATTGGCTGCTGATGTTCATTGTTGACGGTTACCAGTTTACCAGAACAGAGTGTAAAGCCAGCCATCCGAAAGGGAACTCGAACCCCGGTATAAAGGCTAGAAGGAACGGGGTGGACTTTTAGTCAGTAAGATTCAGACACTATCTCCGCTCCGCCCAAGAGCGGGGTTGCCGTTAGATGATTTTTTCCACCTACCTCTATTGAAAAGAGCGGAACTTCAGACCAGAAGGGAGTTATGCCTAATGTGGACTATTGCCCAGAAGATGATTTCGGACTGTTGTATATACTCGTATATTCCAATCGCAAGGATAACTCTAATTGAATGGATTTGGTAGATTAGTTTATAAGTGGCGCCATAGATGTCGCTACAATATATAATAGTCGTAGCATGACGAAGTATGTTTTTTTTTTTTCGATGGGAAAAATCATCTTATGACAACCCCCGCTCTTAGGCGGAGCGGGAGAAAGTGTCAGACTCTTACTGACTAAAAAACCCAGCCCGTTCCTTCTAGCCTTCGTACGGGGGCTCGAGCGCTGTTTCGGATAACCCTGGCCCCAGTAGGCTTGGACCCGGCTGGGCCCCTGCTGTTGCTGACAACTCCTTGCGGCGCGCGGGAACAGCGCGCATGACGAAGCATGTCGAATATATGAACAATGCTTAAACTACGCTGAACGCTCCAGCTGTCCAGTAAGTATAAAGCTCGGGTCAATGGCGAGGTGTGTTCCACGCACGCCCAAAACGGATGCCAGCAAAGTCGAAAAGGCCCAGCAGGGCGGAGGCCCTATCATGAGCTCTTAATGCAAACCATTTGGCGACCTATACTGACCTGTTAAAAGGATGGAGCTATTTGTATAGGGTGTATAGCACCATCCGTCTTTCTCTCACGATTGACATTTTAATACGTCATAGTAAAGCTCCTGATGCCTGCTAAAACTGCGGAATTATTCGTAAAAGTTATTGTGGCTCTGAAACGCAAAAGGCAACAAAAGGAACACTGGTAGGTTTTTATATAGAGTCTCTTTCACCATCCTTATTATCGCTCTCACGGCTGACATTTTAATACGTCATAGTAAGGCTCCTGACGCCTGCTAGAACTGCGGAATTGTTCGAAAGAGTTATTGCTCTAATACGCAAAAGGCAACAGAAAGAACACAGTTAGTTTTTTGTCAGAAAAAGTCTGAAACAACTTCTGAAGTTATTTAATAATTTTTCATCTCAAAAAAAAGGTACTTCATCTTAGCGTGTCGATGGCAAAACTATTTAAATTCCTTGCCTGGTCCAGTATTCGGCCACAACAATGATGTCCACTGATGCTGTCATTAGATCTCTACGTGGCCAGATAACAGGGCCCGTCATGCAGGATGGTTAGTGGGACATGGTCTTCGGAGAGACGTCGTACAAACACTGAAGGTTGGAACCGACCAGGATTTCTGACTTGGAGATGTTTTTGAAGCGCCCAACCTGGGTGCGGAATCTGTTGCTACTCATATTGTACTTTATTGTAAACCAACCTTTAAAAACGCATATCAGTGAAACCTTTCAATCGTGGAAATCACAGACACAATAGAAAGACAATAGGTGCGCGAACGCCGGCGTTCGCTTAGGGTTTAATTTATGGTAAAATGTCACTTAATTAACATATATAAACCCGAAATTATTTGATAATTAAATATGACGACAGCTTCAAAGGCTATCAGAAACTAACCTCATTTGATTCGTTTTTGTCATTTTAGGAAGAAAGTCTACGTGAGAGATTTGAATTCCTTAGCTATAACTTTTATTCAGAGATCTCTCACTACATAAATTCCTTTGCAATCGAACGAAGATCAAATAGCCATAAATTCCCGACGAAACCCGAGCCACCCTACACCGGAGGCTTTGTTGCGTAGCTACGGAGCACCCATCCCCCTTCATCCCTCAATACCCCCCGAACCCAGCCAGAGCTCCATCCGGGGTAGCCACTTGTTGATTACCCGGGAAAATCGGCGGGAAAAACTGGAAAACTGTTTTTTTTTTTTCAAAAGATAAGAGAGAAATATTTAGTTGAAAGATAATTTGTACGTTTATTCTGAACGTGGCATTCGGAAGTTGAAGAGGAAATGGAGAAAGTAATAGATGTTCGTATTTTGCTTAGAGAATGCGAATTGCTGAATAACGTTTAGGGTTTTAACGTTTTTGAAAATGCTTTAAGGAATTGCCTGAAAAAAAAAAAGCGTTACTGTTGTATGTAAGTATTGATATGTCGAAGAAGACGGCATTAACAATTGATCTTATTAATCCCTTCATTATACCCTCATTTTGGAAATGGTCGACCTGGATGTTCTAGAGTGTGTGTTAGAGGTTAAGGAAGAAGTCTAGTGTAGACACGGAATTTAATTTTAAGTTGTATTGTATTAATTAGATACTGGGCGGCTGCTGCAGGTGCAGAAAACCTCAAACGGCGAATATATAATAACCTCATTGGAAGTTATGTGTTTGAACCGTTTGGTTTAACACTATGGCCATGGGGTCCAAGCGCTCATCGAGTTGTTCGGGAAAGCAGTAATCAGTTGGTGGACTCTTCGCGTGACCAGAGGGCTGGACTTTTTTTTAGACAACGAATTTGCATCCAGCGTGGCAATGCTGCCAGCCTTCTAGGCACTTTTCCCATTGACATCGATGTGGACGAATGTTTTGATGCCCTATGAGTTTTCCCCGTTTTTCAGCCTTTTATTATAAATTTGTTTAAATAGTAAATAACGTAGTAGTAAAATTTAATTAATGTAATGATATATGAAATCAATTGAAGTACAATGTAATTAATTAAATCGCAAGATTCGTACAGTTATTAATTTGTTATTTTGTATGTTTCCGTATTGTTTTGATTGTTAAACAATTATACTCATAAAAATTATGCAAATATAGCACAGGTGTCAAAAATGGATAGATAAAATAAATTATTTGTTTTTTTTTTTGTCATAAAAGCAAGATGGCTGTTAACCCGCTAGACAATAAATAATCATCATCATCATAATCACCAGCCTTTTTAATATTCCCACTGTTGGGACTCAAGCCTCCTCTCTAAGAGAGAGAATGGGCCGTAATCCACCACGCGGGCCCAGTGCGTGTTGGTGAATGTCACATGTCTTCGAATTTTTGGTTCTAGGACACGCCGGTTTCCTCACGATATCAATATATAATACGATTAAGTAAATCCGGTAATTAGATGCACAATAGTCTTTGATCACTCACCACTCCTAAAAGTATATAGGTTAATCAAATAAAGTAACAATGTTCATAAGCATAACTGGCCTTGTAATGTTCTCACTGCTGGAACTCAGATCTTCTCTCTAGGAGAGAGAATGGGCCATCCAACATGCGGGTTAAATGCGGACTAGTGGATGTAACATGTCTTTGAATTTCTGGTTCTAGGACATGCCGGTTTCCGCACAATGTTTTTTTTTTCATTGTTTTGAGAGCAGTGGTAATGAAAATATATTACTCAAAGTAAGCGTTGGCTGGGTTTGAACTCGCGACCTACAAATTTTTAGTCGGGGTCGCTATCACTGAGCCACCACTGCTCTTTCTAAACGTTATTTTCTTTTTAAATTTGATTACAGGGCTTTGTCGCTTAGCGACAGAACACACAAAAACAATCTACTTTAAGGCTAACTCAAATAATTGTTTGGCTTTAACGGACATTATAATTACTGAACATAGTGTGTTCATTAAATAATATATTGATCACAGACAAAAAATATCAATGCAAAACAAAGGCCACGACGCAACGTCAAGACACCAAGGTCGCAAAATTCCATTATATTACAAAATCTACTGTATTTTCTCTCTTCTAAAGTATCGCCTCTGGGAAGATCAACACTAATTTTAAACGGTCTTTTTCCAATTATACTAGTAATGACAAAGTAAGTACTTTAGTTTCAAGATCGTCTCACAATAAATAAATAAAATAGAAGTAGTTGATACTTCTTACGCCATCTTGGCTGTTGATAGAGATTGGAGGATTGTCTTTAAAATGTATTATATTCTCTATCGTTATATCGTTCTATACGTTAAGATGAATTGCGCTAAACATAGTAAGTTTAATGATGGGTTAGCACCACTCTTAAAAACTAAGCAAGTTTGAGTAGGACTCGCGCACCAGGGGATCCGAACAAAATTACCAATGTAATTCGATTAACAAATCGAATCTCAAATTTTTCTCCGAGTCTAAAAATAGTTATTATTTTGTGATGTAACTGCTATATTTACAGCTGCCAGACTTTTTCCTGTACTGGTGCTATGAGACCTTTTATTACTATTCACAATTCTAGATCAACGGAAATAAGTTTAAAGAATTTCGAATTTTGATTATGTGCCTAAACAGAGTATTAATTAATGGCATTATTCTTAGTCTACATTGACTAAGAAGGTTAATTTTTTCATTACTCTAAAGGGTAGCAAGCTTGAATATATGATATTAACTATCGCTCTACTTAATTCCAGAAAAAAGGGACAGACAGACAACAAAGTTATCCTACAAGGCTTAAATTTTTGCCGTCTGAGGTATTTTTTTATTATTTAAGCCTGTTCTATCCCACTGCAGGTCAAAGGCCTCCCTTCAATTCTTCTACTTTTCTTTGTTCTTTTCTGGTCTTGTAAGGTACCACTAAGGTAAGGAATATTAATAAAAACTGAAAACATTACCGTGTCTCGATAAATTAGGTATTTATTAGGTTAGCTATTCTTGGTTTTGCCATAAACACATTAATCGATTCGGCCAATCTACCAAAATGATGCCAAAATACCAAATGAATGAAAATTACTGTCCTTGATTATTTTGACATTTTGGTTTTCTCGACTAACTAAAGTGTCAAATTGAAATGCCATCTCGATTCATTGATATGAAAATCTCATTTATATAAAACCGCGTCTAGACATGACTGAATTAATTAAGTACACACTTCATAAATATACCACCTTAGTTTAAATATATATGCGAAACCTGAAACACCTGTCTATATTTTTATGTAAAGAATCTATGTATAAAATTTCAAAACCGTATCATGAAAAATCACAAAGTCATAAGCTTGTTATGTCAGCAAAAACACATAGTCAGAGGGCCATCCGGGTGTTTGCTAGCTCGTAATGCCCGCTATGACCTGCCGTAACCTGTGTTGTACTTAGTGTGGGTGGTGTCCAACTTGTAACCTTCTTAAATATTTTAAAAAAAAAATTTAACATGGTGTAAAAACTATTGGAATCCATTCAGTTACTGATTCTGAATAAAATTCTGGTTTTGCACAAACTAAAAATTATAATTGTATAGGGAATATGTAATCTTTTAGTCTCCATATTTGACATATAGCATAGTGACCTTAGACAAGAGTGCGTGTTATGACTTTATACTCACGTGCATTATTGAAGATTAGTTTCAATAAATTAGACACACAGCTTCGTAAAAGAACGATAATGCCTGAAACAATGGTCTCCGTGTAAAAAGTAATCGAGATTGCTGCTAAACTATTTGAGATCGGTTCTTCCACTAATTCAAGTACCAGTCCACAGAGTTTTTGATTCCCTACCATACAGATGAACTTCTTGAAAAAGTCCCAAACGTTCTTGATATTCAGAAGCCCTCCAAAGTAGAGTTTGTCTTGTATCCGGCCTCATACCAAAATGAAATAAAACGGTTAAAGCACACAAAATTAAAGGCTGTGAATAACTATGAAAAACAGTTAGTTAACCTTAATTGTAACAATACTCGAAAATGTAGATCTAGATCCTTAAATACTTTTGTTGTGTAGGTATATGTTACGGCTAATAGCCAAAGTACGGATACACCTACTTTTAGCCGGCTACACCTAGTTTTAGCCGGCTATAACTAGGCGCAGCCGGCTAGAAGCGGTTAAACATAGATGTATCCTACTTATTTTCGGTTAGAACTCGGTGAAGTCTTCATCATTACGGCTAGAACTAGTTACAGCCGCCTACCGGTGGTTAAACGGTGGCTGAGGTGTATTCTTTTTATCATCAGCTTTTTTGTGTTGGGAAAATCATCTAATGACAAACCCCGCTCTTTGGCGGAGCGGGAGATAGTGTCAGACTCTTACTGACTAAAAACCCAGCCTGTTCCTTCGTGCCTTTCTGGGCTCGAGCTACTATTTCGAAACTAACCCTGGCCCCAGTAGGCTTCGACCCAGCTGAGCCCCTGCTGTTGCTGACAACTCCTTGAGGCGCGCGGGTACAGTGCGCGCCGTCGACGGAGAACAAGGTTTTCAATGCAGTTAAACATAAGCATTACTTAACTTAAATTAAAGCCGGCTAAAACAAGATGTAGTCACACTTCGGCTATTAGCCGCAACATATACATTCCGAAGTAAACATAAATACCCAACACATTAAAAAACAATAAACTACCTACAAAACGTCAAACTTCCAAACAATTCGAGAGAAAAACCGATAACACGCCTACACAACTTCGTACCAAAACTAAACAATTAAACAACCAAATATTGTACTACCCACATAGCCGATATAATCCTCAGAGAGTACCCCCGGCCCAAAAATTTAGATAAGTGTCCGGGCCCCCGTAATCCGAAGTACTTGCTCTGAATATCCTGAAATATCCATCGCAAGGTCGAAACTCGTTGACTCGAACTTGTTATATCGATTTTATATACACATGTGGCAGACTGATCTATATGTGTTAGGTACCTGTATATACATAAAATAACTTTTGATTGTTATTGTGATGAATAACGCTAGATACCTGTATTTATTCCGAATATTGTTGAGATTGAGTACAAGTGCAGAAAGTTTTTTATTGCGACGTAGGCTGTGTAATGGAGCCGAGGGCCACATTGACTTTGCACGTGTACCTAAAGACTTTTTTCAATACACTTATTACGACGAAATGAATAAACGGGAGTTAGCAGGTGACTCGAGGCACAACTCACTGTCCGGCCGTCCGGTAATTGCCCGGACCAAGCCCAAGTCGTCGACGGCGCGCACTGTTCCCGCGCGCCTCAAAGAGTTGTCAGCAACAGCAGGGACCCAGCCGGGTCGAAGCCTACTGGGGCCTGGGTTATCCGAAAGGGCGCTCGAGCCCCGGTATGAAGGCTAGAAGGAACGGGGTGGGTCTTTTAGTCAGTAAGAGTCTGACACTATATCCCGCTCCGCCCAAGGGCGGGGGATGTCAAAGCATGATTTTTTCCCACCATAAAAAAGGTGTCTCTTGGCACCCAGCCTGGTACGATAAATGTAATAAAATTGTGGTACTTTTTTGCACTAGTGCGAAAGCAGTCTATTGCGTGCCTTAAAATCGGTGAGATAAGAGCGTGTTTTCGAGTATTGAAAAGAAATACCGGTTTTGGTTACAAGTAAGTTTTGAAAGTGCGTTTAAAAGTTTCCTCCTCAAACCGTCTATCGTTATGTGAACATAGTTTGAAAGCTTGTTGTTTAATTCATCATAATCCAACGCATTGCTTAATAAAACGGCAACGCTAAAAAAGAGAGAACACCTTGTTGAAACGCTTTGTTGGCATTCGATATTTCCATAATTTACTCAAATAATTTAAAAAACTTTTTCCAGGATCTACGTGATTTTTTAAAACCCATAAGTCTTTTTGAAAAAAAAATAATATCGTTATTCGGAATCTCGATTAAATAAGCAGGTTTCTGTAGTAATATTTTTTTATATTTTTGATACGAGTACATTATAAAGGGTCAAAGTTCACGCAAAATATTTTTGATTTTAATAGAAATTTATATGATATCTATAAGATATGTGTTTCCAAAATATCTAAAGAAATTACGTCATAATAACGTAAGAGAACCTTTCGTTCTTAGGTTTTGGAGTGTCGACCACATACCAGAAGACGCAGTGTTGGAAGGCCTCCAACAAGGTGAACCGATAACCCGGTAAGGGGCGCGGTAATCCAATGGATGCGTGACGCTCAGGACCGGTCGTTGTGGCGACGCTTGGGGGAGGTCTATGTCCAACAGTGGACGTCTTTCGGCTGATATGATGATGATGATGATGAACGTGAGAGCTGTTCTATGAAAATGTACCTCGGGTTGGCCGTTCTTAATGATTTTTATTTTAAGAGAGAACTAATAAATTGTCTTCACTTTTAACAATAAACAAGATTTTAATGAAAATCATTTTTCATGACAAGCTTTTATAGCTTTTTTTTTTCGATGGGAAAAATCATCTTATGACAACCCCCGCTCTTGGGCGGAGCGGGAGATAGTGTCAGACTCTTACTGACTAAAAAACCCATCCCGTTCCTTCAAGCCTTCATACCGGGGCTCGAGCGCCCTTTCGGATAACCCTGGCCCCAGTAGGCTTCGACCCGGCTGGGCCCCTGCTGTTGCTGACAACTCCTTGAGGCGCGCGGGAACAGCGCGCGCCGTCGACGACTTGGGCTTGGTCCGGACAGTTACCGGATGGCTGGACAGCGAGCTACCCATTGCTCACTGTCCACAAGCCCGCACCTACGGTGGCTGGAAATCGGGATCGGAATCCCGGCGGCGGCGAGAGCGCCGTTGCCTGATGCGGTCGGCCTCCTCCTTAGCGAATGCTTTTATAGCTCGATATACCTATATAATTAATGCTCGTCAAATAAAATGAATCATACGAGCCCAAATTCGATGGAGTTGTGTCGTTTAACTACCAAGTTCCTATAGCCACCTTCCAGTTGCATCATAAGATCAGCTCCATGTCATAATGATTTTGCATTGTCATGTGATTTACACATGCATGCAAAACAGCTCAATCAGTAACCGGGAAGTGTGTCAAATGCCGTCCGGTAACTGTCCGGACCAAGCCCAAGTCGTCGACGGTGCGCGTTGTTCCCGCGCCCCTCAAGGAGTTGTCAGCAACAGCAGAGACCCAGCCGGGTCGAAGCCTACTGGGGCCAGGGTTATCCGAAAGGGCGCTCGAGCCCCGGTATGAAGGCTATAAGGAACGGAGTGGGTCTTTTAGTCAGTAAGAGTCTGACACTATCTCCCGCTCCGCCCAAGGGCGGGGGATGTCAATGCATAATTTATCCCACCACAAAAAAAAAAAGTGTGTCAAATTTAATTTGCAAGATTTGATTACAGACAAACATCGGGACAAAAGAAACTAAATAAAAGCTTGTAAAAACTGCTAAGTATAAAAGATACGAGTAGAATCTTGATTTTCTGCCTGTAAAATAATCACTAGCTCCCACGGCTGCATCCGCGTGAATATAAGTTATTGCCGAAGCGTCGAAAGTCAAAGTCGAAACCTAATAAATGTAGCCTATGTCTTTTTTGGGGTTCATGTCTACGCTGTACCAAATTGTAATAAAAACAGTTCATTAGCTTAACCGTAGAAATATTACAGACAGAGTTACTTTTATCATCATCGTCATCATCATTTCAGCCGATATACGTCCACTGTTGGACATAGGCCTCCCCCAAGCGTCGCCACAAAGGACGTTCCTGTGCGTCTCGCATCCATCGGTTTCCCGCAACCTTCACCAGGTCATCGGTCCACCTTGTAGGAGGCCTTCCAACGCTGGAAGGCTTACTTTCATACTTTATTATATTAGTATGGATTCCATTATTTTGCTACCTTACTTATTGAGTCTCTGTAACTCAATAAGTAGGCTTTGATGTACCTACCTGAAAAGGATTTTTTTCTGATAGCTTCATAGTTGGTGCGAAAAATCCAGGTACTGTTGGAGTTTTCGAACCAAAAGAAAGAAAAAAAAGTCTGAGTTTGAATTTGGAACGCTTTAGCACAAAGTAGATAGGTACAGAAGTCAATCCACATACAAAGTTCCCTCGAGCACATACACACCGCTCACGGACACGATATCTCCGCTCAATTCAGCTCATTTGCTAGTTTGTTTTTACGTAACGCAGAACAGTTAGGTAATTAGATAAGAACATGACTTTGTGGATATGTAGGTAATATTTTTCAATTTGTATTAGGTATTGTAACGCAGCTCAGCTCGTCGGTAGGCACGTATTGGGATACTCCTGAAATGAAACACTTCGGGCGGCGCACTCTTATATTTTTCTAACTTATTTCACGAATACATGCTATTCTTATAAAAATCTCTTCAGCACTGTAAAAAACAACAGACACTCTTTTTTAGGGTTCCGTAGTCAACTAGGAATCCTTATAGTTTCGCCATGTCTGTCTGTCTGTCCGTCTGTCTGTCCGTCTTCGCTTAATCTCTGTGACTGTTAGCACTAGAAAGCTGAATTTTGGTACCAATATGTATATCAATCACGCCGACAAAGTGGTAAAATAAAAATTGGAAAAAAATGTTTTATTAGGGTAGCCCCCCTATATGTAAAGGGGGAAGTGATTTTTATTTTTATTTCAACCCTAACATGTGATATATCGTTGGATAGGTATTTAAAAATGAATAAGGGTTTATTAAAATCATTTTTTGATAATGTCAATAATTTCGGAAATAATCGCTCCAAAAGTAAAAAACAATGTGTCCCCCCCTCTAACTTTTGAACCATAAGTTTAGAAAATATGAAAAAAATCTGAAAAGTAGAACTTTATAAGGACTTTCTAGGAAAATTATTTTGAACTTGATAGAAAGAACAGTTTTTGTACAAAAAAGACAAAAGGGTTCTACAAAATAATGTCTGGACTGTTTGTAGTATAATCGTATATGCAAGCATTTTTTTAAACTCATAAGTGGTTACACTTATTGTGACGGTTGGGAAACTACGGAACCCTACACTGAGCGTGGCCAGACACGCTCTTGGCCGGTTTTTTTTCTACTAACTTTCAAAACTATTCTAGAACAGCATAATCCTTCGAATTATATTTTACAAGCCAGTTCGTTGGTTATATAAAAAAAGCAACTCATGCGATCTCCTTTCGATATCACAGTATTTATCACCACACTCGAGAGCGGCGCCAACTTTAGCGCTATTGCTAAGCGTAGGTATAAAAAATGAAGTACATACATGGAATTAACTTCTGTACCTATCTATTTTGTGGCTTTGGTAAGCTGAGCTAGGATTTACCAGAGGTAAAGAAGCAATATAGCGCGTAGAATAGATGTAAACCGTTTCGGAAATTCTTGAGCCGTTGTGTGGGAGTTCGAATAATATACAGGATGAATTATTCAAGGGCGCTGGGGTGGAGTAATAATATCGCGTTCATATTTTTTTTCGAACATCAACGGATTAAATTAAAATATTGATTTTTTTTTTTTAATCCAATGATGTATTTTTAGCTATCATCATAATCGAGTCGTCCCGGACTCTTTTGAATATTTTTCACTTTATATTTTTTTTATTTTTTACATACCTACCATCAAAGTCTACTTGAAAAATTCACCGTGTATATTTTATTTCATAAGGAAACGGATAGTTCCATGTCATTTGCACTCTTCTGCTTCTTCCTGCCCTTACACCGACCTCAAATAATATGGGATTTACTTGGGGCCGGCGATGTTTTTTTCTTCTATTCTGTGCTGTCACTCGTCACACTATCAATAAGTCAAGATACATTGTCAAGAAAAGGGTAAAATATTTCCCAAGCTCTTTTAGAGATTGTAAGTAATTACATTTGATTAACATATTCACTCAGTTCAGGGATCTTCAGTTCTTCAGTTTTCATTTGCGTCAAAAGAAAAAAAAAATAATTTTGTTCATAATAACAGTACAAACTCTTTTCAGCATCAGTCAGCTTTGTGAAATTAGCAATTTTCATAGACCTAGTTATTAAAAAATATAATTGCTAAAGTAGTTCCTAGAAGAACTTCCTATCTCTTTAAAAGTTAAATATGCTTTATTCCACATTAAACTGGTTACAAACTAGGGCTGCCACGTAAATAATAAAAGCTACACAAACGACTAAGGACGTCACTTAAGCGAGCGCTTACAAGACAGTTGCACAGTTCAAAGGGGTTTAATCGCTATAATGACACGTAATTTACGTAGAAAATGTTGACAACACACGGCATCGAAGTATTGCGTACAGTCAGCTGCGTGGAAATGTAACAATAAGTTTGTTTTTTTACTTATTATTCACCGTGTTACTTTTTTTTAAGTGGGTAATGTGTAATAGTGGTAATCATGTAATGACCTCCTGTTCACTCCTGTTCCTTCTTTGCCTTCATTCAAGAGCCCCGGAGTTCAGTAGGTTTGGACCCTGCTAGGCCCTTACGTTTTTGCTGACATCTCCTTGAGGCGTGCGTGGAACACTACGCGCCGTCAACGACTTGAGCTCGACCCGGATGGCTACCGGACGGTCGGACAGTGAGCTACCCAATCCGCTAGCCCGCGCATTTACCGTTTCACTGTGATCGACACTCACTTTTTTCACCAGAGCATCTGATCTCAGGAGAGCAGATTTATTTGTATACATTTCTAATTTTATTTACTTCGAAATTTAAAAATGTCATTAATAATAATAATTTTCGTTAATTTATTTTTACAAAACATGATTTAATGATTAGGTATACATAATTCTATAAATTCAATTAACCGTGCGGAACAGCTGTCCGTATTGTTATTTGTTGTATTTGTTATGGTATTGTTTATAGTTGTTATTTGTTATGGTAGCTGTATTACAGATCACCAGGATCCTCACTTCATGAGCGAACAAGGATAACACAATAATATTTGTAGCTGTTTCTCTTTAATAGTCCTGAGTTGAGCTACACGAATACTGACAAATGTTTGCACTGACTGGACAGGTTTTGTTTTTTTTTTCGATGGGTAAAATCATCTTATGACAACCCCCGCTCTTGGGCGGAGCGGGAGATAGTGTCAGACTCTTACAGACTAAAAAACCCATCCCGTTCCTTCAAGCCTTCATACCGGGACTTCGGATAACCCTGGCCCCAGTAGGCTTCGACCCGGCTGGGCCCCTGCTGTTGCTGACAACTCCTTGAGGCGCGCGGGAACAGCGCGCACCGTCGACGACTTGGGCTTGGTCCGGACGGTTACTGGACGGCCAGACAGCGAGCTACCCATTGCTCACTGTCCGCAAGCCCGCACCTACGGTGGCTGGAAATCGGGATCGGAATCCCGGCGGCGGCGGCGAGAGCGCCGTTGCCTGATGCGGTCGGCTTCCTCCTTAGCGAGCATTACTGCTTCGCAGAAGTCGGCGACCGCCTGCCACTCCTCCTCGCTCCAGACCATGACCTCGACCAAGGCCCGGCGCTAGAGGTCTCCGCCGCCGATCACCCCCACGAGGGCACGGCGATGCTCCGCCCAAGCAGGGCACACCGCGATTGTGTGCTCCACCGTGTCCTCCGGGCGTTCCGCACAGTGGCGGCACCCGGGCGTCACTTCCGCCTTGATTCGGAACAGGAATGACTGGACATGTCCACTCAAAACTGTGTGGTTCTTTCTTCAAAAGACAATCTCAGACTCCAATCTGCATGGATCTCATATGACGGACGATTATATTATGTTTGTTGTATGGACTTGATAAGAGACTTGCCCCTAAGTTTGTTTCAGTGTTTCTTCTCAGGGTAGTCAACTAGGAAACACCGGCGCTCGGGCCCCGGTATGAAGGCTAGAAGGAACGGGGTAAGTCTTTTAATCAGTAAGAGTCTGACACTATCTCCCGCTCCGCCCAAGAGCGGGGGATGTCAACGCCCACCACAAAAAAAAGCTTCTTCTAGTTTAAATTGACGATTTTAAAAACGTGCTTATGCTTTAATAAAATAGTAATTAATGTTATTAATAAAACAGTTTGTGTGTAATTACATTAAAACAGTTTCTTTCAGTTTTGTTCCAAGTTACGTTCTAGGATCTTTCTCAAATGTCAAATCGGGCTTTTTATTTTTTAACGAGTTTAAATTTATGAAAAATAAATAGGATAAGTTCAAACAATTTTTCACAAGTCTTATTAACGCAATAGTATCATTTTAGTAATAATTAAGCGTCGATTAGGTCGTTTCTTTAGCCAATATATGCGGTGGACTGTACTATCACCGATATTATCGACCATTACTGCGTTTGCGAAGAAATTAAGTGTGGATTATTAATTACTCTACGTATAGTATGATGCATTTTGAAAAAACGTTTAAATATGTTTTTTTTTTAATTTTTCAGCGTGATTTTGATAGCGATGACCTGGTGTGCCGGTGTTCCGGAGCATTCGATGGATAGCAGACAAACAGGACTGAGGACTGGTCGTTCCGGAGGACACGGTGGAGCACACAATCGCGGTGTGCCCTGCTTGGGCGGAGCATCGCCGTGCCCTCGTGGGGGTGATCGGCGGCGGAGACCTCTCGCGCCGGGCCTTGGTCGAGGCCATGGTCCGGAGCGAGGAGGAGTGGCAGGCGGTCGCCGACTTCTGCGAAGCAGTAATGCTCGCTAAGGAGGAAGCCGACCGCATCAGGCAACGGCGCTCTCGCCGCCGCCGCCGGGATTCCGATCCCGATTTCCAGCCACAGTAGGCGCGGGCTTGCGGACAGTGAGCAATGGGTAGCTCGCTGTCCGGCCGTCCGGTAACCGTCCGGACCAAGCCCAAGTCGTCGAAGGCGCGCGCTGTTCCCGCGCGCCTCAAGGAGTTGTCAGCAACAGCAGGGGCCCAGCCGGGTCGAAGCCTACTGGGGCCAGGGTTATCCGAAAGGGCGCTCGAGCCCCGGTATGAAGGCTTGAAGGAACGGGATGGGTTTTTTAGTCAGTAAGAGTCTGACACTATCTCCCGCTCCGCCCAAGAGCGGGGGTTGTCATAAGACGATTTTTCCCATCGAAAAAAAAAAAGGACTGGTCGTTGAAGCGACACTTGGGGAAGCTAATATACAAAACAAAAGACGTGTGGCACTCGGGGACTGCCGCGGTAAAGCTATTGCATAGCATTTTTATCAACAGCAATTATAATTAATTATTTATTTTATTTATGCAGTATTTTTTTCCTTTGTTTTTTTTTTCTTTGTTATTAATTGAAGTTACACTTTCACACATTGAATTGAATTTTGATTGATTGTTCACTCATTTGTTTTCTTATCGGTCACCACGCTCAAAAAACAAATGAGTGTGGGGTGTTAAGTTATTTTAGTTACGTAATTTCTGGATTCGGTCTCCACGCTCAAGGCCCGCGATAAAAGCTATGCAATAGCTTAAAAAAAAACTGAAATAATTATTTAAAAAACATTTTCATTATTACGATTCAAGAGTAAAATCACTTGAATAAAAAATAAATGATGTGGTTGAGGCGTGACCAAAACCAAATTGACATACCTATTAGATTTTACTTTATCAATTCCACATCGTTTTACTTTCACACACACTCACTACACACCTCACTACACTCACTACAGCCCTACACACTACACACTACAACACACGTTACACACACAGGACAGGTACAGGTACACTACAGCAGCAGGTAGGGACAATAGAGGTTTTGCCAATAACATCCGTGATAGTTAAAGAAATAACAGATGATAAAATCTTAGTAAGTAAAAACAGTTTTATTTAATGGGCACATTTATTATTTTTATGGGTTGGTATATCTCAGAACCCTTTTGGGACCTTTGGAAGACGTACGAGGAGTCGAACCCATCTTGTAGAAATCTTTGAAGTCGTATGTAATAGAATGTGGTACAGACCAACAATAAATCCCTGTACGTGCTAAATTAGTACCTACACTTAAGGACAATTCCCCTGGTTGGTGGGAAATTATTATTATTATAGTCTGCCTAAAAAGTCAAACGATTTGGGAATTTTTGAAATCATCATATCATTTAAAGAATACTTATATTCGATACTTTTTATTAGGTTCTTCGATTACTTGGTAAAACCAAGTGTTATACCTGAAATTATCATTTATTTATTTATGTATCCACTTTACATCTATCTTTACAGGCCTTATACTCGTAACGCAGCTAACAACTATACTTAACCCTAAACATACATTTAAGATAAAATCTAAAAAATTAAAAATATGTATATAATCAACCTATTAAAAATAAAACTTAAAATAATACTTATATTGTCTCACACGTAACTATATTTAATAAAACTCTTGCGAATTCACTCATAGTGCACGAGAATACATTTATTTTATTTATTTATTTATTTATTTCTTCATCTTACATCTATCTTTACAGGTTTACATCCAGTCGCTCATGAACTTCATTCACAATATGAACTGTTCTGTTTTTTTTTTATGGTGGGAAGAATCATGCACCGCTCTTGGGCGGAGCGGGAGATAGTGTCAGACTCTTACTGACTAAAAGACCCACCCCGTTCCTTCAAGCCTTCATATTGAGGCTCGAGCTGCCTTTCGAAACTAACCCTGGCCCCGGTAGGCTTTGACCCAGCAGGGTACTGTTGCTGGCAACTCCTTGAGGCGCGCGGGAACAGTGAGTGCCATCGACGACTTGGGCTCGGTCAGTTCTGGTGAGGGGTGTTTTCGCCATCATGTTGAGCTTAAGCCCGTTTTAGCAGAGAGGACTTTCGAAAAAGACGCCGCGGCCTTTCAAGGCAAAAGCCAACTGTAGAAATTGGGTTTTAGTCAATAAAAACCAGACACTCCCTCTCCAACGTTGGAGGAATTGATTGATGATTTACCACTAAAAAAAGTTTTTTTTTTTTAATATAATAATACTGTTGTTTTTGCTTTTATATTTACTAGTCTTTTATTTTAATTTAATGTTGAACCGATAGACGTTTTTTTATTAATTTCCCTCTTTTTTATAATAAATAAAAAAAAACATTTATCATCATACATTACTTTAAATAAAATCAGAATAAATAAATCAAATCAAATCGTAAATTAAAAATAGAATTAAATCTAAAATTAACAAAGTAAATTAAAATCAAAATCATACGGTAACTACTTGATTAATGATGTTAAAAAAGTTGTCACCAAATTCGGACTAACTGGAACATATCGTCCCTAGTATATTCTCCGTGCTCTTGATCCTGAGCTGGAGCCGGTTTTCGAGGAAACACATTCACAAATACAAAAACAATATCCAATACAAGTGCTGCAAAGTAATGTAATGTTCCAGAAACATTCTCTTTTACCAACAAAAACCAAGCACAATTAGACACCATAAGAAATGTCATGAAAACAAATAAAAAATTAGTAATAAAATAACAATGGAATTGACAAAAATAATATTTACGGAAAAACATTAGGTACAAAAATAAGTTAAACAAAAAAGGTAAAGCTGCACTACCTGCAATAATCAGAGCCAGTATTCCATAATGTTTTTTTATACCGCTAAAATATATTACAATACATGCATGGCGCCAATTAGGTTTATAGTTTCATTTTCCTTATGTCCAGTTAATCATATCATAAAGAATTATTTAAGCGCGTGCGCAGTTACTAGCACTGTCTGCATAAAAAATACATAAAAATCAGTAACCGATAAAAGTTTAAAAAAAATACTCAGGCCTATGAAGTTTCTAAACAGGCATGTTTCCGGTGAGAGAGAGAGACAGCGCTATATAGGGTGACTGGCAATTAGTGTACGATACTTAAACACGTGATTGTGCTCATGATAACAAACAATTTTTGCTATGGGAGCAAAGCTGAAACCGCGAAAAAAATATCAGCTGTTCAGTACATTAGGCAAACATAAATGTACTGAACAGCTGATATTTTTTTCGCGATTTCAGATTTGTTCCCATAGTAAAAGTTGTTGCAACGAAATTGAACGCAGGCAACCACTGACTGCATCTCGAACAGCAGGAGCCAGCGACGCGGTAGGACCAAAAGGAGATGGCATGACGATTTGAACTTTTAAATTTGAGCAAAAGAATTGGCCATGAATTGGGAGTTTGAAAAAAGTGCTCGTGAGCTGTGGTCCCGTAAAACCGGGTTGGTGCTCAGACACAGTGAAACGTGGCTGCGGTAGACCACGAAGGAGATGTTGGGACGACTTGGATGTCTTCCTTAAGAATTGAAAAGAGCAAGCGAGTAATCGCTATAGTTGAAAGGAATGGAGGCCTTTGACCAGCTGTTTGACAAAACTTGTTACTAATGTTAATAAAATAAAAAGCTGCATTATCTCATTATGATTTACTCTCACTGCATTTAGTTATTGAATCTGCATATATTTCTGCTCAACATTCACTGGACTGCACCCTCAAAACATTTTGTAGAATTCAAGGTCTGCAACAAAAATGAAAAGAGTACGGAATAAGCAAAGTGTTTCTAAGAGTACGGAATGAGTAAGGTGTTTCTCCCGGCCGTCCGGTAACCGTCCGGACCAAGCCCAAGTCGTCGACGGCACGGGCTGTTCCCGCGCGCCTCAAGGAGTTGTCAGCAACAGCAGGGGCCCAGCCGGGTCGAAGCCTACTGGGGCCAGGGTTATCCGAAAGGGCGCTCGAGCCCCGGTATAAAGGCTTGAAGGAACGGGATGGGTTTTTTAGTCAGTAAGAGTCTGACATTATCTCCCGCTCCGCCCAAGAGCGGGAGTTGTCATAAGATGAATTTTCCCATCGAAAAAAAAGGTGTTTCTATTAGATACGCCAATATCTATCTACACTAATATAATAAAGAGGTAAAGTTTGTTTTTATGTTTGTAGGAGGATCTCTGGTCCGATTCCTAAAATTTTACCACCAATAAAAAGCTGCTTTATTTCTGAGTGACATTGGCTATATTTTATGTACGCGGGCGAAGCTGCAGGCAAAAGCTAGTCTATATAAAATGGAAACTGACCGACTAACTGACATATCAACGCACTACTTATGCTAGGAATGTGCTATACAATTTTACATGAAGCTTCCTTTTATGACATAAGCAATTGTCTTTCTATTGTGTCTCTAATTACGGCATTCAAAGAGTTAAGGGAGTGAAAGAGGAATCTAAAGTTCGTTAGTAAAACCAACTTCAACGCGGGCGGAACAACTGGCAGAAGCTAGTCTATGCTAAACATGTTGCCCATTGTTCTAAACATAACATTTTGCAGGACTATTCAAATTATACCTACGGTATTGTCATGTTTTGACAAATAAAATGTCTCTTAACTATATATTTAGACAGGTATAAGAACTAAAAATGGTGTCCACGTGAAACGTTCTTTATCCATGACGATACACTCCTACTTTTTCCTCATAATAATAAACAGTGTTGCAGTATATCTTGTACTTAAGAGGCAAGTGACTTTTATTAAACCACTAGCTTTTGCCCACGGCTTCGCTCCCGCTCTTCCCTACTCGGCCCTACTCTACCCTAGTGACCCGTACTACATGTGGTGAATTATGGCCCATTCCTTCTCTTGTAGAGGAGGCCTGAGCTCCAGCACTGAGAACATTATAAGGCTAATCAACAATCGTCTACACTAATGTTATAAAGATGATGCTGGTCCGATTGCTAATATTTTTTTACCGATAGAAAGATGGTTTATTCGTGAGTGGCATAGTATATATTTTATGTACACGGACGCAGCCGCTGGGAAAAGCTAGTCATTAATAAGTCTACAGTAATGTAATACAGAGGTATAGTTTTTTATTTTTTTGTTTGTAGCAGGTAATCTCTGGAAGTACTGGTCCGATTGCTAGATAGAAAGCAGCTTTATCCCTAAATGGCATAGTCTATTTATTTATTTATTACATCTTGGAGAACTTAACAGCTTAGACAAACTAAAAATAAAAAACAAACATAGACGACAGCATGCCAAAATTACAAGTCCTCACGTATAGTGTCAGAATAAAAATTGAGAAGTAACCATAGCACCGTTTATGTACACGGACGCAGCTGCTGGCAAAAGCAAGATAATAATAAGTCAGCAATAATATTATTTAGTTCTTCATTGTTTGAGTTGGGAAATCGTCAAAATTATAATTCTTCCCGTTCTGAGTGGTTCAAGAGAGTGTATCATTACTGGGGCCAGGGTTATCCGAAAGGGCGCTCGAGCCCCGGTATGAAGGCTAGAAGGAACGGGGTGGGTCTTTCAGTCAGTAAGAGTCTGACACTATCTCTCGCTCCGCCCAAGGGCGGGAGATGTCAATGCATGATTTTTCCCACCAAGAAAAAAAAAGGGGTGTTTATCATATTATGTACTTTTACTGACTAAACCCCACCTGTGTTCCTTCAGTTATCCTTGGGTTCAAGACCGCGTTAACTTCTTCAAACAATTCTGTAGCCCAATCATAATTAAGTCCCTACATTGCTGACTAATAGACCATTAATGAAGTAACTTCCAAACCAAAGTTACCAACAGTTCGAACAATTTAATTTACCTACCGAAGCGACCCTTTCACTTCCAATTGAAAAATTGGACAAATTAATTTCCCATTGTTTACAAAACTTTCTAACGATATTCTATAGAGATTCGTGAATGACAAAATTCCAAATTCGTTGGCTCGTAATATTGATGTAATGAGATTTATATTCTTTTGGAAAGTTTTATTGCAGGTAGGTATTTATTTTTTCTATATTCTGGACACATATTCTTCTTCTTCTCAGTCAGTACATTCTTGCCAGAATGGTCGTGGTCATCACTGTGAGTCACGATGAGTGATCATCTTGGTAATCACCAATCACCATTCATCTCGGACTGCAGCTTTCCGGGTACATTCATAAACCGAGCACTTAGTTGTGGTCTTGATCTGGTTTGTCCATCTCATTGGTGATCTACCATGTGGCCTGGTGCCCTCAATTTTGCCCTGTACTATGAGACGCTATATGGAATCGTCATCAAGACGAAGAAGGTCAAAATGTGCGACTGCACTGTGTATGATAGGCGCTGTCTGATACCAAGTTCTTTGTATAGTACTATAAATCAATATCTACTAACTTGTTTGAGGTGAAAGCTTGGGTGTAAATAACAGCCGCAAAGGTCACCTGACCGGTGGTGACCTGCCGTTATATACCTTCCCATTATATACCTTCCCAGATTTCATCTCAAGTCGATGTTGATGTTAGCGCTACAACAGTCGTTCCAAGTGATCTTAAGACGTTCATCAATTCACAAATTTGTTGAATACAAACAGCGACGTTATCGTGAGTTGGAAAGCGTGACGACACTATTCTGTGCTTAAAGCTCTTTGGTCCCACACCCAACTGTTATTTGATGATCTTAGTCAGTCGTGGTTATATCTTGTTACTTAAACACTGAGTTGTAGAGGTCTGGCAGTCGCTCCATGTCACAATTTCAGCCAAAAGACGTCCACTGTTGAACACAGGCTTCCTCCAAGTATTGCAACAATGATCGATCCTTTGCCTCTCGTATTCATCGGGTTCTCACGGCTCTCATCAGGGTCCATGTACCATGTAAAATACCCTACTGGTATTTAGCTGATTCAAGGTAGAAACACACAGCACAGATGCAGCAAAAAACACAAACGCAGAACAGATGGGGACGAAAGGTTCTGGAGTGGCGACCACGTCCCGGAAGACGCAGGCCGTCCAGGCCTCCAACAAGGTGGACCGATGAACTGGTGAAGGTCTCGAGAATCCGATGGATGCCGGACGCACAGGACCATTCATTGTGGCGATACTTAAGGGAGGCCTATGTCCAACAGTGGACGTCTTTCGGCTGATATGATGATTAAGGTAGAATACAAGCCGACCCCATTTTTGGGAAAAGGCTAGACATATTGATTTTAAATTAAATTTGCCAGATAAATTGGTATGTTCAACATAACGGTGACCTGGCTCACAAAAGTACTAACTACATAATTGGGGATTTTCCAAGAACTAATTTAAAAGTTTAATTAAAAGTACTAGAGTAACCCGTAAAATTCCATTCTTCTTAAATTTATTACATTTTGCAGGTCAGTAACAAATTGTACATGGATTCAAATATGATTAGAAGCATTTATTTACGGAATTGTGGTCATTAAAATCATACAACCAGTTTTTAGTAGTTTAGTTTCAGTTTCACTAGAATTGCATAGCTTAATTCCGCCTAGCTCGTTCCATTATCGGATGCCATCGGTACATGGTGGACATCCCTTTTAAATGCACAAAACGTTTTGGGAACACCTTAATATCATTGATTTCTATGATTACAAAAGTAAAGGAAATTAGACCAAATGAGGATTGACTTAAATCATCAAACTTTAACGTTTAAAACGATCTGGTCAGTTTTACTTGGCTATATCATGAAGTTATCAGTGTCTAAGATCTGGGATTGCAGACAGTGAGCAACGGATAGCTCGCTGTCCGGCCGCCCGGTAACTGTCCGGACCAAGCCCAAGTCGTCGACGGCGCGCACTGTTCCCGCGCGCCTCAAGGAGTTGTCAGCAACAGCAGGGGCCCAGCCGGGTCGAAGCCTACTTAGGCCAGGGGGAACTCGAGCCCCGGTATGAAAGCTAGAAGGAACGGGGTGGGCTTAGTCAGTAAGAGTCTGAAACTAACTCCCGCTCCAACCAAGAGCGGGGCTTGTCATTGGATGATGTTTCCTCCATAAAAAAAAAGTGTCTAAGATCTGGCCACTATATGTATATCACCTGCGTATTATTACAGTAGAGGAAAACTAAGAATTTAAATTCTTTGTCTTTAGTTTAATCTAAATGGTTGCTAATAAGGCCGATGGTTTTGAAGAAACCGGTCCTAAGCCTTTAGTTTATAAAATTACCACATTTAGTAGTTTCACAATAATATCTCGAAGCATCTATGAACAAGGAGCTCAAAGATTTCTTAAGCTGGTAACTCAATACTCCTTAGATGAACTCCAAAGTCGTTTAAGGGCCCACCCACGTCCGATTATGTCTTATTTAACGTACTTAAGTCTGTCTAACTGGCCCCCACTGAGTATTCTACTTTTACTTGTAAACAGGGATTAATCCTTTTTTATTTTTTTGTTTTTAATTCTTAATCTTATTAGAAGAGAATTGGCAAGTAAATTAACAATTTAAGGGGATTATAAGTCTTTATGAAGATTATATTATTATTTTTATATTTTTAAGCCAGTTTGTTTTGCTGCGTTTACCTGTTTCATCGTTTTATTTAGAAAATAAATGATTTGTTTAAGTGTGCTTTTTTAATTTCAAAAGAGCCCCAGAGATAAACGAAACTACACAAGACTAATAGCAATATCTCTTTTTCACAGTAGATTCATGATATCGTTGACACGTTACAGTGAGTCTGTACTATTATACATACGAGTAATTATACTTTTTTTTAAGGTCCACACAATGTTGACACCCGGGCGTTTATTCCACCTGAAACCGATACAGAGACCTCCCGAACTTGCCATGTCCTGTGAGGCCCTGCGTCAAGCGGAAGGTAAGGATACCTTGTTACCACTCCATTCACTACCCAAACAGGGGGATTACCGCTGTGATTAATCCAAATCCAAATCCAAACTAATATTATAAATGCGAAAGTAACTCTGTCTGTCTGTCTGTCTGTCTTTGCTTCACGCCTAAACTACTGGACCGATTTGTGTGAAATTTGGTACAGACATAGTTTGGAACTTGAGAAAAGACATAGGATAGTTTTTATTACAAACAATAAAATAAAAAATAAAATAAAAAATAAAATTTATTCCGGACATACAGCGCCATCTATTGGTCAAGAGTCGGCATCAATTCAGCACTATTCCACGCGAACGAAGTCGCGGGCAAAAGCTAGTATATAATAATTAACACTCAAATAGTTGCACGTTCTACAGTTGTAGAACAAACATACGTTTTTTTGAAATTTGTACGTAAATCGAAGACCGTTAACGCACACACTCATTCCTCTGCAACTAAGTAAAAAACATAATAAGCGTCCTTACAACGACGAATACAGCCGTATGACTGAGTATTTAATAAATAAATACGCGCCACGTGCCAAAAGTGCGTTTCTACTCAGCGTGTCGCGGTCTCAGCGTGGAGATCCAGCCAGTACGCAAACCGCCTCGAGAAATGTAATAGCAGTGACGGGCTAACAGACAGGGCATCCCACTCTACGAGTATGTTTGCCGATCCACGATTAAAAACACGTCGTGTACTCAATGGCAAAGGCCAGTGATGACTTTGACCACGACTTTTTTTTTCTTTTAGATACTTCGTGTTCTTAACAATATTGTTTTGTGTAATCTTAAGCTACAGGATATTTCACGATAACACCGTCTCATTCACGTTTCAAATGCACCACTTATAAGTCAAGAGGTTCAGGTGCGCTGGCGCCGAGGCGGCGTCTTTGTCGGCGCCCGAAGATTACCGAACGAACACGAGTGGCGATCGTAAGTGGGGGTTTATGACCTGGGTTTTTGTATTTAATTTGATTCGTAGGGAGATTTTGAAAATTAAAATATCTAAGTAGGCTAAACTCACACATTTATAATAAGAGGAGACCGCTGTTCCCGATTTTTGCTGTCGCTGCTTGAATTTCACTTGCGGAATTTTATAAAAAGGAGTTATATTTTTTTGTAAAGATTGTTCTTAGCGAACCACATATTATTTCTGGTTTTCCTCCATAGGAAAGGATCGATTGGCACCGTGCACTAGTACATAAATGTCCATGTAACCCCAGTGAGAAAAAGAAGAAAAATACAAATTATAAAAAAAGTTAATATACTCTAAAAAGTAAATGTGACGTGTCCCTTTTAATCTCATATTAAAAATTCAGATCGATTAGAATCGTTATCGTCGAATATCGTTTCGTATTATAGGCCGCCGTGAGAACAAAGTGTTATGTCGTGGTCGATGGTCGTAGTCCATTTTGCATGACATTAATATCAGGTCAAGGATATTCGGCGACCTAATTATATAATTATTATACGACTTTGACACTTTCACTACTAGATTAAAGAGCAATTCGATATAATTTTTATTTTTTCTATAAAATTACGTCATTACTTGAAAAACTTTACTCCTTGTTGCTCGTCCCCAAGAGTGTAGAATATTAATGCATTGGAAATTCTTATTACTGTATATTCCAATTTTTTGTGCAATTTGCATGTCGTAGTTTCGTATCGTTATTAATTTTTGAGAGATATTAATTTCTTCTTCTAATGAGGATATTATAAGAGCTGCCGTCAGATACACTTAAAAAAAAAAATATTTTGATTATTGTTTTCAAAGTATTGTGTGCAATAAAGAATGACAATATACTTGTGACCTTATTCATCGCTTATATAACTGATTGTCGACAAACAACAAAACCTCTAGAGAGAACTAAAGCCAGCTATCGGATATTTCTCATAATTTTCTCAGGATCTTCAAACTGAAAAGAAAATACCTCGGTCGGAGATTAAGCTTTGCTATAAAATGTAGCAATGTTGCCAGTCTTTTGGGCATACTGCCTGTCGACAGCGATGCTAGCTAGGAATTATTGTCTTTAGTGATTGTTGTTTTTAAAACAAAATATATCATGATAAAATTAAGACAGCAGTCGGTTATGCCCAGAACATTTGCAAAAGAAAACACGGTCTTCTGTCCTATTTTTTTTATTGTTTTATATAATTTTATATAAACTAGTGCCTGACTGCGATCCCATCGGATGGTAAGCAGTGATGCAATCGTTGATGGTGAGGCGCATTAGTTTATTATGAGCCTATTCACTCTAGCCTTGAAGATACCCAAATTATAATCGGATGAGAAGACCGCAACAGGCAAATTGTTCCAGTTCTTGGAAGCATGCGGTATAAACGACAAGGCGAAACGCTTAGCCCGGACAGTAGAAGTTTCAATAACGGGTTGTCCGATGGTAGAAATGAGATGGCGGAATCAAGTCATACAATTCCCGCGCACACTCTACCTAATAATCATCGGTATATAATGTACTACGCACTAGATTGGGCGTGCCGAACACTCACTTCAATCGATTCAGGTGTAATGTAGTCCTTACACCTTGAACATTACACTATTGTTTTGACTTTTCAGTATTTTGACAATTAGTTTCGATGAACATGCTTGTCTATCACTAGAATATATGTCCCCACACACGGGACACGAAAAAACGCCGCCACACAAAAACGCTGCCAAAAAAAATTAAAGCTAGAAGCGGCTACAAAAAAACGCTGAAGCGCGCCAAAAAGAAACGCCGCCTCAAAAAGAAGCTTAAAGGGGTTTTTTGTGGTCCGTAAGTGTAGTGGGACACTATAAGTTCATATTTAATAAGCCCCACAATTCACAACCAATAAAATAACTTAAAAAGACACCTAACGTAAAAGTCAATCACACATCGAATCTTCCGAAACCTTCCGTGTCTCTCGCAAATAAAATATTGACTCGATTAAATTGAAAAGAAGGCACTCAAACTGATTGCCTTCAAATATTCAGGGGCAGTCCTCCACCATTACCGATACAGTTCTATTGGATTTTTGTTTATTTTATTTTATGCATTGTCATGGGGTGGAGAAGAAAAGGTAAGAAAGGATTTCGGAATGTTTCGAGTTTATTGGATTCTTCTTCTTCTAATGGATGGTTAAATTTTTAGATACCGCAGGTTAGTACTTTTTTTATGGTTCCGTACTTCAAAAGGAAAACGGAACCCTTATAGGATCAATTTGTTGTCCGTCCGTCCGTCTGTCTGTCTGTCTATCAAGACCCTTTATCTCGAGAACGCGTGGAGATTTAGAGTTGAATTGAGAAAACCATATACTCAGGTCTGCGATCCCTTCAAGCTGCGAAAAAATCAAACCTCTAAGTTAACGAATAAAAAAGATACGGTCGTTTACGTCGCAAAAAACGTATATTTTGATACTCTCAACGGTCGAAATTCATATGGTACTTCCCGTCGACCCAGAATCTTGAAATTTGGCACAAAGCACGGGTACAGGAAAATATCTGAAAACAGTTTTGTTATTACTTATGTCAAAAAAAATGCATTTCGGGAAAATCTTTAAGACTCCATTCGGGAATTGTAGATTGCACGGAACCATATTTTGATACTCTCAGAGATCGAAATTCATAGGGTACTTCCCGTTGATCCAGAATCTTGAAATTTGGCACAAAGCACGGGTACAGGAAAAATATCTGAAAACAGTTTTGTTATTACTTATGTCAAAAAAAATGCATTTCGGGAAAATCTTTGAGACTCCATTTGGGAATTGTAGTTTGCACGGAACCCTCAGTGCGTGAGTCCGACTCGCACTTGCCCAGTTTTTTTTGGGGTTCCGTACTCAAAAGGTTAAACGGGACCCTATGAATACTGTCCATCTGTTACCAGGCTATATCTCATGAACCGTGATAGACAGTTGAAATTTTCACAAATGAGGTATTTTTATTGCTACTCATCATCATCATCATCATTTCAGCCGATAAACGTCCACTGTACGACATAGGCCTCCCCCAAGTGTCACCCCAATTAGTCATAATGATTGACATTGGCAGGATTCGGTGCGTTTTGTTTTTTGCTTTACAGGAGTACGTCTAAAGATGCGTTTAGTTGCCCGCTGCTGCCTGGAGCTGATCCTGTGCGGCCCACATCCATCGGATTCCCGCAACCTTCACCAGGTCACCGGTGACCTTGTAAGAGGCTTTCAACGCTACGTCTTTCGGTGCACTGTTGCTACTGAAACAACAAATACTTTTTTTTTACGTGAGAAATCCTAACGCTCCCGGCGTCCAGAGTCACAAAACGAAGTACAGGCCACCGTAGGCGTGGGTTTGTAGACGGCAATCCATGGGTTCGCTCGTACGGTAGGGACAAGGCACGAGTCGACTGTTGACAAGAGTTCGTAGTGTTCTACGTGCACCTCAAAGAGATGTCAATAAAACTGAACGGAGCTCATTAGGGCCGATAACTGCTAGGCTGCGAGACAATCAGACTGCAGTTATTTGCAGTCTATTGCGCCTTTTTTTGAGTTGGTGAATCATCAATAACTTCTTCCGCTCCGGGTGAAGAGAGAGGGTGTGTCAGATTTTTACTGACTAAAAACTGTATTCCTTCATTTGCCTTTAGATTTCTAGAGTCACAATAAGTCTTTCTAACGTTTCCGTTGCCAATAAAATGTTTTTTTTAGGTGGGAAAATCATTCAATGACATCTCCGCGCCCTTGGGGGGAGCGGGAGATAGTGTCAGATTCTACTGACTAATGATAAATGATAATGATAAATGAACTTTATCTATTTGCAAGTAGGTTTTATAAAAACACTTTTACACGTCAATTAGAAAACTAGATGAGGCCGGTGATTCCTAGCTGACTAGCCTGAGAAGAAACACCGAAATAAACTCAGAGGTAAACTCAAACTCAAATAAAACGATCGTAGGTAATAATAATTTCGGCTTAACTCTTAAACTTGAATCTTGACCCTTAAGTTCTCTTAAAACATCCTTTGTTTTATTTTCTACCCATCCTCACAACACACCTACCTGTTAACAGTACATAAAACCTTATATACTTGTAAGTATATAACGTGTCGAAGGCCCAGGCTCTCACGCGCAATGCACATCGGCGCTGACCCATGAAGTTTTATACCCTGCTTGTTCTATGGGCAGGCACTTGAAATGCTATTTATATTGATACTTCTTGTACGGGTTATAAGCTTTTTGTTGATAAAAAGGTGGTGAAAATGTGTGGGAGAAGGGGATTTTTTATATTTATATTTTTATATTTAATTTATTTATACGTGGATTCTATCTGTTGTTTTGCAACGGAATCGAATATTGCAGAGTGAGTGATGCTGTCAAAAGCCTTGAAATAATCGAAAAAAGCAACATATAGAGGAATTTTATATTCCTGATACTTTTCGACTACTTGGTTGATGGTGTGTAAGTGGTCAGTAGAGAAAGAATGGAATGAAAAAGCGAGGAACCGTGATCGTTGGAAGGAGTGGAGGGAGGTTTTTGCCCAGCAGTGGGACAGTGTGGGCTAAATAAAAAAATATATATATATATTTATGTTGTCTTTGTTTAAGAGACGGGCGCCGTCAGTTAAGACTGGTCACCTCTTAGCTGCCAGTGACTTATTCAATTTCTATTTTTATTGTTCCCATTATTATTTAATTTTTATTACTTATCTTCATTGTGTTCACATAAAAGAAGCAAAAAAGAAGTATGTAACGAAGATTCATGTAACTCAATACGATTTAAAAGAGTGTCCATGGAGTTTCTTGCACGTTCTTCTCCATAGAGACCTACTCTTTGGATCGTGCAATTTAGCTTCACTTGTTTGACTGACCGACATTTTGACAATTCAAAAGTGCCTGTAACTGGTCTATCTATATATATAAAAGAATGTCGTGTTAGTTACACCACTTATAACTCAAGAACGGCAGAACAGATTTGGGTGAAAATTGGTGGGGAGGTAGCTAAGAACCAGGAGAAGGACATAGGATACTTTTTTTTTTCTAGTTTAGAGTAGAGTAGAGTAGGGTAGAGTAGAGTAGGGTAGAGTAGGGTAGGGTAGAGTAGGGTATAGTAGGGTAGAGTAGAGTAGGGTAGGGTAGGGTAGAGTAGGGTAAGGTAGAGTAGGGTATAGTAGGCTGAAGTAGGGAAAAGCGGGAGCGAAGTCGCGGGCAAAAGCTAGTATGAAATAAACGTTTCTGACTTCTAATTTCTGATTTCTGAGTGTCAGGAAGTTTAGATATCTGCCTGTCTGTATAAACCATCATCTTCCTGCCCTTGTCCCGTTTTACTTGGGGTCGGCGCAACACGTTTTTTTCTTCCATTCTGTTCTGTCACTCGTCACACTATCACTAACTCCCTTTTCTTTCATATCACTTCTCACACAATCCATCCATCTGTCTGTATAAACTAATCTATATATTTTCGGAGTCAGTTAAGCCATTGTAAACAGTAAACACAATTCCGATCCCGATTTCCGGCCATCGAAGGCGCGGGCTTGCGGACGGTAAGCAATGGGTAGCTCGCTATCCGACCGTCCGGTAACTGTCCGGACTTGGGCTCAAGTCGTCGACGGCGCGCACTGTTCCCGCGTGCCTCAAGGAGTTGTCAGCAACAGCTGGGCCCCAGCTGGGTTGAAGTCTACTGGGGCCAGGGTTAGCTCCGAAAAGGTAGTTCGGCCCCGGTATGAAAGGCAAGAAGAAATAGGGTGGGTTTTTTAGTTAGTAAGAATCTGACATTATCTACCGCTCCGAAAAAGGGCGGGGGATGTTTTTTTTTTTTTTTTTTTTTTCGATGGGAAAAATCATCTTATGACAACCCCCGCTCTTGGGCGGAGCGGGAGATAGTGTCAGACTCTTACTGACTAAAAAACCCATCCCGTTCCTTCAAGCCTTCATACCGGGGCTCGAGCGCCCTTTCGGATAACCCTGGCCCCAGTAGGCTTCGACCCGGCTGGGTCCCTGCTGTTGCTGACAACTCCTTGAGGCGCGCGGGAACAGCGCGCGCCGTCGACGACTTGGGCTTGGTCCGGACAGTTACCGGACGGCCGGACAGCGAGCTACCCATTGCACACTGTCCGCAAGCCCGCGCCTACGGTGGCTGGAAATCGGGATCGGAATCCCGGCGGCGGCGAGAGCGCCGTTGCCTGATGCGGTCGGCCTCCTCCTTAGCGAGCATTACTGCTTCGCAGAAGTCGGCGACCGCCTGCCACTCCTCCTCGCTCCGGACCATGGCCTCGACCAAGGCCCGGCGCGAGAGGTCTCCGCCGCCGATCACCCCCACGAGGGCACGGCGATGCTCCACCCAAGCAGGGCACACCGCGATTGTGTGCTCCACCGTGTCCTCCGGGTGTTCCGCACAGTGGCGACACCCGGGCGTCACTTCCGCTTTAATTCGGAACAGGAACCTCCCGAAGGGCGGGGGATGTCAAAAGCATTGTTTGAAAGACTTACTGCAACGGCAACTGAAAAACCCTAAGTAGGTTTAAGTTAGTAAAAGACACACTCTCTCTCTCTCTACCCGGAGCGGGAAAAGTTATACAATGATTTTCCATCGAAATAAAAAAAACAACTGTTAATTCAGCCTTAATACAGCTACAAAGCAATGAACACAAATATTATCTTATCCCCTCGTTAAGGAATACGAAAACCAATTAATTCAACGAACAGACCTTACAATATTCTGAGAAACGTTACAGGGAAAATTGATAATAATTACAAGCGTCAGAATCACTAATTACTGGCAGAATCAAACGGGATCCATTACAACAAATTATGAACAATTAGTACGAACAAGCTTATAAGATAAATGATTTCTTTTGGTAAATGTTTCGTAGACCGTTTTAATTCGTAGCACGGGTCTACGATTTTAAGATCGTAGCCTTGCTACGAGCGTCTACGCGTTACGAGATTTCGTAGGCTTTAGAATGCTTAGAGGAGTGGGCAGAAGGATTCATGTCGAAGGAAATTGTTTTTACGGCTCTTGCATTTTGGAGTCTTTGGTTTTTAATTGTTGATAGACTCGCGCTTGACCACTATCGCTCCTGATGAAAAGCGACACGATATGTTTTTTTAAGCTATTGCATAGGTTCTATTGCGGGCCCTGAGCGTGGAGACCGAATCCAGAAATTCCGTAACGAAAATAACCTAACACCTCCCGCTCATTTGTTTTCTTATCGGTCACCACGCTCAAAAAGTGTAACTTCAATTATTATCAAAGAAAAAAAAATACTGCATAAATAAAATAAATAATTATAATTGCATAAGTTGATAAAAAATGCTATGCAATAGCTTTACCGCGGCAGTCCCCGAGTGCGACACGTTTTTTTTATTTGTTAAAGAATTATTGGACGTTTTAAGAGGTATTGAATTAAGTAATATGTCCTGCAACTTTAAAATACAAATTTAATACTTTAAACCTGTGGATATGAAGGTCACTATAATGACAATTACGATAGGAAAGAGAGATCACTCAAATGTCTATGTTGCTGATATTTTGAGCAATGGATAGCTTGCCATGGGAAGCCCAAACCGATGTCGCGTAGTGTTCCACGTGTGGCTCAAAGAGTAGTCAGCAAAAGTGAAGGGGCCCAGCAGGGCCGATACCTGTTAGGTCTGCGGGAACAAGATGCGAGTGTAGCCTTGGAACGCAAAGGGTAACAGCTGTCAGTTGTGTTTAGAACCCAACTATGTGTTTCACCACACAGGTGGGCAAGTGTACGTCGGGACCCTGGAATGAAGACAAAGAAGGAATAGAAGTGGGTTTCAGTCTGTAAAAGTCTGACATGCCTCCCGCTAGGCCCAAGGGCGGGAGATGTCATTAGATTATTTTCTACCTAAAAGAAACGTATCTTTTCAAGAAGAATTTAACACGCCCTCTCATTCCACTCCCTAGGGTGAACAAGCAATTTAGTACTTTCCTACCTCAAAAATAAGTAAAAAAAAGGTCAGTATCCACTGCTTCACATGAAGTAACCGCAAAAAAGCATCTCAAATGGCTGTTCACATACAATAAAGGAACTTCTGAGAGCAAAATCATTGATCGCCACATTCGCTCATTAGGCTCTGGCAACATCAAACCAACAAAGATCTTTGTAATACATCATACACGTCAAATGATATTCTTATTACGTCACAGCATATAATTTAGCTACAAGGACCTACAAATTCAGGGCGAAAAATATAGACAGTAATTATGATGACAAAATTATTTTGGCATCACAATAAGTAATGGATTTAAAATCGTACATTTTTGGTTCTAACCTAAAAAAATTAGACCTTGATGATTTTTTTTTAATGATATAATCTAGTGTGCGACTCTGACCCCAACTGATAGATGATGCAATCGTTGATGGTGAGGCGCACTAGTTTATTAAGAGCCTACTCAGTGTAGCCTTGAAGACACCCAAATTATAATCGGACGAGAAGACAGGCAGCAAGCAAATTGTAACAACCCTCGCTTAGTCCGGACTGTTGATATTTCTACAACGTAAGGGTAACTCACCGTACGTATCGGGGTTTTGATTGCAGTTTGCGGTTCAAACAGTTATTTTGGTTCTGTAACTTAGCCAGCCAAAACGGAACCCTTATAGAATCAATTTGTAGTCCGTCTGTAAAGATTATTTTTGTCAGGAACGCGTGGAGAGTAGAGGTAGTATTTAACCTCTCAAGGACCGCCATTATTTACGTCAACCAATATTAATAATCAGTAAAATATTATCTGCCGTCGAGAACATTCATTCAGAAACGATTTTAAGACTTATCTTTACTACAAATACAGTTTTAAATCGGCGGGTTTGGTGGCACAAATTTGTGCCAGCGGGGCTCAACGGTAATACTTGTTTACTGGCACGTTTTTGTGCCGCTGGGGCTCTAGAGGTTAATATCAAGAACGAGTGGAGGACAGGTATCAGGAAGTAGTAACGGAAATTAATATCAAATACTTACGTTTGCTACGTCATGAAGTAGTGAAAAAAACTTTTATGTCAACACAATCTATGGAACAAGGGCCGGTTATCCTCCTCCTTATGGCGTATATTTTGAGATCCGCAAGAAAATCAAAACCTTTATATGAGGTTAATTTTTGTAGACCTTTCGTAACAAGCAAGGTTTTGTAGCACAAGTAAAGGAAAAGTCTAAAAACTGTAAAGTGGTTGCGTCATGAAGTAATTACTTCTTGCGATTTGAAAATTTTTTGAGACTCGATTCTGAATGCAAATTATTTACATGATAAGTTTGGAACTCTTGGTGCGTTGTGGTGTTGGTTGTGCAAAGCCGAAATCGCGAAAAAAATATCAGCGGTTCAGTACATTAGGCAAACATAAATGTATCGAACAGCTGATTTTTTTTCGCGATTTCAAGTTAATTCCTGTAGTAAAAGTTGTTGGTTATCATGAGCACAATCTCGTGTTTAAATAAGTCCGTGCTAAGACTTCTTTGTGTTTCATAGTTTAATACTCTGTTCCATATGAACTTGTCAAACACAATAGTCAACAACAATGTTAATGTGAAATGTTTGTAAAGGTAAGTGTTTAACCTATAAACCAATTACATTTAAGGTTGTAAACAATTAGAATAAGATCTTATTGTATGCATTTTTCAAATTTTATGAAAATAAAGACCTTTAAAAATCAATCAATCAATCAATCTCGTGTTTATGTATCGTACACTAATTACCAGTCACCCTTTATACTTAAAATAAGCATGCGATATATTAGACTGAAAATCAGACCTCCACACGTGTGAGAGTTCACAAATAATCCCTTCGAAATAAATAATATTTTATAGGTGATTTTAGTCTAAAACGCTAAATAGAAGATGAAAGAAACATGTGGAACATTTTTGTCTCTTTTAATAAAATAATATCAACCTCTCGATTCCGTTATGTCAATTTTGGAGACCACAAAGCTTTTATTTTGTCCTAACAATAGGTGTCGTGCCTTTACAAAATATAACTGTTGATATGGTACAAGGAGCTTAAGGAACAGTTGTGTTTTGTAGGTCGCCGTCTATAACAGAGCATACAAAAATAGCTCGGTCGGGTTTTATGTATTTTTTTCTATGGGCCTCTGATGCCTGAAAATAAATGGTTATTATTATTATTATTATATTCTGAGTCTCAAAATATCAATATGGAAATTGAGGACAAAACGTTGTGGTCATCACTGTCTTTTTTTGTGGTTGAAAATCATCCAAATGACATTCCCTGCCCTTAGGCGGAGCGGGAGATAGTGTCAGACTCTTACTGACTAAAGAACCCACCCGTTCCTTATTGCCTTTCATACCGGGGCCGAGCCTCCCTTTCGGAAACAGACACTAGCCCCAGTAGGCTTCGACCCAGCTGGGCCCCTACGGTTGCTGACAACTCCTTGAGGCGCGCGGGGATAGTACGCGCCGTCGACGACTTGGTCTCGGTCTCAGACAGTTACCGGACGGTCGAACTGCGAGCTACCTATTGCTCACCGTCCGCAAGACCGCGCCTACGGTGGTTGGAAATCAGGATCAGAATCCCGGCGGCAGCTGTGGCGTGACCGACGTTGCCTGATGCAGTTGGCCTCCTCCTTTGCTAGCATTATTGCTTCGCAGAAGTAAGCGACCGCCTGCCACTCCTCCTCGCTCTGGACTAAGGCCTGTACCAAGGCCTGGCGCGAGAGATCGCCGCCGCCGATCACCCCCCACGAGGGCACGGCAAAGCTCGGCCCAAGTGGGGCACACCTCCACTGTATGCTCCACCGTGTCCTCCGGGCGTTGCGATGCTCTGCCCAAGCGGGGCATACCTCCACCGGTCTCAGCAATGGTCGCGTACTATTTCTGTTAACTAGTTTAAATTATTTCATGATAGGAATTCAGAAGTTTTAATCGATAGGAGTCTTCCTTTCTTTACAGACGGATAATATCTATCAGGATTCCAACAGCAAAAAAGTAACTAGACATCGTAAAAGCAATACCGGTCCAGTGGTCACGGCCCCAACTTACCCGTTGTGCGCCGTGAGTTCAAATCCAACGATATATTTCATCACCATTGCTCTTAAAAGCATGAAAGAAAACATCATGAGGAAACTGGCATATCAGTGATAATATGTGACATCTACCAAACCGTTTTGGGCCCCCGTGATAGATTACGGCCTACCTCTTAGAGTTCAAAGTGCCAGTAGTGAGAGCATAATAATTGTTACACTAATTTCTACCAGTGGCTTCGCCCGCGTGGAAATAAGTTTCTTTGTTCAATTTTGGACCCCAGTTTAAATAAATCTGGGTTCCTTTGTTGCCTCTCCTCTCTTAGTGAAAGAAAGAAGAAAAGAAAGTACACTAAACACTAACATAATATATTTTTATGTTAAAAAAAGAAATAAACTAAAATAAAAAATAACAGAAAATAATAGCAATAAGAAAATATGCGCCACGTCCGAGGCCGTACGCTCAGCATGATGCTGTGTCCACACGTAAAAATGCAACGAGTCCACAGCGCTGGTTTTCAGCGTGAGCCGGTAACAATATCGACTAAAGGAGTCAGCAACTGTGTGGTGTGCTAATTGCTTTAAATTAAATAAATAAATTTAAGACAGATAAAATAACAAATGGGAATTAAAATCATAAATACATAATTGTATATTATAATAGTAATAGTGCTCACCTATGTCATAAAAGGATGCTTTGCACTAAATTTCACGCTCCTTCTCCTAAGAGTTTCGCGTTCGTTGATTTGTCAGTCAGTCTATTTCTCCTTTTATTATTTATTAATATAATAAAGAGGTAAATTTTGTTTTATTTTTGTTTGTACGAGATAATCTCTGAAAGTAATGGTCCGATTGCGAAAATTTTTTCACCGACGGAAAACTGCTTTATTCCTGAGTGACATAGCCTATATTTTATGTACGCGGGCGAAGCTGCGGGCGAAAGCTAGTTATATATATAGACGATTGAGCTATCAAGCAATATATCTAAAACTGAAATAGAATAAAAGGCAACCCATCACGATCAAGCGTGGTTACTAATGCTCTCAAACTTTTTGCACAAAATGAGGCCTTTAGTCTGCATTTACATTTACAGGCTGGTAACCTACTAACAGTATAGTACCTAGATACTTTGCCTCTCTAGTGAAGTCATGAAACATAGCATATGTCAAAGCAAAAAGATAAGCCAGTCAAGAAGGTTAGAAGCGACTAGCGTGGCTGTCTGCACGGGGTGTGCCGGACATACCTATCTACTACACAACTTGTCGTGATACCTCCTCACGACAAGTTGTGTTGTAGTAAATTAAAAAAAAAAATACTGCCGTTGTAACAGTGTAAACTCGTTAAAAAATAAAAGAGTAGTTTTGACATTTGAGAAAGACCCTATAATGTAACTTGGAACGAAACTGAAAGTAAAAATAAAATAAAATTATTAGGGGACCGGGTGTAGTAGTATAGTCTGTCTAATAAGTTAAACGACTTGGGTAATTATTAGGATTTAATGAAATCTGATGTAGTCAACACGGGTTCAATAATCAAGGTTGATAAGAGATAGAGATCATTGTTTACTAACAGAAGAACCTTACAAAAAGTACTTATATTCGTATAAGTATTTTTTAAATGATTAAATATTGTACAAAATTCCCAAGTCGGTTGACTTATTAGACAGACTATAGTTAGCTATTTTAGTAGTAGCCACACTACACCGGACAACCGCTAGGTAGTAAAAATACAAATGTCAAAATCGGCTTTATAAATTATGACAACTATAGTAAGTTGGGTATTCACCAACCCACACTGGGCCCGCGTGGTGGATTACAGCTCATTCCCTCTCTTTGAAAGGAAGCCTGAGTCCCAGCAGTGGGAACATTAAAAAGACTGATGATGATGATGATAGTAAGTTGGGTGTATGTCACCCACATAATTATATCATCACATTCCTTACCTTTTTCCATCTAGATTCGGGTCGGCTTCCAGTAAAACCGAATGTGGCTGAATCCACGTGTTTTACATAGAACGACTGCCTATCAGACGTCCACAACCCTGTTAATGGGTATCACGATACTCATTGGATAGACTGATGATCAGACTTTCTAGTGTCTAGCTACCTGTAACGATTGTCAAAGATCTATCAATGATAACCAGGATCAAAGACTATACAAGTTTTTCGAGGTGATACCCCGGTATCAGTAATAAATAAAAAGGTTATTTGTCACAATTACATATACATTGTTTAAAGAGTTACATTTAGCGAGTACAATGTTTCACAGTAGGTACATCTGACGATAACCACTAAATTAGGCCGAGAGCCTGTATTATGGTGGTAACTATTGTCCTAGATAAACTTGTATTTATGAATTGATAATTCAAAGAGAGTCGGATACTTATTATTGTTATATTAGGTTTATTTTAGCAAAAACAAACCATAGAACAATAGAAAATAGTTATAATATCTTAAATATTATATTCTATACCAGTTCTGCTACAAATTACATTTGCAATTTGAAGTAATTAAAACTACGTAGCCAGACAGAAGTTATATACGAGGCTGGTCATTGTCCTGGAACTAATCTCTAGATTTTTAAATATATTCGATATAAAAAAGTCAATTTGTGTGCGTACATTATACATTCGAGATGTGGTGCTGGAGGAGAATGCTTCAACTTCCCTGGAATGCTTTCCGTACAAACCGCTCTATCTTACGAGAACTGAACATCAAGATCAGACTGTCGACTACCTGCATGCGCAGAGTACTGGAGTTTTTTGGCCAAATTGCCAGGAAAAATGGCCACAACCTTGAATAGCTCATCGTAACTGGCTTGGTTGATGGCAAACGACCAAGAGGCCGCAGCCCAATAAGATGGGCAGATCAGGTCCACTCCACACTGGACACCCAATTGCACGTCGCACTTCATGACGCTAAGAACCGTCACAGATGGCGAGATTCCATCAATAAGAAGCAAATCCAGCGGGAACTTCACGACCCTCAGTAATGAGGAATACGACTCGAGGAGGACATAATACATAGTAATATAATATACATACATAACACTTACATACTAATTTGCGCAACCATTTTTTATTTCGTTTTGTTTTTTAAGATTGAGTCATCAAATAACTTCTCCTGCTCCGGGTAGAGCGAGATTCCCTCTTGCTTCGCCTCCTCTTCCCTTGCTCACCCCCTTGAAATGGGAGGGTCAGACTTTTACTGAATAAAACGCACCCGTATTCCTTCAGAACACTGTCTCCTATGCAAGCACACTTGCGTACTTGCCCATTTTTATGTCTAGCTTTCATAAGATTGGACCTTAGATTAATAAAAAAACAAAAACATTTCAAACAAAAGACTAATTTGTTATTAACCTCCACCTAATTTTTTTACCTCAATTACTCATATAAAATCTACGAAAAACAAAAATTTAAAAAACTGCAATATATCATGCTATGGGCGTCATTATGTACAAGAAATGTGTTCTCACCGTAATTGATTGACTACCTGGGCCTGGGGTGGCGTAGGCCGGTTGTCATGGTAACGCCCACGCTTCCCCCCTTCCCCCCTTCACCGCCAGCCCTGCTCCGCGCAGCATTGACCCGGGGAACCTTGAACTTAGGTACCAGCTGATCGACTCGTGTCGGTATCATGAGCACCTTTGATATCAGTCTTTCGGCTTGAAATTGAGGTCCGTTTGAGAGCTTTAGAAGGATTGCTTTTAGAGGTTATTTGAATAGTGAAGTGGTTTTGATGGAGGATATTTAAAGGAAATTAGTTTTATATTTATCAGTAAAAAATTAAGTTAGTTAAAATTTGCAGAGAATAAAAAAAAAATCGTCCAACTATATATATTCATATTTTTCAACGTATTAATGTTTTAATTTTTCATGAAATACAGAAAAGAAAAAGAAAGAAAACCATTTTATTTGGCAGAAAAGTAAGAATCAAATTAGGACTAATTTACAAATTATAAATATCTTCTACCTATATATGTAATATAAAAGCGAAATACCACTCACTGTTTAATCACGAAATCTCTCCTAAGGGGGTCAAACGGGAGTCCTAAGTTTATGTTGGATAACCTACTTCCACGCCGAACAAAAGCTAATACTAAATAATATCATAACGTTGTACGCCCTAAACTGTTACAACATAGTCACAAAGAAACAATACTACATATAAAACCCTTCCAATAATAGGTAAATTTAACAAAACCAAAACAAAACAAAACGCTAGTATTTTTCCTGGGCGTAAATTGCCCGCCTCCCTCATTTGAGGGTGGTTTCACTGACGTCAGGTATCATGCGAACGGCCACGAGCGTACGTCACATGCATATGAGGTATTTATTTTGGTTTGAAACCGCTTTTGTTTACTTGATAAATGCCTCCACTGAAATATCTGTGAAAATAATACTCTCTCTAATACTGAAAATGATAGGAAATATGTGGAGGTGTGCTGTTATATAACAAACAATATAACAAACTGTTATATAACATCATTTTAGTTCCTGGCAATCATATTAGAGAATATTATCATTATGCCTTTGAATTTTTAGTTCTAGGACATGACGGTTTTCTCTCGATCTTTTCCCTCACCAATCCGCACTGGGCCCGCGTGGTGGATTACTGACTGGGCTGTAATTAACCATTCAATCGTGAAATTACAGACACAATAGAATGACAATAGGTGCGCGAACGCCGGCGTTCGCTTGGGGTTTAATGAATTAAAGAGGATATTTTAAGGCGAATTATGCTTAGGAATGTATTTGCAATCATACTATACTATCAGTCTCATATCTCCCACAGTATAATCCTCGGGCGCCGGGAGTCACAGGGTGATAGCGGGCCATAAGCGTGGGCTAGCGACGAGCAATGGATAACGTAGGGCTGTCCGCTAGCAGGTGCGTAGTTTTCAGTAAAACCGTGGGCCGGACCTACCAGTAGGACCGATGTCCGCTAGGGCCATGGGAACTTTCGAAAGTGATAACGTGATCCTTTGACGCAAAAGGCAATTGAAGGACATAAGTGGCTTGTATCATTATGTATTATTCCTAAAAAGTTTGTTTGTATGTTTGATTACGTGACCCGTAAGCTGTATTTCCTTTCAAACAGCAGTTTCGAAAAAGTACAAGCAAAAATAAAGGATATGAGCGCGTCGGTCTCCATGCATTTTATAGGGAAACTAGACTTGTAGACACTAGATCCACGCCACACGATGTCTTTTTACGTACAAATCAGTAGCCTGATTCACGTAAAATCAAACAAGCCAAATATCGTTGAAATTTTATAGTCATTCGATCGAAGTCCTATCCAAAAGCAGTATTCACGATCTATCGACTTATTTCCAGTTACATTATTAGGTATTCTACCAGGATAAATAAATACAGATTTTTTTTTAATTGACGAATTTCAAACGACTTTAAAATCGGTGTCGTTCAAACTTGATTGATGGATGTGAATTCGGAAATGGTCTAAATCGCTACGATATCGTGACGTTATCGGGCTACAGGCCTGTTCCACATGTGCGTCGGTCTTATGTAGTTCTTACTTAATACTTACCTATTCGCCTTACAAACAAGAATTTTCGTGGTAATGGTGACGTAATTTTGATTTTCCTACAAGCTCTGGAGAAGACGTAGTTTGAAGAATTTCAAGTACAAGACTTTCAAGGAGTAAAGCGAAGTTGTACCGAGAAAAACATGTATGAACTGGAATGTCTGTATTGCTAACAGATTTCTGAGAACATGGAATGTCTGGCGTCTTCATAGGTACAGGATTTCTGGAACTACTTTTTGACGTAAGAAATATTTGAAATGATTTTTTTCTTAGCGCTAACGTTCATTAAACATTCGATGTGCGACATAGCAAGAAAATAACCTGTTTTGTACAAAACCTGAATAAACTTCGTTTTCCGAATCAAGTCAAAAGGTTTTTCCGAATCGACAACAAAAAGTAATTATTTTGTAACTTTATGTACCTACCCGCAAGGATTCCGATCCCGATTTCCGGCCTACGGTGGTCGGGGCGGGCTTGCGGACAGTGAGCAATGGTTAGCTCGCTGTCCGACGGTCCGGTAACTGTCCGGACTGAGCCCAAGTCGTCGACGGCGTGCACTGTTCCCGCGCGCTTCAGAGTTGTCAGCAACAGCAGGAGGCCAGCCGGGTCGAAGCCTACTGGGGCCAGGTGTATCCGAAAGGGAGCTCGAACCCCGGTATGAAGGCTAAAAGGAACGGGGTGGGTTTTTAGTCAGTAAGAGTCTGACACTATCTCCCGCTCCGCCCAAGAGCAGGGGTTATCATTGGATGATTTACCACGATAAAAAAAGGGGTAACCGATAGTATTTCTATTCTCACAACACAAATAGAAAGCACAGTGTAGTTAAAATATCTGCTTCATAACCTTTAAATTAAAAAAGTTTATCCATTGCACATGGAAATGTAGAACCCACGCTCTCAAAACAACCAGGAAAACAGAAATAACGCTAAATTCAAACTTTTAGAAAACCCTTTATGAGTTGTACCTAAACACTACGACGTCAGTTCTTCGTATTTACATTCTCTAACTCTCACTGGATTATGACATATGAAATGGTAGTTCATTTAGTCAAATTCTATATTCGTAATGAAAGGCCAACTAAACCTGACCAGATTATTTAAACATTAACGTTTGATGATATGTCTATACTCGTTTGGCCATATCTATACATCTATACATATAAATAAAATTGGAGTGTCTGTTTGTAATATTGAAATAACTACTTTTTACTACATGCATATGAATAAAATACGCCAAAATAACATTTTTTACAATTTTTGTCTGTCTGTCTATCTGTCTGTTTTTCCGGACTAATCTCTGAAATGGCTGGACCAATTTTGACGGGACTTTTTTTGGCAGGTAGCTGATGTAATAAGGAGTAACGTAGGCTACTTTTATTTTAGAAAAAATAAATTCAATATCCTGTAGTCCACGCGAACGAAGTGGCGGGCACAGCTAGTTATTAATATAGGATCCTATGATAATAAAAGATCTAAAGGAAGTAGGTCAAACGAAGATTGACATAATCATCAAACTTTAAAGTTTAAAACGATTTTTTTTTTAAATCTTTTACAAACTAGTACTTGACTGCGAACCCACCTGATGGTAAGCAGTGATGCAATCGTTGATGGTGAGGCGCACTAGTTTATTAAGAGCCTATTCACTCTAGCCTTGAAGACACCTAAATTATAATTGGACGGGAAGACCGCAGCAGGCAATTTGTTCCAGTCCTTCGATGTACGCGGAATATTTATTTGTCATTTGCATTGAATTATAAAAACCCATTTGACAAGGCGACACGCTTTAGTCCGGACCGTAAAGGTTTCAACAACATCTGGCTTGTTTTACTTGGCCATATCATGAAGGGATCTATTTCTAAGATCTGGCCAAGATATATACATAATAAATTAAATTCAAGTGTCGGTTTGTAATATCAAAATAACAAATTATTTCTACTAATATCAAAATACAATACTTAATGTTTGTGTTTGTTCCAATTTATCTCCGAAACGGCTGGACCGATATTGATGGGACTTTCATTGATAAATAGCATATCAAAAAAAATTATATTACTGCGCAAAAAAAACCTTTACTTTGTCAGAAAACGTCATTGTGCAGTTTTACGACGCTGACGCGGTCGAAGTCGAGTTTACGAGCTAGTGTATAAACATTAAACATAGAGGTATTATTGTGTCCATTGTTCTTTGATTAAAATAGACAAGTATTTGTAGGTGGATAAGGGTAGTAGGCAAAGTTTTGTTTCAATGTGTGGGAAATTTAGTAACCATAGGCGTGTGTTTAACGTGATGAAAGGACAGGATGGAAGAAAAACACGTATTGCGCCGACTCTTAATGAAACGGGACAAAGGCAGGAAAATGATAATATTTTTAACGTGATAGTAGGAATACTAGAAACATTGTTTAACGATTAGTTTAAGATAAATCAAGAGATGGTATGGTACCGGTTTCATGGCCAGATCGAAGCCAACAACAGAGCTGTCCAGGAGGCTAAATATTGGTCGGACCAAATTTGAGTTAAATCGACATGAGAAGAAAAAGAAGATGGCCAGATCATAAAAATTTATCACTTTATGATATGGAGAAGTGAAACTGGCCTGATCGTTTTAAATGTTAAAGTCGGATGGTATCTTGACTCTATTAGTCTACTTAGTTTAGATCTTTTATTATCACAGAAATCCTACATCAATGATTTATGGCCAAACGAAGATTGACATATTATCAAATATTAACGTTACTTAAAACGTTAACATTTGATGATATGATTAACATATCCTCGTTTCGATCCGGCCACGACATACATAAAACTCCTATATTCTTAGCGAAATAGTTACAACAATGTTGTCGTTTTTTAGTCCTGTGGGGCTCCCTGGTTACATTTGTAATCCTGTGTGGACTCTGGCTGGTCATCATCAGGTACAACAATATGGGTCCTACCAGAATACCAGCGCTTTATTATTTATTGCTTAAATGTCGTTGCATATGTTGAAGCAGGAGCCTTTTTTGGCATTGCACAGATTTTTGATCAATTGCTTTTTATTTGTTTTATTTTCAATCATTTTTAAGCTATTGCATAGCTTCTATCGCGGGCCTTGAACGTGGAGACCGAATCCAGAAGTTCCGTAACGAAAATAACCTAACACCCCCCACTCATTTGTTTTTTGAGCGTGGTGACCGATAAGAAAACAAATGAGTGAACAATCAATCAAAATTCAATTCAATGTGTGAAAGTGTAACTTCAATTATTATCAAAGAAAAAAAATACTGCATTTAATAAAATAAATAAATAATTATAATTGCATAAGTTGATAAAAATGCTATGCAATAGCTTTAGCGCGGTAGTCCCCGAGTGCCACACGTCTTTTTTTTTTAATTACTGTATAATGCTATTGATATGGAATATATTGTAATATCACACAGATACGTAATATCGGTGTTTTATACACGTGGTGTGTTGTTGAGCCTCATTTTTTTTTTATTTCAATTGGTCAAACAAGTAGGTTTTGCGCCGTGAAAATAGTGAGCGAATTCCTATTTTCATTTTCTAAAGCCCGCACGGATTCATTTTATTTACACTGTGCAGGTGATGCGGAGGCGTTGGGGTGGTGACGTGCGTAAAACAAAGTAACTTTTTTTTGCCCTGGGTCTAAGCGCATGGTAGTGCGCAGGACAAGTTCTTAATAATATAATTGGAAACATTCAAACTGCACTGCACTCTACCTCTTTCCTGCCCTTATTAAAAGGAAGTGAAAAATATGCCTTAATTACAAAATACATTGTCATTGTTTTATTAGAAAAACTAAAGCATTTGAATACTCTGAACGGACTAAGAGTTGGGACGTGACGCGATAGTAAATTTTATTCAGCTCAAAAATCAACAACTACACACAACAACTTTGTGTGCTCATGGATGTATCGATATCCGTGGATGTAACACACATACTTGGAATTGGAAGGTGGGCCCAGATTTCATAGAAACTCTGATTGACACACTAATATTTCGGTTTCGGACCTAACTAATTGATACTATAAAAAGCTTTTTCAATACACTTGCTCAGAAAGATTTATTTAATAAAAAAAAAAAAAAACATTTATTAAATAAATCGTATATTCAAATAAAATTGTTTTTTTTTTTGTGGTCTATGGCCGCCAGTTTAAGATGCGCGCAGTTTTAGGCTTGATTTACTCGAGAGAAATTCAGTGGCTGTGATGATTAAATAGAATTAAATATTACAAAACCATTAGAAAAAAAATCCACGCATAAAACATAAACGTAAGACTAGGTAGTATGATCAAAATACCTTAGTCTTTCCCTAGCATATGAAAAAAGATTTTTACCGCCATGTCACAAAAAAAAAAATCGCTAGTTTTTACTGTAATTTTCCTCTTGTGTATTGCAAAATGTCGTATAATACACGTGAGCAATTAGTGATTACCGTTCTCGGCTCACTTAAGACCCTCGCCACGGCTCGAGTCTAAATAGCGCTTCGACTGTTATGACTAACATTACACACTTACATCATAATGTACTATTATATACCTTTGTTGTCTTTAAGCGAGAAATCATCTAATGGTTTCTCCCGCTCTTGAGCAGAGCGCGAGGTCGTATGAGACTTTTGCTGACTAAAACCTAGTCCTATGTTCCTTCTTTGCCTTTGTTCCTGGGCCCCGGGGTTCACTTTTCTGACATCACCATGAGGCGCGCGTAGAACATTACACGCCGTCGACGAGTCGGGCTCAGCCCGGACGGTTACCGGACGGCCGGACAGCGAGCTACAGTTGCCATCACGGATCTTGAGCACTCGGCGTCAGAGTGGGGATCGCTTTGCGCATTCCATACATTGGCGAGCCAATCGTCTTCGTTGTTAGATACATGCAGCAACGCAGGGAACGAATTAGGAGTGACGTCTATGACGCGATGGCGCGGCGAGCCAATCACTGACACTCCCCGCCCCCGCGTCTCACTTCGCACCACTAAAGAGACCGAATATTTGACTTTTTCGCAACTGCTCAAGATCCATGATGGCAACTGTACTCATTGCTCGCCGTCCGCAAGCCCACGCCTAAGGTGGCTGGAAATCTAAGTCAGGATCCCGGTGGCTGGGGCGTAAGGGCCGTTTCCTCGCGCGTGCAGCTGCCTCCTTACTCCTTAGTATTACCTACTGCTTTGCAGAAGGAGGTGACCGTCTGCCATTCCTCCGGATCATGGCATATACCAGAGCCCGGCAAATACCTACTTAGGTATAAAAATATAATTAAAGATGTGTCTGGATATCGGTGTGAGCTGAACATTTGTAACAATATAGGTACCATCAAAGACACTTCCGCCTGACCACCGCTAAGTTCATTTTTGCTTGCACTCGAAACGAAATCTTCAAAGGGCTTGGTTTAGTGCCGCGCCGCAGGATTCAAGTGATTTTTTTTTTTAAGTGATCAGTTATAAATGACTGCGATTGTACTTGGTCAGTTACTTATTTCATAAGACCTATGTGTAGTTGGTTATTATCACATTAATATTATAAAGGCAAAAGTTTATGAGTGAGTGTGTGTGTATGTTATGTATGTTCGTTACATCTTCACCCACAAAGGGCTGAACGGTTTTATATGAAATTTGACACGCTAGTAGACCATGTCCTGAAATTGCACATAGGATACTTTCATCCCGGGAGTATGTTCCTTCGAGACTATTTTCTTGTTTAGTGAAGCAACTAGCAGTAGCTAGGTCTTAAATTAAAGAAATAAAAAAAAAACAAATGAAGACCGGTTTTTTTTTTGGTGTAGGCGTGAATAAATGTAATTTCAATCACTTTTTAACTAACATCTAAGCCACAACACTCTGTTAAAATAAGGTGTCTGTCTGAGCTCCTAACCGGAGTAATTATGCTACTTAAATTATGTTTCAAATTATTATTTATTCATTAAGAACAAAATTACTAAAACTAATCAAAATGTCAGGGAACTAAGGGTGAGTTGCACCATTTAACCTTTTGAAAGTCTTATGTTACACAGTTCGACATAAGCAATTGTCTTTCTATTGTGTCTCTAATTACGGCATTCAAAGAGTAAACTATAACTATAACAAAGCCGTTAACAGTTTTGACCAATAGGCGGCCGTTTCGCGGCTGGTTATGGTTTGGTTATCGTTATAGTTAAGTGGTGCAACTCACCCTAAGTAATTGCTAGACCTAGAAAATCTGTTTAAAATGCAAAATCTTTTGAAATATATACTACCTAATCGCCCCTTACAAATCTTTTCTACGAAACAGAACGATTTACCATGACGTTAGAATATATTGTACCGACCACACAGTTCCAACCAAGCACATTCGTGAGACCTCGCTAGCAAATTGTTACAAGGTGGATAAATAGGTATCCTCATCCTAATACTAGTCATGCATAGGGAAACATATAGTATTTTGTATAAAAAAGTAACACCAATAAGTTACCAGTTCCGTTTAGGTCGTAAAATATATCGCATTAAAATCTCATGATGGCTCTGTTGCCATTTACGAACAAACCCTTAATTGATTGCACAACATGATGGAACAATATATTTAGAAAAATATTTTCTCAACAGATGAAACGAAAAAGGACCAAAATAAAATAAAGCAAGACGGTAACCAATAACAGAATACGAGTTGATGACGTCAAATCCGAATTAATCCTGAAACTAAGGATACACGCATCGACGACCACAGTTAATTAGTTTTCTATCTTAATATACAAGTAACTAGCTTTTTCCCGCAGCTTCATCCACATAAATAAAATATAGCCTATGTTACACAGGAATAAAACAGGTTTCTATAGGTGAAAAAATTTAGCAATCAGACCAGTACGTTCTGGGGTTACCTCCTACAAACGTAAAAAAAACACTTTACCTCTTTATAATATTAGTGGAGAATAGCGCTTTACCAGAGACTTCATTCGCGAAAATTCAAGCTTTATTTGAGAATAGTTTTGAAAAACTAATAATGACAGTACAAAGAAGAATTCTCCGTACATCATTAAAAACCCCTTCAAAGTATTTTGGTAGTTAAGTAAACAAATAATGTCAACCTTTATAACAACTTTGCCTATGGACTTTTCTGTTTGAAATAAATATTTTTTTAACTTATTTATTTATTATTAACATATGTTACTATTTGTGCTAACTTTCAAGTAAATTGATTAATTAAATTTTGCACACAAAAGAAGTTCCCTCTTTTCACTTCCTTAAAATTTGAAATTTCAAAAATCCCTTCTATTATGTCATTCGGTTTGCCAGGCACGAATATGATATTAGGCGGGAATACTTTTATATTTCAAGCTTCACTTACCGGTTTTAGTTTTCTGCTATAAATGCTTTAACAATTTAAGCGTAGTATAATGACAGCTGATATATTTGCTGTTTTTTTTTTGAGATGGGAAGTCTTCAAATGACTTCTCCCGCCTAGGGTGGAGCGAGAGGGCGTCAGACTTTTAATGACTACAACCCACGTTTCCTTCAGTTCCCTTTTGTGTTCTAGAACCACGGTAGACTCTTCCGCAGCTCTAACACGCTTTGATCCTACTGAGCCCCTTCAGTCTTGCTGACATCTCTTTGAGGGGCGCGTGGTATATGGCATGTAGTCGATTTGTAGGCGCGGACTTCCTTGAACAACGGGTAGCTCGCCATCTGGCCAGAGATATCAGCTAAACCGTAGGGGCCCAGCAGGACCGAAGCCTACTGCGACCATGGTTTTGCTTCCGAAAGGGAAACCCGGAGTCCTGGAACGCAAGGCAAAGAAGGCACATAGGTCTGGTTTTAGTCAGTAAAAGTCTGACATGCTTTCCCGCTGTGCCCCAGATTAGGATAAGTCATTGGATGATTTTTGACCTAAACAAGATTTTAATGAAAATCATTTTTTCATAGCAAGCTTTTATAGCTCGGTATACCTACATAATGTATGCTCGTCAAGACGAATCATACGAGCCCGAACTCGATGGGGTTGTGTTTTATGTTTAACTACTAAGTTCTTAAAGCCACCTTCCAGTTGCATCATCAGATCAGCTCCACGTCATAATTATTTTGCATTGTCATCTGATACACATGCATGCAAAATTTCAGCCCAATCGGTAACCGGTAAGTGGGTCAAATTTAATTTGCAAGATATGATGACAGACAAACATCGGGACAGGTGAAACAAAATAAAAGCTTGTAATAAAAAGGTCCGTGATTTGGACCATCCCACGTTTAACAAAAATATCACAACAATATAGAACAAAATAATCATTAAAGACACTAGAAACTCTTTATCAATACTCATTAAGTTATTATTCTTGCGCACTAAGCTACGTATGTTAAATTATTACGTATCTACAATACGAACAGTAAATTACATGTTAGACTATGGAGGTTAAGTTGATAACTGAAGCGACAGCTTTTTTTTCCTAAATTTGAACCTATACAACTTCCACCTTAGGCGCGGGCTTACGGACAGTGAGCAATGGGTAGCTCGCTGTCCGACCGTCCGGTAACTGTCCGGTCAGAGCCCAAGTCGTCGACGGCGCGCTCTTCAGGCTCGACAGGGTTTTCTTGTTGGTCTTTTAGAGGTTTTTTTGATGGTATTTTAGTTATTCTAAGTCTCGCAAACCGCAGACGGATATTAAATCTGGTTTGGGCAACTGTCGGAGAGATGATTTTGGACTGTTGTGTATGTTCAGATTGAACGGAGAATTGTACGTGGTGGCGGCATAGATGTCACTACAATCTCAATAGTTCAGGCCACTATTCGACTCCACCATCAGGCCAGCTCCACGGTACCATATTATTGCACTGACATACCTTATGGCATAAAACTTTATTTTTAGTATACTTAAGCAAAAACTGAATATGTTTTTTTTTAGAATCAGTAACTGAATGGATTCTAATAGTTTTTACCTCATGATAGATTTTTTCCGAAAAATTTTTAAGTAGGTTTCAACTTTTAAGTTGGATACCATCGACACTAAGTACAACATAGGTCACGGTAGGTCATAGTGGGCATTAGGTGCCAAAACAACGATGGATGACCCTTTTTTTTATGGTGGGAAAAATCATGCATTGACATCCCCCGCTCTTGGGTGAAGCGGAAGATAGTGTCAGACTCTTACTGACTAAAAGACCCACCCCGTTCCTTCTAGCCTTCATACCGGGGCTCAAGCGCCCTTTCGGATAACCCTGGCCCCAGTAGGCTTCGACCCGGCTGGGTCCCTACTGTTGCTGACAACTCCTTGAGGCGCGCGGGAACAGTGACTTGGGCTTGGTCCGGACAGTTACCGGACGGCCGGACAGCGAGCTACCCATTGCTCACTGTCCGCAAGCCCGCGCCTACGGTGGCCGGAAATCGGGATCAGAATCCCGGCGGCGGCGGCGGCGGCGATAACGCCGTTGCCTGATGCGTTCGGCCTCCTCCTTTGCGAGCATTACTGCTTCGCAGAAGTCGGCGACCGCCTGCCACTCCTCCTCGCTCCGGACCATGGCCTCAACCAAGGCCCGGCGCGAGAGGTCTCCGCTGCCGATCACGAGGGCACGGCGATGCTCCGCCCAAGCAGGGCACACCTCGACTGTGTGCTCCACCGTGTCCTCCGGGCATTCCGCACAGTGGCGACACCCGGGCGTCACTTCCGCACGAATCCGGTGCAGGAAACTCCCGAACGAACCATGTCCGGTAAGGACCTGCGTCATGCGGAAGGTAAGGACGCCGTGAGGTCTTTCCAGCCACGCCTCAAAGAGGGGACATTTGCTGACTAAACCAGCTTTATATACTTTGTGATTTTTCATAATACAGTTATGAAATTTTGTAGATAGATTCTTTACAAATAAAAATACTAGACCCGTGTTTCGGTTCACGTATACTTACTAAACTACTTATATTATAAACTACTTCACACAATCGGTTAGGTATAGTTTCTAAATCGATTTCTAGCTTTTTTTTATACAGCCTTTTTAGGGTTCCGTAGCCAAATGGCAAAAAACGGAACCCTTATAGATTCGTCATGTCTGTCTGTCTGTCTGTCTGTCTGTCTGTCTGTCTGTCTGTCTGTCCGTCCGTCCGTATGTCACAGCCACTTTTTTCCGAAACTATAAGAGCTATACTGTTGAAACTTTGTAAGTAGATGTATTCTGTGAACCGCATTAAGATTTTCGCACAAAAATAGAAAAAAAGCAATAAATTTTGGGGGTCCCCATACATAGAACTGAAACTCAAAATTTTTTTTTCCATCAAACCCATGCGTGTGGGGTATCTATGGACAGGTCTTCAAAAATGATACTGAGGTTTCTAATATCATTTTTTTCTAAACTGTATAGTTTGCGCGAGAGACACTTCCAAAGTGGTAAAATATGTGTCCCCCCCCCTCTAACTTCTAAGAAAAGAGAATGATAAATCTAAAAAAAATATATGATGTACATTACTATAAAAACTACCAACGAAAATTGGTTTGAACGAAATCTATTAAGTAATTTTTTTTTAATGCGTCATAAATCGAAAAAAATACACTATTATTAAAACATCGATCAAAGTTACAACACATTACAAGAGCTTTTATATTATGTTAATTGCTGCTACGGAACCCTTCATGGGCGAGTCCGACTCGCACTTGGCCGGTTTTTTTATAATGTAAATGGAAGAACACGTAGACTCCACGAATTCTTAGATTACTTCATATTTGGACACTTTTTTTTAATGATTATTTTTATTGTGCTTTTGAGTACATTAAAGACCGGTTTACACTGTTCTTAAATAATACCTATTAATACTGTAATATGGAAATATTGAAAGAACAATCATTTTTTAAAAAGAGTAACCATGGAGTCTCTTGCCGGTTCTTCTCCATAGGAAACGACCAATTTCGAACCAATTAGGAAGTGCCCATGTAGGCCTATGTGAAATAAAAAACTTTTGACTTTGACTTTGCGTGATTTACAATCTAACATTAAAAATTAAATAAAAGCTTATCAAAACGAGTTTTTTTTTCGCTTATTCTTATGCCTTGACCTACGTCTTGTGACGTCACTCTTCATGCCAAACAGTGGCGTCCATGAGTGAAATGCATATAACGAGTAGCCAGCTCTGATTGTCTTCAATATTTGATTCCAACTCAAAGTGACTGCAATCGATAGTACGTTTTACTCGAGACTACATTTTATAGTAAGAAATATTGTTTGTAGTGATTTGTTTTCAGAATTATAATGAAAGTTTTGTGTTAAGAGCTTGGACTTATCTAACCTTTTTAAAGTTAATCAGTATCTAAAATAAAAATAGGTAATACTGTAATAGGTAATAGGTACTTGTAGGTAGTAGTCGGCGTTGCGTACAAACTACCTACAGGTCATTGGACTCGTTCAGCTGACGTTTTCTTAAATAAATTAATTTCGTACATGCGTAAATTAATACGAGTTTTGAAAAAAAAGGTACTTTATTTTTTAATTTTATTTTTACAAATCGATAGTGTTTCATGTACCGGATCGACCCTCCACGGGATTAAAACGATCAAAATTTAGCGATGTATGTTGTAGATTTCCTTTCACACAACGCCGTATAATTTCAAACTAAGCAGAGCTTGTGGTATGAGTACTAGCTAACTAATAAACATACTGATATGTACCTATATTTCTAAATACATATATATTAGACAAATTACACCCAGACACAGAACAAATGATCGTGCTCATCATACAAACATTTATCATGGGTGGAAATCGAACCCACGACTTCCAGCACAGCAGTGAGAGGCACTGACCACTAGACCAACAGGCCAGTCATGATTCAATATATATGTTTATTTATTAATAAATACGTCTATTTTTATTTCAGTTTTCTATTAATTGTTAAGGATCGTCAACATTACAAACACTGAAATATTAGTCATTCATGGGCTTGACCCGCGCTCGTATTAATTACCGTCGTGGGCATTTATAGTATGACGATAATTATTATTATAGCGTCTCTAGAGTGAAACTATTTTTTTTGCTTCTTACTACCGTTACACAATCAATACACTATTGGCTGCCCGAGACAGATTTGTTCAGTAACCTTTCGATTCGAAGAAAAGTAGACCCAGACATCTTTGGAGAGAGTGAGAGAAGGAATCGGATGGATTCCCACCTCAAAAAAAACTCTTGTTTGCCTAAACGTGGACTTACTTCTAAAAGCAATATTTTAAATATGATTTCATACATAATCTTTTTAGATATTCGAATTTGCCACACGCATAAGGGAACCGACGCGACGACTGCCGCATCAGCCGCTAGTATCGCGACCCCGATTTCCAGCCACTGTAGGCACAAAATAGATAGGTACAGAAGACAATCTCATGTATGTACTTCACTTTTTTATACCTACGCTCGGTGGACGCACACTAATGAGCGTTTGAGCCGGAACTGTTCGACGAGTGATCCGAGACGCGACCGAGACATCGTGTCTGTGAGCGGTGTCTATGTGTGCGTTGCTCGAGCGCGCTTTGTATGTAGATTGACTTCTGTACCTATATATTTGGTGCCGTAGGCGTGGGTTTACAGACGACCAGCAATGCGTACCTAGCTTGTCGTCCGGCCGTCCGGTAACAGTCAGGACCAAGCTGAAGTCGTCGACGGCGCGTGGTGTTCCATACGCGCCTCAGAGACGTCAGCAAAACCGTAGGAGCCCAAGTGGACCGAAGTCTACTGAGCCTCTGGGGCGTCTTCCGAAAGAAAAACTCGAGGTCCTGGAACGCAAATGCTAGCTGAAGGAACATAGGTGTAATTTTAGTCAGTAAAAGTCTGACACGTCCTCTTTCTCCACTCTAGAGCAGAAGAAGTCATTAGATGATTGCCTACCTTATAAAAACACCTACCTACAAAAATAGAGCCTTGTTACCACACGGAGCCATAAGCCATCTAGTCAAGCAGTATCATTACTGACCTACCCCACTAGTAATTTAATAATCTACCCACAATTTACTCCGGTCAACTTTTCTTCGTTGACTATTTCCGGTGTAACATGGAAACCTACTTACCATACTGAATATTTAAATAGAAAACTGCTTTTAGAAGTTTTAAGTATAGATACGAGTAAGTTGGAAAGTATTGAGCGGTGTTTATGGTGTTGAAGTGTAGTGTCATAGTGTGAATGTACGTGAATGGACATTTTCAAATTAGGCGACAACGATAACGGCATCACGAATGTGTTACCTAACCAAAATTTAATTTATTGCTTGTGCTACAAACTATTCAGTTGCGATGAACTGCAGACTACTCATATGCATAGCTTAAATAGCATAATCAGCCTTTTTCTAATATTCCCACAGCTGGGACTCAGGCCTTTTTTTTATGGTGGGAAAAATCATGCATTGACATCCTCCGCTCTTGGGCGGAGCGGGAGATAGTGTCAGACTCTTACTGACTAAAAGACCCACCCCGTTCCTTCTAGCCTTCATACCGGGGCTCGAGCGCCCTTTCGGATAACCCTGGCCCCAGTAGACTTCGACCCGGCTGGGTCCCTGCTTTTGCTGACAACTCCTTGAGGCGCGCGGGAACAGTGCGCGCCGTCAACGACTTGGGCTAGGTCCGGACAGTTACCGGACGGCCGGACAGCAAGCTACCCATTGCTCACTGTCCGCAAGCCCGCGTGGGACTCAGGCCTCATCTTTAAGAGAGGGAATGGGCCGTAATCCACCACGTGGGCCCATTAATAGTTCGTGAATGTCACCTGTCTTCAAATTTTTGGATTTTGGACATGCCGGTTTTCTCACGATGTTGGTACTAGTTCTTGTATTGGCGTAACTATCTGTAGACGCTAGCGTAGAAAATAATCTGAAACACTAACTCCACTGGAAACGCATCTGTCATCATATTTACGCACGCACACACAAACACTAATGACGTTATCTAGATTTATTAAGAATTTATCAATTTAAAATTATTATAGGATATAAAAAACTTATCCCCTTTAAAAATAACTGAAATTTGATTAATTAGTTAGACCAATTTTGATACTTTCAGAATGTGCATTTAATATGTTACATGATTTATATTTTTGATCAGTAGCCTGATTCACGCAAAATCAAACAAGCCAAAAATCGTTGAAGTTTTATAGTCGTTCGATCGAAGTCCTATCCAAAAGCGGTATTCACGATCTATCGACTTATTTCCAGTTACATTAATAAGTATTCTACCAGGATAATGATATACAGATTTTTATTTAAATCGACGAATTTCAAACTACTTTCACATCTATGTCGTTCAAACTGAATCGTCGTCTGTTCGTTTGAATAATTTGTTTCTAAGATTGAGTGCTCCGTCGCGACGAACTAGGCACACACAGTTTTTCGATGTACCGCGCAGTAGGACAAACTACGCTCAAAACTCTTTCGTTGGCAGGATTTTGAGGAACTATAATAAGAAATTCTCTCATCTTGATTTATTTAATACCAAAAAACATACTTTCAGGAGACTGCTGGTAACGTCTGTATGCGACGAATTGATCAATAATAATTTTTTAAAAGAATGATGGCGATTAATAACAGTAAAATAGTATTTCATACACTATTTCATACACCACATCAACTCTTCACACTCACTCCAACACACCCACTCACTCAGCACACCACTACTAGGCTTGAATGGTACTAGCGTTTTATTCTGTTTGTTTCTGAGGCATAAATGTTTAGATAGTAAATAGTAAATCCTTAATTGGCTGTAATATTAGTTTATCTTTAAGTAAAATTTTTGTAAAAGAGCTGTGGATTTTGTGAATAAATAAATAAAAAAACTAGATTGATGCAAATGCCTAAACGTGACTAAATCGCTACGATATCGTTACGGTTTTCATTACGTGAATTAGGCTACTGGTTGGCTTACAAACATAGCAGGTGTAACGATGGGGGGCATTGCTAGGGTATCATAAAGGAAAAAAGTTGAGTAACTTATAGGGAAAACGGCTGCTCTCGGAAAACATTTCAGAAACTCTCCCCTAAGCGGGGTCGGACGGAGGTCAAACTTCATTACGAAATCAAAGTTAACAGCGTGGCAAGACTCGCTCTTGTTTTGCCTTTTTACCCTTTCAATTCGTCTTTCAGCCGACGTCATACTAATTATAAAGGCAAAAGCAAAACTATTTTTAATATATGCGAGATCTGAATATAGTTTGTTCAGTATCAGTAACTCAATAAATTCCAATATTTTTTACACAATGTTAATTTTTTTCTTAAAAATATTTAAAAAAGATCACAACTTAGACACCACAGATACAGGTCTTGGCAAGACATAGCGGGCATTAGGCGTCAGCGCACAGCTGGGCGCGGGAGCAAAACAACACCTCAGTTACCCGGATGGCCCGGTGACCATGGATTTGTGTGGAAAACTAAAAATTTTGTGATTTTTCAGTTATGTAATTTTGTACATAGTTTTTTTTTACAAAAAAATACTGGACCCTGTTTCGGTTTTTGCATAATTATACTAAAACTTATGTTGTATATTTTCCAAAAACATTGATAAAAGTGCGTGTTTAAGGTACTTAAGTTCGTATGCGCTGCTCCGGATAGACGCTCGAGCCTTCGGGCGACTGATGTTGACCAGCTTAGGGTAGCATGTTTCCTGTCCGATTTTTCTTTGTCCAACCTTGTCCAATTTGTATCGTATTTGCAAGGTCATGAACATTTACACACACTTCAATCACGCATCAATACATGTTCACTTTTCATTTTTGAAACAGCCCTCTGCGATAGATATGATAAATGATAATATAGATATACAATAATAATATAGATAGATAATTCTGGGGTAACAACAACCAATTTTGTATTTCCGTCTAAAGTCCAAGGCGCCACTATTATTTTATGGTTGACTAGCTGTGCCCGCCTGATCGTTCGTATGGACTACAGGATTTTGAATTATTTTTTCTAAAATAAAAGTAGCGTATGTTACTCCTTATTACATCAGATATCTGCCAAAAAAGGTCCTGTCAAAATCGGTGCAGCCATTTCAGAGATTAGCCTGGGCAAACAGATAAAAATGGTAAAAAACTCCAATTTTATTTAAATGTATAGATGTATAGATACTCAAAAGGCTGATCGGGTTTGGATGGTCACACGGGTAGACCATGTCCTGGAATAACAGATAGGATACTTTTTACCCCGGGAATATGTTGCCTTGAGACAATTTTGTACTTTTTGCCCGGGCAAACCACTGGCAGAAGCTTGTATTCCCTAAAATCAGACGCTTTATGCCCGCATGACAACTGCAAAATCCAACCAAATTCTCAACTAGCGACCCGGATATCCTTTTAAAAGCATTTATTCAGTCGTCGGAGCCCTTAAATGGAATACGGGTTTAACCTTTGATAAATCCGAAAATATTCGGAAAACGTGAAATTGCTTCGGCTGGAAGTGACAGCATTGAAACGAGACGAATCAAACACGTGGTGTTACAAATTAAATTTCAGGAATAATGCGTGGGTGGGGTTCCCAGAGATCCCTCTCTGGGCATTATTTGTTAAAGAATTCTCTTATTGTGTGTGCAGAAATGTTGATGTGGCTTGAGGGTATGGGGGCTGGTTTTGCCTATTATCCCTTGGTTAAGAAGCTCAAAGGTCAAAGGGTAATCTTACCCCTTTCCTAAGTCTGATATGCACAAATTGTGGTGTACCCTTCGGATCCTTTCAAAGCAAGGCAGAAGACACGTCTTCTAAAGGTGACAGTTGGCTCCGTTACCGAAACAGGAGGGAAAAGTATCTCGGTCTCTCTGGTGGATGTTCACGCAGCGACTGTGAAAGAAGAAACTGAAACCGCGACCGCGACCAAAAATTACTTGTCATTCAGTGTTGTAGAATTTGTCAAAGAAGTCAGTTGTATTGTACTGTGACTTACACTTCCTTTCAGATACCGTAAAGACGCAATAGTAAGACGAGAGATGAGCGAACGCCGGCGTTCGCTTGGGGTTTAATGAATCAATGTAATGGAACGCCAAGAAGAGCTACATAAAAATATTGCCCTGTAGTTTTATTATGGTATTTAGGAGTCTAGTCTAATAAAATTGTGCATTACATTTTTGTGCTCCTCGTACTCTGTTCCTTGGAAGTCGGTCCACACAACACGAATTTGAGCTCGGCTGGTGCTCAGTTCCACTAGCATAGACCTACCTTATGATGAATAACAGAGTACTTAGTTGACCACCAAGAACAACCATTTACTACCCCAGCACATTGATCCCCAAACCCTAAACATGACGTAGGTCACCTTCGCTCAATGACGTCACAGAACATAACGCCTTCGGAACAACACTTTCTCGCTTAATCCTTGTGAAGCCTATAATATGATCAACATGCGGTGCCACGCGACCCTCGCACCCGTCAGCGTACACACGCGATGTCTTGTGAAACAAATGAGGTATGCATACCTACTTTGTGTGTGATTAAGTTGACGTCAGAAGAAAAAACTGGGGGTAAGGTGGAGGAGGTAAACTGTTATTTTCTTTTGTACTAAGTGCAGTTTTTCTTTAGCTTTTTTTCTTTTTGTTGTAGGAAATCCTATAATGTGTTCTTTTGCTCTAGGGTAGAGCGAGAGGGCGTATGAGACTTTTACAGGTCGCGCGATGAATCAAGATCGCTCGGCAAAAGTGGAAGGGGCATGCGCAGTATTCAATTCTAAGGTCTATATTGAGACGTGCGAGCGGGTGTGCGCCGTTGGTGACACGTCATTGGTAGATAGAGTCACTCTTCAATTCCCGCGTTGCGTTCTCGCGTCTCATTGGATACTGTTGTACTTGGGTACTGTTGTGTACAGCTTATGTTATCGTATTAGTAATACGAGGTCGTTAAAAAAAATGGTTAAAAATAAAGTTTTAAAACGTCTAGCCAGAAAAATGGTTTACGACGTGAATTGTTACGTTAAGAAAGAAACTAACGAAATTATTATTTTTTAATTTTAATAATTTTAATTTTATGTATTTACCTACTTACTAGATAAATTACAAGCAAAAACTAGTGTTATTATAAATTATGTTACTAAGGTTCAAACATACGAAATAAAAAATAAAATCCTAACATACTAAGAATTTCTGTGCGCAATTGTACACATGCGCCGATTGCCCCTACTACTTTCACTGAGCGATCTTAATTCACCGCGCGACCTGTATTGACTAAAACCAAACCTGTGTTCTTTAGTTACACCTCGCATTGCAGGAAATCGGCTTCTCTTATAGAAATTCCCTACGATTTGGCTGATACCTGTTTGAAGCGCTCTATGGCGAGCTACCCATTGCTCGTCGTCCACAAGGTTCTGCCTACGGTGTTCAGTATAATCCCGACATCAGGATCATCAGCGCATCTCTTGTGGAGGCGGCTGGGGCGTGAGAATGTCCGTTCTCTCACGATCGCCATCTCCTTCGCTAGCATTAGCTTCGCAAAGGGCGACCACACCCCGCATTCCCTCTCGCTCCGGACCATAGTCTGACCCAGACCCGGTGTGAGAGGTCGTCGCTGCCGATCACCTCCACAAGGATTAGATACTGGAACAGGCCTGTTGGTCTAGTGGTTAGTGACCCTGACTACTATGCCGTAGGTCGTGGGTTCGATTCCCACCCAGGACAAAATAATGTTTGTGTGATGAGCGCGATCATTTGTTTTGTGTCTGGGTGTAATTTATCTATAATATGTATGTATTTAGAAATATATAAGTATGTGTATCAGTTGTCTAGTACCCATAACACAAGCTCTGCTTAGCTTGGGACTAGACGGCGCTGTGTAATAGTTGTGAAACATTATTATATTATATTATACAGTCTGCCTGCTGCGGTCTTCCCGTCCGATTATAATTTGGGTGTCTTCAAGGCTAGAGTGAATAGGCTCTTAATAAACTAGTGCGCCTCACCATCAACGATTGCATCACTGCTTACCATCAGGCAGGATCGCAGTCAAGTACTAGTTTATAACAGATAAAAAAAAAAATACTTATGTATACATAGAAAATAAATTAGTTTTATCAATTTTTCAGTTTCTCAAACAAAAAAAAAGAAAGAATGAAAAACAGAAATCAATCGAGGAACTTCGATTACGCAGTTCTTGATGAGTCTTGTCAAATCAACGCTCAGTGAATAGTATTTGCTGAAAATTTTCCGTACTTTTTTTACATCTTTTCTTCCCACCTCCGAAACTAGGTAGCCTAGCAGTTTAAAGTCATACGTAACAGCTAGACACAGGATGATGTCTCGTAACTTTTATTTATACTCTTCCGTAGGCACCCCCTTATTCTTCACAAATGGACGCTACGTGGGTTAGAAGGTACATCACATAGAGCTCGGAAGCAACTCGGCGGCTAATGTCTTTAGATTATATTTTCAATTACCGAAATGTTTAGATGTTATGTTAGAGGGTGTTACAGATTTCCTATAGAAACTGATAACATGTGAAAATATGCCTGTGATAACAAAAACTCGTACTCGGCATGTAGCGACATCTCGACAATGCGCTGATTACTGCTTCATTATAACCATTATGGTTCTGTGGTCAGAAAAGTGTTTTTTCGTGTTATTTTTAGTTTAGTATATAAAATATTGTACAATTATAAACACAAGATAATATCCAACTACCTTGCAATAGTCCGAAGCAACAGCATTCTTCGGGAGCGGTCAGTGTTCCTTGTATGGTAAACAAGTATATTATTTTATTTTGTTCTATTTATTAGAGAAAACTAACAATTACTAACCACTATATATGATTAACAAAAGCTTATAAACTAGGTAGGTATATCGGATGACTGGCAATTAATGTACGATACTTAAACACGTGATTGTGCACATGATAACAAACAATTTTCATTATGTGAGCAAAGCCGAAATCGCGAAAAAAATATCAGCTGTTCAGTACATTAGGCAAACATAAATGTAAAAAATGTGTTTTTCGCGATATCAGGTTTATTCCCATAGTAAAAGTGGTTGGCTATCATGAGCACAATCACGTGTTTAAGTATCGTACACTAATTACCAGTCACTCTATATAAGTGAGTAACTAACTATGTCAACCACGTGTTACAAATTCAAAATTGTTTGTAAGACAATGAGTACAACATACACCTAAATACTAATTAAAAATAATAATATGCTTATAATAATATAAATGCGTAGGTATAAACAAAAGTTCTGACGGCCATATCACACATAAGCCTTCTAAACGCTTATGTCGGTCTAATTATAAGTGACAAACACACTCGCGTACATTCGGCCAGAGTCGCACGTCCACGACCAAATACACCATCTCGTCAACTCCTCTGTCACCTATGGGAATTGAAGAGCTAAACGAGATGGAGCACCCAGTTACAGTTGCCATCACGGATCTTGATCACTTGCGCAGAAGTCAAATAGTCTCTTTAGGGTGCAAAGTGTGACGCGGGGGCGGGGAGTGTCAGTGATTGGCTGCCCGCGCCATCGCGTCATAGACGTCACTCCTCATTCGTTCACTGCGTTGCTGTATGTATCTAACAACGACGACGATTGGTTCGGCAATGTATGGAATGCGCAAAACGATCCCCACTCTGACGCCGAGCGTTCAAGATCCGTGATGGCAACTGTACAAACACACGATCTTGGTGAACACGAGAACACTCGTTGGACCAATCCGACGCGAGCGGTTGAATAGTTACAAGTAGGTACCTACTTGTTACCTACAGTAACCTATTTTCCAGCACAACTTGGGGTCGCGAACAAAATTAGCAAGTAGTGGCATCTCTAGACATTGCTGGTGGCGGCGCGGGAGTTCCATACTCTATAGTAGATACAGACTTACCTACTTTACACCCACTTACAGTTGCGTAAAACGTAAGCCAGTATAGTGCGAGTTATTTAATTTCATGACGTTCATTGTACCGCCTGTGTTAGGGATTACCTTGATGTAATGCAAAGTAAGCCTGTAACAGCCTGAGTTTAGATCCTAAGGGTGTATTTTTACGCCTAGGGCAGTGGGATTGTTCAAAAAGTCACCGCGGCCGTGGAACGCTAAGGGCACCTGAAGGGACTTGGTTGGGTTTTAGTCAGTAAAAGTCTGATACTCCCTCTCGCTCCGCCAAGAGCAGGAGCAGATATTTTATGATTTCTCAACCTTCTGAGAACACATTCATTGTGAGTTCAGCTAAGGAGTGGAATTCCTTGCCGGAATGTTTTTCGGTTTAAAGAAATTTGTTTCTCATAAGAACATACTATAATGAGATACAAAGTAATAAGTATGATTATACAATACAAATTCCTCCAGAGTATTAGAAGTTATAATGTAGTTACATGGTTCTTAAGTTTGTTTTTAAATGTATTCATGCTGTCGCATTCCTTGATATCGTCCGGTAATCCATTGAACAGATGAACTCCTTCAAATAATATGGTCTTTCTACCGCAATTAGTGCGGACGCTGATGACTTCAAGTTTGTTTTTATTTCTATTTCTCAGATTATGTGACATTGTCTTTTTCTTTATTTGTATGTTAGTTAGTATACAGATAGAGGTTATTTTTTTACAAGAATGCATGTGTAATAAACGTATAGCTGTTTAATGTTTAGTAATTTAGTTTTTTCGTATATGGTTTTTGTTGGAGTAAGATTATAGTGGAACAAAGTTTTAATTATTATATTATGAACTCTTTGAAGTGAATTTAAGTTAGTTATTGCTGCGGAACCCCATACCTTAATCAAATATTCTAAATGTGATTTGACTAATGAGTTATAAATCAAAGTGCGTATTTTGCTTGGAATACAGTTTGCTACTTTCGGTAATGCTCCTAATAACGATGTTAATTTACTTCTTTTCCTGATGGCTACAACCCGTAAATCTTTAAGTCAACATTGAATAGGTTACTTCTAGGTAAGCGCACTCCAGCGTCGGCCGCTTCAAATCAGGTGAGATAGCGGTCAAGCGTGAACCTACCAACAATAAAACAAAAAACTCGAAAAGAGAGTACAACACCAAAGGTTTGATTGAAGGATTTAACGAAAGTAGCTACTTACTACTTACCTGCCTATAGTCGCTTGCGAAGATCATAAAATAATGTATTTTTCCAGCCATATATCCTTAAAGGACTTACGCTCGAGTTAGTCGTACTAATGATCTGTTCTATCTTGTTTATGATAGTTCTATGACCTCTCGCTGCACCTCTTAGAGATTTAGGAAAAATTAGAGAACTTTTATCATAACTTCATCAGAAAAAGCGATCATGAAAAATCATCATCAACAATCATTAGTCAAAAGTGCTACCTCACATTAATAAAAAATTCTACCTAAATTAGTTCTATGACCTCTCGCTGGACCATTTATAGACTTAAAAAAATTCGAGAACTTTTATCATAACTTCATCAGAAAATGCGATCATGAAAAATCATTAGTCAAAACTGCTACCTAAATTAGATAATTTAGGTAGCACTTTTGACTAATGATATTCAGATGAACAGGACAGGTAGGTACTTAGGGGGAGGTCCCGACCTTTAGGACTATCTTTTTAATTGAACAACACGCAAACTATTCCTATTGGGGCCATGGGTCGTCCGAAAGGAAATGCCGGGGTCTTGGAGCGCAAAGCAAAGAAGAAACTTAGGAGTGGATTTGAAAAGTCTGAAAACTGTGTTACGTTACATCAAAAAAAAAAATCTCATTTGCGATTTGGAAAAATCTTTGTGACTATTCGGGACTGAACTGGTTACATATTTATGTTTATACAGAACCTTTGGTGCGCGAATTCGATCCATTTTACTTCATGCTGCCAGTTCTTAATCAAGATCTCGCCTGATGGAAAGCGATGAATGACGTCTAAAACTAAGCTAGATAGGGTACAGGTAGTAAGGTAGTAGGTAGACGTAGGCACTTACGTAATTACCCTTTACTCGATAAACTTCACTTACGCAATAGTCCGGAGTATTCACAAACTTAAGGGCGATTTCACACTAGCGGTTTGCGAGTGGCTGCGGGGCGGGGCGGGCGTGCAGCGATTGCGTCGCAAACTCGCCGCGGCTGCAAAGCGAAGACGTCACCGACGCATGGAAATTCGCAACGTTTTCAACGCGTGTTTGTAGCAAGTTAACGACGTATAATACACACAGTAAAAAAATGGATTCCGACGAGGAGACACTGCTGTTGGTTTTGTTACTTCGAAGATGCCGGAGATCCGCATCTTGTTGCCGGATCTAGTTACAAGTCCGCAACTAATTCGCTGCACATGCGCGGCGTGTTCGTTGCGCGCCCGTCACGTATTCGTTGCGCACTTGTTTCGCTTTGAGTACACTGGCAATCCGCTAGTATGACAAAACCCTAAGTGGCTGTAGGTTGGGCACATTGCTCGCAGAACAGATGGTCGATGGAGGCGAAAGGTTCTGGAGTGGCGACCACTTACCAAAGGCGCAGCGTTGGAAGGCCTCAAGGTGGGCCGATGACCTAGTGAGAGTCGCGGGAATTCAATGGATGCGAGACGCACAGGATCGGTCGTTTTTACGATACTTTGAGAAGACCTATAATATATATTTAATAATACATATATTCCACAACTATCACACAACGCAGTCTAGTCCCAAACTAAGTAGAGCTTGTACTATGAGTACTAGACAACTGATAAACATACACATATCTAAGTACATACATATTATAGATAAATTACACACAGCCACAGACCAAATCATCACACAAACAAATGTCCAACAGTGGACGTCTTTCAGCTTAAATGATGATGATGTCACAGTGTCTCAAGACGGAAGTCTATGACCAGTGCGTGTTGACATTAGCTCCGAAACGTGGTCGCTTACAATGGGCCTCATCAGAAGGCTTAAAGTCACCCAAAGAGCAATGGAAAGAGCAAGAGCTATGCTCGGGGTTTCCTTGCGTGATCGAATAAAAAATGAAGATATCCGCAGGAGAACTAAGGTTGCCGACATAGCACGAGGAATTGCCAAACTTAAGTGGCAATGGGCAGGGCACATTGCTCGCAGAACAGATGGCCGTTGGGGCCGAAAGGTTCTGGAGTGGCGACCGCGTACCGGAAGACGCAGCGTTGGAAGGCCTCCTACAATGTGGAACCTGGTGAAGGTTGCGGGACGCACAAGGACGTTCGTTGTAGCGATGCTTAGGGAATATGTCCAACAGTGGATTTGTATCGCCTGAAATGATGATGATGATGATGATGATGATGATGATGATTCACAAACAAACCGATCCTGTTGTCATCAAACATTTTATTCAAAACAAACCATCCGCTAAAACTTTAGCAGTTGCCTAATGACTTTCAAATTAGTTTAGTAAACTCTCTATTTTCTCTCAGACAAAAATATGAAAAAAAAAAATAAAGAAAACACTCGGGTTTCGGCTAATTGGCTTAAGAATAATTCGTAGAAGCAATTTCTTTTTTTTTTGCAGTTGTTGATAAGCATTTTTGTTTTAGTAATTATAGGTAAATACTATCTGTAAGAAAATTGTTTGCTAAGTTGATTGTTGAGTAATCGGAGACACTTCAAGTTTCGAAATGAAGAATTTGAAATAAGTAGGTACCTTTATCTAAATATTTTTTTAAGGCAAGAAACCTTGCAATAAAAATAAAAAAGTTAGACCGTCTTACACTTAGACATATTCTTAACTTTAAATTTTCAATTTAAAAAAGTGGATGTTGGAGAAACTGCATACATACCTATCTACTTAAACTTTTTAAATGTAACGAGAAAATTGATTGAAATGTACCTTCATATGAACAAAAATAATCGCTCTTATTATGCTGAGTAGTGTTTAGTGCTGTAACAAGGGCGGTGCCAGCAGTGACCAGGCACGGGGCGTAGTTCCTGTGAAGGCGCAAAAATTTTGTATCCAGTCCTTTTTGTTTATATAGTACTTTTTTTCTATAGAAGCTTCCTGGTGGGAGCTTCTATGACTGCGCCCCTCAGGTTCTATAAAAGTCACACTGGTACCATCATCTATTTTCTAATGTGTGATCAGGTACACACTACCTAATGATACATCTCCAATTAAAATCAGCATCTATCCACCAGCCGTAATAGATATACCTCTACCACATGTATACCAGTAAACGGAGCTAAAGCCAACCCCGAAGCAAACCGAGTTCAAGGTTAACCGCAGAATTAAGTTTACAGTACGCACACTAACCTACTTAGAGACGAATCTTCTCGGGAGCTCATAAAGGACCCACGCGCTGGCTCGGCGGGGGAACTCGGCAGATGTAGAGAAAACGTGCGGACTCCCCTCACCCCTCACCGTCTGTACTTACCTACCTCAGTGCCGCACCCTTGTGTGGGCGGGTAACAAAGTTAATGTAAAGAAGATTCAGTATACGCAATATCTAAGGCCACAATCATAGGTGTTTTATTTTTGAGGTGAGAAATCATTTAATTACAATTGCCAAAACGGATCTTGAGCGCTCAGCGTCAGAGTGGGGATCGCTTTGCGCATTCCATACATTGAAAGAAAAGAAAGAAAGAAGAAAGAAAAACAGTTTATTTACGCGTTAAAGACGCAAACTTAAAAGTAGGTAAACAGAACATAACATCAAGATAGGGAAGAAGATTGGCGAGCCAATCGTCGTCGTTGTTACATACATGCAGCAGCGCAGCGAGCGAATCATTGAGTGACGTCTACGACGCGATGGCGCGGCGAGCCAATCACTGACACTCCCCACCCCTGCGTCTCACTTCACACCACTAAAGAGACCGAAATATTTGACTTCTGCGCAACTTGAAGCCAGCGCTCAAGATCCGTGGCGGCAATTGTACTTCTCCGCTCTAAAAGTGGGATCAGATTTTTACTGACTAAAGCCATTGTTTCATAGTGTAGTAAAAAAAAGCTGGAAAATTTTTTATAGGTACATTTCTAATGGCCAATGAATGACTGGCAGCGACGTGAAGAGGTCGGTGGAGCCGGCTGCGGTCGGCCACTGGTAGCCACAAACGGCCACTTGTCTTTATCCTTTCAAATGATAATGCTCTTTTACGGATGTAGATAAAGTTTAAAATTATTTCGCTTTAATGCCCTCCATACACGCTCCGGTTTATCTGTACAGGTCACCTGTAACACAGGTATACTGAGATTGTATGGAAACCTACACAGTTGTGCAATAAACGAGTACCTACAAGCTCGGATTACCTTTCCACCTGTAACCTAACTGGTGCGTGTAGGTTTGTTGCACAACTGTGCAGGTATCAAGCTTACCTCACAGGTATACCTACCAGTGCAGGTAAACCTATCAGGTATACCCTAGCGTGTATGGCTACCGGTACCATAAAAATGCTCGCTGCAGTAGTCGCGTCGCTAGTCACTGCCTTTCGGCGTGAATTGGCCTAAAGCCGCGCGAAGCTGCAGCGGGTCGCTAGTAAAAGATTTATAAAAACCTTCTGCCCTTCTCTTTGTTGTGACGATACACTTGTAGCTTCGACCGTGAAAATTAGTGGAATTTCCTTCAGACCGGCACGGACATCCTGCCAGTATTACAGTATAATAATGATAAGAGGATGTAGGAATTCCGGAATTAACGTCGCGAAATAATAAATAGAAATAGAACGCATCCGCTCCGATAATAAGTCAATAATATCTAATAATAAAAAAAACATTACCGGGTGTAGGTAACAGTGTTGATAACCGACCATCTTGGTTTTCTTGGTATCACGTTAACATCTAATGGAATATACTCTGCCAGCTCTGCTGACTGTGACAAATTTGGGAATCTTAGCAAAGATGAGACAGTACTTTACGCCAAAACAGCTGCTCAAACTTTATCGAGCATAAGTTCAATTGTATAAGGAATTCTGCTCCCTTCTTTGGGCTGGATCTGCTAGATACAAGCTTGTCCGCTTGAATTAATTGAGAAACAATCCAAGAGGATCATTCAGCCGTCGAGTCGAAGCTCCAAAATCTGGAGTACCGAGACTACGAGTTGCTAGCCTGTTGGTTTTCTACTCGTTAATTTTGGTTTTGAGTAGTGTGTCGGAATTGTGCAACAAAATTCCGCTAAGTCCTTTCGGGGATGCGCCGCAGGTACATGGTGGGCATTCCACCGATACGTACAAACCGTTCTGGGAATATATTCATTGTATGCACAGCTAAGGAGTGGAATTCCCTGCTGAATCGGGGTTCCCTGATAGGTATAGGTACATACATATAGCTACAACAGGGTCCCTGACAGCTACTAAGGTTTCTACGTCAAGAATGAAAGTTACTACCTACTAGGCAAGCGTGCTCCATTATCGACTACATCATCATTTACCATCAGATGAGAAAGTGATCAAGCAAGACTCTATATTCATAATAATAAAAAAAAGACGTGTGGCACTCGGGGACTGCCGCGGTAAAGCTATTTATTTATTTTATTTATGCAGTATTTTTTCCTTTGTTTTTTTTTCTTTGATATTAATTGAAGTTACACTTTCACACATTGAATGAATTTTGATTGATTGTTCACTCATTTGTTTTCTTATCGGTCACCACGCAAAACAAATGAGTTTTAACAAATTATTTAAACAAATTATTTTCGTTACGGAATTTCTGGATTCGGTCTCCACGCTCAAGGCCCGCGATAGAAGCTATGCAATAGCTTAAAAAAACATATCGTGTCGCTTTTCATCAGGAGCGATAGTGGTCAAGCGCGAGTCTATCAACAATTAAAAACGCTCCACGCTCAAGGCCCGCGATAGAAGCTAAGCAATAGCTCAAAAAAAAAAACCCTTGAATTATTATAATATACATACCTACTAGCTTCGTCCGCGTCATAGTCGAAAATAATCCTAAGAGAACATACTCCCAGGATGAAAAGTATCCTTCGTCCTAATCCAGGGTTTGGTCTGTACTGGTCGAAGTAAGAGAAATGACAATAAACTATCTGGGCTTTTTTGTAAATTGAAAAATCGTATAATGACATCATCCTGCCCTTGGGCGGGGCGTGAGTGCCTGTCAGGCTTTCACTGACTAAAACTTACTATCATGTTTATATCTATGTAGATTAATCAGGTAGATACCTACGTTAGTATCTTGAGTACCACATTAGATTTAGGTACTTAATTACTTTTTTTCGTTTCATGTAGTTTTTTTTTTTGTTTTTTGTCAACATTATGACTGGAAAATTTTAATCCTGGGCACACTTGTAAGTGACGAATTCACTATAGATTTAAAGTTTGATCGTTATATATAAAAATTGTACTAGTGAATAAGTCGTTAGTGTGCCATAAATAAATAAAACCCACTTCTGCTCCTTCTTTGTTTTCGTTTCAGGCAGTGTTGCCAGACCAAAATCTCAAATTCCAGGAAATAAGAGTAAAAAATAAATAGGAGAGATCGATTTGATAAATCAGGAGTTTAATTAATCGCTTATTTTAATACAACCAGAACCAAGTCGTCGACGGTGCGTGTCGTTCCCGCGCGCCTCAAGAAGTTCTCAGCAAACCGTAGAGGCCCAGCTTTTGGGGCCGGAGCCTACTGGGGCCATGGACCGGATTCTGAAATAAGATCCAGCCCCGGTATGAAGGGCAAATAAGGAACGGGGTGGATTTTTAGTCAGTAAAAGTCTGACACTATCTCTTGCTCCGCCCAAGGGCGGGAGATGTCATTAGATGTTTATTATCAACCCAAAAAAAAAACAACTAATACCAGCAGATTGCGTATTAATAGTTTTGTAAGGAGACTCCAAGGAACTTGTGTGTAGGTACCTACAATTATTCGATACGTTCCTTCTTAAGCTTAGTTCAGCCAGTACATATTTATTTAAAAACACAAATATCAGGAGATTTACTAACAATATCAGTAGATCAGGACAAACTTGGCAAAATCAGGTTTGGCAACACTGGTTCCAAGGCCCCGGGGTTCACTTTCGCACAACCCATGAATCTACCTGGGGAGCGGAATTCTTAACCCCCGTTAACAATTCAGCATTGGGTAGGTAAATATTCCTTACCCTGGTGAGTTTTAGTAAAAGGAAAATGTTCTATGATGTTGTAGCTACATGGGAGGGTCATTGTTCAGTTGGCAAGTGAACACATTTGTCGATAATGGCTGCGACACTGGCAGGGTACATTCTGTGGTACATTGCTCGCAGAACAGATGGTTGTTGATCTTGAAAGGTTCTGGAAAGGTGACACGTACCGGAAGACGCAGCGTTGGTGCGGCCTTCCACAAGGTGGACCGATGCCCTGGTGAGGGTCGTGAGAATCCAATGGATACGAGACGCACAGGACCATTTATTGTGGCGATACTTAAGGGAGGCCTATGTCCAACAGCGGACGTTTATCGGCTGAAAAGATAATGATGAAGGGTCTTAAGGAAAATTACTAGAAAATTAAACACCAATAAGTAAAATATATTAGTTTTTATTTGCACTTTTCCGATTAGTAATATTTAAACCACATTATAATTGAGGTTCACACATAGGAATCCAGGGCACATCGATTCAGGCTTAAGCCGTGTCTACACAGACATTTAAATACAATACTGGAATCAAAATTTTATTTTAATACACACGTATAGAATAGGCCTAATAGTATAGAATACTTTGAGAAACGGAACGTATTTTCACGGTCAATCGATTCTCGTCCTTCTGTCTTCAGCAGTGCCGGATAAAGCAGAAGTGGGGCCCGTAGCAAATTCTACTAAGGGACCTCTGGTGTATTGGCTGTGAGGGTAGTCTCATTACAATGTGACTTAATGTATTTGACACGCGGCAGTAGCTATCCGGCGGTTGACTGGAGTAGTTGTGTAGTGCGAATATATATGTCACACTCTAGGTGATGGTGAGCGTAAATCCTTCCTAAACGCAATATAATACAGGACCCTTTAAATCTTTATAAGTGACATTGATTTAAATCTCCTTTAATCTAATTTCAAACAGGTTCCAAAGCACTTAGGTAGCGATGGGTTATTGAAAGTCCTGGCATGTTTTTTTCATCTATGCCAATAGCATTTGCTACTCTTGCCACGTGGTTAATCCACCACTGGTCTACACAAATAAGGTTGAAAATTGGTTGACCGAGAATTAGCACGTATACATTGATAAATATTCGTAGATTTTACAGATCAATGCACCTATTACGGTGCGTGCAGTTTCATACAAGAATAGAGTGTAAGATTGGAAAGAAATGTACGAAATTCAACCGCTTTTTTTTAACTTTTATTTAACAATTCGGTTTTCCACATACTTCTTTTTATAATCTTGATACATATAGCGTTTAAAAATCGCACGTTCCATCTCCAGTCTTTACAATAAACGCTTATAGCATACATAACACAGAGATATGATTTAAACATTTAATATTATTAATATTATATACTAATAAAATAACTTACATATGATTAACGGGACAGTCGTGTTTGACACGTACATCAATACTAAAATGGTTTTGCTTTAAAGAGCAGTTTTTTTTTTTTGTGGAAAATATGATTAATCATTTAACTACCTACGTCGGATATAAATGGTGTAAGGGACAGCCCTCCATGAACTTTAAGGGCTTGCTCAGTAGACGAAACTGAACAACCTTCCACAATATTATTTTTCAGGAAACGAAAAAAAAAAATCAGCCTCTCCATACAAAATGATAAACTGGATTGCATAATTTGTATGGCGAGGACGATTTTTTTTACGTTTTCTGAAAAAAAAAAAAAAAATTGTGGATGGATGAAAAATCGAGCAAGCCCTTAAAGTTTGTGGAGGGCTGTCCCTTACACCTTGTATACGACAAACAATTTCGCATTTATTCCGCTAGGGTCGCACATGTACGAGCAAATGCTCCATTTCATCAGCTCTTCTGTCACCTATGAGGATTAAAGAGTTAAAAAGATGGAGTCGCATACACACGACCTTGACGAATAGAACGCGATAACACTCGTCGAAATAATCCGACGGGCAATTAAAAGGTTGAAATTATCAACAAAGTCTTTTCCACACTTATAGCTTGATTCTAGAAAAATCGCTTATTCCGTTTACTATTCATTTTAATTATAGGAATGTTTAAAACAGACTTTAAAATAAAAGTTTGACAATCAAGAGTGAGTTTATTACTAAAAAATAATTGTTTCTCATAAAATATTTCTACCTATCTAATAGAAGCACACTATCAAAGATTTATCCAATATAACAATATTTCACCGAATTTTGTGCAAAATATCAGCTAAATCAATAAAATCATAATAATTTCCGAGAGGCACGTACCTTTTCAAAATACTAGAATACGTATTATTCTAATATAATAATAATAAGTAAGGTATAATTACGAGTACTTACGTTTTATGATATCCATCAGATATTTTTATTTTTTTGTGCTTCGGTTTTATCCCGAAGCTCTTTTATTCTTCATCAAACAGTCTATGTAAAATATGTCATCATTATATTATATGCTTAACATTCTCAATGTTATATCAAAAGATATTTGAAACGGAAAAAGAAACTGCCAAGATAGCTTACAAAAATATTATTCGACTCTTAAAACGAATATATTGTATCAGAATATTAAAATCTGTATAAAAAAAAAACTATAACATAAAAAATCGGAAAAGACACGTTTTGTTGTTGTTGAAATAAAAAAAAATGTGCAAAATTAATTATAAGTTTTGCTTTATTAAAATATTATTCGACTATTAAAACAAAAATATTGTAAGTATCAGAATATTCGAATCTGAATAAAAAAATAAAAAATCGGAAATGTTACGTTGGAACTTAAAAAATAAAATAAGTACAACCAGATACTATAAACCTGATTTTTTCACAAAAAAATAAAAATAAATAAATATATGTAATAGTCATTCAGGTACTTTTGTTAAACACAAATACTTAACAAAAGCACCTGAATAAGTAATAATAATAATAATCATTTATTTAATACATACTAATGATATTTACATATTTGATTGCATGCATTTGAAATTCAATTTTATGTGCGTAAATAACATACAAACACTACGAAAATTATATTTTTAAATCCAGAATCCGAGAGCATTATCAAAATACTGGAACATTAAATTCGTATGTCAAATAATAATATTACAAAGTTCGCAGTCTATTGCAACTAATGTTTTTTTATTTATTTTTTTACTATTTCTATCTTTGTCATTTAATTTGCAAAACTCAATATTGATATTAGATATGTCATTAAATATCAATTGCACGCAATCTATCTTATTGGAAGCAGAAGTTTTTTGTTTCACATCAATATTATTAGATTATACTTAGGAATACTGAAGGTCTTATTATTTACAATAAATATATATTATAGGAGCGGGTTTAATGAGGGTTTTCAGGAAAATTCACACCACCAGTTGTCGCCACTTAGGCGAGAGGTCTCTTGAAAATGTATTTGTCGTGGCCAGATCGTTTAAACGTTAACATTTGATGATGTGTCAATCCTCCTTTGGCCATATCATTGATGTAGGATTTCAATGATAATAAAAGGTCCAAAGAATTTAGGCCAAACGAAGATTGACGTATCATCAAACTTTGACGTTTAAAACTACCTGGCCAGTTTTACTTGGCCATATCAAGAAGTAATCAATTTCTAAGATCTGGCCCCGAAATATTGTGCGTTTCACTTAAGAGGTTCCTTCGCCGTAATTTTGGCAATACGGAAAAACAGTGTTGCTATATATTGAGCAATTAAATTACTTAAAATTGGGAAGATTAAATGATATTTCGTTACTTTTAACAATTGTCTTATAAGTTTGTTTTTTTACTTTTGGAAACTGTAAAAACTATTTTTGAATTGAAACGACGCTTGGCACCATTTCGACTGTCCTGCAATTCTGTCAAATATTGAAAACGCCATGCCACAATATCGTAGGTACTTCTATTAAGAACTTCCTTTTAGACCAACTTTTTTTTTTAAAATAAAATCCCATTCCCCTCTTAATTCTCCATAAAGTAGTGCGTGTACCGTTTTAATTGATTTCGTTTCACATTTCGTGCCAACAATTTTGGTGGAGTAGGCCATTCTTTTCTTTTTCCCTTCTTTTTTCTGTAGACAGACAGGAAACAGTATTTTATTTTATCTCAAAATGACCACCTCCCTGATTATTAGTGAATCAGATAGAGCTTTTTATTCTAATTGCGAGAATAAAACTCCCACGAATCCATCTTAACTAGTTTTGGAGATATCCGGGGTTAAAACTTTTTACCTATTTTTTTTTAATTTTGACCGTTGACCTGTAACGTTTGACATTGACGTTAATTTCTACCTAATGTCATTAGCGTGAGCGTTTTGACAGGTGTCTGGACCTGAAAACTCAGTGCCGCCATCTGGTGAATATCACTTTAGAAAACCCTCATTGAATGAAATGTCATGTCAACACTATTCGTTTGTTAGTTGCAAATAATGTTTATTATTTTAGTTTATGTAAAGGTAAACAATTAAAGAATGTCATTTTAAAATGATATGATTTTATACTGTTAGGTACAAAGCTGATTCGTCAAACGTTGTTCTGGCCATATAAATTATCAAAGAACAATGAAAGGTATATGAAATGAAAGGTAAGGTAAGAATAGCCTACGATCCATTCTCAGACCTAGCAAATATACACAAAAAAATTATAATAATCGGTCGAACGTTTCGTAGGAGTTCGATAACAAACACTGTGATACAAGATTTTTATTTATATATTAGAATATGCCACCGTTTTAATAAAGCAAGTTTTCCAATAATTGCAATATTTTGCAAGTTGTAATATTTTGCAAGTTATAATATTTTGCAAGTTGCAACACCATTTTTTTTTTTTTGTTGAGTTATGTTGTAGTCAAAATTAACATAAAATCCCTTCTAATACCTGTATTCGAGCTTACTTTATCAGTTTTGTAGAAATATAATTAATTTCTTTAAGATCTTAATTAGGTATAATTAGGATATATTTTCAAGTCTTTCATACTGATTTTGACTAGACGTATAGATTTTAGAGTAATAGGTAAATATATATTTTTCTTATATTGAAATTAGATACATCCAGATCTTCAAAGTTAAAATACATCGATATATTTAAGTCATATCTACATTAACTAAAAATATAATGTTTAGGTCGGGATAATGGTAAAATATTCTTAATAATATTTTTTAAAGACCCTTTCCAGTTCAATAAAATAATTAATTTCATAGATTTTTGTTTTTCTCACTTGAATAAAAAATAATTATTCCATCAAAGATCATTTTCTCAGATCGTTCCACAAAATATCCAACATTATCAATTTTTAAATAAATTTTAAAAATATAGTGCGTTTGTCTTTGCTATCTTATTCTAAAAGTATTATAAATAAAAATAAATAAAAGTAGTCTTTAGTATGGAATGTTTCGTTCATTATCAGATCTCTTTGTTAGCTATTTTTACTAGAGATGCGCCGTATAATCGTTTTATATTCAGTTATTCGGTGAAATCACTATTCGGCGCTTCTCTATTTTTTTTTCCTATTTATTCGCAGTCGATTTTCATTGTAAGAAGTTACTCAAAATCAGGAATAAATACTTTAAACAAATTAGACTATATAATTTGTGCTTTTGCAGAAACTGGAAAGGGTGACATACATCTTGTATTTAAATACCTACATCAGCTTTTTAAAAATAAATATTCCTACGGCTACTTTAAAATTGAAACTATTAATTTGAGCTTAAAAATTAAGGATTACAACTTATGACACGTTTTTATCAAAATTAAATTAATCAATTAATATAAGTTTTAAATACTAAAAGAGATAAGTTAATACTTAACAAAAAATTGATTTAAATACAAAGCAATAATCACATTCCAAATTGGTGTCATTTAAAAACAAATGAATCAGACAAAATAATCAACGATGATAGTAAATTGTCATAATTCGTCTGAACGGAATTCAAAGTGTATAACTATAAGGGTCACCGCATAGGAGCCACCGATCACAAGTACACAAAACCACCGCCACATATTTCCTACAGTTAGAATAGAATAGAATATAATAGCATTTATTCGGCGCAAGCAACACAATATACCACAACATAAAATAATAATATTAAAAAAAAGACGTGTGGCACTCGGGGACTGCCGCGGTAAAGCTATTGCATAGCATTTTTATCAACTTATGCAATTATAATTATTTATTTATTTTATTTAAGCAGTATTTTTTCCTTTGCTTTTTTTTCTTTAATATTTATTGAAGTTACACTTTCACACATTGAATTGAATTTTGATTGGTGTTCACTCATTTGTTTTCTTATCGGTCACCACGCTCAAAAAACAAATGAGTGGGGGGTGTTAGGTTATTTTCGTTACGGAATTTCTGGATTCGGTCTCCACGCTCAAGGCCCGCGATAGAAGCTATGCAATAGCTTAAAATGGTACAGATATACAATACAGTTGCAGTGGCTGTGCTTGAACCGAAAGGGTCACCAACTCAGCAATTGCTAGGCGTCAAACAGCGCTGGTTTTAGTTCACCCAGTTCTCATACATTTTAAATGGATTCGCCGCAAACGGTTGTCGCCGGTGGCCACCATACGCTACAAATTACGCTGCTCCCTTCTTGTTTCTCGCATTGGCCACTAAGCGCATCGGCGCTTGTATCGACAAAACGCAGTCACGCGCATTTAAACCTCAGTCAGAGTCTATTATTTTACGCTTTATACTGTTTTTAACCTATAGTTAAAACGTTGTCGGACAGTAACGGTCACAGGCGTCTAGTATAGCTAAAGTAATATATATAACAGTACGCCTATCGACGTCTAAGTTTTCATTTGCATAAAATCAGTACGCCATATGACGACCGATTTTCCATACTATCATAACGAACGGCATGTTGTAGTGTCACCACAGGTGTAATTAAGACACATTTTTCATAAATTCGTCAAAGAAAGTACCTTCACGTGCACATTCAAGTTTTTATGGCCCTCTCCCTACGCACACTACGCTCGTGGGCGTCGTAGTTACGATCAGTCCAGTAGTGCGTTGCTGCGGTGTTCGTGCGTGTCGACTGTCGCTACATGTTTTAGCCTTTTTAACACCTTACGACGTTTACGCCTAGATTAGTGTAACATATCATATATTTTTTACAATGCATTCTGACCGTCCGTGGACAATGTATGAAAAAAGGTGGTGTCACAGTCGCCGCAGTCAGTGGTATAGTACTTTCCGCCAACGTGTTAAAAACAGTAGCAGCCACTGGCCATTAGTGGCTGTCGCACGCTGCAGGTTCCTTTGTGGCCGCTATTAGCTTCTCGTGGCAGCGTTTGTGGCTGGCATGTGGCCTCTGTGCGGCGATACTTACAGATACTAAAATAATTAGTAGGTAGGTTTCCAAAAAAAATAAAAATATAATCTTATAATAAATGCTACAATAGTAGTAGATACTAAAATCATTACATCATATAAATTATAAGGACTGAATTTCTAATCTCGTAATCCATTACCGTATTTCAAGCGTTCTTCAGACCCAATCTTCGTAGTGAACTTTCAATGGCGTTCAAATCTCGCTGCTTGGAATATTGCCGAGGTTCTCCCTGGCTCGGTTCCAGTAGTAGTACGGGGGGCCGACTGAGAAACAGTACTTCTGGTCCAATGGGGTGTCGTTCTCTACCCAGTACATAAGGTAGAAGTTGCACATCTCATCTTTGTTTGTTGCTCTGAAATGAAAATTGTCATGTTATTAATGTACCTGTACCTCTACCATGAGTTTAAATCAATAGTATTTGTCGATACTCGATACCGACTACGTAAACATTTTGTACGGCAAATTTTACAGCGCCTCTAGCGGTCACTTATGGAACCAAAATTTGCCATACAAAATGTTTACGTAGTCGGTATCGAGTATCGACAAATACTATTGCTTTAAACTCATGGTAGAGGCACTAATCAGTAAGTAAACTATTCGCCTGCCATAGCTCGAAAGAGGTATCATCATCATCATCATCATATCACCCGAAAGACGTCCACTGTTGGACATAGGCCTCACCAAAAAAATACCCGAATTCAAAAGAGTAACCGTAGTTAAAACCTACTTGTGTCTTTAAGTGGCTAAAGCCAGTAGATAAAAGGCAGACTGGCAGAAAATGCCTAAGGCATTAAGTCCGCCTCTATACTTTTGTGTGCATATAGCATTAAAATAAATAAATGAACAAAAGTCTGATACAATAAGAAAAACATTTTTCAATAATAAAAAGAAAATTTGCTACAAACTTACTAAATATTAAACAATTTTTTTATGAACAATTTTTTTTTTCTCGAAATTTTGGTTAGGTTTGCAAATATGTCGCGGTGAAACTGTTGACATATTTATTTAGGATCTTCATTATTTTTTTGTGTAATTCAGTGCGGTGTATTTTTAGACATTTTGAAAACTGTTACTGGGTTTTAGGTGTTTCTTAAAGACTCTCCTCTTAAGGATATTATCCGTCTGGCGAGAAAGGAGAGTTAACTTCGGTCAATTTAAACCTCTCGGTTCCTGATGGAACTTGTTTTTTATGATTTTAGTATCTAAACTAGTCAGATATAGCACGCGACTATTGATAAGCCAAACAACGTTTTATCCTCATTTTCAAGATAGATGATAATTTCAGACTCAGAACACGTCGCAGCACTATAATATTATAGATAAATTACACCCAGACTCAGAAAAAATGATTATGCTCATCACACAAATATTTGTCCAGCGTGGGAATCGACCCTTCGACCTGCGGCATAGCAGTCAGGGTCACTAACCACTAGACCAACCGGCCAGTCAATAAGACTTCTTCGTACATAATGTTGTTACCAGTAAACAAATACATACCCAATCCTAACGGCATGACTATTAGTGTTGTTCATGATGCACCTAGCGGCTAACACGTCGTCTCTCTCAATGGGCTTGTCGCTGACCACCGGGTAGAACATCTGAGGGAGCTGTGGGTTCTTCTTGCCGAGCAGGGTCCAAACGTCACCGTTCTCGTCTTGACGGACCACGTAACCGGTCACTAGTTTACCTGGAATTTTATGTTTAGATAAATTATCATGCCAATATTGAAGACGAAGTTTTTGGGTCATCATCATCATTTCAGCTGATAGAAGTCCACTGTTGGACATAGGCCTCCCCCAAGTGTCGCCACAATGAACGATCTTGTGCGTCCCGCATCCATCAGATTCCCGCAAACTTCACCAGGTCATCGGTCCACTTTGTAGGAGGCCTTTCAACACTGTGTCTTCAGGTACGCGGACGCCACTCCAGAATTTTTGGGCCCCAACGGCAAGTTTTTTGGTATGAATGTTTATAAATTTTTCACACTCAAACGGTTTAACGGATTTGGTTGAATTGAAATATTATACAGCGAAGAATCACCGAGTGGAATTGCAACCGCGTACCGGAAGACGCAGTGTTGGAAGGCCTCCTACAAGGTGGACCGATAACCTGGTGAAGGTTGCTGGAAACCAATGGATGCGAGACGCACAGGAACGTTCATTGTGGCGACGCTTGGGGGAGGCCTATGTCCAACAGTGGACGTATATCGACTGAAATGATGATAATAAAGAATCACCAAACTTAAGCGGCAGTGTGTTATTAGTATTGTGGATTAGCCAATGACAGCAGTTAGCTGCTGTCATTGGCTTCGCCCGCATTATAGTAGAAAAATATCACAAGGAAACATATTCCCGGAATAAAAACTGTCGTATGTGCCATTCCAGGACATGGTCTACCCGTGTACCAAATCTCATCAAAATCCCTTCACTAGTTTCAGTGTGAAGAATTAACAAACACACACTCACATACTTTCGCCTTAAAAATATTAATGTGATAGTGTGTCCAAAGTATTTCACGGCACGTTACAGGTAGGTAAGGTTTTTTTTTTGGCAAGGGGGAAATCATCCAATGACTCTCCCACTCTAGGGTAGAGGATAGGGATCTTTTGCATGCATTTACTGCCTAAAACCCACCTATGTTACCTTTTCCATTCTAGAACTACAGGTTTTCTTTCACAATAAGTTCGCGTGGTCTTAACGGACTTAGGACCGGTTTTTTTTATGGTGGGAAAAATCATCCAATGACAACCCCCGCTCTTGGGCGCAGCGGGAGATAGTGTCAGACTCTTACTGAATAAAAACCCACCCTGTTCCTTCTAGCCTTCATACCGGGGTTCGAGCTCCCTCTCGGATAACCCTGGCCCCAGTGGGCTACGACCCAGCTGAGCCCCTGCTGTTGCTGACAACTCCTTGAGCCGTGCGGGAACAGTGCGCGCCGTCAACGACTTGGGCTCGGTCCGGACATTACCGGACGGTCGAACAGCGAGCTACCCATTGCTCACTGTCAGCAAGCCCTCGACTTAGGACCGGCTGCACCTGTTATTACGCACTATCAAAATCTCGGGTGTGGTACCTACCAGGTGGAGTTAGCTCACCGGGTACCCAGTACCTACTCGTCGTCCACAAGTCCGCGTCTCCTGTGGCCGGGGATGTCCGAAGCACGACGACCCTGATGCGGTTTCTTACCTAATGAATGAGTGTGGGTGCGGAACGCGAAGGGATGTAACACTTTGTTCTCGTTGATGGTGCAGGCTGTCTCCATGTGCTCAACGCGGTTTGGTGGTATCACTCCGCTAGTGCCCAGCAGAATCACGCCGGCTTGACGGGGCATTCTGGAAATAATAATAACAGTTTTTAAGCTATTGCATAGCTTCTATCGCGGGCCTTGAGCGTGGAGACCGAATCCAGAAATTCCGTAACAAAAATAACCTAACACTCCCTACTCATTTGTTTTTGAGCGTGGTGACCGATAATAAAACAAATGAGTGAACAATCAATCAAAATTCAATTAAATGTGTGAACGTTCAATTAATATCAAAGAAAAAAAAACAAAGGAAAAAAAATACTGCATAAATAAAATAAGTAAATAATTATAATTGCATAAGTTGATAAAAATGCTATGCAATAGCTTTACCGCGGCAGTCCCCAAGTGCCACACTTTTTTTTTTTACACGTGGACAACGACACTAAGAATTAATACTGTATCGTGGGAGCGTTCACTAACATGTAAATTCACATATCCGAAACACCGTAGGACATTGTTTTATTTGAAAACTACACTAAACTACACAAAGCATTTCAATCTAATTCTTTGTGCCATATTTTTCGTAAATCGAGCACCCCACGCTTTTTTCACTTTTTAGTTTGATATGCTATGAAAGCGTGTTTTTTTAGTTTTTATAAACTATATTTATTTTTCACTTCTTAGTGAATAGCCACGGAATGTGATAAAAAACTTGTGCAAGTCAAAAAGTAGGTCTGCGCAGATTACGCATAATGTTTTTGTAATCAAGCTCTAAATTGCAATATCCCAATTTTTCTACCGGTAATTTTCTGCCAGTAGCAAAATTGAATTTTATTTTTTATTGAAATTGATGAATCCTGGCGAATCTAATTAGGATAATCGGAAATTTTAATCGGATCATTGCATTGTCATCGGTCTTTGATGAGTGTGCAAAGTTTAAAGAAAATCTGCCATCGCCCAAGTTGGGCAAAATCGAGCTCAAAAGCGTACCGCAGCTTGATTTTGTTTTCGACAAGCAAACATACAAACATACAGGTGAAGGGTGTTAAAAATGGTCTTATGGTATTAATAATTTCTGAGCGTAAGACCGGAATAACGTACCACGCAATTTGAAGGACAATATGATTGTTAAAATATAACTAAATAAAAAATAAAACAGCTGGTTAGTACCTAATCATTTATGTTGTCCTCGTTATCGATACATTTTGGAAAGATGGGACTTTTTGATCAAACCATACATTTTGTAGGATAAATACTTTTTTTGAGATTTCAAATCGACACTAACCCTGCTACCTGTTAGCTACCACGATCGAGAGTTTCGTATAAGAAATTGTTGGACGTCTCATCAAAATGAAGCTACTCACGGATAATTAGCTTGATAGTAGTAATCAAGTACAAAAATGGACCATGAATCCTGGACTGTGAGTGTCATAGGCTAGGATATCATACTCATAGCAAGGTACAGTTGAAAACCAGCGTCAGGCAACTGCTACGTAGTGGCCTGGCATCATGCTGAACTGGACCTATTTAGCGCAGCCGTGAGACATACCATGTAGATATATTTAAGTTTAAGTTTCTATACTAAGTATAATAATTATTATCTCATTGTATGTATGTGCCAAATAAACGTATTTTCTTTCTTTCTTTCTTTCTATATATTTTATGTATGCGGGTGAAGCCGCGGGCAAAAGCTAGTAAATAATATATATAGCTAGGGACACTCAGTCTCACTACTACTAATGTTTTACATTCAAGAATTCTTAACAGTACTAAGACAATATTATCGTTACATACCGGAAGACGTCTATTACAATTGAACAACTAGATAAAGGTACAACTTGACCATCAAACGACCCTATTGCGTGTTAACCACTCATTATTAGCTGTTCCATTAATTTGCTTAATTTTTACAGTAGTAGCAGGATGGAGCTAGCTACTTATCGTGCTTAGATGTCCGAATGGATATCGGTTATTTACGGTTATATAATACCTAAACAAACTTCTGCCAGCGGTTTCACCCAAATAAAAAAAGGTTTCTCCATAGAAACTTCCAACCCCCGTTTTACCCCCTTAGGTGTGGATTTACGTAAAATCGTTCTTAGCAGATGTCTACACCATCTACCTGCCAAATTTTAAATTTGTTAATAGTTTCCGAGATTTAGCGAGCGTAACTAGCTTTTGGCCGCGCGGCTTCGCTCCCGCTCTTCCCTATTCCATCCCACTATACCCCACTATACCCTACTCTACCCTACTCTACACTACTCTACACTAATCTACCCTACTATACCTTACTCTACCCTACCAAACTTCAAATAAACCGTCTACTAAACAGTCCGAACAAAGCCTCAACATTTGGTTTGGATAGGTGAGCCCGTTCTTTTATAAAATTACAATGAAAAGTGGCATTGATTTTTATATAATATATAGATAAAGCCAAAGACTTGCTTGATAATTATGAGGAGCCATAAAACGGGGTTAACGGGGTTTTCGGAGTGATAAAGTCGAGTTTCGTGGGGCTGCCCAGCAGCAGACTTACCTGCAGTGTATAGTCTAAGTTTTCCACTAGTGTGAAAAATACTTCATTGCGTGCCTAAAAGAATTCAGTCCGTCTCTGTACTTGTGTGTGCATAAAGTATTAAAAAAATATATATATTTACCTTCGCTTCGTGTATTTGAGGAAAACTCCGGAGTTATCGCGTTTGTCCTCTGAAAAACAGATTGTAATATCGTTAGTAACTTAATTAATAATAGCTCCTACTTAACAGGAAAGATGAAATTCTGTCCGTCACAGCTGTATTTCTGCTGCAGGGTCATAATTAACTCTTTGAATGCCGTAATTAGAGACACAATAGAAAGACAATTGCTTATGTCGAACTGTGTAACATAAGACATTCAAAAGGTTAATAGTGATAAATGATGTAGCCAAGCTTAGATCATCATCTTTGGCTTTCATCATAATTCAGCCTTTTATATCTCTATTCGTTTTCTTTTTTAGAGTTCCGTACCTCAGTCGGCAAAACCCCTTTAGGTAAAGCCCTACTAAGGGACAACTAAGTAAGGGTAAAGGTAATGGGTAAGGACCGATTAACTTTACCCTTACTTTGTTGTCCGTCGTTTGTCTGACCATCTGTCAATACCCTTTTCAACAGGAACATGTGGACTTATTAAGGAGCAATAAATACCAAAAAAAAATCTGAGTGTTTGACTCAGATCTGCTACCCCGTAAAGTAGTGAAAAATCAAACTTCAAAGTCAACATAATCTAAAGATAACACCGTTTATGCTCCGTTTAGACCCACGTTTTGACACTCGCAAGGAAACCCTTTGACCTAGAATCCTGGAATTTGGCATAAACCAAGGTCTTATAGCATAAGTATAGAAATAAATCTGAAAACTGTTAATTTGTTGTTACGTCACAATTTTTTTTTTTTTGATTCGAAAAAATCTTCGAAACTCGATTATAGAATCGAACTATTTACTTAGATACATTTGTACGGAACACTCAGTGCACGTGCCTGAATCGTGCTTGTCCGGTTTTTTTCATTATTGACAGCTCACGTTTAATTACTATCAATATGACTCCGGCATGTAATTCGACTCCTTAGTTGTACAAAAAATGAATGTGTTCGAATGTCGATCCCGCTCTTGCGGGATCCCGCACTTGCAGGATTAGATTCCCTACTCACCTCAATAAGCAGATAAAAGAGGCAAAAATACGTTTCATGGCTCACAATTCAATTAACAATAGTTCTAGCTCGGTATTGTCAATACAGCATGGAATAATTATTTGCTCACAAAACACTACACACAATTGAACAGGGTCTAGGCTCTGTTCTGTCTGTTCTATGTTCTATTCACTGTGTATACTTAATGTCCAAGGCATAAGTAACATCAACACACCATAAAACAAAACATTGGTTGTCATGGTGATTTTAAAAATATTAATATATCTAATATTAATAAATTATATAATAACTGGTAAGAATTTTTTTTTAAATTTTGATTTTGCGTTTTATTGAAATGATTAAATGTGTTTTTATTTTATTTACAAGGTTTTAACTTGAAATGTTTATATTATTTTCAGTCAAATCCTGCAAATGAGGTACTTAACCTAGTTAATAAGTAAGAAATTATTATATAGGTGATAAATTTATTATTAGCTTCTGCCAGCAGTTTCGCCTATGTAAAAGTAGAAAATGTATAACCAATAGGACTTAGCGATAGTTTAAGTTACATATATTTCAGAATCGGTTCTGTATTTTCAGAGATTACCCCCTATTTAAAAACATACCTAGAAGCTTACGACATCCTCAGTGACCGGCATTACGGTTTTCGCCAAAATCGGTTTACTAGGGATCTTCTAGCGTATGCCATTCAAATTTTGGAGCGAGGTCATCGAGAGGCATGGGGAAGCGCTTGCCATCTCCCTTGATATCTTGAAGGCTTCCGTTAGGGTCTGGCACTCTGGTCTTTGTGATTGGATCGTAGACTTCTTGAGGGATCGATCCATCCGAGTGGTTATTGATGGCCGCTCGTCCGGTCAATTGGATATTAATGCCGGGGTCTCTCAGGTGCTCTAGGCAACACAGTTTTTGCTGCACATAAATGACCTACTTAAACCCGGTGTCTTTGGGTATGCAGACGAAAGCACTGTTGCTGAGAGATATGTATGTATCAGATGCATAGAACACACACTGAACCCGGACAGTCATTCCGAGACTATGGACGCTTGAACTGGTCCTTGAAGGCGGTCTCCAATTGGGGCGCTGCCAATCTGGTCAAGTTTAATGCAACTAAAACCTAAGCGTGTCTTTTTTCCGCTAAACGGAGTCAATTTGTCTCGGCTCCATTTTTCTGAGGTGTGACCGTGCCGATAACCGACCACCTTGAGCTTCAAGGGATTACGTTATCGTCTACTCTCAATTCGGCTCATAAATCGAGGCAAAGGCTCAACTGGCTGCCAAAAAAATGGGGATCTTAGCAAAGGTGAGACTGTACTGACGTTTTATAAGTGCCCATAATGGGCTAAGTATGAGAAATAAGAACATTTTGAGAACTTTCTAGATACTTTTTTGGAAAGTATCTGGAAGTACTGAATCGATTTTGAAAATTCATTCACAAGTAAGCTACATTATTCCTGAGTGGCATAAGCTATATTTGATTGTGTATAATAATATTTTTACGTGACGACAGTGGACGAAATTTGCCTAAAAAATTTTTATTTGTCGATTTCTTCGTCGATGGAAAAGAAAAACATTCATATTTGATTGGCATTTAACTGAATTCCTCAATAGTATTATTTTAACTCATTCGTGTTTATTATTATGGCGATGTTGATAAACAGAGTTTCATAATTAATGTTTTATTATTGTTTACAAATATCATTGAATATGGTGACTGCTATGTTTTGGCATAAGCATAAATTGTCATTTGCATATAACAATAAAACAATATCATAACTGCAGGCCGCGTGCCCGATGAGATTTCGTATCAGCAAAAATGGTGAACTCTCAAATAAACTCGCCCCCTGTCGTTACTCTTTCAGGAAATATACACCGCTAAATTTTAATCGGTTTAATCCCGTGGAGGGTCAATCCGGTACATGAAACACTATCGATTTGTAAAGATAAAATTTAAAAAAAACGGACAAAGAGACGGATAGCGGAGGTTTAGTAATAGGGTTCCGTAGTTCTCGTGGGTTACGAAAACCTAAAAAAAAATTGTAGGTTTAGGCTACAAATGGAGTAAACTATATTTACCTGGGAAACGATGCATATAATGTACTTGCAGGACCAAGTACTTGATGGGTGAATTCTGTCCTATAAGAAAGCCGACGTCCTTGGGAAGTTGAAGACTAGGTGCGTCTCGAGCCCAGGCGTATACGATCTGAAAATATTAGAAGAAAATTATTAATAGATAGCTTCTGCCAGCGACTTCACCCATTTCCAAATATGCTTACGTCACTCAGTAATCCATCGGTGAAAGAATATTTAAAATAGGTCCGACAGTATTTTAGTTTATTGATTAGAAACATCAGTATAAATCTTTTCTCTTGATAATTTATATTATATTTATGTATAGACTATGTAGCTTTTGCCACAGCAAAGTCTATGTGATTTCGTTTAGCATACACCCTTTTGTTCATATAAGAAAGAAATAATGAAAGGAAAACAGTTTATTTACGCGTTAAAGACGCATATTAAAACTAGGTAACAGAACGTAACATCACAGCAATTGATAGGGAAGATATGCGTCTCTTCCGCGCAAAATGGCCGAATGCTCAGCATAAAGCTGCGGTCTCACGCATAATGCGTTGAGCTCACAGCGCTGGTTTTCAGTATGGGCCAGTCACTGTCTTGACATAAAGACGCTGGAACGGTGCAGTGAATAAATGACTAATAATGATGATATATGATGTAGAAGGCAGAAACAACTTAGATTTACTATAGCTTCACATTTTAGACTGAGCAACGATATTTTGACAGTTCAAAAGTAGCTGTAATTTAAGGTTATATATAAACGTTTCTGATTTCAGATTTTTCCACACGAGAGGCGTGAATCACTCCCACGCGAAAAAGGGAGGTGACGGCATCCCACGCTGTCTCGCTACCGACCGTAAATTGAATCATTGCTGAAAGCGATCGATCATCCCCTATTCTTACTGCTCTTTCTGCGGAAACATCGCATTTCGGAGCCATTTGGAATCTCAGAGTCATATATGTAGAGTTATGTGTCATAATGTGGCAATTTTACTTATAGATAAGTAATTCCCCGTTTGAAATGATCTAGTAAGTATATCTAACAACCTTAAGAGCATACTCGTACATTGTCAGTAATGTTTATCACTAGGTACATAGTATAAAACAAAGTCCCTCCTCGCGCCTATCTGTCTGTCAATTCGCGATAAGGTCAGAAAATACATCGCGTAAATCGAAAGACTGGAACAATTTGCCTGCTGCGGTCTTTCAGTTCGATTACAATGTAGGTGTCTTCAAGGCTAGAGTCAATTGGCTCTTAATAAACATAGTGTGCTTCACCATCAACGTTTGCATCACTGCTTACGATCAGGTGGGAACGCAGTCAAGCACTAGTTTATGTCATTAAAAAAAAATAGATTAAACGGATTTTTAGACGGTTTTCTGCAATAGACAGAGGAAGATTGATAAGGAAAGCGTAAGTTAATTATACGTAGGTAGGTACTGTAGGTACGTCTTAGACGCTACATAGGAACGAAAATTCAAAATTCTGTATCGCAGTGTTAGTTCTCGGCGTGATTAGAACACGTACAACAGTCCCAAATCAAGTATCGGGTAGTTGCCAGGACCAGATAAAAAACCCATCTGGTCAAAGAATCCTCCGATTTTTAACAGACTTAATTGTATGGAACTTTACAGCCTGTTCCTCATACCTCTAAACTATCTATATTCATACACAGAAAAGCCGAGAAATCTCAAAGATTTGTAAAAAACCATAGTAGGGTGGGTGAAAATAATACAAGGTGAATTAGACACGAGTTAGTGCCACCATGAAGCCATGAAGTAGCACTAAGCCGTATAAATTCTGATCGATGTATGCGTAATGTAATTGATAAAACGCCTACGTCATAAACTCAAGGACCGTACAATAAAAGCCCATTATGGAAAACATTCACTCGTATTGACGTGGTAAAAGGATTCTTTTTAGAGGCGTTTAAAAGTAAATTACCGTTTTGAGAGAGATGAAATTTTACTGGTACATAGCAGTTTTGGACTCAGAGGACAGGCGTACGAAGAGGTGAATTGGTGATCCAGATTTGATTAACACCTTTTTTTACGGTGGGAAAAATCATGCAATGACATCCACCGCTCTTGGGCGGAGCGGGAGATAGTGTCAGACTCTTACTGACTAAAAGACCCACCCCGTTCCTTCTAGCCTTCATACCGGGGCTCGAGCGCCCTTTCGGATAACCCTGGCAGATTTGGTTAACACCTGAAGCAGAGGCATACGGTAGCCAGTCTTTCGGTATTTTACAGAATGCATTTTGGAGAGTGAGCGCCGGAATTACGTGACTTGATTCCGTCATCATCTTTCTACCATCCGACAACGCGACCGTTCGGGTCGTCGCACACGAGCCAGCGGCCACAACCAAAAAACGCCACAACTGGCATATTTCCTTTAGTTCTGATACATTTTAATATATGGATTCGCCGCACACGGTTGACGCTAGTGGCCGCCAAACGCCACAAACCTCGGCTGCTCGCTTTTTATGGCCCGCACTGGCCACTAAACTCCGATACAAAACGCCATCACACGCCATTTATACCTTCTTCGTCAGAATCCATTATGATTCGGCGAGTATGGTTTAAAAATAAGTAGCAGCCAACGGCCACAAGTGGCTGCCGCATGCTTCAGCTTCCTTTGTGGCCGCTTCTAGCTTCTCGTGGCAGCGTTTGTGGCTGTGGCATGTTCGACACCTCTACGGTCCGGACTAAGCGGCTTTTTGATTTTGCTGACAAATATCATAACACGGGATAAGTAATACATGTTCCGAAGGGACACATAAGTACAAAATCTGCTATGAAAAGACCTTATTTCATAACACATAGTAAAATTCCGAAAGTGGGTAAGTAGATACTATGTTCATAACACCATGCAATTTCTGACAACATTTTAAGAGAAAATCGCTCTGGAAGCGTAAGATAGAAAGCGTAAAATATTTAAATAAAATCGGAATACCAGCGGTGCGGTAATTTTTTTTATGTGGTGTTTTTTTTTTTGAGGTGGGAAATTCTTATCAATGACTTCTTCCCCTCTGGGGTGGAGCAATAGAGGGCATGTCAGGGTTTTATTGAATAACCTACGATCCTTAACTTGCCTTTCGCGTTCCAGGCCCACAAGTAACTCTTTCAAATGTTCCTGCAGTCTATCAAAGCATTTGCTGAAATTATTATTATACCTAGACCTATAATAGACCTATAATATGGATAAAAAAAAATAGTATTTTTATAAGGGTTCCGGAGTTTCTCGAGACGCCGTAAACCGGGACAAATGGAGACGCATCGCGAGGGCCTCACTCGCCAAAAGAAAATGCAATATTATCAACCACGACCATTCTGTCAAGAGTGAACGACTAAGGAGGAGGAGTTTCTTTTTGAGGCACGGAAACCCTCAAAAACTTTAAACTGAACATTTTTAGCTACTCTACATAAATCTTAGTAACTCAATTCTGGAATTGAAATGTTTTCATAGGTAAATTTGTACGGAACCCTTAGTGTGCGAGTCCGACTCACGGTCGTTTCTTTCTAAAGATCATCTGTAAGAAAATCTATGCTTAATTATTTACAATTGACGTGTAAATTTTTTTTTATAAACCTATTTGCAAAATAAATATCATTTATCATGTATGCTAAGTGAACTAAAACCACAAGATTTAAAGAATATAAGATATCATGAACCTACGAAAATATTCACAATCTTAACTAGAGTAAAACTAAGCTGATTGACTCACGCAAACGAACGTGACCTACGACCGTAGCGCGGTGATTCCCGGTTCCACAGCATGTATCATTAATCTGAGTTTATCAAAACGCGTTGAACCATAAGATATGTAAACTTTTATTGCATCATTGTAATTCTATTTGAAGGTAATAAATTACGTATATCAGCCTCGTTTATAAAACTCGCTACTAACGCTTTTTTTTAACTTCATCATCAGCCTTTTTAATGTTCCCACTGCTGGGACTCAGGCCTCCTCTCTAGAAGAGTGAATGCGCCATAATCCACCACGCGGGCCCAGTGCGGATTGGTGAATGTCACATGCCTTCGAATTTATGGTTCTAGGACGTGCCGATTTCCTCACGATGTTTTCCTTCACCGTTTTGAGAGCAGTGGTGATGGAATGAATTACACAAAGTAATACGCCGGGGCTCGAGCGCCCTTTCGGATAACCCTGGCCCCAGTAGGCTTCGACCCGGCTGGGCCCCTGCTGTTGCTGACAACTCCTTGAGGCGCGCGGGAACAGCGCGCGGCGTCGACGACTTGGGCTTAGCCGGACAGTTACCGGACGGCCGGACAGCGAGCTACCCATTGCTTACTGTCCGCAAGCCCACGCCTACGCTGGCCGGAAATCGGGATCAGTATCCCGGCGCCGGCGGCGGCGGCGATAACGCCGTTGCCTGATGCGTTCGGCCTCCTCCTTTGCGAGCATTACTGCTTCGCAGAAGTCGGCCACCGCCTGCCACTCCTCCTCGCTCCGGACCATGGCCTCAACCAAGGCCCGGCGCGAGAGGTCTCCGCCGCCGATCGCCCCCACGAGGGCACGGCGATGCTCCGCCCAAGCGGGGCACACCTCGACTGTGTGCTCCACCGTGTCCTCCGAGCATTCCGCACAATGTCGACACCCGGGCGTCACTTCCGCTTTAATTTGGAACAGGAACCTCCCGAACGAACCATGTCCGGTGAGGATCTGCGTCATGCAGAAGGTAAGGACGCCGTGAGGTCTTTCCAGCCACGCCTCAAAGAAGGGACTTACCGCCATGATTATGGCGTGCCCAGCACTGGGTTGCGATAGTCGTTGACGCCATTTCACCATGAGATCCCGCCGGAGCTCTGTCCGCCATGCCGTGACCTGTCGCGGCAGCGGACTTTCACCCCGGCGTTGCATCTCCACGCGCATATCGTGCATGTGTGCAAGGACTGTTGCCTCCAGATCCCACGGTGGTAGGCCAGCCAGAAGGCTCGCCGCTTCGCGGGAGACCGTGCAGTATCCCCGCACCATCCTTATTGCCATGACCCTCCAGATCCCACGGTGGTAGGCCAGCCAGAAGGCTCGCCGCTTCGCGGGAGACCGTGCAGTATCCCCGCACCATCCTTATTGCCATGACCCTCTGGCAGGCGTTCAGCATGGCTGCCGGTTGCTTTTTCAGCGACGGCGCCCACACCGGCGCCCCATAGAGGGCCATGGACTGAACGATCCCCGCGTAGAGCCTCCGGCAGGAGGCATCTGGACCCCCAAGATTGGGCAGGAGCCGCTTGAGCGCGGCCCTAGCCCGATTGAGTTTGGGGTTATAATAAGTACCTAATTAATAATATTGTTAAAAATATTAAAATCTATGACAATCTGTTTAGATCTTAGTAGCTAGGTAACTACATAGCTTACCTACTTATTTAGCAATACCAAAGAGGAAAATAATTATGTTTCATTAAAGTAGGTAGGTATAAGCATAAATAAGTTTATGTACTATTAAATGTAACGTCATTAAAATTGTATATAGTGGAAATATCGTGACATATTATATTACCAATTTTATTTATTTGTTATCATTTTGAAAGGATTGTTTCTAATAAGTTAATATCAAGCTTGATAACTGTGAAAATAATTGTTGCTATCATACTATCATGAACACCGAGGTTGTGACGGTCGGAACCCTTCGTGTGCGAGTTCAACTCGCACTTGGCCAGTTTTTTAAACGTGCCGTTAACGCGCGTTTGTAGCAATACAGATGCGATACGCACGCGATTCAGACGCAGCCTGTAGACTAGGGGTCGACAAGTAGTTTAACTAGGGTCTAAGGGTTTAAGTGGGGTCCGTATAACGTTGAACATTTTTATCGAAGTCCAAAAAAAAAAAACAGTAATGCTATATATTTATTTCAAATAGAGAACTATGTAAGTATGTATGCGCGAGGCCAATGTGAAACGTTCCCGCACATTTTTTTACATGAAATATGGATTTTGTTATTAACTTGTAATTACTCCGTTAGTTTGATTCTACGTGGCTCTTAAATTTATGAATACTATGAATAACTAGTTATATGACAATTATTTAACAAATATCCGGCGGTCCCATGGCCGACCTTTCGCGGTCCGGATGCGGACCGCGGTCCGCCTGTTGCTGACTGTTGCTGTAGACCTTTAATAAGATAAAAGCGCGCCGTCGACGCACGTTTAAAAACGTGGTGAACACAGGTCCTAAAATCTCAGATGCAGGTTGTTTTTTTTTTTTTTATCTGTTATAAACTAGTACTTGACTGCGATCCTGCCTGATGGTAAGCAGTGATGCAATCGTTGATGGTGAGGCGCACCAGTTTATTAAGAGCCCATTCACTCTAGCCTTGAAGACACCCAAATTATAATCGGGATTTTTGCGAGAGGGCACTACAGATTTCAATGGCTAGAACCCATCTGCGTTTCTTCAGTTGCCCTTTACATTTCAGAGACGTGGAGTCTCTTTCGAATAATCAATCATCAATTTTATAATTTTTTGTTGTTTTATTGTCTTTTTAAGTTTACTTATGTTATCAATTGTTTACACTCTTAAGGGTGAGTTGCACCATTTAACTATAACGATAACAAAGCGGTTAAAAGCTGTCAAATCGTCGAATTGACCAATAGGCAGCCGTTTCACGGTTGGTTATGATTTGGTTATCGTTATAGTTAAATGGTGCAACTCACCCTAAATTTTTCTAATATTGTTGATGATATCTCAGATTTATTATTTGTTTTAAATGGGCACATAAATCTTTTTTAGACTATTTTTTAAATAACAATCGCATCATTTTCTTTTAGCTGGTCTATGCACAGATCTTTTTTTAGACTTTACTTAATAAATATTTTCTGTTTTTCGAGCGTATATGACACCCAAAGGCGTGTCAATGTACCATTTGTTTAATTTTAAGGTGTTTCCGTTTTTGTAATGCTAACGCAATTTTCTTTCTGTCTTCTTCTTTCTTTCTATCCTAAAATATAATCTACAAACCTGTGTACCTACGCTAGGTACGTCATGAAGGGGTTCGTTCCAGTTTCAGTAATATCTCGGGCATTAATCAACTATTTTCAAAGGAGTCTCACGAAAGCAATTTGTAAAGCAGGTACAGGTTCGTTTGGAGCTTACGTAATACCATCCCCTTTCATTGTAATGAAGAATACAAAATGGATGAGGTTTACCTGAGATCCGGAGCGGCACGGGCTCGCAGTGTTGTACATTTTATCTACCTCGTTATTTTGCATCTCACCACAGCTCCTGCAAATAATAAATGGAATTAAAACATACACAGTTATTTTTTATTCATATTCTTTTTTCTATTTGGTTTCCGTTCCTTCATTGAACCACTAGACATACTGCGTTGCGCCATCGGTACTTGATAGACATCTCACCCATACGCACAAAGCGTTTTGGGAACACATTTACCTATTGTGCGTACCTACCTACAGCCAAAGAATGGAATTCCTTGCCAGAGTCTGTTTCCTGATAGTTACAACTTAACTTCTTTAAGTCAAGAGTGAATAAGTTACTTCTAGACAAGCGGGCTCTATCGTCGACCACATTATCACTTGCTTACCATCAGGTAAGATGGTGGTCAAACAAGAGCCTATCAATAATAACAATAAAAAAAAAATTGAGCAGTCTTTTTGGAGCACTCTTGGCCCAGTGGTAACGGTCCCGACTTACGAGTTTGTAGTTCGTGGGTTCAAATTGAAACCCAGCTATACTCTATCTGTTCAGGTACCTACTTATCTAACTAAAGGTAAACAATTTTGATATGTTTTTTTATATAAAATAAATCGTCTACAAGACATATACCTACTTAGAAAGAATAAAAAATATTAAAAAATTTAGTAAATTAAGTACCTACGTAACATCGGTTTAGGTAAATACCTAATTGTAAACATTTTTAGACATTTTTTTTTAGATAAAAGGCATGTTATTAAGTATTGTTTAACTACATAAACAAATGGAGTACTTTATGTAATTTATTTCATCACAATTCATCTTAAAACGGTGAAGGAAAACATCGTGAGGAAACCGGGATTTCCTACAACCAAAAATTCGAAGACGTGACATTCACCAACCCGCTCTCGGCCTGTGTGGTGGATTACGGCCCACTCCTTCTCCAAAAGAGGATAAAACTATTTTTTTTTTTCATTTTGTATGCACCTGCCATGTTTTCTCTTCACAACCCTGGTTAGCCGCCTTTGAAAATTTGTGTTGCATGAAGTTTTGATAAATAAATACAATGTGTCATTTTAGTAAAAACTTAACGTTTTATTTCATCTCTAATTTAGAGTTATGTCCAAAATCATTTCAGTTAATATAATATTTTTTTCAAATCGTTCCGTTTGCGATAAAATTCTGTAGCAACAAGCATTAAAAAAAATACAACCAAATAGAAAACCTTTTTCTTTTTTTGAAATTAGTTAAAAATGTTTGCTGTGAAGGTTTAGTAGGTAGGTACACTTCCCACGCAAAACGGAATATCATATATTATATTTAACGAAATCGCTATAGCACAAAGAGATTTCTTTAACTGGGTTACGCATAAAAAGTTATGTTATCATCAATTACCTATTCATCGATTTTCATATCACATGGCTGGGTTCATTAATTTGTTTTACGGTGACGATGACGTCATCATACAACAAATGTGAAGGTTGCCAGCCCAATATAATATCTATAGTGGGTGCTGAAGGGCTATGGGTTAATCGAACGAACTTATTAACCAACAACCACAGTAATGTTAACGGCGCGGCGCGACATTGGTCAAACGAACCATCAAATAAAATACTTTCATCTGATCTTTTTAGGGTTCCGTAGTCAACTAGGAACCCTTATAGTTTCGCCATGTCTGTCTGTCCGTCTGTCCGTCCTCGCTTAATCTCTGTGACCGTTAGCACTAGAAAACTGAAATTTGGTACCAATATGTATATCAATCACGCCGACAAAGTGGTAAAATAAAAATTGGAAAAAAATGTGTCTTATTAGGGTAGCCCCCTTACATGTAAAGTGGGAAGTGATTTTTTTTTAATTTCAACCCTAACGTGTGATATATTGTTGGATAGGTATTTAAAAATGAATAGGGGTTTACTCAAATCATTTTTTATAATGTCAATAATTTCGGAAACAATCGCTCCAAAAGTAAAAAACAATGTGTGGCTGTGGCCCCTCTAACTTTTGAACCATAAGTTTAGAAAATATGAAAAAAATCTGAAAAGTAGAACTTTATAAGGACTTTCTAGGAAAATTATTTTGAACTTGATGGAAAGAACAGTTTGTGTACAAACAAGACAAAAGGGTTCTACAAAATAATTTCTGGACAAGTTTGTAGTATAATCGTATATGCAAGCATTTTTTTAAACTCATAAGTGGGTACACTTTTTATGACGGACGGGAAACTACGGAACCCTACACTGAGCGTGGCCCGACACGCTCTTGGCCGGTTTTTTTTTTTTGTGCACGCATGTGCTGCATGATAGCGACTGCTGACTGTAGCTACAGATGGCCATGCTACTTCCATGGTATAGGTACATCTAGTATGTTATGTCAACACTTAGTTTGACGTAATGACTATGTTATCGTGCGAAAACTATACAGTATTGAAGCAAACCTATTTAGTAAGAAAATATACAGTTTCCGGCAATTGTCACCTAACAATAACACTAGTACAAAGTATTTAACTTTAAGTGGGGAGTTGATTGCCATTTTATAGTTCGGATACGCTGATCTGCTCTTTTGAGCGTTAGATAATGACCTTCTAACTCTCTAGCTATACCTAGAGAGTCAGAAAACTGACTCTATTCAAAGGTCAAAAGTGTAGTTGCACTCCACTTATGCCAAAGTGACTATTTATTTAAGAAAAGGGGCCATGGACACTGACTGACTGACATATAAACGCATAGCCGAAACTGCTGGAATTAGGAGTGTGAAATTTTGCATAAGTTTCTTTTTATGACGCAGGTGAGCGCTGAGAGAGAATTTTTCAAAATTCAACCCGTAAGGGGATGAAACTGGAGTCCAAAGTTTGTTTGAAGAAACTTACATTCACGCGGGCGAAGCAGGTGGCAGAAGATAGTTCGTAGCAGAAAATCTTAAGTATTGAATAAACTAGTTGTGAACGAGGAGTTTAGGGCTGTTATGGAGCTCTGTAAAGAACTGAAACTATCGCATATAAAAATTTCGGGTAGTTTCGGATAAAGAAAGTCTAAATGACCAGATACCACAGCATTTGTTAGTTTTTGGCGGCCAGCAAAATCTAGACTAATTTTGTACATAATTTTCAATTATAAAATTCTAATAACCAGAACTAACTAACTAACTATCCGAAACTAGCGGATAGTCTGAAGTAATTTCAAATTTATAACCGTATATGGAAACCAGTATAATATAATTTATATAAACGCAAGCGAGATTTTAACGGCGAGAATCTTCACTTGCTGGACGCCCGAGCTGAGGAAGGGAAGGACGACGACGTCGAGGTTGGCCGCGGTGAAGGTGGTGTAACGATCTGATCATGTTCTCGCGCTAAACTTGGCCAGAGATAGCCCAGGAAAGGAAGATTTGAAAGAAGGGAAACACTTTTCCTAGCAGCGGAACACAATGTAGGCTAGCCAAAAAAACTGGGCAAGTGCGAGTCCGACTCGCGCACTGAGGGTTCCGTGCAAATTCCCGAACGGAGTCTCGAAGATTTTTCCAAATTGTTATTTTACGTATAAGTATAACAACAATTTACTGTTTTCAGATTTTTCCCTATAGGTACCTGTGCTATAAGACCTTGCTTTGTGCCTTTCAGGATTCTGGGTCAACGCGAAGTATTAAAATACTCTCAAATATCAAAACGTATATTTTGATATTTGAGAGTATCAAAATATAAGTTTTTTTGCGACATAAACGGCCGTATCTTTTTTATTGGCAGTCGCAGAAGATTTTTTGACAGCTTGAAGGGACTTCAGACCTGAGTATATGGTTTTAATTTGAACTCGATACCTCCACGCTTTCTAGAGATAAAGGGTCTTGATAGACAGACAGACAGACGGACGAACAACAAAGTTTTTTTTTTTTATTTCTCTCATAACTTTTAACAATAGTATAACATATTTTTAACTCGCCTAACTTTATAGTTTGATGGCGAGAAACGCTCGTTTACAATCAATTCATTGACATAAAGCAACACATATACTGTAAAAGTATGAGTGGGTTTCAGTATGTGTACAATAATTATTACATGCTTAATCCTTTAACAAAATCTTACTTTTTAACAAAATTGCCTTTTTTTATTTTTTGTCCTATAAGAGATAAGTGATCCTATAAGGGTTCCATTTTTTCCTTTCGAGGTACGAAGCCCTAAAAAAACGAGTCGATTTTACGTCACGTTTTTTTTTTCCTTGTCGTCATAAATTCGTAACCAAACAAACTTCCGTTCCAATCAAAAGTAAGTTACACAACTTACAACTAGAAACACGTTTAATGTTTGCAAAACAAATCTGAAACTAGAAATAACAGGCTTTCAATTTACGTGGAACAAGAATACTATATGAGCAATCGAATTCTAAAATGCAGAATTGGAAAAGACACTAGGTACATTAAAAGACACTAGGTTCACCAACCTAAGCCATGAATGCATCAACCATGCAATAACCAAAAATAAGCGTTTTGTTTTTAATTGATGTAAATTAGTGCTCGACTGCGATCCCACCTGATGGTAAGCAGTGATACAATCTCTGATGGTGAGGCGCACTAGTTTATTAAGAGCCTATTCACTCTAGCCTTGAAGACACCCAAATTATAATCTGACGGGAAGACCGCAGCAGGCAAATTGTTCCAGTCCTTCGACGTACACGGTATAAATGACGAGGCGAAATGCTTAGTCCGAACCGTAGAGGTGTTAACAACGTAAGGGTGGATATTCGCCGTACGTCGGGTTGTCCGATGGTAGAATTGTGATGGCGGAATCAAGTCATGCACTCTCCAAAGAGCATCCTGTAAAACACCGAAAGGCTACCCTACGCCTGTGCTCAAGGCTTTGAAGGTTGGACTTAACCAAATCTGGATCATCAAGCCTCTTCGCTTGCCATTCCACCGAGTCCTATCAGGTGGCATTTTGCAGCATCACCAGATTTATGTTTTACTACGAACGTCGTTTTTTCTAAAACACGATACGTAATATTAGATGTGTCCGTCATTTTGAACGATTCGTTATGCGCGTGCTCTCGGGCTATAAGTAATCAAAATCAAAAGCATTGCCACCGATAAAAAAACAAATCATCCTAGTGAGAAGGAACACCAAGTTGTGTTTCACATAGGTTCACATGAGCACTTATAAAACGTTAAAAGCTAGTGCACGGTTCCAATTGGTCGTTTTCTATGGAGAAGAACCGGCAAAAAACTCCATGGTTGATCTTACAATATTCGCATGTAACAATATTCATATTTCACTTACCAGACAGATTCATTGGACCCTGGCTCCGAGCATCCATACAGGAGCATATGATGAGCAGTATTCATGGTAGCGTTCGGTTGAAATCCCACTGAAACAAAAATTAAGTTTATTCGATCTCTTAGGAAGTCTTCTTCTGTATCAGCACAAATTATTTGAGCTCATAACGTCATGATGAACCACAAAACAAGGGAATAAGGTATAAGCGAGTTGATTGCCTTACGCTTGCTCAGGTCATTAAGTATCGTAGGTGGCATTTGGAGGCAAATCCGATACAGTTTTCACATTGGAGTAATAGTATTATTATTGAGATATGCTGAAATTGTTTCGTCATCATTATTTCAGCTGAAATATATCTGTCGCAAGGAAATGAGGATATCAGGGATTTCACGAAATCCCTAGGGATATCAGGAAATCTCGGTAGATGTCGAATATTCTTGTTTATTACGTCTTCTTACTAAAAATATCTAGTGATATGACAAAACACCAGTTTATCGTCAGTTATATGTCATTTCACCAAACTAAATATAGCAAAATATCAGAAAAGCGATTATTGCCGAATATTTCTCTCGGTCTTCATCTGGTATTTTAAAAGATCGGTTACCCCGAAACTCAATTCTAAAAGCAGTAAGAAGACGCAATAAAAAGTAAGAAGACGTAATAAAACAAGAATATTCGACTTCTACCGGGATTTCGTGATATCCCTAGTGATTTAGTGAAATCCCCGATATCCTCACTTCCCTGCGACATATTCACTGCTAAACATAGGCTTCACCCCAAACCGTGCCACACGACCAGTTTATTGCGTTTCACTTACATCGAAATCCCGTAAAATAATACTTACAAAGGACAGTAGTGTGAATGATAATGATAAATTATATTTATTTTGCAAATAGGTTTCAGACAACACTTTTACTCGTCAGTTTTTTCTCCAGTTTATACTGAAGAAAATGATAAAGCCGGTATTTCCTAGCTGACTACCCTAAGAGGAAACACCGAAACAAACTGGGAGGGTTAGTCTGTTTTAAAGTAAACATGTAATGGCCAAACATACGAGAATCATGCAAATTAAGGTCTGACATGGGTTTTTGAGGAAAGAACCTCACAGATTTGAGTAGATCTGTCCAGTCAGTCTGTCCAGTCAGCATACAACTCAACTCAGGACTACTGTACTAAGGAGCTCAACTGCTGTGAAATCATCAACGGGCAGAAATGATATTAAGTATTCATAAAAAAGGACTTTTGGAAATGCCAGGCGAACCAAACCACAATACAAAACTTTGCAACATTCGTTTCCGAAAAGGACTTATACTAAGCCTTTTAGGAGCTGCACAAACGAAGACACTTTTTGTTCCAGTTACCGACACTGAACACTTTTTGATCGTCATGAGTTGAGTATGTGTTAGGTGGAAGCAACTGGCCACAAAAAATGTACATTTTTGCGCGGGTAGTGGATGATTTCATACTGGTTCTATAGAAATTAAATACTCATCGGTAGCTTGTATCTGACACAAGACACAAAAGTGTACACGTTTGCGCCCTACCTGAGGACATTCTCTAATTTTAGACACGAAATGGGATATGTTTACCAGGGTTTGTCATTCAAAGAAAAATAACATTGTCTTGAAAAACATTCTCTAACATGAAACATAAAGATATATTTAGACATTTTAGCACTGATAGAAGCTCAGCATCGTGGGAGTTTCGTACATAAACAAACATGATATTGGATGACATGCTTATAAATTGCAATGAAGCTCAGGGAATTCCTTCGTAAACAGCCTCAATCACGAACAGCTCAGAGCCTTATATTCGTAACGAAGTCACAACAGTCCAAGTTTAGAAATAACTTAAAAAAAATGGACAAATGTCCTTACTTGGTTTTTTTTTCTTTTTCGTAATTTTATCTGTCCTCCGTGTCTTAATATGTTTATTATGTCATGGAAAGGCCCCAGGAAACACTTTATTATCAAATTATGCTCTCCTATTGTTTTTGACAGAAGAATTTGTAATTTATAGTCTTATAGGATTATCCTACCATTAATAGATAGTTTAATGAAATCTTTTTCATCTAGTCTAGTGTAAGTCGTATAAGTTAGTTTAACTATTATCTACCTTAATGTAGATAATAACCAAATTGTCGTTTAAACTACATAGATAAATGAAATAATACATACCTATGTAATAATTACTGTGAGGTGATATCCTGATTGGCGTGCATAGGTAGAGTTCATCCTGGAACAAAGAATAAAATGTTATTTTTGTATTTTATACCACCAACAGGGATTCATACTTTAAGGGGCCGGCGACGGATGAATTTCCATACAAACGTAATACCATGCTCATATGCAGTTGGAGCATATTTCCAACATAATATGATGATATTCGGTTATAGACAATATTTATCTAGGTTCCTACGTCGAGAATATTAGAAATATTATTATTTTTGATACAGGAAAAGCCAAATGGCATGTTTTGCCATTTACGCTGTAAAAAAGTGCGAAATACAATTCGCTTAAATTTCTTTGTTTTTTTTTTAAGAAAGACGTAGGAACCCAGATAAATATTGTCTATAACCGAATATCATCATATGTTGGTAATATGCTCCAACTGCAAATGAGCGTGGTATTAAGTTTGTATGGAAATTGATCCGTCGCCGGCCCCCAAATACGAAGAAACAATACTTTCTTATCATATTTATTAGCGTTTAAGTCTGTCACGTAGTCATGACCGTGGCGTGATGGACACATATTTGCTTTTTCTATATGACACGACTATGATAGTCAAAGGTTAAATTGATTTCAGCTAACTGGGTACAATATTTTAGTTGCGTAACACGACATTTGAAGAAAACTGCTGGCACATAAATATTTATTTATTTGTCTCTGCACGTATCTTGCACTTACGTGCTAATTAGGTTACCTACGTCTGTCTCTTGAAACAATCACTGGACAGTTCATCACATTGTTATCGTCCAACTCATCAACAAGGTTATTTTAGATAACACAATGCGTAGGATTATGTTTGTTATGTAAATATTTTGTTTGGAATAACCAGAACGAAGAATAAATAGTATTTTTCCTTCTTACGAGGACTAAATTAAGTACCTATCTAAAGCTTAGTCACTCTCGAACTGCAAGCGAAAGAAAGATATGCGCAAAAGCACAGTGCTTGCAAATTGGAGAGAGCACAATTAAGAAGAAATTGTAACCACAACGAGAAAATAAATAAAGATGAAAATAAGGTAGCAGCAGCGAGGCCACGATAAAGGCACACAGTATGACCTTTGGAATAATACAGGGGTTCGCGTCGGGAAAAATTATGAAAGGTCAATTCCGTTGGCTCGGGGGCTGTTCCTTATTGATTCCAACGACCCTCTTCATTAACAATAAAAGACCCCGGAATTCAATGTCTAAACATTTTTGCTTCCTTGGATAGTGCAAAAGTTGTTTTATTTAATTAAACTTTAGGATCATGGAGTCTAAAACTTTATAAAATTGTATTTTGTCACCTTATCTATTTATTTTATTTATATTTATTAGTTTTCTATACTTATTTTTAGTTACGTTTATTTACTGCACCGTTCCAGGGTCTTTACGACACAGCGACCGGCCCACGCTGAAAACCAGCGCTGTGAGCTCAACGCATTATACGTGAGGCCGCAGCTTTATGCTGAGCGTTCGGCCGTTTTGCGCGGAAGTGACGCATATCCTCCCTATTAATTATTATTGATGTTATGTTACCTACTTTTAAGATTGCGTCTTTAACGCGTAAATAAACTGTTTTTCTTTCTTTTTCTTTCTTCTAATATTTTCCAGTGTTTGTGAAAACCGGTATTATTCCAGGAACTCTTGTAAGGCAAAATTTTCTGAACAAAATTCAACGTTCAAAATGTATGAAATTATTTTGTGGTTGATGTGGCTTAACCAAACCACAAGTAGATACCTTGTAGATACAACCTAGGTAATGACAACAATTTGTACGTGAACTGCCTCCTAATCAAATTCTACTTTCACGGACACAAATTGACGAATTTATTGATCAGGTTTGGCATGCGGGCAGTTTTATGTCTTTTTAAACTTTTTAAAGGCATCTAGTTGTTTCTACTAACTTTTTATTGACATGCAATGTTTGTAGGTGCTTAAGTATGTTTAGGGTAATCTTGCAATTGGATTTTGGAACATTTACCCTTAACTATTCGAGCTGAAATCTGGAATGCCTATGTAACTTGGATGACAATACATTAATATCATTAAGCTGGTCTGACGACACTGATGGGTCCAACTGCATGTCGGATCGTATGAACTTTACATTTTTTTTATTGATTTATACTAGTGCTTGACTGCAATCCTACCTGATGGTAAGCACTGATGCAATCGTTGATGATGAGGCGCACTAGTTTATTAAGAGCCTATAAATAGTATATACGAGTATTTGTATAATTCCGAGGTTCTACTAAAAAGTACCAACAACCTACCCATTCTAAAATAAACGTATTGTAGAATATTTTGTAATAGAAACTTTGAATAATAAAAAAACCATCTAGAACGCTATGGGTCAATTTGCCCAGCCTTTTCCCCACAATGTATATTTGACGTAAATAGTATCAAAGTATCGTTTCCTTCCTTTTCCATTCACACTGAAACTCGGAAAAAATATGTAAGCTTCATGGAAATGCCTACATCATAAGTAGGCACTAATATTTACTCTCACACCTATAGTCGATCAGATACAGGATAAAACCAGGTCAAGTCTATAAATAGACCCAGCGGAATGCTCCAATCAATGTTCAATGTTATCAGCGATTGGACATTATTGATCCTGATTGGACTTTCATTTTATATTACTTGTGATGATTCAGTTCAGTCTTGGGGTTGAACGGAATGAAAGACAAGATGAAAAGTTGTACTAAATTGTTTAAAAAAAAAATCAATAGAGAATTCAATGTTCTACAATTTTTTTCGTAAATTCAAATTAGAGAGATATTTATTAGTATATTTTTTGTAATGTATGTATGTATTTGTGTTGTTATTTCATATTTGTATTATTCTGATGTACACTGACAGCCCTATATCTTTCTCCTCTCTTTCAGTCCATCCAAAGGTTGTCTGTAAGAGATCGCCCTGTGCGATAAGGCCGCCCATTGTACACTTATTTTGAATAATGTTTGTCCTGTATCTTTTTTGTTCATGCGGTGTACAATAAAGAATATAATAAATAAATAAATATTTAGGAAAAGCTGATTTTTGCGACCTTTGACCTTAAATATCTTTAAGACGTACTTACACATTAAATTGCGAATTTTGAGGTAACATTCACAATGTCAAAATAAGGTTTCTTAAATTTTTTTTTGAGGTTGACTCCCATTGACCGGACTAACTAACGATTCTCGAATAAAATGTTAGTGTTTTAGAAAATGTGTTTTAGACATGTGGTTGTTATTAACAGCCTCGACATCAGTAACTGTTATTCGAACTGTTGTATCCACTCATTGTAAACAGATGTTTTAGCAAGGTTTTTCAGGGTACTCGCTAAAATGGACGTTACTTTACATTACCATATGGAAATAACTTATATCGTGGTATATAAAATAAGCCAGTTTAAAAGGCACAGTGGATTAGGATCTACCAGGCGCACATGTAAACACAGAGGGATTTATTTATTTATTTATTGCCTTTTTTGGGCCGAACATTCACTTCAGTCGACGCAAGTGTGATGTCGACTGTACACCTTGAACATTACACTATGTTGAACGAAACGCGTAAGTGCCACGAAATTTATGGCGCTTAAGACATTTTGACGATGATTGATGAAAAAAATTATCCTCTAAAAGCTCTCTTAGCGCAGTTCTGTTAGACGACATAATGCGTATGTAGCGCTGCAGCAAACTTTTGTTTTATTTTGGGCTTGTCTATCACTAGAATCAGGGATGTTAGGGATATGAAATTTCGGATACGGATTGGATACGGATATAGAAATGACTATACCGGTTACGGATACGGTTACAGATATGAAATTATTTCGAATTATCCGTTCGTTTCGGATAATTTCGGTTACGGATATTAAATTTAAAAAGAAGAAGTCAAATATAAATACATACTATTTACTACTATACTATTTATTACGATGCGACACGTTATGACAGGCTGTCATAACGTGTCGCAATTAGTCTCCGCCCCTATCCGATATTATCCGAAACTTTTATTTCGGTTTCGGTTACGGTTATGGATATTATTTTATATCGGATATCCGATAGTTTCGGTTACGGTTATGGAGCTCCGTAACATTCCTGACTTGAATATAAGTCGACGCTAAAAACACACAGCGAACAATAGTAGTAGAGAATGGGTGAAGAACAGCAGCGCAGCGTAGGCATCTATAGATATCCATCCGATGCGCAACTTTTGCGGTATCTCCAGGATGGTTAATAATTCAGAACGGATCTTGCACCTAACCACCCGAAATACCTTCAAAATCGTTGTTAATATTTAATAGGACACCCCAATTTGCTACAACCGGATTTGACCTTGAGATTAGGCGTTAATTTAAAATGAGGGTTTTTTTGTCCCATAACAGTGGAATTCTTTGAAAGAATTATGAGTATCGCGGCCGGGTAACGCAAACGGCAACTGACGGAAAAAAGGTGGATTTCAGGCAGTAAGTCTGTATAGGATAAGAAACTTTCTTTACAAAGAAACACATTAAAACTTGGAAACCTATCTTGAGGCAAGTAGCAAGTGAATAGATTGGCTGAAATCTCATCTTATTTAGTGACAGATGACATAGCGGTAGAATACGACGAAGATGGAGGAATTAACTTGACTCCTAACGGAAGGACTACAATAGCAGATGTGTGTGGAAAAGGCTGAGGGCTTAATTGAGAGCTGAAGCCTCCAGATGATTACTCTGCTGATGCTTCAGAAAATGACTGCTTGGTTACAGCAGGTCTTTCATCATCATTTCGGCAGAAAGATGCTGCAAAGACCGGTCATGGGCCTTCGGATTCCCGCGACCATTCCACCTTGTGGGAGGCCTACTAACGCTTCGTCTTCCACTATGCGGTTGCCACTCCTGGATCTTTCGGCCCCATTGCCCATTTGTTCTGCGAGCAATATGCCCACTGCTGTTTGGTGATTATTCAGGCTATGTCGGTACTTTGAATCTCCTGCAGCAGTCCTTTACTCAGTAGGTACCAAGATATAAGAAAATAGTGTTTTATATATCTATGCTCAGTACTTATTATTATTATAGAAGGACCTTAACGGCCTCGTTAGAATAATGGCCATAAGCGCAATTGCTGAGCGTGGGGTCCTTGGTTCGTTTTCCTATTAGGAAAAGTCTCTCTAGCAACCAAGGGTTTGAAAATTGGTAGTGTGACACCCCCTCAAAAAGAGCGTAAAGTCATTGGTTCAGCGCTTTATCTCTCCGATCAGTTGTGTTGGATTGCTGTAACATCGGACTACGAGAGTAAAAGAACAGAGAGTTAAAATATATTTATGCACACACATTATGCACTATAATATTTCCTGCATAACTAGTTAATCACCATTGAAATTGGCCACCATGGCCAAATGTAATGCTTGAGTAATTACGAGTATGTTCATACTAAACTAGCCTACTTCTACGTTTCTTTTTTTTATTGTTGATAGGTTTGCACTTGACCGCTATCTCACCCGATGGAAAGCGACGATGTGGTCGACGATATAGCGCGCTTACCTAAAAATAACCTATTCACTCTTGATTTAAAGATTCCCGGGTTGTAGCTTTCTGGAAACACAGATTCCGTCAAGGAATTCCAATCCTTAGCTGTACGCACAGTGAATGTGTTCCCAAAACGTTTTGTGCGTGTAGGTGGGATGTCCATCATGTAACAGTGGCGCATCATCGTACGCCTGCTGATCCGATGGTGAAACTGGCTAGTAGGAATTAGGTTATGCAATTCCGACGCACACTCCCCTAAATGCAAGTAGTAGAAAACCGACAGGCTAGCAACTCGGCGGCGATGCTCAAGACTTTAAAGCCTCATGGCTCGCCTCTCAATTGCTTCAAGTGCATCAAGTTGGTATCAGGCAGATCCGTTCCAAAGATGAGAGCAGTTCCTTCTTTTTCTTGCGTTTCAGGCACCAGTAGGCTTGAACCCTGCTGGGCCCCTACGGAGTAGAGTCAACATGGAATAACAACTAACCTACGCACATATTGACCCTTCCCTATCAGCAAATGAGGCTTTAATCAAAACTATGCTTTTATCTATCTGTGATAAGGTTAAAGTGGTTGCATTCAATATAATTTTTATCATGATTAAGAGCTTAACTTCCTAATTCCATTTATATTTTTCCAAGATTTTTTTTTAAAATCATATTTCAAAAAAATTGTTTAGCGTCAAAGATGAAAGTTACTGATTTTTCCATTATTTATAAATTTCATGATACCATGCTTTTATTCCATATTTTATTGACATATGGATCCGAAACGTGGTCGCTCACAATGGGCCTCATCAAAGGCTTAAAGTCACACAAAGAGCGATAGAAAGGACTATGTTCGGAATTTCCTTGCGTGATCGAGTCAAAAATATAGATATCCGCGGGAGAACCAAGGTTGCCGACATAGCACGAAGAATCTCCAAACTTAAGTGGCAATGGGCAGGCAGAACAGATGGTCGTTGTTGCCGAAAGGTTCTGGAGTGGTCGCCACTTACATACAGGAAAACGCAGCATTGGAAGGCCTCCTACAAGGTGGACCGATGACCTGGTGAAAATTGCGGGAATCCGATGGATGCCGGACACATAGGATCGTGAATTGTGGTGACACTTGGGGGAGGCCTACGTCCAACAGTGGACGTCTATCGGCTGAAATAATGGTGATGCTTTTATTCATTAAAGGGGGTGCAAACTAACAAATTAAATGTATGGTACCCGTATTATGTAAGTACGCCTTAATCATGGCCGTAAGTCCCTTCTATGAGGAGTAACTGGAAAAACGTCACGGCATCCTCAACGTTCATGACACAGGTCCTCATCGGACATGATAAGTTCGGGAGGTTCCTGCACCTGATTCGGACGGAACGTATCACCATCGTGCGGTGGATACGGAGCACAGCCGTGTCCATCGACGGTGGCGACCTCTCGCACCGGGCCCTGGTCCGGCGCTACCCACTGACACAAGTTTTTACCGAGTCCAGAGCATTAGATAAAGCCAATTTTTCAATATTTTATTTTTTTTCTGGGACGAAATCGTGATAAAGACAGTCCACTTTTATTCTACACAAAATTATGAGATTAACAGGAGCTCAATCATAAAATACATAACATGATGACGATGAAAAGAATCCTACGATATTACAACTTTACACAGCATTGAATATAAGTTAAACATATGCATATAATAGAAGATGAGATTTTTTACAACTATTTTTGATTACTGATTCATATAGTAAAACCAGTATCTAGTAGCTTATCTGACCTTTTGAATGAAATGTCAAATATCCATAAGCAACACAAACAACTAAAGATATTGAACTGTGGAAAAGACATCACTAATGTTCTAATAATAATAATATATTGTCCATAGTTTTGGGGCGTAGTTAGAAATATCGAATAACACCCACTGAAATAATGATATTCATAAATAGTAGGCCTATTAATATAATATTTATAATATACAATAATTTATTTGCACCCCCAACTTGCCATATTATATCTAACAGCTGCTAAGAAACCAATTCTTTTTGCTAACATTATGCACAGTTAATTTTCATTTAAGTAAGTCTTTTACATGTTCAAAAGAAATTTTTATGGTGTTAAAATCATACACAGTGAATGGATGAGATGCAACAAGCGAACAAGCAATAAAAAGTACTTTCTCTTTTCAAATTTGGTGGTTAAGATATTTGAATTAATTTATGTGTTTCATTTATATATTGTTTAATGTATGAAAAAAAAAAATGTTTGACGGGCCTATGTAGCGCAAGAATGTCTTCTGATTATACATTCATAAATTTATAGTTATGGATATAATTATTTGGTTCTTAGTATTATTTTTAGTGATATTATAAACCTTTTAACACGGGTTCTACTAATCTTAAGTTTTGAACTGGAGAAATAAGTATAGAATTATCAAAATTATTTTCTTTTTATTTATTTTTTTCGTTTTTATTTTACAGTGAAAATTTTATAATCAACTCAACTAAAACTTAGTTAAAGATTTTATAAGTTAAAAAATAACCATGCAAGTAAGTGAGATAAATGTTCAAGTTTAATAAATGGAAAATTAGAATTATAATAAAACATATGTTTCATTTATTTAGAAATAATAAATTAAATTGTGAATGTACTTACCCTGTGAGGCCAAACATTAGGCATCAGAAAATCATAAGTATCGACTTCAAGTGCTGATGTCAATAAAACGCACCCAAGCGTGGCAAATACAACAAATAGGATTTTTTTATCCATCATTAAATATACGAATAAAATTTAAAAAATAAAGTCACTTGCGCACAATATTCCAACGAAATGCGAATTACGATCTTCCACGGTTTTATCACTTGAAGAAGTGCAATAAAATGTTTAATTGTTCGATTATCGTTTGATTATATACTGCCGCGTTGCTTCGATAACGATGTGTGTTTGAACCGAGAAGCGACAAGTGTTTGTATAAATAATTTCGCAAATAAAATCGATCAATACTAGACAAAGTTTACTAACGTCATAACTATGTTGCCAGACTTTCAGTTTTTTTCCTTCATGTTGGGACTATGAAAATCAATTTCGTGTTGGAAATTGTTAAAAAAATGGATCATTTTCTTGATGGTGTTTTCATTTATTACCTAATTGGTATGTTTTATTGATTTCCGAATTAAAAAATAATTTCAGAACAACCTACAGGTTACAGTTAGAACTTTACAAAAGTAAGGACTAAAGGAGATGTAACACTGGGAGTGGTATCATTATTTCGTTCTGAAATTTGTTTGAAGTTGCGAATAACGTTTTGAAATCATAATTTTTTTTGAAGTAATTTTAATATTTCCTTCCTTTTACTATATTAGTAATACGTTTTTCTATACCTATAAGATTGTAACCAAATTCTTAGATCAACAATTCGGATCACATTTCACACTCACTGCATCATATATATACCGCCATCTAGTGATACTTTTTAGTACTAATTTATTAAGGTACTTCGTGTTCTCAGTGGTAGATGGCGCTAATCAGGAAACAACAGGAAATAATCACAAATGCTAAATTATTGTTTTAAGGGAGGCTTTTGACTATGGATATTATATAATATTGAATATAGTAATTAAACTGTATAATAATACAAGTACAATTTTTGGTTTCCTCATGTAAATATCTATGTAGGTAAAATAAGATATTACTTGGTAGGTATTTATTTATTTATTTAATGTTCATGCAACACAAAGTACATAGGTGGACTTAATGCCTTAGGCATTCTCTACCAGTCAACCTAGGGTGGTGAAGAGACAATATGGTAGGCGCACAAAAAGAAAATTTTGGTATTAAAACAAGATTAAAAAGTATACATAAATTATAGATAAAATACACATACATATATATTTAATATAATATATATACTACATATATATATTTATATAAAGTAAGGACAGAAGTTTTGAGACGATTCTGCTATTGGTGTAGAAAATGATTCCGCAACCTCCGCTTAAATGCATACCGACTTTCGGCCGTCCTGATAGGTATCGAGAGGAAGCGCATTCCACAGAAGGATGGACTGTTATAGAAGGAAGAATGAACAAAATCAGAAGTATGAGAAGTACAGAGCAGAAGGAGATTGTTTGAAGAACGCAGATTCCTTGCGTGTGAATAACAAAGAAATTGAAAGTGAGTTATGAGATAGGATGGGGGCGCGGGAGAGTTGAGCAGAGAGAAAAGTGTAGTCAGTGCGCGCACATTTCTTCTCTGGCGAATTAGATCTGTAAGTCGAAATATGGTCATATTTTCTAAGGTTAAATATGAACCGGATGCAGTTGTTGAGGAGCCTGTCTAGTTTATCCAGTAACACTGCGTTCAGGTCAAAGTAGCACACGTCACCATAGTCAATTACATATTACGGATACCTTTCTGGAATAATTATTGGCGGGATTTTGTCGACCGAAGTTCAAAGACTATTTTTTAGTTATTCGCAATTCAATTCATATCCTAATAATTAAATTAACTAAGGTAAGTACATAATGTGATAAGTCTTGTATAAAATTGGTCGAGTTTTGTATCATACCTACAGTGTCTGTCAAACTCAACTGGTCTTTATGTGGAAACAGCTGGTTGTGTAAATAGTACCTAGATACCTACTTACTCTCTTTCGCAGTTGCAGTCATTTCCTTCGCTCGGATTACGTACTGATCCACACAAGGAAGTGACCACTTCCATTCCCCGTCGCTTTGAATCATGACGCCAATCACCTCCACGAGGACACGGTGGTGATCTGCCCAAGCGGGGCCGACTTCCACTCTGTGATACATAGTATCCTTCAGGCGATCCTTACCAGGACGTTACCTGTACAGTTGAATTTTACAGGTAAACCGGAGCGTGTATGTTGCACAACTGTGCAATTTTCCACACAAGCTTATCTTACAGATATAACTGTGCAGGCTTACCTGTCAGGTAAACCCTAGCATGTATGACCTTTAAATCATATCCTAGAATAACACATACAATACTTTTTTTATCCCGGGAGTATGTTTTCTTGAGATATTATCTAATTTTATACTAGCACACGGATGAACCCGATAGCTGAAGCTAGTCCTCTGTAATGGAAGTCTCATGTAGTGGTAATAAAGTTAGATATTCTGTCAACTACATCAAACTACTCACGACGTCCCCCTCCCAGGGAGCAGGTCCGTTTAGCGATATAAATTGACGGCGGCGACTAGCTAGCAGGGGTGAGCTGCATGATCTGTCACAATAAGGCCAATTTGAGATGATAGATATGTAGATGGGTAAATAGGTACGTAGTCGTGGAAGGAAGGAACTAATCTGTTAGGTTTTCTTAGACGCAAACTGTGTACAATGCGTTCCAAAAAAGAATAGGATCGATTGCCATCTTGTGACGTAACGTCATACTGTCAAATCGACGAATTGATAAGGTAATCAAAACAAGAAATTAAAAAAAAAATATTTACAAACTGACAACGAAAAAATTTTAATCAGAATCCAGTTACTCAATTTTGCTCATCTCTGAGTTTTAAAATTTTGTTCAATTTCTTGCGATTTGACAGTATGACGTGACGTCACAACATGGCATTGATCCTAATCTTATTTGGAACGCATTGTATTTATTAAAGGAAGGTCTATTGATGATTTATATAATTTGGTGATATTTTTTTAAAAACTGATTTCAACACCACACATTTCCCAGCAAGCACATTCATGAGACAGCGCTAGCGAGTTGTTACGAGCCCGATCCTCCTCACGCTCGAGCGTAATAAATATCTTCATACTATTAACATAATATGCATAGGAAACTATATGGAATATCACCAAATTTCTAATAACACCAATATACCTCTCCTTCCGATATTTCTTTTGTTTGTGTTCTTTTTTCGCCTTAATTTTTTACGACAATTTTTTGGCAAACCTGTACGCATTTTAAACATGATACTAGGTACTTGTAAACTCACTTAAGTCTTACGAAATAATTGAATAATCAAATGAGACTACTCATCGGTTTCATCGCAGATTATTTTACACTCAATCTCACTTCCTCTACTTTAGCAATAATATTCTACCACACATAAAATTACTAATACTTAGATGCCCAAAAACATTGAACAAAACAAACGAAGTTGTACCGTAGATATATCTTACTTTCCCAAATAAATATCCGTGGCATGATTTCGAAACAGAATCGGCCATCATTTTATTTGATACATGACGCACCCACAGTTTTGTTTGAAGACTACGTGACGTGGAAGCGAGTGGAAATGGCTGGGAAAACTGAATAAAATAACCTCTTCGAAAATGTTAATGTTTGAATAAGTGTGTTCTTGGAAATCCGTTGCTGCAAAATTATTAAGGTTAATTTTAAGGGCCCTTGAAGCGGTCGAAATGATATACTTATAGATACTAGTGCTTGACTGCAATCCCGCCTGACGGTAAGCAGTGATGCAATCTTTGATGGTGAAGCGCACTAGTTTAGTAAGAGCCTATTCACTCTAGCCTGGAAGACACCTATTATAATTGGGCAGGAATAAAGCAGCAGGCAAATTGTTCCGGTCAAATATTTTCGTGATTAACAACAGTTGATGCAAAAATGTATCGTTTACTTCAAACGCTTGATGCAATTAGTTGATACATATTATTATCATCCCCGTATACTTATGTTTTCAATCACAATTGCCCGTTTCGGGGATCAGAGTTTGATCTTAAGAATTTTTGGTGAAAATTTTTGTATTGTGTATAATCTGTGTTTATATTATTTTCTAAGGTTATACTTGAATTGAATAACCGTGGGACTGAGATGGTCCAGACTGGTACTTTTCTGATATGGCATAGTCTTTTGGACATCTGGTGCGTTTGACTATTAACTCATGTCATTTTATGGTTAGCGATTATGTGGTCGACGAAGCAGCACATTTAACCCAGAAGTAACCTTTAAAAGAGTTTTGACTTTATATTCCCTTTAAATAATTTATTACAAAACAAAAATACTGATTAGGTAGGTACTCAGATATCAAAAGGAGAGACACGACCCAATTGTTACCTTCATACGTAGATCCAGCAATGATAGCCCTCAGGGAAATTCTACCAGAATCAATTCCTGGTACGTCGCTAAGATAAGGAAGAAATATAGAATGATATTATTTTACGACGTTCGACATTTTGGGAATATCCACCAAAGGTCAAAGAACATCCATTAGGTAAAAGGACCTGTTACAAATATTTTACCTTTTCAAATTATTATTTGAGTAAACTTAGCTCAGAAGCCTTATGTATGTCTAAATTCATCTTTCAATTACCTTTTTACTTTTTGATGATTAATTTTCTTTCATCCAGTACTTTTCAATTTATAAAATGGATTATTGAATAACTAAATCTGCCTATTTATTTTTCACCTGAATTCAAAGATGCTTTCTAGCTTTCTACAGATTTTGTATGACAAAAGCAAGTATAGATATCGGCACGGATCTTGAGTGCTAGCTTCAAGTTGCGCAGAAGTAAAATATCGGATCTCTATAGAGATGTGACGTGAGACGCGCGGGCGGGGAATGTCAGTGATTGGCTCGCCGCGCCATCGTGTCATATATGTCACTCGTGATTCGTTCCCTGCGCTTGCTGCATGTATCTAACAACGATGACGATTGGTTCGCCAATGTAAGGAATGCGCAAAGCGATCCCCACTCTGACGCCCAGCGCTCAATGTTCGTGCCGGTACCAATATCTACTTCTAGTAATTTGTTCCTCAGATGTATAATAATAATAATAATAATAATCATCAGCTTCATAAGCGTAGAGGAGAACAAACCAATGTTTCTTGTGGTGGGAATACATCAAATTATTGTCCACTCTTAGCAAAAAGAAGGGAGTGTCAGAGTTTTACTGGCTAAAACTCGCCTGTATCCTTAATAAATTTTCCTTTTGCGTTCTAGGGCCACATTTAAGTGCTTCCACAGCCCCAGAAGGCTTCGACCCATTTCAGCCCCTTCGAGAGTAAACGCTACAGGGTCACGGTAACTGTCTCGGACGATCCTGCAGCCAATGTACTAGGTATCGGCCCTATTAAGGCTCTTCGAGAGTAAGGCAAATAACTGCAACCTTCTTTGTATGAACCGTTTGTCGCACTGCTACTATTAATCCCTCCTTAACTATGTTTTTGTTTGTCTAGCCACTTCCATGCTCAGCAAAGGCTTCATCAGTCCTTCCAGAAGCTCTTCTCCTGCACCATCTCGAACCAGGATCCATTATACCACGATTTGACAGGCCTGTTGGTCTAGTGGTTAGTAACCCTGACTGCTAAGCCGGAGGTCGTGGGTTCGATTCCCACCTAGGACAAATTTTTGTGTGATGAGCACGATCATTTGTTCTGTGTCTGGGTGTAATTTAACTATAATATGTATGTATTTAGAAATTATAAGTATGTTTATCAGTTGTCTAGTACTCATAACAAAAGCTCTGCTTAGCTTGGGACTAGACGACGTTGCGTGATAGTTGTGAAATATTATTATTATTTTTATACATTTATTTGTTTCAGGACCATGAGGTTCTGGACCTTTGGAAGGCATACGAAGAGCAGAAACCAACTCGCAGAGGCTCTTTTAGCTGCTTCTAATGGAACGTGGTACCAACCGGCGATTATCCCTGTATGCGCTTTGCTAGTGCATCCAAGGACAACCCCCGGTTGAAGGGAAACTATTGCAACATGTGAAAAACAAAACTAATATAAGGCTATAGTTTTTGGAGTCTTAAGTGGACTGGTTACCAGGAACTATGTTGAGACTATGGCCCCTGCCTAAACAATGTTTTTAATTTCCATCGATAAATGGGCCCTCAATATGGTCGCTAGCACGAAGTGACGTAGCAACAAGAGGGCAACATATCCTGATGTGCTTGAGGAGTGGAGAGGTATTATTATATTATTATTATATATTTAACTCTCCTAAACCTAAACTCCTGTCTCTTCTGCGTCCTCATCTATGCCCTAAAGCAGTTACCACACAAATCACGTGCCCGCCTGTATCGGCGATGTATCAACCGGGTCGTATGTTGTACGACCTTCAACTGATTTACGTCCGGGCACTAACCCGGTTAATGGTGGCCTTAGTGTTCTATTGATATTTTTACGATGATCGGAAAGTGATGGGGTCGTGTTTTTAATGGTTTTAGTTCAAGATTTCGCAGGAAAAGGGAGTTTGAAGGCAAAGGGCTGAAGTATAGGAAGCTTTTACTCCATACTTGCCTAATTTTGTCTCCACAAATATTGTACTTTTATCTTTGCATTTCTTCTTCTTCCTGCCCTTGTTTCGTTTTATTTGGGGTCGGCGCAATTCGTTTTTTTCTTCCATCCTGTCTTGTCACCCGTCACGCTATCACTAACTCAATTTTCTATTATATCACTTCTCACACATTCCACCCATCTTGTCTTTGGCCTCCCTTTCTCTCTTCATCCATCCACATGTAAACTCATAACTCTTTACATGACCAAACCAAGACAAACGATTTCCTTTCCACTCTTCAGTCACCGGCACTTTTATCTTTGCCCTTGTTGATCTAAATTTCAGGGTTTCAGTCCAGCTAAGTGGTAATGGACGGCGCACATTGGTTGATAGAGCCAAGAGGTTCTGAAATGGCGACCGATTGCCATGAATCCAAGCTTATGTAATATACCAAGATACACATAATTTTAATGTATAAAAGTTAACTACATCGTTTTCGTACATTTACAATTACCGGCACGGATCTTGAGTGCTCGGCGTCAGAGTGGGGATCGCTTTGCGCCTTCCATACATTGGCGAGCCAATCATCGTCACTCCCCACCCCTGCATCTTCCTTCGTACCACTAAAGAGACCGAATATTCCGACTTCTGCGCAACTTGAAGCCAGCGCTCAAGATCCGTGCCAGTAATTGTGAAAACTTCTACAGATTTATTATATGTAGAGATATAGCCTATTTTTATTTTACATTTATTTGCGATAAAGTAACTTTTTGATACAGATAATTACAAAAGAAAAAATGACCTAACTACCCAATTCATTTAATTAATCTCTTATTACACAAAATAGCTATAAAACATAACTTATAACACCGTTAACATTTCTACTGAGCTAATAAAGAGTTAGGACCGGTAGTAATGAAGCTAAAACCTCGTTCAAGAGCTGGTTATTGAGCATAAAATTCAATTACGGTATTAGCAGCGCCCCCGGCTTCGCTCGTTAAGCTTGTGAAAAAGGTAGGTAGTGTTAGTTTTTTTATTCTTTCATCTACAGTGGTCTGTATTAATGAACAGCTTATTTTTCTGTATAGTGAAGGTTTTCTGCTTAAATTCTGGGAAAAATTGTGGTTGTGGATTTTTCTTAGGGTACACTGAAATAGCTCAATTATTTTTTAATTATTTATATACGTTATATCTAGCTTCTATCTATATAAAAAGAGAAACTGACTGACAGACAAATCAATTCACGGCCTAGGCAATGAAATTGTGCACAAAGTTTGTTTTAATTACGTAAGCAAGCACTAAAAAGGGGTTTTTGAAAATTTAATCTTTACAGCCAGAGAACATTTCTCACAGAACTGATGGTCAATGGGATTGAAAGGTGCTGGTGTGGCGATTGTGTAACGAAAGACGCAGCGTTGGAGGGCCTCCACATGGTGGACAGATAACCTGCTGGGAGCCGCGGGAATCCTGTAGATGCGAGACGTACATGACCGGTGCTGTGGACAGACGTGTCAGGTCTTATATCTGATAGTAGACTTCTTTCAACTGCAATGCTGATGACCAACTCTACTTTGTTTTGTCTCAAGCAATTTCTTTTTGCCAACTATTTTCTAACTCGTTTTATGTTCCCTCCGCAGTAAACAAGCCCCAAGCTCACCCCGTGACATACCACTCGTCAAATGGGGCTGATTTCTAACAAGCTATTTATTGGACATCGAATCGAACATAAAATTTCCGGCTGTTTCCCTCGGCTTATGAAAATTCGTCAGAGGGTTTGGTACACGTTCCAAGAGGTAGCGATTTAAGCGACGTTTTTATTTGGCTAAAAGGCCAAACCAAAATTGAATGAAAAATTATGAATGAGAAGGTCTAGGCCATTTAAAGAGTTTTGCATGAGCTAATTAAAAATAAGGTATAAAGGATATATGTATGTGAGGTCTAATATCATAAAAAGACATTGCTTACTAATCCGAATAAATAAAGCAGTTTTTTTTTTAAATTGATATAAACTAGTGTTTGACTGCGATTCCACCTGATGGTAAATAGTGATGCAAATATAATAATCAATCAAATTAAGTAATCAATTAATTATATTCGCAACATACTTTTAGAATTAATAAAATATGTACATACATCATTATCATCTTGCTGCCCTTCTCTCCCTTGTTATTTGGGGCCAGCGCAACACATATTTTTCTTCCATTCTGCTCTTCGTTCTCATAGGTTCCACCATACCGTTGTTATCTGGACATGATGGGGACGTATTTAGAAGACTGGTGGCGGCGAGTGACCACGTTGAATAGCGGTGCTAATTCTTTGAGTAAAAAAGATCATTTTATCACCTGTATCGCATGTTGCATAGCATCTTAGAATTTTTGGCCTAAAACAACGTCAAAATAGGTATTGTAGATGAATCATAGTGCTAAAATAGTTTAATTTATTAATATATCGCTCGTTTTAGCTCGTTTCTAGAATGTGGCGATAGCTTTGTCCAGTTTTCCCATGTTTTGACGAAAGTATGGTAAGTTAACTACGTATTTAGTTCAATTTCACCCACTTATTACTATCGTCCTCTTAAAAGGACGGCGCATAAACAAAAATCTCGTGATTAATGAGGGTAAAGTAAACAAATATTTTTGGTGACATTTGAAAGTTGAATTGTGTGGCAGTACAATATAAGTATTGTGAGTGGTATAACGCATTATTATTAATCAGTTTTGGAGCTTTTGTTTTACGGTAAATTTATCATGACTGATATGAGGTGAGTTATTTTATTATTATTAAAAAATCGTTTTGTTTGACAATGAATAATAAAACTTTCATATCTCTTCTAAGTGAATTAAATTAAATATAAGTACCAACTGTCATTTTTTATACTTTTTTTTGGTGCAACATTTGGTGTTCTTTATAAAGCCCAATAGTAATATCTACTACTACTTGATACAAAAAAATGTTTTGTTTTGTCAGGAGAGTTTTTGGAAGAGGATGGGAGTCGCAACTTCATGAAATCATGGAAGAATTGGAATTTGATGAGGAGGCTCCTATTCCTGACAGCATCACATTTTTTCCACCAGAAAATTGTAATGCTGATGTCACCGACGAAGATTCTGGTGACGAAAATCAAGTCCGCATTCAAAATGTACCTGGCACTCATCTAAGGACTCCAGCGCAAGTTCATTATATGAATTTGACAGACGATAGTGACAGTGAAGACGAAATAAGTCTAGCTCAAGTATCGAAAAGAATGCGCATCAGAATTTCCAATCCTCCGATTGAAAATCAGTTGTTACCTGACGACGAACCAACACCCTCAACTTCCACAAGCATGACAATTCCAAAAACTAAACAGTATAACTGGATTTCAAGAGATATACGTCCAATATTTAGACCATGGGCCGGAATGCAGCAAGTTGCAAGGCAGCAAAATGCCTTTTATTATTTTGAGCAACTTTTTAGCGACAGAATTACAGTTTTGCTGACAAATTACACCAATAATTATATAAATCAAAAAAATAAAATTGGAAATATAACGTGTGAAGAGATGAAATGCTTTATCGGAATACTTCTCTTCAGTGGGTATGTGGTAGTACCCAGAAGATATATGTATTGGGAAAATGCTGCAGACTGTGGGAACCCAATAGTTTATAATGCATTGTCGAGAGATAGATTTACTTTTATAATGTCTCATATTCACTGCTGTGATAATACAGATTTGCCATCTAATGACAAATATGCGAAGTTGAGACCACTCTTTGACGCGTTGAATGAGAACTTCCTAAACTATGCCCCATTCGAAGAAAACTACAGCATTGATGAAGCGATGATTCCGTATTATGGTGGTCACCCTTGTAAACAATTTATAAGAGGTAAACCTATCAGATGGGGTTACAAATTTTGGGTAGGATCGACACGTCTTGGGTACATATTATGGTTTGATCCGTATCAAGGGCAAACGGGAGACGACTTCAATGATTATAAAAAATTGGGACTTGGAGCAAGTGTTATTTTACGTTTCGCAGATGTTCTTCGTACAATCGATGCAAAGGCACCTTTCCACCTATTTTTTGATAATTTCTTCACATCGATTCCATTACTAGATGAACTACGTGAAAGGGGGTTGAAGGCCACCGGAACAATCAGAGAAAATCGCGTATCGAAATGTCCGCTTCCAACAAACAAAGAATTCAAGAAAACTGATCGTGGTTCTCTGAAATACAAAGCAACAAGAGCTGAAGAAATTATTGTGTGTAAGTGGAATGATAATAGTGTTGTAACAGTGGCTTCAAATGCTGCTAAAGTTTTACCACTGAGCAAAGTAAAACGCTTTTCACAACATGAGAAAAGATATGTACAAGTCGACCAGCCAGCCTTGATAAAGGTGTATAATGAAAACATGGGAGGTGTAGACAGGTCAGACCAAAATATTGGTTTATACCGAACATCGATACGAGGAAAAAAATGGTATTTCCCACTGATATGTCACGCACTAGACATGGCAGTTCAAAATGCTTGGCAACTATACCACATCGATGGCGGAGATTGTGATCATTTGCAATTTCGTAGAAATATTGCAACTTCCCTTCTAGAAACATATCGTAGAAAGGATAACAGAAAATCAGGTCGCACTTCACAAAACTATCACCAAAATTCTCGGTATGATAATAATAAGCACCTTGTAAAATACAACGAAACGCAGTTGAGGTGCGTGATTTGCCACAAAAAAGCCAATTTCTCGTGTAAAACGTGTGAAGTTACATTACATCCAAAAGAATGTTTTGAAACGTACCATACGAAATAATGTTTTTTTTTCAAGTCTAAATTTTTTTTATTTTTTTTTTCATTATCTTTACTTTTTTCATGATTTTATGTAATAAATTAACGACAATAAAGACACTTCGTATTTTCTTTTGATTTACTTGAACAAGTAGTACATATTACTAATGTCCTTTTAAAAGGACACCAATTTCCCGGTTTCCCAACAGGTTTTAATTTTTTTTTGCATTTTTCCTACTCATCTGATTATACAAGGATACATATATCTGAATTTCATTGCAATCGGATACAAAAAGTCTATTCAGTAAAAAGTGGGTGGACCAAGCGCCCGAAATGTGCCATAACATAGTGATTTTCTGAGGCCTACTCCTCCTTAACGGCTAGGTCAATTGGTTTGAAAAAAATATATGTTTATTATAGATTCATGAACAATAATATCAACATTTGATTTTTTCGTTCAATTAATACTTTTGTCAAAAAAAAAAAAATAGCAATTTCGCAACTTTTCGCAACTTTTCCCTACTCCTTCGAAACGGCTTGGACCTTTAGAAACATTTTTACACATAAAAATTGGTGGTTAAATATTCTTCACAAAGAACATTGCATATGTAAATCAATCAATATCTCGCAGAGAAAATGGATTTAAAGCGCTTTCCGGGCGTTGCTGGCCGCAAATAAATGCACAGATTCGCGTACTGCCGCCTAGGCGAGTGCGAGAGTTGCGTTCACATAATTTCGGCCAGATGGTTCAAGGGACTATACGCCTTAAAACGCTTCCCGCTTATCACTTCTTCCACTCCTTATCATATCCACCCTTCGTCAATTCAAGTGAAAAAAATCAAAATACCAACTTCGATATCAGCTGGTTGCAATCGTTGCATTCAGCCCCTAAAATGCTTCGATAGGCAACATTTTTATCAATAAAGAAACCCCAAGATGGGGTGCAATGCGTGAGATAGGACATGTGGTCCGGCTTTTATTATTTTGAGGGTAGTTGAGGTTTTTTAGAGGTTTGGAGCATTGTGTTTCGTAGCTGATGTGGTCATGAGGATGTATAAGAGTTTGTGACAGAAATAGATATGTGCCTCACAAGGCATTATGTCTGCCTTTCCAAAACGGATGGTAAAATTTATGCACAGGAGTTTTTTTTGAGGTGAAAAAGCATCTATGAGTTCTCCTGCTCCAGGGCGTGTCAGACTTTTACTGACTAAAACCTAACCGGTGTCCTTTATGTTCTAAGACCACGGGTTTCCTTTTCAGAGATTCCACGTGCCAAATTGTATTTGCGTCATTCCTAAAGAGCTCAGTAGTCAGAACCCACCGCAGCCTATTATTATAATGTTGATAACCAACAAAACTTGTAAATTATTTTTCAGTAAACAAACATAACCCCCAAAACCTACTGGGACATGAACGAGCCATGATAATTTACTCCGTGTTAATATCGTTTGAATTTCCAAGCACCAACTCTATAAGGAAAACCTTCAAAGGGAAACCTCGCCGATGCCTGTTTTAAGGAAAAGCGTACGCGATACAAAAACTTAATTTATTACACCCCGTGGGAATATTAAAAAAAATACGAGTAAATAATTGTGTGTGAGTATAAATACTAAGGAAGTAACTCGATATCTTACCCTTTTAATTAAGTTATTTTCAGTCGCTGAATACAATTTCTTTTTGTCACGCAACGCAAGGTCATCTGAGCACAGCCTAAAAAAACACCCAACAAAATGATCGCCCACTGTTTTTTTTCCTGTTTTCTTTCTCACACATTTCTCGCATATGACATTTGAATATTTTTAGTTTGAACTGAACAATTTATTAGCGATTCGCGTGCATGCGTGTCCTGTAGCAATTTTTGCCGTGAAAACATCTGTCATAGAGGCTTAACTGGTGACCATAGGGTCAGTGGGTCAACTGACCCCACTTTAGAGGCCATTTCCACGAAGTTTTGTGGGCCCCTAATTGCGTGGTGAAGTGGATAAGTCTTTGTTTATTCCTCCTTACGGGTTAATAAAAAAGTCGTTTGCGGTAGTTCTAGGTTTTGTTGGCGAGTTCGCTAGGTGGGGTAATTAGTGGGTATTCATTGTTTTTAGAAATGGTTGCTTGTTTTTATAGGGAACGTTTAGTGGTTCGGTTTTTAGTATGTGTGAAATCTTATTTGGGTAGAGAAGTTTATGGTTTGTATAAGATTCATGTTTGTGTGAATTTACGCTGTGTTGGGTCGAACATAAATCAGTTAAATATCAGAAATAATAACAGATCATCTATTCTAAATATCTTCATATTATATAATTCTACTGTACGTGTGTTTGTGACCTAACTCCTTCTAATAGGCTTGATCAATTTGGATGAAATATGTGTTTATTTGAGTGGGTAGTTATAGATTAAAAAAAAGAATCCCTATTTCTCTTGGTCACGCAATAACTAGAAAATATATTTACCGATTTCATTCATCTTTTTCATTAAAGTTTTCTAATACTTTGTAGAAGATTTTAGGAGAAAAAATAAAATACTAAATTACGTAGAAAATTGGAAAATATCATAAAAATTGCGACTATTACATCGACAGTATATTCATAGCTAACGGCTCTAATACGCAAATACGATACGACGTCGCATCGTAAAAATCTGCGAGCTTGCACGACGCATCGCAAGAACTTACGAATTGATTCGCGTCACACATTGCATTGTAATGGTCTACCGATGCTTTGCCGCACGAAATCGCATCGAAGGTTTTTGCGATTCGGCGTCGTATCGCATCACATTGCAGTTTTGTGTGGGAGCCCTAAGAGGGTAGGTACGAGTATAATGTCTGTTGGGTCGGCTATTCCTTTTGTTTTGGGTGGGAAGATCATCCAATGACATTTCCCGCTTTGGGCGGGGCGGGGGGTGTGTTAGACTTTTACTTACTGAAAACCCACTCCTGTTCCTTCGTTTCCTTTCATAGCTGGGCTGAGTTTACCTTTCAGAGGCAAAACCTTGGCCTCAGTAGGCTTCGACCCTGCTGGACGCCTACGGCGGCTAATTCTTAGACGCAAGCAATATATTATGGCAGTTTTGTCGATATCACGTTGTATCTAGCACGAGAAGTCAATAGACTTTCTTAGTGAAATACTTTTATTATTAGGTACACAAAACTCGACTTCCGAAGTACCTCTTACCAACAAACACAACAATACCAATCAACATAAGCTAACAAATAATTAAACTGCTAAATCCATTCAAAACTTGACCAACCGATTTTCAACAACAAATATTTATATTCTACGCACAATGCTTAATGTACCGTCAAAAAATAAACAACTTGAACTTCGGCTATTCTCGGAAACACTCGGCAACTCTCTCTCTCTCTGTATTTCCGCCTATTTCCGTCTGTCCCTTCCGCTTCGATAGATTTTCCATATTGTAGTTGCGTACCCCAATTTGGAGAAACTTGTTTGCTTTGATGCTTGATTGGCTATGCAGACCTCTTTGGTATGTATTTATTGGTTATTGAAGCTGGAAAAATACTTTAGTAGTACCTACCTGTATTTATGTATTTTATTCTGTTGACAATTTGAGTAAATCCACAAAATAGATAGGTACAGAAGACAATCTCATATATGTACTTTACTTTTTATACCTACGCTCGGTGGACGAACACTAATGAGCGTTTGACCCGGATTTGTTTGATGAGTGGTCCGAAACACTCCGAGATTGACGTGCAGCGGTGTCTATGTGTGCGTTGCTCGAGCGCGCTTTGTATGTAGATTGATTTTTGTGCCTATCTATTTTGTGGTAATGCCGTCCACGGACGCGTAGCTTCATATTTGCGTATTCGTCCTTTTTTATGGACGGAATGGATGGAATTAATGGTATAAACTAGTGCTTGACTGCGATCCCACCTGATGGTATGCTTACCATGCCATGGTGGGCTTCACATCATCACAGCAGTGATACAGTCGTTGATGGGGAAGCCCACTATGGTCTATTCAATTCACTCTACCCTTAGAGACACTTAAATTATAATCGGATAGAAAGACTACAGCAGGCAAATTGTTCCACTTATCTTGTTGTTTTAATTTTGCATAGGTTGGCGTTTGACTACTTTCTCACCTGAAGGTTGATTTGGTAAAAGTCACCTTTTACTTACACATCATGTCGTTTTGTTTTGCGTTGCCGCTTACCAACAGGTGAGACAGTGGTCAAAAGCGAGCCTATCTATAATTTACCGACCGATGACGTGATAAGGGTTGCGGGAATCCGATGGATGCGAGACGCACAGGACCTTTCATTGTGGCGACACTTGGGGACGCCTATGTCCAACAGTGGACATCTTTCGGCTGAAATGATGATGATGATAATGATTTGGGGTCTCATCGTGTTTGAGCTCTTTGGAGTGGTCTTAAAGTTAAAATAGACTATATTATTTAAATTAAATCATTTTGTTATACATATATAGGTACCACTATGTTTTAATTGGTAAAAAATGGGTTCTATCCGGGCACATAAAAAAAAATCATAATTGCTAAATTCATAAATGAATATTCATAACATTTGCTACTAGAAAATAGTTCACGCAGTTGTTTTTCCATTTTGATCACCATTTATACATTCATAAAAATAGCTCGGTTTATGGAAATATTGTATCCATAAATTGAATGACATTTTGGTATATAAACAAACGCTTATAACTTTGCTGTTTATGAATATTATTTACTGAGACTTTACTTAAGTAATAACAAGACCTTCTAATAGGCCTTTTAAATATTTGTACTAATTCAAAATTAGTGATGTGTAACAGTGTATCAAAAACAGTGAAAAAATGTTACAAAACATTGCAAAAATGTAAAAAGGACGAAAATCGGTGATTCATGGTTACACCAGTCCATAATGTAACCCCCCAAAGTCGCCCACCCTACGTCACGTAATTGAGTTTCGTATGTCCGATGACAGGAGCTTTTAAAATATTACCGAACACGCTTGGCCGAAACTTTTTAGATTTTAAGCCATATGATATTAACTTCATGGGTTGTCCGGAAGGGAACCCCGAGATCCTGGGAAGGTAAAGAAGGAATATAAGAGTGGGGTTTAGTCAGTAAAAGTTTAACACGCCCTTTGGCTCCGTCCTCGAGAGGGAGATGTCATTGGATGATTTCCAACCTAAAAAAATCATATTAAACTTGAAAAAGTTTTTTTTTAAGGTGGTTTTATACACTCGGATACATCAACCCCATTTGTAACTCATACTTTATTTTACACATTAACTACCTACTATACTTACTCGTACCATAAAATAGGAATATTTTTTTTTAATTAAAAATATCATTGGGGTTGATTATAATACCGATTTTATACGGTTTAAATTAAAAAAAGTAAATCAAGAAAAAACCGATGAAAAATTCCACTACTGAGGGGTCCAGAATCATGTAGATACTGGTTAAATAGTATTGCGCGTCGATGTCAAAGTCACGTTGTTTAAGGTACTCGTAGTATAAGTTTCGGTTTGATTACATATGTTAATTAAAGCATACTTAATTCAAAGCACAGCAAATAAAAAAAGATATACAGAAAAATGGCTTCAATCAAATCAAACTTTATAAAATCTCAAAAAGCTATGTTTCCGCCCGGGATCGAACCGGGGGCCTTCTGCGTGTTAGGCAGATGTGATAACCGCTACACCACGGAAACGATATTTAAGATAGCCAATGTTTTGACTGCTTGCCAAGACATAATCATATGGATATTTATAAAGTAGCATGTACCTTTCACTTATGGATATATAAAAATCTTTGCTTACAACATAACAATCGACTTCGTAACCTTATTAAATATAATTATGGGTCAGTCTAAAATAGTGACGTGCAGTTGCCGGCAATATTGGCGTGAAGTGAGAATATTGGTGGTAATATTGCCGGGAAAGTTGCCCGAAGTGTGAATATTGGTGGCAATATTCTCATATTGCCGGCAACAGCACATCTCTAGTCTACTATAGGTACAGAACTTTGTTTGGGTATTTATTACTATGGTAAAATAAAAAACCGGACAAGAGCGAGTCGGACTCATGCACGAAGGGTTCAGTATTGTCCGTAGCGAAAAACGGCAAAAAATCACGTTTGTAGTAAGGAAATCTTACTTAAATATTTATTTTATAGTGTTTTTAGTAGGTAGGTATGTATAATTGTTGTCATAGCGGCAACAGAAATAGATACATCTAAGTATGAAAATTTCAACAGTCAAATTATCATGATTCATGAGATAAAGCCTGATGACAGACAGATGGACAGCGGAGTCTTCCGTACCCTATTGGTTCTGTTTATACCCTTTTTTTTAAAAAAGACCTATCGTCAAACCTTTTTTATACCTTAAATAGGTATAAAATATAAATAGGCTTTTTTATACCTATTTACTTATTAAAAAAATAAACGTAGATACAAAAAAAAATGACGTCATTTTGTTATATATAATTGCTTTATATTTATTCTATGGTTTATTAGTAGGTATATTTATTCATATAATCGCCTTTTTCTCACTCTTTTATTGCACCTACCACTGCTTTTTCTCTGCTTCACCCAAAGGGTGACTGGAAGAAAATGCCTAAGGTAATAAGTTCGTCTCTGTACATTTGTGCATAAAGTATTAAATAAATAAATATATATATTTCAGTTTATGTATATATTTTTTTTTCATCACTAGACACTATAGAAATATGCCAACAATATTTTCGATATTACGGTGCACGATCGAACGAATAATCATATCTCGATGGCCCGTAATGTAATGTTACCTGTACCCCTAGCCAAGTTGCTAATCTGCAATCGTTAACGTTACCAGAAAGTTTCAAATGTACGGGAATGACTTCATCTCAACGCTCAGTCACGTGGTCACAAAAGAATGTGCGGCGCGGCCTTTGAGTTGGCCGCGTTCGGCGCAAGCGAAACGGTTGTAACTTGGCTAGGGGGACAGCACACGTTTCCACCTACAACCAACTCGTAAAGTTAGTTGTAGGCCTAACTCTATCTATAACGTCAGTAGTACCTACTTAATAACTATCTCTTACTCTCAATTAAGCTATCTAAAACATAGCAATGTTATCAAAACCGTTATCCTATTGATTTATGGGACCTCAAATAATTTATCGCCATATTGGGCACGTTATCAGTAGCACACAACGTTACTGATAACATTAATTTATACACCTACTCATTACCCAGTACATTAGGTTTATTTTAATCAATTTTTGGTATGAGTTGGTAACAACCCAGCACATTATAAGATACTCCAGTTTCGATTCAATTAAATATTATATTTGGGACGTTCTGGTTTTTGATCGGCAATCGCTTAATAGAACTACACTACGCACACGTGTATCTTGTACGCTTATTTGGGCGTGTCGGTCTTATTATAATTATATGGAAACTCGACCTGTAGAGCTACACTAGATCCACGCAACGTGACGCCACGCGAGGTCGTTCTATGTACAAATCAAACGTGGTCCACGTGTGACTTGGTTTAATGTCGTTCTAGCTTTACGCTTACCGCCTCGCTTTAGTCGCTTCTATAATATGTTTTTTAATTGTCCTTCTCGAAAAACTGTGTAAATAACGTATTCACGGCTGAAACTTTTTAAGAGGAAAAATACAGTTTTTTTTTGTTTTGTAACGTATTATTATTTATTTATTTATTATATTCTTTATTGTACACAGCATGAACAAAAAAGATACAGGACAAACATTATTCAAAATAAGTGTAGGTACAATGGGCGGCCTTATCGCACAGGGCGATCTCTTACAGACAACCTTTGGATGGACTGAAAGAGAGGAGAAAGATATAGGGCTGTCAGTGTACATCAGAATAATACAATATGAAATAACAACACAAATACAATACGTATTAATTTATATTTGCGAAATTACAATCACTATAATCATAAATAGAACCGTCTCAGTTCGTCCATCTGCATAAATCTTCGTAGCTGAATTCAGGAATTAAACTGTTTTCATATGTAAGTTTGTACGGAACCCTCAATGCGCGAGTCCGATTTGCACATGTCCCGTTTTTAGATATAGACTAGTCATTGACTGCGATCCCATCTGATGGTAAGCTGTGATGCAATCAATGATGGTGATTGTCGGAGTCTATTCACTCCGGCCTTAGACAACTAAATTATAATCGGACAAGACCGTTACTGGGAAATTGTTACAGACCTTCTATGTAGTTTTAAACGATCCATCTATACATACATACATATAAATAAAATTGGAGTGTCTGTTTGTAATATTCCAATAACTGCTTTATACTACATGCATATGAATACGAGTATATATACCGTACATACACCAAAATATATATTTTTTTAATTTTTGTCTATCTATCTGTCTGTTGGTCCGGGCTAATCATCTGAAATGACTAGACCGATTTTGAGGGGATTTTTTTTGGCAGGTAACTGATGTAATAAGGAGTAACATATGCTACTTTTATTTTAGAAAAAATAAATTCAAAATCCTGTAGTCCACGCGAACGAAGTCGCAGGCACAGCTAGTTGAAACATAAACATTAGAGTCCAGCTAGCACGTAATACCTAATATCTAAACAGTAAATTCCTATCTTTAATAATTTATCGCCCAAACAAATTATAGTTATTACACTGCAAACGGTATTACAATGATATTTGTTTTAAATAACTCTAGCCTTTAGTTAACATAACGTTATTACGTGTCGCTATGAATGTCAACAATATGCTATTAATCAAATATTTATTAGTATCGATTACAGAGAATTAATAAACAAAATTATATATTCCACAACTATCACACAACGCCGTCTATTCCCAAGCTAAGCAGAGTTTGTGTTATGGGTACTAGACATCTGATAAACTTACTTTTATATTTCTAAATACATGCATAATTTGTAGGCTATGGTATAGCTGGAATGCAGTAAACCAACTCGGACTGTGTCAATTCATAACCCCTCGAGCGCCGATTGCACATACGGTTGTGCATCTAACACCATATACTAGTACCTGCATACATTATACATGTGTAACAAATACCTAAACATATTTCACTTTGGCTTTGAATGATCTTGAAAAACCGTACACACGTGTGTACGAAATTTATTCGCCCAAAAATGTTGGTTTCTATATTTTCATTTTTCTTGAAAAAAGGTTTTTTTTAAATTTTTGAAGTAACTGAAGGAATGCTTATTTAAAGTCTACCACTCCCTTTCACTGTACATAGACCAGGAGAAGTAATTTAATGATTTCACTCCCAAAAAAAGGATGCAAATCTGATTTGTCAGAGTTTGATAAAGACGTACTTACTTTAGGGTTTGACATGTTTTTGCTCAAAATATTCAATTCAGAAACCCGCCCTCTGTCGCACATGACTTTCATGAACAATCTCATAATCACAAGTCTTATTAACAAGACGACACTTCCCTAATTACATCCTCCGAGACAATGCAATATTTATACAGTATCAACTATACAAATGTTCAGTGGAAGTATCCAAAAAGTCTTTTCCTGTTTCTACCATTAAGTTAACGTTTCATATAAATCTTTCGAGAAGGTTCCTCGCCGTTCTTTTGTTTTCCTTGGTTAGAACCGTAAATATTAACTTTGGTGAGTAAGGAGTTCCCTGAGTGGTAAGGTTTTGGTACTGGAGGCTCTTCATCTTTATTATCTCCTGGTACATGGGTTGATAGAACGGGTGGTGCATTTGCATGTGATGAAAGTATATTAGATATAGTTTGTGAGTGAACAACTAAAACATTGAAGGAGAAGGGGAAATTCAGTGACTGGTTTAATTAAATTCAGTCCTTGTTGATATTGTGACGTAAAAATGGTACCTACAGTTTGGTATCTCAAGTATACAATTGAGCAATATGTGGAATCATCAAATATTAGAACAATTTAATTCTATGTGACAATTTTAATTTCACGAAATCCCTGATATTCTCATTTCCCTGCAGCATTATACATACACACTTACAAACTTTCATATTAGTATATCCATTTATTTGTATGTTTCTAACTCCTTCACGCTGAAGATGATTTAGGCACACAGGTATAATCTATCATATCTCAGTTATATCTTATAGAATACTAGCTGTGCCCGCGAACTTCGTACCGCCTAACTTTTTTTATTTTTTTATTATGAAAAATAGATGTTGGCCGATTCTCAGACCTACTCGTTTATACCGCGTACGTCGAAGGACTGGAACAGTCTGCCTGCTGTGGTCTTCCCGTCCGATTATAATTTGGGTGTCTTCAAGGCTAGAGTGAATAGGCTCGTTAATAAACTAGTGCGCCTCACCATCAAAGGTTGCATCGCTACTTACCATCAGGTGGGATCGCAGTCAAGCACTAGTTTATCTGAATAAAAAAAAAATTAAAACTCAATATGCTCACAAAAATTCATCAGAATCGGTCAAGCCGTTTCGGAGGAGTATGTCAACGAAAACTGTGACACGAGAATTTTATATAAGTATAAGACTTTATTCCAGAACTATGTTCTCTTGGAACCATTTTCTACTATTACGCGGGCGAAGCAGCTGGCGAAGTTAGTACATAAATAAAGCATAATATAAAGGCAGCCCTTTGAAATGCGATAGGCCGGTTATACTAAAAACTACGTTCAAACTCCGCGTAATTGGTTTAGTGTCGCTCTCCGGCTCTCCGGCGAAAATGAAAGTAATGATATTATATACGTGCTTTTAGGCAGCGGACCCCGGCATAATAGAATTAAAACGTTGCGAAACGCCAAATAGATTTACCTACACTTGCAAGCTTTTTAATATTTAAACAAAAATTTAAAAGGTCTGTGTTTACTCTCTGAAGGATGCTTGTTCTTCGGAATCCAATATTCAGTTGCTAAGTAATTCGTGGGATGGGTTTGAGGTTTCAATTTAAGTGGTCTGAGAATTGAATGTTGTTATGAAATCTAGATTGCGAGGGGTGTTTCGAAAAGTACTTTGTAGATTTTTTTTCTCGAATTTGTACAGTAAGTTTATTCTTGATAACAGACATGCTTTATTTTATAAACCTCATTAAAATGTTAAAATCTAGGTAGTTAGATGCTATAAAGACTGGCTATCAGTTTATCCCAGGAGTGTTATGTTGCCCAGTAACTGGGTTGTCGAGGTCTGATGAGTTGGTCCATATAAAACACAGGTATTAAGTCGGATCCGGTTAAACAGACTCCAAGCTAGTTGAGAAAGTTCTAGGAAGATGATCTGTCAAAATACAATAACTCTTTATTGAGAAACATTTTTCATTTTTCTTTTTTTTTGTATAAATTATTAATACAATTTATGAAGCTTCTGGTTCCTCAACTAGGCGGACCTGTATATAATAAGTTATATTTAATTTCTTAAGCTTTTTTATTTATGTAATATCATCATCATAGCACAATCAGCCTTATGCTATAGCCAGAGGGCTATACGCTTAAGGCTGATTGTGCTATATCAGAGAAGGCCTGAGTCCCAGCCTCTGCTCAAACTGTCAAAGGGAGAGAATGAACCATAAATCACAACATAAAAAAACTAAATACACAATATAATAATAATAATAAAAAATATATGATGAATATAGGTACGATATATGATTTTGAAAATAATAATAATATATGATTTTGTAAACCTATCGTGACTATTTGCAAATTGTTTTTTTTTTTTTAAATTTGTACCTATAAACTAGTTTGTTCATCTCCTGATAAGCGTCTCTCATCCATCAGACTATATTGAATTTTTTATTTAAATAAAAATTAACTATTCGTCTTCTCTAAATCCATCTCTGTACCTTTGTTTAATTAAAGTGAAATAAATAAATTTTGCAATTTTAAAGTTGTTGAGTCTTTTTATTTATTTTTTTACCTTGTTTTAGACAGTTTACCTATTTCTACCCTTAGGTTCTATCTGCTAGTCCGCCATTCCATTTCCTAATAACATTCACCACATCCAAAACATGCCATCTTGTACGATTGTACAAAACATTTCAATACTAGCGTGTTTGCTGTTCACGCGAGTTAACGCTTGCCTGCCTCGTTTAATAGAAACTGGGAGCCTCCCAAACGTTCTCCGCTTTTGATCTCTGTTTTATTTGTTTATTACAAATAAACAACACGATATGTTTGTTTGTTTGTTGTCTTTTTGTTTGGCTGTTGATGTGACTAAAGGTTGTTGGTTACCGTGTGTATGCGTGTAGGTACTTACTAATTGGTAAAAAAACATCGAAGCTGTTAGATATTGATTCAGGGTACAAAAAATCGGCCAAGTGCGAGTCGGACTAGCCCATGGAGGGCTCCGTAGCAGCAAGTAACATAATATAAAAGTTCTTGTAGTTCGTTGTAACTTTGATCGATGTTTTACTAATAGTGTATGTTTTTAGATTTAAGACGTATTAAAAAAAAACTACTTACTAGATCTCATTCAAACCAATTTTCGTTGGTAGTTTGCATGGTAATTTAGGTACATTATAATTTCTTTTTAGTTTTATCATTCTCTTATTTTAGAAGTTAGAGGGGGGGGCACATTTTACCACTTTGGAAGTGTCTCTCGCGTAAACTATTCAATTTAGAAAAAAATTGTGTTAGAAACCTCAATATCATTTTTGAAGACCTTTATAGATACCCCACACGTATGTATGGGTTTGACAAAAAAAATTTTGAGTTTCAGTTCTAAGTATGGGCACACCAAAATTTTTTTTTTTCTATTTTTGTGTGAAAATCTTAATGCGGTTCACAGAATATATCTACTTACTCAGTTTCCAAAGTACCTATAGCTCTTATAGTTTCGGAAAAAAGTCGTTGTGATATACGGACAGACAGACATGACGAATCTATAAGGGTTCCTTTTTTTGCCATTTGGCTACGAAACCCTAAAAACAACAATTTATAATTTACTTTCCGACATTACCGCCGCTTCGACTGGTTTTGTACGTACATCTGTCGTCTTCCTACGACCCTCATTAGGTTCAGTCCACCTTGTAAGAGGGCTTTCAATGCTGCGTCTTCTGGTACGCGTTTAGAATCTTTCAGCACCATCGACCATCTGTTCTGCGAGGAATGGGTTCTGCCCACTGCCACTTAAGCTACTGTTGCGATCACCGTGACCTTTATCAACTGATAGACAAGTGACATCAAAGAATTTAAGAGTATAATCCATTACACAGTATCGTACCATGACCGTGTCAGGAAAAAAAAATTCACCGTATTAAAAAGTCTGATACACCGTCACTTTTTGTTTCAAAAACAAAGTCAAAATAGTTTGTCTGAATTAATTTTAAATAGACCATTTAAATGCAGTTTTGAATTGGCAAGAAGGCAGTCAGTCAAAAAGATGATGCTAATTGCACATAACAGTGCTCTCTATGGAGAATAATGTGTATGAAACTCCATGTACAATCTTTTCAATCGTATTACAAATATCTCGGTCAAACATGTTTCTTGTCGCTCCTATTACAAGAATGTGAGAACAATGTGAATAATAAAAAATATAGAAATTAAAAATAAGCCACTGTCAATCAAGAGATGACCAGTCCCAACTAACAGCGCCCGTTCACGGACATGACGCGTATATCATCACCACTCAGTTCAACCATTTTGATGGGATCCAAACCGCTTGATGAACAATAAAGTACAGGTATTATATAAGTAATGCCTTATTCTCTTTACCCTGTCAAAGTTATACAATGAAATCTAAGTCAAATCCTGTCTATATAATAGCGGGAGCATCATTGAATGGGGCTGTAGGCACCCTAGTCTACGTAATTAGCATCCTACCACGTCTGGGAGATATTTGAATAAGGGGCGGGCGTCATGGCTTAGGGTCGGTGTATACTTGCGGGTAATGAAATTAAGGATGCTATTTTCAATAGCAACTGCTTTAAATATTTTCTTGTTGCTATAACTTAGTTTTTCACTGAAGAATTTGTGAGTAGAATAATAATAGTTATAGCAAGGGTCGATCTCCTGGGCACGCCAGAATCATGGCGGTAAGTCTCATCTGGAGTGGATCAGGAGTGGCTGGAGAGGTATCACGGCATTCTCACTTATCGCATAATGCAGGTCTTTATCGGACATGATAAGTTCGGAAGGTTCTTGCATTGGATTCAGGCGGAAGAAACACGGTGGAGGAGAGTCCCGAATGGCGGAGCACAGCCTTGTCCTCGTGGCGGCGGTGAAATCTCACTGCTACTAGGACTTTGATCCCGACTACCAGTCACCGTAAATGCGAGTTTTCTGGCCGGGGCACCCGGCCTTTGGGTAACGATTTCATCTGTTTCATGGGGTAACCGGCCGGATCGAGCCTGAGACAGCAACGGCACGTAGTATTCCATACTCTATTTAATTTTAAATGTAGGTACGTGTGTTCATTGACAATACCATTTTTTGAGTTAGAAAAGCATCAAATAACTCCTACTTTTGTTGAAATGATTGAGAGTAACAGACTTTCGTTGAAGTCTATGGCACCAAAAATACCCATAGCTTGATCTTTTAATACCTAATGCTGCTACAATCCATTGTATACACTCATGTCATTCAAGTACAAATTCGACATAATATCCACGGAGATATTCCAGCAAAACGACACACCAGTCTAAACCCGTCCTAGTCCCCAGCTTACACAACTCGCATCATTCAAATCCGGTCTCATCATGTGAACTAACCCTAACGCGGGCGTGTACGCCGGGCGTTAACGCTCCTCTGGACACGTTAATTGAAAACGGATTGGAGGTGACAGTGTAGAACGGGCTTTTTATACGATGCAACCTCACTTCTGGCGGTTTTTACTGATTTATGTCATGGGGAAAACGAGATTTTTTACAGAATTAAGGAGTTATTGAATGGATTCATTATTTTATGGGGTTGTGATAAAACAGAAGTGAATGATTTTTATACTGCAATTGATTTTATTTTGTTCTACCTTTATGTGTTTCAAACTAATTGTTAAGTTTGTATATTAAATTTATAGTCAGATTCTGCCAGCTCTCATTCGGTCACCACTGCTCTCATCATGTGAACTTCACTTCACTTTTGAGAGCATTTGGCTACCACTGCTGCAGTGGTAGCCGAATGAGGGCAGGTGGCCGACTGGTAACGACCCCGACTTACAAATTGTTCAAACCCAAATAAGAGCATTACTTTGTGTAATTTATTTCATCACCACTCACAAAACGGTAAACGAAAACATCATGAAGAAATCGGCATGTCTTAAAACCAAAAATTCGAAGACATGTAACATTCACCAACCCGCACTTGAACCGCGTGGTGGATTACGGCCCATTCCCTCTCCAGGAGAGGCCTGAGTCTCAGCTGTGAGAACATCACGTGTCCTAAAGTTACACACTCCAAATCGCCCATACCGCGGACACTCTGCGCTTAATGCTCTCCTTGGCAAAAACACAGATTTTGATATGTTTGGGAAAGAATAGATGACGATACTGTCAGAATGTGTGAAATTCTGTGAGATGAATGCATGACTGTGTCTACTATTTATTAAATAAGTAGTATACCACTAAAGTCCTGCGCGACATATGACTTGTCTTTGTTAATTTTTAATGTTTTATTGTTTTCTCTTTTTGTGTTATGCGTTTAAATAGTGTAATTGGCTTCGGTCGTTCTATTTGAATTAAATAAATAAATCAAAAGGCTGATTACACTTACGCTTTCTGCTAGCGGCTTCGCTGCGTGGAAATAGATTTCTCCTTACAGATTTTAGACCCTGTTTCATTCTCTTAGGGGCTGAATTAAGAAAAATCTTTTCTTAGTGCTCACCTTCGTCAAAAAAGGATACCTTGCGCAAAATTTCACGCTCATGGTCCCAGTAGCTTAGAATGTGTGTTGTTATATAAATAAATATGTTGTGATTGACTCTAAGGCAGCCCTTGAATAGTGTTATAAAATGAACCTGTAAATTCCTAGCGGATGTAATGTTGGATCGCCAACATTCTATCAATATACCATCGGACAACCCGACGTACGGCGAATATTCACCCTTACGTTGTTGAAACCTCTACGGTCCGGACTAAGCGTTGCGCCTCGTCGTTTATACCGCGTACGTCGAAGGACTGGTACAGTCTGCCTACTGCGGTCTTTCCGTCCGATTATAATTTGGGTGTCTTCAAGGCTAGAGTGAATAGGCTCTTAATAAACTAGTGCGCCCTACCATCAAAGATTGCATCGCTACTTACCATCAGGTGAGATCGCAGTCAAGCACTAGTTTATCTCAATTTAAAAAAAAAAACCTAATAATAAATAAAAATGTCAGTCAATCAGTTTCTTCTTTTACATAGATAAAAGAATCCTCTGTGTAAAACAGTGTTCCAGGTTCAAATTTTTGAGCAGGGCTGATGAGTCAATGACCGAGTCAGGATTTTACTTTTTATATACCTACAGATACCACTTTCATTATAATTTAAATTGTTTTTTCAGTAAAGCATTTCATGTTTCTATTGCAGTTAATGCCAGCTTGTCATAAATGTACCACATCAGAAACATAATAAGGCATTACACACACACACACATAAAGATTACATCTACTCTGTAGATATCTGTGTGTGGTATCCCGTCAATAGCATTACTGGCTTCAATGCCGCTGTGAAACGTGTCAGTAACGCATAATAGTGTCATTTTGTACACAAAACGTTCGTCAATGAGTAATAACATCGTTTGTAATGGGAACTGTTTACTTAATACTTTGGTTATTGAGCAATGTGTGAATAGAAAAAGTCCTCAATGTTTTCTAATCATTTATCTTTCTTTCTACATACTTATTATAAAATAAACTGCATTAGTTTTTTAAATAATTCAACAAAGGTATGTCGATGAGGCTTTCAAAATCATTTAGATAATAATTATGTTCCAGAACATTTATTAGTATACAGGATGTATGAGATAGCCATCCACAAACTTTAAGGGTTTGCTCAGTAGATAAAACTGAACAACCTTCCACAGGATTTTTTTTCAGGAAACGAAAAAAAAAATCGGCATCTTCATACAAACTGTTAAATCAAGTTTTTAATTTTGTATGGTGAGACTTTCTGTGTGTATGTTTGCAACTCCTCGCTCAAATAGCTGAACGGATTCGAATAAATATCGCACAGAAATGGACTATAACCTAGCATATAGCTTTTTAGGATTATGTTTCTTTGGGACAATTTTTTTTTTCACGCGGACAAAATCGCTAAAGGATATTCTATGTGCCAATGTTCCTTTATTTGTGCCTGTGTTTTTTACTGGCATAAACTAAATGTTTCCTCAGGGTCGTTTTTAATTACAGTCATTACAACTGGTCCCTTCATTTTGCACCTTTCTGTCATAGGAGTTACAGCCCACTGCAGAGCCTGTATGGCGGATGACTAGACCGCAGCGAAAACTACTTAGCTACTGCTGTGAAAATGTACTGCTAAAACCCAGATATATCATCCACGAATTCTTCAGAAATACCAAGACGCTACTGGCCTTTCTTGAAGAGCTGGGATGGATTGGATGACACAGTTGTCCTACCTATATGCAAAATACATGCTTTGGAGGTGGCGTTGCAGACACCAGTCCGTCATACATAGAGGGTCATTTAGAGTCATATAATTTTTTTATCAAATAGAGTACAGTAAAATGGGGTGAATAGAGACTTAGAGTTGTATAGACACAAAAATTTAAAGGGTATTTTCTCGATATTTGGATATTTTTTGCAAATTGATGTAGTTAAAACATCAATTTATTGATGAATTGTTATTCTAAAAAATCGATGCTTTGTTAGAGGCCGATATTATGGTATCAAAGTAAAAAACCAAACCAAAGTTTTGTCTCTATTCAACCCTAAGTCTCTATTCACCCCGTTTTACGGTAGTGCATGTTACTGGAATTTGCTCAAACTAGTTCAATAACCTTTTCTACCAAAATTCAACACAGAAACAGCTATTCTTGTAAGCCGTCCTCTATCATTAACTCCTTCAGCTCAGCTCATCTCATTTACCAACCCTCGATCGAAACAATAATGAGCAATCACATCACAGCTCAGCTTCCTAAAATCCTGTAAATATATCATGTCAAAGGCATTACGGGTTTACATAATACCATGAGGATAGGAGTCGACGAAGTAATATTTTTCGCAAAATGTGTCGCGACACAAAATTCAATGTTCAACGCTAGGAGAGACCGCGCCTCTGGCGTGATCACACTTGGTTGGTGCAAGGTTATAAGAAATGAGAAGGTGGAAAGTTGGTGGATAATATTTTGTTTTATATTACGTAATTTGTGTTTAAAAAAATTATTTAATTAAGATAAGGAGTTGTATGTGTAACGAGAATATATTTATCATTATCATCATCAGTTCTGCCAAAAGAAGTTCACTGTTGGACACAGGCCTCCTCCAAGTGTCGCCAAAACATTAGATTTCCGTGACTCTAATCAGGTCATCGGTCCATCATGTAGAAGACCCAGCCGGGTCGAAGCCTACTGGGGCCAGGGTTATCCGAAAGGGCGCTCGAGCCCCGGTATGAAGGCTAGAAGGAACGGGGTGGGTCTTTTAGTCAGTAAGAGTCTGACACTATCTCCCGCTCCGCCCAAGGGTGGGGGATGTCAATGCATGATTTTTCCCACCATAAAAAAACGGTATGTGGTTGCCACTCCAGATCCTTTCGCCCCCATCGACCATCTGTTCTGTGAGCAATGTGCTTTGCCCACTGCCACTTAAGTTTGGCGATTCTTCAAGCTATATTGATAACCTTAGAAACGTTGTAAAAACAATTAAAAAAAAAAGAGTAAAAGTTATTGTGGGATTGTTCAATAGAATCATCGTGGCTCTGGAACACTAAAGGATAAGCACACAAGTGGGTTATAGGCAGTACGAGTTGAAATCTGATTATTCTTTTTACTCCATCCATAATGGGAGAAGTTACAGTTGCGTATACATTTCTTAACCAACTCTCCTGTCGCTGGTCTGTAGGAAGAATTTTTTTTTAATGCTAAGCCATGTCACATATAGCTATTAGGGAGTGAAATTCCTGATGGCTACAACCGGGGAATCTTTTAATCAAAAGTTACTTCTAGGTAAGCGCACTCCATCGCCAACCGCATCGTCGCTTACCACAAGGTGATTTTAGTCATCATGTCGCCACAATGAACGATCCTGTGTGTCTCGTATCCATTGGATTCCTATCAACCTTTACCAGGTCATCGGTCCACCTTGTAGGAGGCCTTCCAATGCTGGTCTTCTGGTTCACAGTCGCCACTTCAGAACCTTTCGGCCCAACGCCCATCTGTTCTGCGAGCAATGTGTCTTGCCCATTGCCTTTGCCAGGTGATATATGTCTAGTCGCCAAACGTAAACCTATCAATTATAAAACGCAACCTATTTGTATTCTTCTATCTGTATTTATCGTTTTCATTACTTGTTTTTTTTTATTTGTTGGCTTCCTAAAAAAATAAGAAGAAATTTTAAATTAAAATCACTCCACAGTCTAATAGAAAAATAAAAAAAGCCGCGATGTAGTGCAGTAATTTAAAAAAGACATATGTGTTGTGAAATCACTGCAAAATTAGACCCACTTCTGAAACATAAATTTTCTATAACAGAAATGCAAGTCATAGAAAGTTTCGCACCTCTTATAACTACAAGAGAGCATCCAGCTTAACCCCATACAATATTTATCTATCGCGCCCCATACTTACGAAAAGAATAGCCGTGTAAAGAAAAGATTTATTATTCCCACTCCATCTATTGTGTTACCATCCAAAACCACGCTTCTATAACTTAAGCCAGATCTTAAGGGTCTCCGAATCGCTATCCGTTCTGTTCAGGTCTATTCGCGCGGCAAAATGAGATATCACTGGATATTGAATGACAGCGTTACTGTGGACGCGGTTTCACAATTTCGGATATATTTTCTTTACTAGCTTTTGTTAGAGGATTCGTCTGTGTTGATGTCAGAAAATCATAAAATAATATCTTAAAGGACTTCTCTCGGTTTAGGGTGGAGCGGGAGGGCGCTGAGCGACTCAGACTTTTACTGACTAAAACCGCACCATCGATAACTCAGGTTCGATCCGGATGGTTACCGGACGGAAATACGGTGAGCTACCCATTGGTTATTGCTAGGCAAATTTGGTCCTTATGTCGGACATTGCTGATGTCCGAACATATCTGATAGTGTGAATTAGTGTGCTTTGTTGTGTGTTGCTGTATGGGTGCCTTTGATTGCCTGAATTAAATGCTTTTTATCTTATTTGTTGCTCGTCGTCCGGAAGCCAACTACTTTTCTGTCACCGGTCGCTTCCATGAGGACACGGTGTTGCCCCGCTCAAACACCTCCACGGGAAGCAATAGGGTTGTAACTCTATACTTATTTTTTTTTAATTTTACTAGCCAGGTACTATGTTCATTAAAATATAATTAGCGACCGTAACAATTATGACTTTACTTAGTTATCAATAGACTAGAACCTGAATGTAGAAACTCGAGGCTCAAATGCGAAAAGAGGGCTTTTATCATAGGGGGGAGACAATGTAGTGGATTAGCTACACATCTCTACAAATCTCGATTTTACAACCCCTATAATCATTATCGCTTCCAATCGATTGTCAAACCCAACGCTTCTACAGAAGAAATTTTGACTTGTATAAAATTGTTTGACATTACCCGTGACGATAAACTAATTATATCTGTAGGACAAAATGATTATAATAGTCTAAAATTGGTGACAGAGTTGTGCTTGTTTCTCAAATCGATTGGTTGTCCCGTGATTATTTTAGGTGTGACTAAAAACATCTGCCATAAAGAAAAAAAAATTAATGAAATGTTACATCTTTTATGTAGACAGGTTGAACAATGTTCATTTATCGCAAAATATGACAGGATTTCATCGCTCTGCTATCAAATAAACTTGATGTTGGATCAATTGGACTACGATAAAACTTTTTTATCACATGGTTCTAAGATTTGGAAACCAAATACGATCTGTAAAAAAACCCAGAATACACAAACCAATCCCTCATTTCTTGAACAATATTCAAATGAGGCTTCTCACGCTAAAGGCACCATAGGTAATAGGGCAGATGAAACATTTTTTCGTGCCTAAAGCAGCTCATGGAAATCTTGTCGTCTTTCATCAGAATATTGCTGGTGCTATTAATAAATCCGATGATATTGAAATGGCACTAAATTTACTTCGAGACAAACAATGTTTAGTTGAATTTATATGTCTAACTGAAACTTTTATTAAATCAGGAGATGAAGAAAACATGAGATTAGATTCTTATAAATTAGTGAGTTGGTACTCTAGGACAGATCAGAGACGCGGCGGTGTTTGCATACTAATAAAGCAGGACATTGAATACGAAAAAATAAAATGGTTAGACAATATTACTCTGGACAAACATTTTGAAATATGCGGTATACGACTTCAGAAATATGGCGTAAATTTATTTTGTGTTTATAGAACGCCAAATTCAGACGTAAACATATTTTTTCGGAAACTACAAATAGTGCTAGATAGGATACATGACAAAGATAATAAATATAATAACATAATATGCGGTGACTTTAATATTGACATTCTAATGGACTCTAAAATTAAAAATGAATTTATTAATATACTATACAATTATAATTTGACACCTCACATAAGTGAACCAACTCGACAGAATACCTGTATTGACAATATAATTAGTGATATAAAAGATGCGAAAGGAGAGATACACGAATTAGGATTGTCTGATCATAACACAGGACAAACTTTGTCATTAAGGACCAGGGTAAAAAATCTTGTTAAGCAACATTGGTTTGCTTATAAAAGAGACCTATGTAGAGATAATCTGAACAAGTTTAATTATTATCTCAGTAAATTGTCTTTCTCAGAGGTCCTTACAGAAGCAGACGTAAATAAAGCATTTTCTCTGTTTCATAATGAAATTTGTCTCTTTTTTAATCTTTGTTTTCCACTGATAAAAGTCAAAATGAACCATAACTCAACAAACCCAAAATGGATTACAAAGGGCTTGAAAAAGTCTTTTGTAACTAAGCGGAAACTACAAAATGAATATTATAAAAATAAAAGTGGACAAAATAGACTCAAATACACTACATATAGTAAAATCTTAAGAAAATGTGTTGCTAATATTCAAAACAGTAAAAATAAAAATACTATAGAAAAAGCTAAAAACAAGTGCAAAGCCACATGGAAAATAGTAAATAAAAAACTAAAACAAAACAATGCAAACAAGGAAATCAAGGCAATTTCGAATGGGAAGTGCATGCTGGACAGAGGTGATGATATTGCAACATATCTCAATGATTTCTTTATTAATATCGCAAAACCAAAACCCAACCAGCACCCAAAAAACAAACCAATAATAGGAAGAAGGTTAGTAAACTCTATCTATCTCGAACCAGTTGACAATGTTGAAGTTTATAAAATAGTAAAAGAGCTACGGAATACAAATTCAGCAGGATATGATGGTATTACCACTCGATTATTAAAAGATAATTTAGCTGCTATAATAAATCCATTAACCTATTTAATAAATCTGTCTTTGGAAAATGGAACCTTTCCTAATGCTCTAAAATTCTCCGTCGTAAAACCTCTATATAAAAAGAATTCCAAAACAGACGCGGGGAATTATAGACCGATTACTTTGGTGCCAATTCTCTCCAAGGTATTTGAAAAAGCAATGTGTGTTAGACTTTTGAACTTTTTTGAAAAAAACGATGTAATAAGTAAACAGCAAAACGGTTTTATTAAAAACAAATCTACTACATTGGCATGTTTTAAATTAATAACTGAAATTCTCAGATCAGTCGACAAAAAAGAAATTCCTATAGCTGTATTTCTAGACATGACTAAAGCGTTCGATATGGTTTGCCATGATAGATTATTAAATAAATTAGAACAGTACGGCATAAGAGGTCCTGCCTACAGTTGGTTCGAAAGTTATTTAAAGGGTCGTAAACAATGCACAGAGATAGTAAAAATGGATCCAGAGACTAATACGCAGGTAATCTATAGGTCATCTTTCCTAACAAATTACTATGGTGTACCACAAGGGACCGTGCTAGCCCCGATACTATTTATTACATATATAAATGAATTGCCAGAATCAACGGACCAGTACGTAGTACTATTTGCAGATGATACTACGGTTTTAACTAAAGAAGCTACTACTGATCAGGCGATAAACGTTACCAATAGAGCCCTACAGGATATACATGACTGGTTAACTGCAAATAATTTAGAAATAAATACCGAAAAAACTAAATTTATGAAATACTTGACATATAATAACAATAGAAATAAAAAAGACACAATAGACTTACCAATTAAATATAATAATAATATTATTGAAGAAGTAAATGAAATAAAATTTCTAGGAATAAATATTGATAATTATTGTAACTGGAAATCTCAAGTTGACCTTGTTTGTAAAAAAATTCACAAATTCGTTTATGCGCTTCGTAGAATAAAAAAGATAATTAATAAAGAAACAGCTCTAATGGTATACCACAGTCATGTGTGTTCAGTATTGAGGTATGGGATAATTATATGGGGAAACTCTACAGACGCCCAGAGAGCTTTTATAGCCCAAAAGAAATGCATAAGGTCTATCTATGGACTCAAATGGACTGATTCTTGCCGACCAATCTTCACTAAAAATCGTTTGCTTACTCTGCCATCCCTATACATATTTGAAATGTCTAAGTTCGTTAGAGACCATCTTTCACTCTTTGAGCAGGATGATAAAGCCCAATTTAAGAGGAAAATTGTACAAAAACCTCTGGTAGTTCCTCGAAACAGATTAAAGTTGTGTAACAAAAACTGCTACACCATGGCGGTGAAAATTTATAATAAACTACCTGAAAAAATGCGAAAATTGAATGACTTGGAATTTAATAGAACTTTGAAAAATTGGCTTTGTGACAGATGTTTTTACTCAATAGATGATTATTTAAATTTTAAACAGACTTGATGTATTACTATGTAATAATTATGACCTACGCACATTTATTTAAATTATAACTATTGACATTATTTATAAATTTTCTAATCAATTAATCAAATAATTCTACACAAATTTTAATATATTTTATAATGGTATGTGCAAAATTAATATTATTGACTGTAAATTTTATTATGTTTGACTAATGTGACTAATGACAGTGATGAAATTTCATGACATTATTGTACTATTGTGCATGCTTTAAAATATTTGCACGACTGTTAAGTCGAATATAGTGAGTCTTAAAAAATATTTCAACATGTTAATACCTATGTGTACCTATATTCTAGCAAATAAATAAATTTCATTTCATTTCATTTCATTTCATTTCATTTCATTTCATTTCATATCATTGTGACCTAATTCAGGTCATGGTCTAACTCCTGATCTTATACCACAATACGGGATTGTAGTTGTATCAGAGTTAGAACAGTACTGATAAGGGATGGCTAACAACTATACCCTAATGATAAGTATTGTATCTTATTTCAAATTTTAGTGTTCTCTATTATATTTGAATATTATAACGCTAAAATTTTGACTCTAATTTTAAAATTCAGTATTTTACTGAAATTATGTTTTTTATAAAATCTCAGTCATAAATGGCAAAGTGCTTAAATAGTAGCAGGTACAATTATATTCTAAAAAAACGAAAAATTTATTTCACAATGGTACTCTTTGTTCTAATAATATATGGATAGGTTTAATTTTTCCCCTCAAAAATCTAGTCGACCTAATCTAAAACGACGACCCTAGCACTGATACTCGTGACTTAAAGTCAGTAATAAAAATTTTTAGAAAATGGACTTCATGTGTCTACCCAAATCCAGGTTCAGCCGTTATAGCTTGCTTAAAACAAACATCGAAATTCACAAACAAACAGACTTACACATCTATATTAGTTATACATTTCTTTACATTTTCCTCCTTTTTACAAAAGGGTTTTCGGCAGTCAAGTTAAGGCTGCAATATAGGCATATATTGTATTGTCCAATGGATTAGGGGTCGTCAACAGTTTCTTTGGAAACGCAATGACCGTTTCAGCTTGGTCCTTATCTGGCTTGGGGCTGGAATATTTTTTGTGGTGTGACGTGATTGTTGTTGGAATTTGGTGTTATTGGTTTGTTATAGAATGCGAATTTTTTAAATTGTGGAATATTTGTATACAGAAAAGTCATGAATTGTGAATTAAAAATTGATAGGTGTCGCCACTGTGAGGACCGCCCGGATGACACGCACACGGTAGAGGTGGGCTCCGCTTAGGCAGAGCATCGCTGTGTCCTTCTGGGGGCAATCGGTGGTGGCGATCTCTCACGCCTGGCATTGGGCCAGGCTATGGTCCGGAGCGAGGAGGACTGGCAGGCGGTCGCCTCCTTCTGCGAAGAAGTAATGCTAGCAAAGGAGGAGGCCGACCGCATGAGACAACGGCGCTCACGCCCCAGCCGCCGCTGGGATTCCGATCTCAATATCCGGCCACCGTAGGTGTGGGCAAGTGCGGACGGCGAGCAATGGGTAGCTCGCAGTCCGATCGTCCGGTAACCGTCAAGACCGAGCCCTAGTCGTCGACGACGCGTTCTGTTCCCGCTTGCCTCAAGGAGTTGTCAGCAACCGTAGGAGCCCAGCAGGGTTGAAGCCTACTGGGGCTAAGGGTCTATATCTGGAAGGAAGGCTCGACCCCGGTATGAAAGTCAACGAAGGAACGGGATGGGTTTTTTAGTCAGTAAAAGACTGACACGATCTCTCGCTCCGCCCAAGGGTGGGGAATGTTATTTGGACGATTAACCTTTCAATCGTGGAAATCACAGACACAATAGAAAGGCAATAGGTTCAATGAATTTTATCCACCGAAAAAAAAAAATTACAAATTGGTTAAACTGTGTTATATCGAAGTTACATGGGCCTAGTAATTTGATTAGATGAACACGATCATTTGTTCTGTGTCTGGGTGTAATTTATAATATGTATGTATTTAGAAATATTTAAGTACGTTTATCAGTTGTCTTGTCCAGTATTCATAGCACAAGCTCTGTTCAGTATGGGACTAGATGGTGTTGTGTGAAAGTTGTGGAATATTACTAATTGGTACCTTTAGGGTATGGCTAATTAAATGTTCAATTCATCTTTTAGCTCTTCTTTCGGCACCTTCAATACAAACTAGTTCAGGTTTGCTTCTAATTTCAAATTAAATTCTATATTAATTTAGGATAGAGATGCACTTAGTGCGTAGTCTTAAATAATCCCAACTTCACTGAATAAAGCTAGAAAGAGTGTCACATTTTTACTGACCTAAACCTATCTATGTCCCTTACGTTACTTGCACTTTGCTTTCTAAGACCATAGCAATGTTAAAGTTTAAGTTTTTGTTTTCTTAATTTTCATTCAATACTTCTCAAGTTATGTAATTTACTACTCATACGCACCAATAAACCCTTCATCGTCGTTCCTTGTCTCACCAATCTAATTCTCTCCGAGCTTAGCAAACTTCATTATAAGTCTATCAGAACTTAAAGCGTGTAAAGCCGTTCAAGCGCCTATCAAGCACTAAATAAGTTGTATAGGATCGCTTGTTTACACCCCAAAGTTTCCAGTCAGCTGTCAGAACCAGAAACGATTGACGAGGGTGCTCTTGTTAGCACGATTATTTAGTTGACCTCGGTTCCAGCCGCTAATTTTAGTGGCTAGTATGCTCAACGGCTTTGTTCGATTCATGATTTTGACAGTTGACATGTTTGTATTTCGAAGACGTTAACGGGTAAGATGGCGTGTGCGTCGGTTTTGACGGTTCTGAAATGTCTGACATTTGGTCCTTTGTGACGAATAATATAATAAGTACTAGTTGCTGCTAGCGGGTTCACCTGCATTCATCGTCTTCCTCCCCTTGTACCGTTTTAATTGAGATCGGCGCAACACGTCTTCTTCTTCTATTCTGCCCTGTCAATCGTTATGTTATCACTATCTCCCTTTTCTTTCATAATACTCTTCACATAATCCACTTATTTTTTCTTTGGCCTCCCTCTCCCTCTCCACCCATCTAAAAAATACTTGTGGAATAAAAAGTATTCTATGCAATATTCCACGATATGATCTACAAAATAAATAAAAAGCTTACACACTTGTAAATATGAATATAATAAATGTAAAAATTTAGGAAAACTATATGAATATAAAAAATATGGAAAACTGTAGCAAAACAAGACTTATGATGTGAATATTAAACTATTAGCAAAACTATTTTTTTCCTAGCCATTGCTGTCCCATGGCTGGGCAAAGGCCTTCCCCAAGTACTTCCAGACATTCTTCTCCCGCACCGTCTCGCCTCAGCCAGACTTATAAAGTTTTTTTTTTTGAAAATTACAAGTTCAAGTTTCTACTGAAAAATATTGCAAAAATTTTGGTGTGTAAATAAATAGAACATACATAAACGAAGAACGTAAATCTATTATGTAGCACTAAAAGGCAGGCAGATGAAGGCTACATAAGCTTTATATTAAACAGAATATCATTTTCGTTACTTGATATTGCCTGGGCGTCCAGCTCAGGTGTCAAACTGCCTCGCGACGGAAAATAAAATGCTCTTACAGATTTAATATACAGGGAAATTGTACCTTGAAGAGCATGTATTTGTTTACAAAGGTATTCAAATATCTAGGTATCTGTTTTTTTAATTTTAGTAAAGGTAAAAATTAGAAAACTTACTCGTGCCAGTTTCGTGAAGAATATTAATTACCAGCTGAGCCAGCGAACTTTGTACCGCTTAACAGTCAACGAATGTAGTATATCGTTCGATACACTCAACCGATTGCGATAAAATAAAGCTTAAGTAATACAAGGTGTAAGGGACAGCCCTCCACAAACTTTAAGGGCTTGCTCAGTAGACGAAACTGAAAAACCTTCCACAAATTTTTTTTTTCAGGAAACGAAAAAAAAAATCGGCCTCGCCATACAAATTGTCCAATCAAGTTTATCATTTTGGATGGAGAGGCCGGTTTTTGATTAAATATTCTACAAAGTAGCATATGTAAATGAATCAATATTTCGCAAAGAAAATCGATTTTAAGGTGCTGACCTTTTAATTAGCCGGGTGCAGCTAGCCCAAATTAAATCACAGGTACGCGTACTGCCGCCTAGGCGGGTACGAAAGTTGTGTCCATTTAATTTCGGCCAGATGGTTCAAGGAACTATAAGCCTTAATATAGGTATAGAATTAAAGTCTAGGTATTTCACATACTTGTTACTTCCAACGGTTGCGCCCGTATGATAGTAGAAAATTAGCTTCCTGACATTTCGGGACACGTCATGTTCGGACACAGTGTCCCAGTTGACACTTTTTAATTTCAATATTTTTTTGGTGACGATTCGGACATCGATTAAAATAAAACTGTTTTGTACAGTCAGATAAAAACGTTTTGTTTGATAAATATTAATTTATATTACTTGTCAGTCAAATAAGAAATATCTTGTCAACAATCACATTGATTAGTTTTACTAATTTACTTGTCTATAAATATAAAAATGAGTATAGGTATCTAAATTAATATTTTTATACCTAATTATAAAGGGAGAAACTGTCTGACATATTAATGTACAGATAGAAACGTGAAATGCCCAGTTAGCGAGCACTAATAAAGAGAAGATTTTTCAAAATTCACCCCCTAAGGGATGCCCCTCAAAACGGAGGTCCGAAGCTTGTATGAAGAAAGTTGCATAGAGATCTACGCTTTGGAACGTGCAATTTAGCTTCACTTTTCTTGGACTGACGGGCATTTGACTATTCAAAAGTGCCTGCAAATGGTCTATTTGAAATAAATGCTTTGACTTTAACTTTGCTTTCACGCGGACGAAGCCACTGGCAGAAGCTAGTATTAGATAAAATACAAATCACACACCAGACAGAGTTGCCATATTAAAATCCGGAACCGGGCAGATTATGTCTGCCGCATAACCCAAGAGGGTTGGGTGAATGTAGCCACAAATTGGATCCCAAACATTAGGAACCGGCGACGCGGTAGGCTTAAAAGGACATAAACATTGAGAGATTGCTAAATACAGTAGGAAATGGAACAGAAGGAAAATGGTTGAGCAAGTGGCTGCTGTGGTTCATATTGTAGGTTCGATTTCATATAGAACAAATATTTGCTTGGCTTGTATCGGGTCTGGGTGTCTTGTGTATGTGTATGTCTTGAGTATATTTCTGAACGCACCCACGATTATTTATAATTATTACAACAAAATTAAGCAAGGCGATGTATACAAAGCGATACTTCATTAGAGACTAGATGTTGCCAGCGGCTTTGCTCGCGTGAAAACAAAAGTCTATGTTACTTTGTTATAAAGCAGCTTTATGTTGGTGAAAGAATTATGAAAATCGGTACAGTAGTTTTTGAGTTAAATTGTAACATGAAAACAAATAAACAAAAAATCAAATCTTTCCACTTTTTAATATTAGTATAGAAATGGGAAAACTCCCAAAGTCCCAAGCCACCAAACACAGAGCTACATGGCGTCGTATCGTGAGAGAGGCGGTGTTGCAGGACTTGAACGAGACATGATCACGACCACTCTGTCAAGAGTGTACGACTTAGAAGAAGATAGAAATGTAGATTTTAAATTGCTAGATGTCCATCTTCATTAATGACCTGAAGAATGAGACTAAGGAGGTCTCGACGACCCAGGATAGACAGTTAGGTGAAGAATGGCATTGGCCCTTCTAAAGGACAAAATCGGCTCATAATAATCATTATATCATGTCCGTTTCTTCATTTATATACTTCTTGATACAAATAAAATACGAAAAAAAACAAACAGGAAAAGATCCGCATTTTTGTATGTTTTCAAAAATCACCTGCCAAATACTACTATACCATTGAATTACATAGGCCTATATTTTCTATTTTCACGTGGGCAAGGCAGTTACCAGAATATAGTATTAGTGAAGTTTTTAAATATACGCCAGCATCAGCCCCCCTGGCCAAGTTACAATTCGTTTCTTTTCTATTCTCTTGTGTCGAACGCCTAAAGTTGGCCACGTCTTAGATTTCTTTGTTCTGACGTAATATCGAAACTCGGTCAGAACAAAGGAATCGGAGGCGTGGCCAACTGGAGGGGTTCTACACAAGAGAATTGAAACGAAACGGTTGTAACTTGGCTTGGGGGGGGGTCTTGTATCATAAACACCTGCAATTGAGAGTTTATTTTTGAATCGTAGAAAACGGTCGCTATTGTATAGCTGATAGATAACAATGATGCCATCATATATCAAACTAAGTAAACATAGTGTATACTCGTAGTAGTTATCAATATTAAAGTAAAAGTGTATAGTTGCAATCTATAGACAAAGTTTTTAAATTAAATTGTTATTTAAACTTGTTTGAATTTCTTTGCACCGTGAATGTCGAGAGGCGAGCCAAGAGAATCATCGGCATTGATGCACTTGTAGAGTTGAAACTCCAAAGCCTTGAGCATCGGCGCCGAGTTGCTAGTCTGTCGGTTTTCGATCGTTAACATTTCGGGGAGTGTGCACTGGAATTGCACAATCTAATTCCGCCAAGTCCATTTCATCATCGGACCACACGACGTACAGCTTTTCGCCATCGGTACAAGGTAGACATCTCACCTATACGCACAAAGCGTTTTAGGAACACATTTATTATGCGTACAGCCAAGGAGTGGAATTCCCTGCCGGAGTCTATGTTTCTTGATAGCTACAACTTAGGCGTCTTTAAGACAAGAGTGAATAGGTAACTTCTAGGCAAGCGTGCTGCATCGTCGACCACATCATCCCTTACCATCAGGTGAGATGGTGGTCAAACTCAAGCCTATCAATAATAATAATAAAAAAAATGTTAATGTCAAAATTTTTAACAAATGGTTTAAGGCAAAATAATTTAAGCCAAAACGTTAATGTTGGTCATTTGACATAACGCTATGGTTCTCGCACCTAAAGGTATTATTAATTTTTAATGATTTTTTTGCTGATATACGTATTAAAACCTTAGAGATTCACCGGATTCCCTCAGATGTGCTGAATAAGCTGTAAGGCTTAATTTGCTTCTGGAGAGAGTTGAGTTGAATGAAATAAAGGCCACTGTGCAATCCCACGTATTACATAATATGGTCTATCATGGACTGAATTTAAAAATCAGAACCCACTGATAAGATTACATTACAGATTACAGATAATATTCCACGCGCGCCTCAAGGAGATGTCAGCAAATCCGTAGGGGCCCAACAGGGACGAAGCCTTTTTTTTTTTTTTTTTTTATGTTGGGAAAAATCATGCATTGACATCCCCCGCCCTTGGGCGGAGCGGGAGATAGTGTCAGACTCTTACTGACTAAAAGACCCACCCCGTTCCTTCTAGCCTTCATACCGGGGCTCGAGCGCCCTTTCGGATAACCCTGGCCCCAGTAGGCTTCGACCCGGCTGGGTCCCTGCTGTTGCTGACAACTCCTTGAGGCGCGCGGGAACAGTGCGCGCCGTCGACGACTTGGGCTTGGTCCGGACAGTTACCGGACGGCCGGACAGCGAGCTACCCATTGCTCACTGTCCGCAAGCCCGCGTCTACGTTGGCCGGAAATCGGGATCAGAATCCCGGCGACGGCGGCGGCGATAACGCCGTTGCCTGATGCGTTCGGCCTCCTCCTTTGCAAGCATTACTGCTTCGCAGAAGTCGGCGACCGCCTGCCACTCCTCCTCGCTCCGGACCATGGCCTCAACCAAGGCCCGGCGCGAGAGGTCTCCGCCGCCGATCGCCCCCACGAGGGCACGGCGATGCTCCGCCCAAGCAGGGCACACCTCGACTGTGTGCTCCACCGTGTCCTCCGGGCGTTCCGCACAGTGGCGACACCCGGGCGTCACTTCCGCATGAATCCGGTGCAGGAAACTCCCGAACGAACCATGTCCGGTGAGGACCTGCGTCATGCGGAAGGTAAGTACGCCGTGAGGCCTTTCCAGCCACGCCTCAAAGAGGGGACTTACCGCCATGATTGTGGCGTGCCCAGCACTGGGTTGCGATAGTCGTTGACGCCATTTCACCATGAGATCCCGCCGGAGCTCTGTCCGCAATGCCGTGACCTGTCGCGGCAGCGGACTTTCACCCCGGCGTTGCATCTCCACGCGCATATCGTGCATGTGTGCAAGGACTGTTGCCTCCAGATCCCACGGTGGTAGGCCAGCCAGAAGGCTCGCCGCTTCGCGGGAGACCGTGCAGTATCCCCGCACCATCCTTATCGCCATGACCCTCTGGCAGGCGGACGAAGCCTACTGCAGCCAAGGGTGATGCGAAAGTGAACCCTAGGGCCCTGGAACGAAGGCAAAGAAGGAACAAGGGTGGGTTTTAGTCAGTAAAGGTTTGATACGCCCTCCCGCCCCACTCGAGGCTGGGAGATGTCATTACATGATTTCCCATTTTAAAAAAAGTGGTAAAAAGTACAATAGCCAATACAAGGTATAATATATACTTTCAAACTCAGAATGTTTGTGCTCTCACAGAAAGGAAAGTATAAATAAAACCAATAAGAACGTTTTCGAACTAAAAACCGTGATTTGGAAAGAGCAGGAAGTTGAAACCGGATGTAGCAGTCTGCTGCAGGGGCGCTGCAACCGTCGCGCCGAATATTCACAGCTTCCGGTACACTATAGCCTGTATACAGAAGGCTCAGTACCATTCTTTGCAAAACCATACATTTAAACTAGTACTCTTTATCACCAACGATTGGATCACTGCTTACCATCAGGTGGGATCGCAGTCAAGCACTAGTTTCATCATCATCATCATTTCAGCTGAAAGACGTCCACCGTTTTGGACATAGGCCTCCCCAAGCGTCGCCACATTTGCCGGTCCTGTGCTCCTTGCATTCTTTTAGATTTCCATGACCTTGATCAGGTCATCGGTCCACCTTCCAACACTGCGTCTTCCGGTACGCGGTCACCACTCCAAAGCCTTACATCCTCATCGATCATCTGTTCTGCGTGCAATGTGGCCTGCCTATTGTCACATAAGTTTAAGGCGATACTTCGGGATATGTCAGTAATCATGGTTCTGGGTGCAAGCACCGGACAGGCCTGTTGACATCGACGTCGAGGCGGAGTGGTTCCGGGAGGCCATGTCGCAAATTTGCGACGCGGCAATGCCCCGAGTCCGTCCAGGACGTGCTAAGCGCCAGGTGTACTGGTGGTCGCCGGAAATCGCTGCACTGCGCAACACGTGCAATCATGCGCGACGCCGGTACGCCAGATACTGCAGGCGCCGCATCCGCCTGCCGGATGCGGAGGCCAGAGAGGCGGAGCTGTACGAAGGTTACAGAGAGGCAAAACACACCCTCCGAGCGGAGATTAAGCGGGCCAAACTCGAGGCCCGCAACGTGTGGCTGGGGTCTCTGAATGCGGACCCGTGGGGGCGCCCGTACAAATTGGTACGGGAGAAACTGCGCCCCTGGGCTCCCCCGCTGACTCAGAGTCTCCGGCCCCAACTCGTGGAGGGTGTGGTAAGCGCTCTGTTCCCTGTGCGAGGGGAACACTCCCCCCCGCCTATGGCTCCGCCTCCGCCAGCGGTGTCTGACGCGGACCGCAATAGCGACGACGACGACAATGCTCCAGAGGTGACCGAGGTAGAGATGAGAGTGGCGGTGCAAAGGCTGAGTGCCAAGAACGCCGCCCCAGGACCCGATGGCTTGCCTGGGAAAGCCTGGGTCCTGGCCATGGAGGCTCTCGGGCCTCGACTGAGAGGGCTCTTCAGCGCATGCTTGGAGAGGGGCCAGTTCCCACTTCGCTGGAAGACGGGGAAACTGGTCCTCATCGCGAAGCCAGGGCGCTCTGCGGACTCTCCGTCCGCGTACCGGCCCATTGTGCTGCTCGACGAGGTGGGCAAGCTCTTTGAAAGAGTGATTGCGAGCCGCCTCGTCGCGCGCCTTTCACGGGTGGGGCCGGACCTTTCGGACGGACAGTTCGGCTTTCGCAGGATGCGCTCGACGGTGGACGCCATCATGCGCGTGCGAGCCCTCACGACGGGGGATGCGGTGTCCCAGGGTAGGTGTGTCGTGGCAGTGTCTTTGGACATTACCAACGCTTTCAATTCCCTGCCCTGGAGTACGATCCGGAGGGCACTCCGGTACCACCGGGTGCCCGAATACCTCTGTCGAGTAGTCGAGGCCTACCTGTCGGACAGGTACATTGTCTACCCCGGTCACCAGGGAGACTGGAAACGTCGGGAGATGTCGTGCGGTGTTCCGCAGGGGTCGGTACTAGGGCCACCCTTGTGGAACATCGGGTACGATTACGTGCTGCGGGGCGACCTCCCTGACGGGGTCAGCGTGGTTTGCTACGCAGACGACACGCTGGTTCTAGCGCAGGGAGAGTCGTACCAGGCGGCGGTCGCTCTAGCGACACGCGGGGTTGCGATAGTCGTTGATAGGATCCAGGAGTTGGGACTCGAGGTGGCGCTTCACAAATCCGAGGCCATGTGTTTCCACGGTCGCCGGTCTCGGAACGCGCCGCCATTGAGTTCCCAACTAACGGTAGGAGGAGTTCACATCGGTGTCGGGTCGACGATGAAGTACCTGGGACTCGTCCTCGACAGCCGGTGGAATTTCGTGGAGCATTTCCGACGTCTGGCTCCCAAACTCAACCGGACTGGGGCTGCGCTCAAGCGGCTCCTGCCCAACCTTGGGGGTCCAGACGCCTCCTGCCGGAGGCTCTACGCGGGGATCGTTCGGTCCATGGCCCTCTACGGGGCGCCGGTGTGGGCGCCGTCGCTGAAAAAGCAACCGGCGGCCATACTGAACGCCTGCCAGAGGGTCATGGCAATTCGGATGGTGCGGGGATACCGCACGATTTCCCGCGAAGCGGCGAGCCATGCCACCGTGGGATCTGGAGGCAACAGTCCTTGCACACATGCACGACATGCGCGTGGAGATGCAACGCCGGGGTGAAAGTCCTCTGCCGCGACAGGTCGCGGCATGGCGGACAGAGCTTCGGCGGGATCTCATGGTGGAATGGCGTCAGCGACTATCGCAACCCCATCATGGGCACGCCACAATTATGGCGATAAGTCCCCTCTTTGAGGCGTGGCTGGAAAGACCTCACGGCGTCCTTACCTTCCGCATGACACAGGTCCTCACCGGAAATGGCAAGTTCGGGAGGTTCCTGTTCCGAATTAAAGCGGAAGTGACGCCCGGGTGTCGCCACTGTGCGGAACGCCCGGAGGACACGGTGGAGCACACAATCGCGGTGTGCCCTGCTTGGGCGGAGCATCGCCGTGCCCTCGTGGGGGTGATCGGCGGCAGAGACCTCTCGCGCCGGGCCCTGGTCGAGGCCATGGTCCGGAGCGAGGAGGAGTGGCAGGCGGTCGCCGACTTCTGCGAAGCAGTAATGCTCGCTAAGGAGGAGGCCGACCGCATCAGACAACGGCGCTCTCGCCGCCGCCGCCGGGATTCCGATCCCGATTTCCAGCCACCGTAGGCGCGGGCTTGCGGACAGTGAGCAATGGGTAGCTCGCTGTCCGGCCGTCCGGTAACTGTCCGGACCAAGCCCAAGTCGTCGACGGCGCGCGCTGTTCCCGCGCGCCTCAAGGAGTTGTCAGCAACAGCAGGGGCCCAGCCGGGTCGAAGCCTACTGGGGCCAGGGTTATCCGAAAGGGCGCTCGAGCCCCGGTACGAAGGCTAGAAGGAACGGGATGGGTTTTTTAGTCAGTAAGAGTCTGACACTATCTCCCGCTCCGCCCAAGAGCGGGGGTTGTCATAAGATGATTTTTCCCATCGAAAAAAAAAAAAAAAAGTAATCATGGTTCTCCTGCGGATATCTTCATTTCTACGCACGGAAACTCTGAGCACAGCCCTTTCCCTGCCCTTTGGATGACTTTAAGTCTTCTTACGAGGCCCATGGTAAGCGACCACGTTTCAGATCCGAAGAGTACCAGTTTAAATATCATCTAAAGTCAAGAGAAGAGAAAAGCTAGTCAGCTATCCAGTACTTTTTATGTGTATTAAAAACTAGTTATCTCCCGCAGTTTCACCCGCGTATTTAGTTACTGCTCCACTTCCATGCATCGTAGTGTGGAGTGCCTATATCATTTGTCATAAACCTGGCTTTCCCATATTTTTTTTTTTTAATCCGAGAGTGGTTCCTGTTGAAGTTATGAAAACATTCACGCTTAGTTGACACTTCGCGTGACCCAAGGGCTGGTTTTTACCTCGGTAAGAGATTAAGCATTGCCATTCAACGTGGCAATGCCGTCAGCCTCTTGGGCACACTTCCAGTCGACAGCGATGCGGAGGAGTTTTATGACGCCAGATTTTAGTAGGGAGTAGCCTTTAGCGTGTATAGTTAGGTTAAGCATACTTAAATATAAATATTTTTTTAATATTTAAGTTTATTATGTATATATTTTGTTGCATTAAGAAATTACGTATATTATAAAATCAAAAAAAGAAAAAATACTCAGTTAAATTTTGAAATCTTCCAGTTGAACTACTATCATAAACCTGTATCATTCATTTCTGTTCACAGCGTACGAATGAGACGCTTAAAGGAAATGAATACGTCTGCCAATTGAAGGATACTATTGAAATTTCAACGAAAATCAAACGAATTCTTCAAGTACTCTTGTATTACTCATTGTTGATGGCGCGATTGGATGCTGCACTGCGGGTCACGGGTTCGGTTCCTGTACAGAACAAAGATTTTTATGAGCTATAGATAGTTGTATCGGGTTTGGGTATCTTGTGTTTGTGAATTTACATGTATGTGAATGTACCCACAATGCGGAAGTAATATAATATATAGTCTAATGATTGAAAAAAAAAAAAAACGAAACAGTTTTTATTATTTATATTTATTTATTTAAAACTTCATGCACAAAAACTGTACAAAGGCGGACTTAATGCCTTAGGCATTATCTGCCAGTCGACCTTAGGGTGGTGCAGAAACATAACATGGCAGGTGCAACTTAATATATAGGCAAAACAGAAGAGAAACAAATATATACAATATTAAATACATACTTAGATACATACATATAAATAAACAATACTGTAGTGAAAAAACAAATCCAACACATTAGCGCGGTGATGATTCTACCAACATCTTGCGAATATGCTCACGTGCCTTTACCTTAAAAGAAAATCGGCTTGTTGCCATCCTGATATTCAGAGGGAGCGCATTCCAAAGAGATATCGCCTGGACGAAAAAGGAAGAGTGGATAAGCCCAGAGCGGTGTGAGGGGCATCGTTTTTCTAATAGAGCAAGATCCTAGAGTCCTCAGGAAGCATAAACTATGTTGTGATTAACAAAATGTGTGGGATTAAGCAGCGTTAGTATGTACAATGTTTGAACATATGCTTACTTACTAGCTTGAGCGTATTTAAACTTATCATATTTGAAAAATCTTCACACTGAAGAGCAAAAAACACACAAGATTAGTTCTTGCGCCGACGCATAGATGTCGCTACAGCAGGAAGGACTGAGAGGATAAGATTGATTGTGACATTAAAACAGTCAACATCATCATCAGCCTTTCTTATGTTACCGATGTTGGGACTCAGGCCTCCTCTCTAGTAGAGGGAATAGGCCATAATCCACCATGCGGGCCTAGGGCAGGTTGGTGAATGTCCCATGTCTTCGAATAAAAACTTCATTCAAACAGTACATAATTATATCCATGTATCATTTTTTCTAACCAAATAAAATATTCTTCATGTCACACAAATCAACAAAATAAATCGCCTAACAATTATTAATACTATAACAGTCCTGAACAATACGTGGCGTAATCAGCTTTTATTAATTACAAATTGAATTTATTACTGATCAGATCAATGTAAATTAATAACATTTTTGAATATTAAATCATAATGTACTCATGTATCGTGGTTAAAATGACAACGTTATCCAGATTTGAAAATGCATTTGTTATTAGGTATTCATTTTAACAACTCGATTCATGGTCGTAAGTTTCTACATTGCGATGACGACGTGAACTATCATCTACTATATACCTATTATGGACATTACTATATTGACTGGCCTGTTGGTCTAGTGGTTAGTGGCCTTGACTTCTGGCCGCAGGTCGTGGGTTCGATTCCCACCCAGGACAAATGCTTATGTGATGAGCATGATCATTTGTTCTGCGTCTGGGTGTAATTTCTCTATAATATGTATGTATTTAGAAATATATAAGTATGTTTATCAGTTGTCTAGTACCCATAACACAAGCTCTGCTTAGCTTGGGACTAGACGGCGTTGTGTAAAAAAAAGTCGTATTATTATTTATTATTACTTAGTAGTACATACTACCATTACAATAATATAATTATTCTGATAAAATAATATGAACTAGAGTAGCACCACTGTGTGATGTAACGCTTGCAGGTTTATATAAATTTTAAAAGCCTAGAATAATTCACTGCTAGATCTCGGAGGTTTTCCTACAAAACCAGAAACCTACTTTCAAGCGGACAAAGCTGTTGGCAGAAGTTATAGTGTCTATTAAAGGGGTAAGCTATATCTTCTTCTTCTTCCTGCCCTTATCCCATATTACTTGGGGTCGGCGCAACATAAGGGTAGATCGTTACATAAAAAACAACATGTCAGACATACATGTCAACGTTTCAGTGGGAACATTAAAAAGGCTGGTGATAATGTGTTTGATATCGTTACATATAATTTGCAAGCTGTCACAGGCGTCAACATAGAGTGTCGCTGTTAATAGCACTAACGTGGTTTTAGACGTGATATGTGGCATACTGTAAACGTCTAGTGCTAGAAGAGGTGTAACTAACCGTAGCGTGCAAAACGAGGAGATAGATAACCAAGCGTGAATAGATTAGCAGATGTAAGTAATGCTAGTTAATATATTATTATGCAGTTAAGAAGTGAATATGAATGTGGGGTGGAAGAGTTCGTAGGATGGCATAAAGAAACAATTCTTTTTATCAACTTTTTAAATTCTTTATCACACACATTATGAGTGTCTAGTTTGGAAATGGACAATCGACTAAAGTTACTAATTTAATTATAAATTATATGTTTTGACCACATGAATCTATGCACCCGAAAATTGCCATAAAACAGTGACTTTCTGAAGCCTACTCCTCGGTAACGGCCAGGTTTATAGGTTTGAAAATATATGTTTATTATAGATTCATGAACAACATTATCAAAATTTGATTTTTTCGTGATATTAATGCTTTTGTCTAAAAAAATATTTAGCAATTTTGCAACTTTTCGCAACTTTTCCCTACTCCTTCGAAACGGCTTGGATCTTTAGAAACCTTTTTATACATACAAATTGGTGGTTAAATATTCTTCAAAGTGAACATTGCATATGTAAATCAATCAATATTACGCAAAGAAAATGGATTTAAAGGTCAGCCGCGCACTTTCCGGGCGCTGTTGGCCGCAAATAAATGCACAGATTTGCGTACTGCCGCCTAGGCGGGTGCGAGAGGTGCGTCCACATATTTTTTCCAGATGATTTGGCCGGATGGTTCAAGGGACTATAAGTCTTAATTGATTTATGTTTAACAGACTATATTTAGTACGTTTAAAGACATGTCCAAATAATATACTCGTTGTAAGTACAGTACAAACATCAAAACGTGTACGTTCCGATATACAATATAACACACCATTATAGATAAAAGCTTCCATCGAGAGTACTTGGAGCCCTGGTAATCATGTTACAATATGATCGAGTTACTATCTCGATTCCAGGTTGATCTCGATTTCTCGGGAAATGGCAGACTGAGATTTTTTGGAGTGGTTTGGGGTACAAGTTTTTTTTTTTGTAAGGTTACAAGTTTTTATAAGAAATGGATATTTTTTAGGGTTTTCTAGTCCTAGTAAAGAATTATCATAGTTTAATTGTATCTGTCCGTCTGTTCGTGGTTTATATTAGATACCTACTCGTACTATTTGTATGAGAAAACTGTAATTTCGAATAGGTATAAACAGCGTCCCTCAACAGTGCTACATGGAAGAAAGTAAATACTGTAGATAGACAAAATTGAATGAAGACTTCATTTTTTGAAGAGCTGTATTCAAATAATTTAAAAAAATTGATTGCATGTCTTGAAAACACTATAATTATTCTGTACCAATCGCAAGTGTCACTCAATCTAAAGTATAAGGAAGTCCATCTATTTTAGCCCTCCTATATTGATCACGCCGGCAAAGTAATTAAATAAAATTTTGAAAAAAACATGTCCACTACCTATACATGTCATGTGGGCATGTTTTTTTATGTCTCACACTAAGGGGTGTGAAATGTACATATACGTTGGACAATTTCGTACAAAATAATATTACTAACTCTAGGTCAAAGCTCCAAAGCCTTGAGCATCGACGCCGAGTTGCTGGCCTGGCGGTTTTCTATCGATTACACTTCGGTGAGTGTGCGTTGGAATTGCACAATTTAATTCCGCCAAGACCGTTCCATCATCAGACCACAAGACGTACGGCGTTGCGCCATCGGTACATGGTGGATATCCCACCCATTCGTACAAAGCGTTTTGGAAACACATTCATTATGCGTACAGCTAAAGAGTCGAATTCCCTGCCGGAGTCTGTGTTTCCTGATAGCTACAACCTAGGGGTCTTTAAGTCGAGAGTGAATAGGTTACTTCTAGGCAAGCGTGCTCCATCGTCGGCCACATCATCACTTACCATCAGGTGAGATAGTGGTCAAAAGCGAGCCTATCAATAATAAAAAAAAGTAGTTTTCTTATACAGATGCCTAGTAATTATGTTAAACTATGCTGTGGCTCTGAATTGCAAAGGGCAACAACATTACTTACCATCAGATGAGATAGCAGTCAAGCACAAGCAATATCTAATAAAAAACCAATTAGTTTACAGCCTATCAAGACAACTGAACGGCGCCACTTAAATAAGCTCCTGATCCTAAAAATCTAAACAACACAACCCCGATTCGATCATCATCATTATCATCATCATCATTTGAACCGAAAGACGTCCACTGTTGGACATAAGCCTCCCTCAAGCGTCACCACAACGATCGGCCCTGTGCGTCTCGCATCCATCAGATTCCAGCGACCCTGACCTGGTCAATGCGCAACGGGCCACATTGTGGGAGGCCTTCAAACGCTGTGCCTTCCGGTACGCTGTCGCCACTCCAGAACCTTTCCACCCCGACGGCCATCTGTTCTGCGTGCAATGTGCCCTGCCCATTGCCACTTAAGTTTGACGATTCTACGTGCTGTGTCGGCATTTTGGCAACCTTGGTTCTCTTGCGGATATCTTCATTTCTGAATTGCTCACGCTTATTTTATACTTTCAATGTAAAATCGCTTAACGCTTTTACTTTAAACGATCCACTTATATCTACGAAACGTAGAAACATATGATTTTTTGTAGATAGACCCTATCTTGTGTAGGTAATCAATGGAGTATGAATTTCATTTATCATTGGCAATTTTGACATTTATAAATGTATCTTGAAATGCCGAGAATGGATTCAATAAAATAAAATAAATTATTTGTCTATCAATGTAATATCGCTTGGAATTCACTGGTTCGGAAGCAAGTAAGTACATTAGGTATTTTGTTTAGCAATTCAGTCATAAATGTGTTTTTCTTTTAGTCGTTGCACCATGCTATGAATTATTCCTTTTACGTGGGTATGTTCACAAACATTAAATTCGTATATACAAAACACACCCGATACACGAATCTGTAAGCCATACAAATATTCAATCTGTGCAGGAATCAAACCCGTGACACGCAGCGCAACAGTCAATCACTCAACCACTGCGCCAGCCGTACCATCAACATCATTTTGAAATTTAATTATTTTTTGATGACGAGTGAATTTTTTTATTTCTACGAACATTTTATAAATATCTAACTCATCAGGGTTTTTAAACTCACAATTTAAATATTTTCAACAAAATCTGACAACATATCGTCACAGCTGACGCCGGAGGGTACAGGCTTTTCTAGACCTTCGCCGTAACAAAACCCTTGATTTTTTGCCCTCGTCCATGTTTCTGTCCGAGAACAATTTTTCAAAGCGCCCATCATGTGGTGTCACTCGCAGCTCGCCTAACAAGGGTGCACATAATTCCAGCAGTACGTCGGACGCCGAAAACTTGACAAATCCGCTTAAATTTCTCAAATGTGTGCACCCCTTTGATAGGATACGCAAATATTGGGAGTAATCTCATTATTGTGAGTTGTTGTAGATGGGTGCCTGTGCGAGGTAAATAATATAATTTAAGTACGCATGTAACTATCCGTGTATTGATATAGAAATTTAATTATGAGAGAAGTGACACAAACATCCCTTACTAGCTAGGACATTTGATAAATATTTCAAGTAACGTTATGATACAAGTGAGCTTTTTTGACAGGCTTGATGGTCTAGTGATTAGTGGCCCTGACTGGTATGCTGGAGGTCGTGGGTTCGATCCCCAACCAGGACAAAATGTTTGTGTGAGTCTAATCATTTGTTCTGCGTCTGGGTGTAATTGTAATATGTATATGTATTTAGAAATATACACCGCTAAATTTTAATATTTAGCGGTGTATATTAATAGGTAGTTGTATGCAACGCTGACTACTACCTACAGGTCATTGAACCCGCTCAGCTGACGTTTTCTTTGTGTATAGTTTTGAAAATTTTATCTTTACAAATCTATAGTGTTGCATGTACCGGATCGACCCCCCACAGGATTAAAACGATCACAATTTAACGATGTATAAGAATGTTCATCGGTTGTCTGGTACTCTTAACACAAGCTCTGCTTAGCCTGGAACTAGACGGCGTTGTGTGATAGTTATTATTATTAGCTATATGATAAACTGCAAATTCTACATATATTTTATTGGACTGCATGATGCAGAAGGTAAAAGTCGTCACATATTCTAAAATATTTTCATAGCAATCCATTTGTTATAAAATAAAAATCATTTTGAAGACCAAATTACTCCAGGCAAGCTTTCATTAATCGAAACTCCTTTGTATTTCAACGTATCCATATCGTATAACGTTCAAAAACATAGACAAAAGACTTTAAATAGCCATCCACAAAGTAGCATCTATCAATGGAGTTCGTAATCACGTTGCAAACAGAAAACACGGAATAATGAAGTTATGGATAAATACATACGCTCTTGACATAACAACGCTATGATACAGTTTTTTTTGTGCAGTAGATTTTATTGCTATGGCATTGCAAACATCACGCTAAATAAAATTTGAAAAGCCGCACCCAGTTACATTAGAAGGTAATGTTTGAATTAGATTTAATCAAATGTGAAGGCATATACATTTCTTGAATTCTTTAAGATTCACTGTCATCAGAGATTTTAAAGAATTCTGTTCCAAAAACGATCTTTGCATACAGAATTAACTCTGCATTAGACACCTTTATCTCTTGTTGCGAAATATTCATGGCAAGGCGCATTTATTAAATTATAGGTCCTTATTTTATAAAAACTATCTAACCATGTAGTTAGTTTAAACAAAGATTAATAGGTCCTTAGTTGAAGCAAATCTGCTAATCAGTATTTTAAATAAGACTGATAGTGTCATTGGCAACTGGCTGGAGCGTTGTTAATATAGGTTTTTTTATTATTTTTCTATGTTTTTTTTTTTGTTTTGGTGTCTGTTGACTGACTAGAGATTTTTCTATAATGATTTTTCTTAGTTTTCATTTCACAGTTAGTTTTGCAGTACACGTGCCCACCAACAGTGTCAGAGTTATGAATCTTCAAATGAGCACTCCATATAAATATTACTCTGTCTTGTTGCAGATGCAGAGGCCGATGCAATTTATAAGCCATCAATAATACTGCTAATGACCCAAACTCCAATGTCAATTGCGCTGATTAATTTTATTCACTTTGTCATTGCTTTATTAATTTTGTTTGCTTTGTTCCGAGACTCAGTTTGTATTCAATATTGATAGTTTTATGCCATGATTTACTTGGAATGGAGAATTATTTATAACAGAACAGGTGAGTTCAATTGAATTTAATTAATTTTAAATGTTATTTATATTGGCCTTCGAGTATCTCGTTTGTCCCGTTTTGAAAAGAGATACAGTCTGAAATGAGACTGGATAAAATATTACAAGTGTTTTTTTATATAAAGTGTGATAGTTGTGGAATATTATTATTATATTAAAAATATCCGTTTGAACAAATTTTTATATTGTTTTAAACAACTGATTGAAGAATAACATCCATACTAATATTATGAAGAGGTAAAATTTTTAATTTTGTATGTAGGGGGTAATCTCTGGAAGAACTGGTCCTAACCTGGTTGCTAGCTTTTTTTCATCGATAGAAAGCTGCTTTATTCCTAAGTGACATAGGCTATATTTTATGTACGCGGACGAAGTCGCGGGAAAAAGCTAGTCATTTATACAGGGAATGGTCCTTTAAATAGCCTAAGTGAATGATGAGAACACTGATGTAAAAACATAATTAGTAGTAGAAGTAACAGTGAACTACATTTAAAATGCGTAGGTTAATTTAGTAGATTTATTTGGTATAAATTATTGTTGTATAAATATTTACGTAATTATAATATCTTAGTGTAAAGATGTGGTAGGGTAAACGCATCACCTTAATGAATTATAGATATTATTTACGTTTGAAATTATTTTAATATTTTAAAAGCTAAAGTTTATACTTGAAACTGGCAAGACAATTATACTTATTTAAGGTAATAATAAAGTGTTTGATTTTTATAGGTAAAAGATTTTTTTTTAAAGTCTATGTCAAGCTGCTATGCGTATTGAATGTTTTTATCTTCACTTCTAGAACAATATTACCTCTAAAAGCTATCGTACAGGATAACTATTGTTTACGGTCGCACGTGTCAAGTGCGACTGTGCGACACAAACGCAGAGTCAACCCTGCGGCGCCGCGGTCGCGCCGTGTGCTGCTAACTTTAATTAGCCGCTGTACCTACTGCAGACAGAGGGTTAAAGGGAAGCTGGAGATGAAATATTTAGGTTTATATGGTAATTATTATTTTATTTATCGAATGTTTAAGTATAGTAGTGGTGTTGGACTTAATGCTATAATGAATATACATAATGAAGTAATACCAAGATTAAGATTTTGAATATAAGAGTAATTTAAAAGCGTCACCGCGAACCTGGGACGCAAAGGGAATATGAAGGAACATGGGTGAGTTTAAGTTGGTAGTGGCGACAACACCAGAAGATGCAGCATTGTAAGACCTCCCACAAGGTAGATTGAGGACCTGGTGAGAGTCAGGAGAATTCGATGGATGCGAGACGTACAGGACCGGTTATGGTCCTAACCCGGTAACCGGTTATGGTGTTTTTAAGGAATTTCAGAAGCAAAATATGAATACTATTTATATTTTACGACGCGACACGTTAGCACAGGCTGTCATAACGTGTCACAATTAGGCTCCGCCCCTATCAGATATTTTTTTTTTTTTTTTTTTATGGTGGGATAAATCATGCATTGACATCCCCCGCCCTTGGGCGGAGCGGGAGATAGTGTCAGACTCTTACTGACTAAAAGACCCACCCCGTTTACTTCTAGCCTTCATACCGGGGCTCGAGCGCCCTTTCGGATAACCCTGGCCCCAGTAGGCTTCGACCCGGCTGGGGTCCCTGCTGTTGCTGACAACTCCTTGAGGCGCGCGGGAACAGTGCGCGCCGTCGACGACTTGGGCTTGGTCCGGACAGTTACCGGACGGCCGGACAGCGAGCTACCCATTGCTCACTGTCCGCAAGCCCGCGTCTACGTTGGCCGGAAATCGGGATCAGAATCCCGGCGACGGCGGCGGCGATAACGCCGTTGCCTGATGCGTTCGGCCTCCTCCTTTGCAAGCATTACTGCTTCGCAGAAGTCGGCGACCGCCTGCCACTCCTCCTCGCTCCGGACCATGGCCTCAACCAAGGCCCGGCGCGAGAGGTCTCCGCCGCCGATCGCCCCCACGAGGGTGCCCCTATCAGATATTATCCGAAACTTTTATTTTGGATTCAGTTACGGTTATGGATATTATTTTATATCGGATTTCCGATAGTTTCGGTTACGGTTATGGAGCTCTCTAACATCCCTGGTCCTAACACCGGACCAGCAGCGGTCGGCTTCAGCTGATATGATGATGATAAATGGTGAGCCAGATATTCAATCAAAAATATAATTAATAAGTTATTGCGCAATTCAAGAAATTGATTGTATTTGTGAGAGTCACAGGTATGTGGCGGATGCGAGGCGTGGTGACGCTTGGGAGACGCCTATGTCCAACAGTAGACATCTTTTGGCTGAAATGATGATAATGATTGTACTTGCGAACTTATAAAATAATATTCCTCGATTCACAATTTTCAATAGACCGCTTTTTAGGATGGGTTATCATTAAACAACTCTTTTCGTTCTGGATGAAACGAAATAGAGTGGCAGGCTTTTCACTTAAACCGACCTGTGTTTCATTCCGTCCACACACACACGCACACACAGACACAGTCACAGACAGTCGTTTCAGTCAATGATTGCGTTTCATGGCTTCGATTACTCTTTTGAAGGCTCTCGCAGCCTAGCAGTTACACCCTAGATTTATCTCATACTTATTGCCTCGTATTCCTCATTGCTGAGGGTCGTGACCTCCCTGCTTTATTAATACGAACGATATTCCTCCATCTGCCCTGTTGGTCTAGTGGTTAGTGACCCTGACTGCTATGTCAGAAGTCGTGCGTTCGATTCCCACCTAGGACAAATGTTTGTGTGATGAGCTTGGTCATTTGTTCTGTGTCTGGGTGTAATTTATCTATAATATGTATGTATTTAGAAATATATAAGTATGTTTATCAGTTGTCTGGTACTAATAACACAAGCACTGCTTAGCTTTGGATTAGGCAGCGTTGTGTGATAATTGTGAGCTTCAAACTAATAATATGAAGCAGTGAACTTGCCCTTAACAGTCATAGGGAGTGTCGAACGTGGTGACGTCCTAGAACTTTCATTATTTGCATGCCGCTTTCTGTCTGCCGAGTTTCAATACTATTGTATACAACAATAGACCTTATAACAAACCCGTTATATACGGTGACCTTTAAATTATTGGCTAAATCTTTCAGTGGAGGACCTAGGACCATGGTTTGCTTCCTAAAGGGAAATCCGGAGTACCTAAACGCAAAGCAAAGAAGGAATATAGGAAAGGGTTTTAATCAGTAAAAGTCTGACACTTTAGGAGAAGTTATTGGATGATTTTCCAACAAAAAACTAGACCGGAGCCTATTATTGTAGCGACATCTTTATCGCCACATAGGAACTAAAATTCAATTCACATCGCCCTAATACCGTTCTCCCGGCGATTATAACATAAAACAGGAAGAGATTAACTATCGGGAATTTTTCTAGATCAAACACCACACTCGTCTGGACGGAGGATCCTCTCTTTTTAACTCATGTTTGTGTATACCTTTAAATTAAAAAGAGATACAGTTTGTAAGTTTATTTGTAGGAACGGAATACCCAGGGCTGGCCTTCCCAGAGAGGGATCGATGATCTCTTGAGTGTCGCAGGAATCCGATGGATGCGAGAAACAGGACCGGTTGTAGTGGTGACACTTGAGGGAGGCTTATGTACAACAGTCGATGTTTTTTAGCTGAAATGATGATGATGTCAGTTCTATGACAAATATATACAGACGTTGCTTTCTTTCTTTCCATTTATCGTTAATTTCATAGTAATAGTAGTTTATATTCATAAAATTAATATCTCTGGAAAATTGCCAATAAAAAGTCATCCTGTTGCATTTCAACTGTGTTTTCAATGCTAATTTTATAATAATAAAAATTCAACTACATTTGAAAACTAAATAACTTGTTGGTACAGAGAAACTGAAACTGGATTTTAGCAAAACTGCTAGAATGAGTACAGCGACACAGTTCTACTTTTAGTTTTCATTGTATAAACTTGAAATTGTTGTTAGTTGTTCGAAATACAAATTTGTTTTTTGAACAACAAGCTATTTCATAGTTTTGTCATACAGAGAATTTAATGTCGTAGATTTGTCGTAGCTCGTAGCAATGTGCTACGAATTTTCGTAGGCGTGAGCTACGCCTCAAAACTTTATGCTACGCGCAGGCGTTATGAATTGTATTGTCTAACTTTCTACTCCCGTGTCATATAAAATGAATCTTTTAAATGGTAATAAGTAATTGGATCAATAAATTACACCTATAAACTGTCCTAATTTGTTGTTTAATTACTTTTTTTTAATCAAGCGAGTTACATTATGGTATGCAATTAAATGAAATAAATAAATGTAATATTCGTAGTCATGGCGAATGAGTAGTAATGGTAATAGCCGTAGTAATAGTATATGTAGTAGTGGTAGTAGTAATAGTAGTGGTGAAATCTTTATTCATAACAATAGATATTGTGTCGAACATTGATTGATAGATAGTCTTCTTAAAAGTCGATTAAAATAATTATATATTTAAAATTCTAATACCAAATAAAATTAGAGTGTTGTAATAAATAACAATTTATTATACAATATTGTTTGAAAATTCTTAAATTATAAATGGTGTAAGGGACAGCCCTCCACAAACTTTAAGGGCTTGCTCAGTAGACGAAACTGCACAACCCAACATAATTTTTTTTTTTCAGGAAACGAAAAATAAATTCAGCCTCTCCATACAAACTGTCCAATCAAGTTAGTAATTTTGTATGGTGAGGCGGATTTTTTTTTTTTCGTTTCCTGAAAAATATTTTTATGGTAGGTTGTTCAGTTTCGTCTACTGAGCAAGTCCTTAAAGTTTGTGGAGGACTCTCCCTTACACCTTGTGTATCTTTTAAATTATTTTATTTGATTTCGATTCGATTGGAGTTTAGGATGAGCCTGATGAAATATTACATAAATTATTAAATATTACATATATCCTATAAATCAACTCGTTAGTTATTAAACATGAATAATACATATCTTTAATTCCCTAACCCAAAAACAGAACTCGCATATCATCCCATTACAGAATTCTGACTAATTACCGTATGCACTCTCTAATATTAAAGTGTAACACTTCTGTACATCCACAATTTGTATCCATTACGATATTGTCCGTATATAGTGATTATATAACCATTTGTAAGAATTGCTATATCGGAATTGTGACCTAGTTATATTGAAGTTACTTTATTGTCTTTTTTAGGGTTCCATACTTCAAATGGAAAAAAACGGATTCCTTATAGGATCAATTACTTGTCAGTCTGTCTGTCTGTGAAGACCCTTTATCTCACGAACGCGTAGAGGAATCAAGTTGAAATTAAGAACATATACTAAGGTCTGCGGTCCCTTGAATCTATGAAAATCGTCGTTAGTTAATTTAAAAAAAAGATACGACCGTTTATGTTGCTAAAAATAACGTATATTTCCACACTGTCAAGGGTATCAAAATTCATGTTCCCGTTGACTGAGAATCCGGTTTGGCATGAAGCAAGGTCTAATAGCACAAAAATCTGAAAATTGTAAATGTTTTGTTATGTCACAAAAAAGATCTCTCCTAAAGAGACCTGAGTCCCAACAGTGGGAACATTATAAGGCCGACTATGCTATGCTATGCAATTCGGGTATTGAACGGTTTTCATAGGTAAATTTGTACGGAATCCTCAGTGCGCGAGTCCGACTCGGACTTGCCCGGATTTTCTATAGTTTGTTTCTCTTTGTACCGGGAGAGCTGCTAATAAGGTTATTTTTCATTCTGTTGTTTTTCTGTTTGCTCATAAAAAACTAATTGGTATGGTTGCACTGGCATAAAAATAACCAGTACAATATTTTTTACTGCCATATACTTTTTTAAAACATGCTTGTTTAGCAATGACTACCTCTGCACATGTGGCCCCCGTGTGGCACGTACCGGAAGACGCAGCGTTGGACGGCCTACAACAAGGTGGACCGATGACCTGGTCAGGGTCGCGGGAATCCGATGGATGCGTGATGCACAGGACCGGTCGTTGTGGCGACGCTTGGGGGAGGCCTATGTCCAACAGTGGACGTCTTTCGGATGATATGATGATGATGATGATGTGGCCCCCTGGTAACTCATCAATATTGTGTCTGTTAACTGCTACACCTCTGTTTTAATATATATACATTTTGCAATATTTTTAAAATTTGTAAGACTTCAACTTTCTTAAATTCGTTGATAATTTATTTTGTTAACATTTAATTGATGGTTGTAATTATTTATATTTTCCTTGCTCTTTTTTTTTAGCCTCTTTTTTGTTTTGTAATGTGAATGTGAGAACACTGTATACCCCACAAACTCTCAGATTACTTCCTATTAAGAAATACTTTTTTTATTATGTTTTTTTTTGTGGGTGTTTTTGTGTGCAGTCTACACTGTTCCTACATAATATCTATAAATATTGTAATATGAACCACTTTTTTAAAAAGAGTAACCACGGAGTTTCTTGCCGGTTCTTCTCCATAGGAAACGACCAATTTGGAACCGTGCACTAGCTTCTGACGTTTTATAAGTGCCCATGTAGGCCTATGTGTAATAAAATATTTTGACTTTGATTTTAAGGTGGGAAATCATCTAATGAATTCTTCCGCTCCAAGGTGGGGGGTGTGTTAGTCTTTTACTGACTAAAATCACACCTTCAGTTGCCCTTTGCATTCTAGGTCCACGGGTTTCTTGGGACCAAGGCTTATGGTTACCCAAAGTCAACTATGCTCAGAGTTTCCTTGCGTTATCGAATCATCATCTTCCTGCCCTAGTCCCGTTTTATTTCGGGTCGGCGCAACACATTTTTTTCTACCATTCTATCCTGTCACTTGTCAAGCTATTACTTACTCCCTTTTCTGTCATATCGCTTCTCACACAATCCATCCATCTTTTCTTTGACCTCCCTCTCCGCCTCTATCCATCCACATGTAAACTCATAACTTTTTTAGCAACATGCGTTTCGTCCCTCCTTTTCAAATGACTAAACCAAGACAAACGATTCCCTTTCAACTTTTCAGTCCTTGCGTTATCAAATCAGGAATAAAAATTTGCGCAGTAGAACCAAGGTTGGACATAGCCCGAAGAATCGCTGAATTTAAATGGCAGTTGGTGGAACACATTGCTCGCATAACAGATGGTCGATGGGACTGAAAGATTCTAGACCGTTCACCAAGAGACGGAGCATTGGAAGACCTTTCACCAGGTGGACTGATGGCCTGACGAGAGCCGTGGGAATACTCTGGATGCGAGACGCACAGAACTGTTCATGGTAGCGGCAATTGGAGAGGTCTGACATCACTGATGGAGATCAGTGAACGTCTTTTAACTGAAATGATAATTATTATATCCAGTCACCATTACTAAAGTCAACCGCTGGTAGTAGAAGCTCGGTGCAATATTCCCAACCAGTTAAAAAACCCATCAATTATGAACCCATATAAACATAACTTTAATTCGCTTGTTAACAGTTTTTACACTTCATTGAACGCGTCATAAAGTCATTAACTTAATGCCACCGTAAACTGATGATTCAGACTGAGCGTTTATGGGATACAAGTTTTATTAACTATAGTTTATAGTTATGTTTCATTGTTAATGTTTATAGTTTTATTATTGTATTTTTATACAGGTATAAAATAGGGGCTAGTTTTTTATGAGGGACATTTTTGCTGATTTTGTAAACCTACGAGAGGCATGGTTGGCGCAGTGGCTGAATGATTGGCCGCAGCTGCGTTGCGTATCGCGGGTTTGGTTGCCGCGTGGAACAAATATTTGTATGGTCTGCAGATAGTTGTGGTCAAGTCAAATAAATATGTAGGTCAAACTTTTACTAATTAAAACCTAGCATGGGTTCCAGGGTCACGGTAACTCTTTTGAACAATCCCCTAGCTTATTAGGGCATTATTTTAGGATCAGATTTTTTACGAGATTCCTACTCAAATTGTGCTAACGTGCTTGGGTAATCTCCGTCGAGATTGGCCGTTGTGGAATCAAAAGCAATACTTTGATTAGGTAAATAAACTGTAAAATTTATACCTCAAAGTTAGTTATGATATTACAATATCACCATTATGATTATAACAAGCAACAACATTTATCTACAAAATAACCGTCCTGGCCAAAGGAGTGGCGTGTCTGCGAACTCCTAATAATGTTCTCCGCTATAATTTATAGCCGTGGACCGCCATAGATCACTTTGGAGACACCGCATAGACTCGAATCTCTATTTATAATATCGGAGCGTTAAAATAATATCTGTTTCATGAGGATGATTAATAATGCTGGTTTTTACCGGTTTTTTAAGTACAATAGTAAAAGTCGGCTTTTGCAAGAACTTGCGTAATTATAATTCTTTATTGTACACTATAACAACACAAAATAAGTGGATAACAAAGTTCATGTACATAGGCGAGCTTAACTCAAAGTTGAGTTTTCTTCCAGCAAACCATAGAGCGATAGAGAGAGATGACAATAGAGGGTAGGGTCCAGTGTACAATTTTAAAATTAGAAATATTGTGAATAAAACAATAATACATAAATAAGTATACCTACATACATAAATACACACATACTTTATATATATATTATAGTTGATTATCAGTAGAATCGAAGCCTACTGGGGCTATGGCAACCCATAGCCCAGTTTTCCTTACAGAAGTATCGACATTCTGTAACGAAAACTCGTCCTTCTAAAGTGCAGGGGTTACCTTACGCATTTCACTGTAAGACATGAGCCTCACTCCGGCTGTACCATTTAATTGTTTTTGGGAAAAATGTCGTAAGCGATAGTTTGCGTTTTTTCTTCCATGGTTATTTTTTATCAAAACATAACCAAAAAAATATAACTGATTATTAATCTTAAAACTGATCTACCAGAAAAGTGGCTATTAACATATTTTCACGGACACTTTTTTAATTATGGAAAAAATGTAATTCCTGCTAAAAACACACTGTCACTTACGATGTGTTTTCTGAAAGGTATTGACATACCGATTTCAGTGCACCCTATTTTTTATTATGGATAGGCTTGCGTTTGACCACTATCTGACCTGATGGTAAGCGATGATGTGGCCGACGATGGAGCACGCTTGCCTAGAAGAAACCTATTCACTCTTGACTTAAACTATCTACCTTGTAAAAGTCAGCTCTAGTAACTCAAATTATAGACAGAGCCAAATTGAATGGGCATTCAATCATCTTTTCAGACTGATAGGTAGGTAAATAATCGTTACAGAGTTTGTTGCTCTCTAGCATAATTATCTTTTACAAACAGATCTATTAACTTACGAGTATATATTACAGAAATAAACCATGAAAGAAGATTCTGATGAATAGTAGATTATTAAATTAAATTATTTTCAACATAAATTTTGCCTTATTAGGTACAAGTATTACCCAATTAACTGTTCCACGTGGTTACTCCCACGTCTGTTTTTTTTTATTATTCTATATCTTTTATATAGAATAGAATAGAATAGAATAGACTTTATTGTACACCAAAAAGTAATACAGCTTATACAAAAACTTCAATTTGTGGTATATAACGCCATTCTGTCCCAAACTAAGCAGAGCTTCAGCAATGAGTGAGAGAGAAATACTTAATATAGATAAATTACACTCAGACACAGTACAAATGATCGTTCTCATCACACAAACATTTGTCTTGGGTGGAAATCAAATCCGCGACCTCCGGCATAGCAGTCAGGGCAACTGACTACTAGATCAACAGGCATATCGAAATCTTTGCTTACTGCTCCGCTCCTGTGAAACGTAGAGAGTATAATTATGCTAGATAGTATATACCCTTCCTCAATAATTGGTTATCTAACACCCAACTTTTACAACTGGATACAGTAATAACACTTTTTCTTTATAATATATTGCTCCACGCGCGCTTTAAGGAGTTGGAACCTACTGGGGCCATGGATCTGAAAGGAAGATTTAGCCCCGCTACGAAAGGCAATGAAGGAACAGGGGTGGGTTTTTAGTTAGTAAAAGTCTAACACTATCTCCCGTTGCGCCCAAGGGTGCAGAGATGTCATTAGATGATTTCCCGAACTTCAAAAAATGCTTTATAATATTAGTTCGTATGGATTCATCTCAAAAGAAAAGAAAACTCAACCGCATATTAAAAAAAAAAGTTTATTTACTGTAGCAAATAAATAAATGTGTTTATTTAGCTAGCAACACAAAAGTAACACCAACCATCTAACACTTTAATATAATAAACAAAAGAAATGCAATAAAACACAGACAAATATATTTTATCCAAATCTACATTCATATTTGGAATCCTGTAAGCCTGAACAAATCTCGATAAACTGTTTGCCTCTACAAAAAACTACGAACCCTCTAAAATCTGGTAAACTTGGGACTGGGGGGTTGTAACAGCTCTTAAGGGCTCTCGAACGGCTGATGTTGATCGTTGGGTGCGAACCGCTTTAGATAAATACCTTAGGGCTGTGAGAGGTTTTAATATGAAATAGTTTTTTGGTAAGGACTTCTTGAGACCGTTTTTTTATTTGGTTGTTTGAAAAATACGAGAAAATATCTGGGTATTCGTTTGCATATTAAATTCGATTTTTAAAGAATGATATTCGTTTGGAACAGATAATAAATATAAGTTCAAACCAATACCGGTGGTATTAGTATTTGCTGTTGGAACAAAATAAATCGACATAAGATGTGACATCATAACAATATTAACACGGCTAAAAGAACTTATAAGAAAAAAAAAATTAAAATATAATTATTTTTATCGATAATAGATCAAAGTTTTGCAATAAGTAACTTGGTTTTTTATAAAAAAGGTTTATGAAATTCATTATTTAAAACTACCCTTAAAAAACGATTTAAGGGGTGATAAAAGCTGCTAAGCGCAGTATAATTAAATTTAAGTGAAAAGATTGATTAGGTACTATTTAGATAACAAATGTGTTATAAGTTTTCTGTGGTTTTTTATTCGCTGTTTCTTTGGTAGGAAAAAGAACAAAATTCACGCGAACAAGGCCGCGGGGAAACTTCCAATAAATTATCATCATCATCACCAGCCTTTATAATGTTCCCACTGTTGGGACTTAGGCCTCCTCTCTAGGAGAGGGAATGGGCCGTAATCCAACACGCGGGCCCAGTGCGTGTTGGTGAATGTCGCATGTCTTCGAATTTTTGGTTCTAGGACATGCCGGTTTCCTCACGATTTTTTCCTTGACAGTTTTGAGAGCAGTGGTGATAAAATAAATTATACAAAGTAATGCGCCTGGCTGGGTTCGAACCCGTGACCTACAACTCGTAAGTCGGGGCCGTTACCACTCGGCCACCACTGCTCTACCACTAAATTATACACGTTTTTATAACACAGAATCTTTTCTTTCTTTTAAGCTATTGCAAAGCTTCTATCGCGGGCTTTGAGCGTGGAGACCGAATCCAGAAATTCCGTAACGAAAATAACCTAACACCCCCAACTCATTTGTTTTCTTATCGGTCACCACGCTCAAAAAGTGTAACTTCAATTAATATCAAAGAAAAAAAAAGACGTGTGGCACTAGAGGACTGCCGCGGTAAAGCTATTGCATAGCATTTTTATCAACGTATGCAATTAAGTATAATTATTTATTTATTTTATTTAAGCAGTCTTTTCCTATGTTTTTTTTTCTTTGATATTAATTGAAGTTACACTTTCACACATTGAATTGAATTTTGATTGATTGTTCACTCATTTGTTTCCTAATCGGTCACCTTGCTCAAAAAACAAATGAGTGGGGGGTGTTAGGTTATTTTCGTTACGGAAATTCTGGATTCGATTTCTACGCTCAAGGCCCGCGATAGAAGCTATGCAATAGCTTAAAAAAACAAAGGAAAAAAATACTGCATAAATAAAATAAATAAATAATTGTAATTGCATAAGTTGATAAAAAATGCTATGCAATAGCTTTACAGCGGCAGTCCCCGAGTGCCACACGTCTTTTTTTTGTAAATTTTGCCCCACACTGGGAATTACTCCTGTATCGTGGGTGAGTTTACAAACTTCTAAACTCTACTATACAAGACATCCAGAGACTTGGAACACCTTTTTATAGACCTTATTTATATTTGATTATTATTTTTTATTTAGAATGACGTTATAATTGTTTCTTAGCATCAAAAAGTTACACTTTTCCCCCATCTACCCACATGCATGAGTAAATATTTTACTACCAAAAACAACAAAGCATCAAGTGTTTCCCCTTCAGCGCCATATTACGTGATTAATCGTATCCATCATCCGAAAACACCATGTTTCTGTACTATCGAAACAACGCTGTCTTCGGCAATTTCGTTCGGAAACTCGGCAAAAACGAAACAGGCCAGCCAGCCAAGTTTCATCTTCATATTTTGCTTGCAAAATCTTTGTGGATGATCAGTGACTAGTCTAACTTCATACCCCATCCAAAAAACCTTGAACCCTAAGCCTTTTAAAATAAAGGTGTTTGATAAATTTCAGCAGGTCAAACTAACTTGGTCAGTATATCAGCTAAGTGAAATCGAATATTTTTTTAACAAGAAAAAATGTTCTTCGCGGAAATTGTTGCTGTTTGTTTTTAAATATGAATGTTCGAGATATCTGTTTAAGATATTTAGTAGGAGATTAGCTAACTTGTTACGTAACTCATTCATGAGATACAACGAGATACTGTACAGACAATTTAAATAAAGTACGTTTCTAATATTGGTCACTTTGAGAATTCTGAAAATAAAAGTAACATTTATTTATATTTTACTTCGAAGACTCCATTTTTCTGATGACTTGTTGTTAACTTCAGGGTGTGCTAGCTAACTTAACTCGCTATACGGCAAAAATAAGAGTAGTTTTGTAGCTAGCTAAGAACGCGTGTGATATCCACACACATAATATTCATAGGTCCGCATAGCTTAGTACCTCCTGGTGGAAACACGTCTAATGAGGGTGTTCTAAAATAAAGTTCACTAGGTGGCAGCACTGAGGCTCAAGGTCCAGGCACCTGTCAAAATGCTTATATTAATGACATTACTTAGACATCAATGTCAACGTCAAACGTAAGACGTCAAATATACGTTTTCAAAGGAAAAGCCTAGATGGCAAAGCGTTGCCTACTGGTAGAGTGAATTTTCCCCAACACCTAAATTAAGCAATTTTTTTTTATGTGGATAGACACGTGCTATCGATGGGTGCTATCTTAATCAGCCTTTCAAAGTTCCCACTGCTGGGCCTCAGACCTCCTTTCTAGGAGAGGGAACGGACTGTAATCCACCATACGGGCCCAGTGCGGGTTGGCGAATGTAACATGTCTTCGGATTTTTGGTTCTAAGACATGCCGGTTTCCTCACGATGTTTTCTTCACCGTTTTGAGAGCAGTGGTGACGAAATAAATTACACAAAGTAATGCGCCTGGTTGAGTTTGTATCTGCGACCTACAACTCGTAAGTCAGAATTAGAATCAGAATCAGAAGCCAAAAAAAGTAAGTAAGTCGGGGCCGTTACAACTTGGCCATCACTGCTCTATGCGTGCTATGTTGTATCATGTGTCAATTGGTGTTGCTATGTCCAGACCAAAAAAAAATCTCCAGTAGGGAAGGTGCATCTGCTTTAGGTACAAAGCAGATGCGCCTTCCCTAATGGCGATTCATCGCACAGCTCAATGTTTATATTTTTTAATTGTTTAAATTCTATTTTCTTCTTGCTGTTTTATTACATTTTCATTTTTAGTAGGTAAGTAATTTAAAAGTTTGGACAGTTAGAGGAAGGAAAAGATGGATGGATTGATGAGGAGTGTTATGAAAGAAAAGGGAGATAGTATTGACATGACGGGCGACAAGACGGAATGGAAGAAAATAAACAAGTTGCACCGACCCTAAACAACACGGGACAAGGACAGGAAGATGATGGTTTTTTTTTTGTAAGTTTCTTCTGTACATTATCTTGGATTTCCTCTGTAGCGCGTAAGCGCTTGTAAATTTATAAATATCTCGAGCTTGTGAACGCACATGGATAATTTGTTAAAGCTCTATAGCAAAAATATAAAAGATAAAAACTACAAATTCGTTGCAACAAATCAATAAACACTATTCGGTTGAAAATACAAAGCATTTTCACTCGGACACGAACTGGCTAGCCAGCACTCTTATCTTCCTCGGCATCCGGCAGGAAGTGAAATGGACGGAGGGGAGAATTGACACCAACTTTGATTTCTGCAATATCGATTGATAGGTACTGTAGACTGTGTTTTGATACTATGACTACATGCCAGGGGAAAATGTTTTAACATCAAATACTCATTCAGAAAAGAAATGTATGTTAAAAAGTGTGGTTTCCATTTTCAGACCACCGAAGTTCTAAAAATTACATTAGCTTTAAGGTTTACTATTTTCATTATAAATATAAAATTTAAATAAGCACAAACAATACACAAGGTACATTATAATAAGAAAATTAAGTTACAAACATAATTTAAGCACTAAATTTTTAATATTTACAAGTGCTTTTAAGCACTTACTTAGTGTTTTTTTTTTAAGAAATTAATGACCTTAATTGTAAGCTTATGGGAATCGACGCACTAAATTGTTAGCTAGCGCGTCGGTATCTCTACACGCACACACAAACACGCTAATGACGTAATCAAGACTTTTTGAAAAAAGATAAATACTAAAATAAAATTATTACTATTTTCATCATAAACTAATTCTTGATTCATTTATGATAAAAAATACCCACATAATCACATTCATACAAGGCCAATAAAAAGCAGTACAGGTTGCCGAACACCAGTTAGCAGCCGCAACCGCAACCGTGAGGCACGCAATTGTATTTTTTTTTTTTGATTCTCATTTGTATCATTTCCAGATTACATAACTATTGTCTGTGGGCCTTGCGCTGTGACAAAATAAATTCATTTTCTTTCTTTCTTTCTTTTTTTTCCTTTCTTGCTTTCTTTCTTTTTGGTCAAAAAAAATTTAAGTAAGTCTATCGACACAAAAAGATGAAGGAGAACTGCACTGGCATTAAGTTAGCTTTTGTACATTAAAACTTCATCCACTAGGATGAAGTTTTAATAAATAAATAAGTACATAGGTTCAGTTTGTTATTAAACCCTCTATAAAAGCAAATATTGCGAGTTAATATATAGATTATACAAAAAAAAAACTGACGACTGTTTCTACGATAAAAGATTGCTTATATATTCTTAAAATCACCCATAGAAAATTACTGCGAAAATTAAAGTATTTATCATACAAAACTAGGGTCAAGCTCACCACAGTATTTCTCAGTGTCTACCTCGGACATAATTATACCACATAATTTAAACTATATTAAGTTAAACTATCTTATAAATCCTAGAAATATGTGAATATCACGAGGCTCGCTGAAATCGTTGGGAAACTAACGACAACTAATAAACTAACTTCATTAAATAACGCAGTGAAAACTGGTCCAGTAAGAATGCAGACATAGAAGTATGATAATAGTTTAGTCTTTGGACGTGGTATTTTGTTGGTGATTTTTAGGGCGTGACATAATCTACACTAATACTAAAGTAAAGGTAAATTTTTTGTTGTTTGTAGGATGTAATGTAATCTCTGAATGTACTGGTATCCGATTGCAATTTTTTTTTTATTGATACAAAGCTGCTTTATTCTTAAGTGCCTACTAGGCTATATTTTATGTACGCGAGTGAAGCCGCGGACAAATAATACTATTAAATAAAGTAAAAAACCAAAGCCTTTTATTTCCTGTTAAATGACTACTACATTGTTTGAATTGCTTAATTAATTTACTACCCTTAACCGTTCATTTAATTCACTTAATTTTATGTACCACTGTATATTATCTAAAGGAACCTCATATAGATTTTTTTACAATGCATAATGCATTGTAAAAAAAATCTAATTCGTAAATTTGATCCTTTAAAAAAAAAATTCGACCACATTATGCATTATAAATTCCACATCCTGTTTCGTGGATGCACTCTCAAACATAAACTTACATACACAGACACCTAGTCCCAAAGCCTGCTTTGGGACTAGGTTTCTTCAGTATCTGTTGTGTGTATGTTCCAGCGGGAAACGAACCCGTGGCCCGCATCGCAGCAGCTAATTGCTTAACCACTGCGCTAATCGTGGTATACTTAATAGAATCCAATTGGCATTTTTTTTTAAATTGTTTTTCTTGTTGTCATCGCTAATTTAAAATTTAAGAAAAAAAATCTACATTTTTAATGAATGAACGTACAAAAAAGACCTGTGAGTTGGTTTCTTCATTTAAAAAAAGTTTACTAATTAAAAATACATCTGAAAGTTACAAATTCCTAAGTTACATTATGGAGTGTATTCAACATTGTCCCTTCATTAATACTCAAGTAATTCCCATTCACTAATACTCCGATATTGATACCACAATCCGCATAGAACACTAATCGTTCCAACCACAGGTGTACACTACAACCGATTCCCAACACTATAATTTTCATATTGCGAATACCGCCTCCATAACTCGGTATAATTAGCACGAACTGTGCGAACTGTTCAAAGCCACATCACTATAATTATTATGCAGTAGTGTGGGAACAATGTCACCTGAAGTTGTGAATATATTATTTATTAAAAATTATAATTATATTATTAAAATAAATTAAAGTATAAAAAATAAAATCAATTATATTAAAAAATTGTATTCAATTGTCCACATTATTTTAAATTAATGAAGGTACAGGTAAAGAACAACACTGCCACGTATGTTGATCTGGGCGCGTCAGTCTCCATACATTTTATATAGAAACTAGACTTGTAGAGCTGTTACGCTCAAAGATGCTCAGTGAGCGGAAAAATAGCTCACAATGCCTTGTGGTCACAGTAAAACATCCACATGGCGAAATTCGCGCGTTTCGAAAACAACGCGTTGAGATGGAATAGCATGTCAGCCACGACACGCATTTCGCTATTTGGTCTTTCTGTGATTGCCACAACGCGTCGTGCGCGTTTTCATTAGAGCCATAACACGAATGTCGCCATGTGGATGTTTTACTGTGACCACAACGCGTTGTGAGCTATTTTTCCGCTCACTGAGCGTTTTCGATCTTTGAGCGTAACAGAGCTACACTTGATTCACGCCACACGACGCCACGCAAAGTCGTTCTACGCACAAATCAGGTGTGTTACACGTGTGCATCGGTCTAATGTAGTTCTGGCTTAGACTTTTACCGTTTCAGTGGACTATAAATAAATAAACTTTCCCCTAGCGTTTATACGAACTAACTACTACTGGGAAATTGAACGTGTTAATAATATATTGATTTTCTTTTGTAGTCTCGTTGTAATTATAGTTGATAAGTAATGATTAGTTTATAATTTGGTATCTTAGGTTTGATTAAATGTATCAAATTATAAGTTCGATAATGAACGTCGCAACAAGTTGTAAATACCTAGTTATTTAATTTTAATTATCTTTCAGAAAGTTTCTGTGCGTTAACTAAAAATTATTTCAGGAAGAATTCAATTTGGAAAATATTAATTTATTTTGCAACAAAATTTACGGTGTAGTGTACAATTAATTTATTTTAATGTAACGATGAAAAGGCAAATTTTAATTTCTGATTAATATTTAGTCATTTTAATTTTGTGCTACATAATTTATTTGTGATCATTATAACTTAAAAAATAAATGAACAATAATATTTTTTTACCAAGGTAGGTACCAGATAAACGTGGAATAACGGTCATTGACTTTGCTACATTTGTTGACGTTTTTAATTTCAAAAACGGAATTATAGACACAAAGCTGTCTTAAATCGACATGTATCGTGATCCTTTACATGATCTGTAATGAAAAGCAATTCATTGTTTATTTTTCGGGTACCTACTCAGAGATATCAGGAAAAGGTCAATGTACTTTATTCCACGGTTATCTGACACTTTCGATACACCATATTCAAAGACAATGCTAACAAGCCAAAACGCATATCTCTCGGATACACTATTCCCATAGAATCCAGCCTAACTGCAGGCCTTGTGTGCCAAAATATTTACACTGGCATGTCTCAAGCTCGTACGGACTACAGTGTGTTTTGAGTGTGTTGAACGGTCGCCTGGATCAGGCTACTAATTGCCTACATACGAAGTCTGAGGTAGACGCCTACCTCACTACCTGCACCTATGTAGGCAATGTGGCTACAGGCAGAGTGAACCAATTACGAGAACAATTTTGTCTAGATTTCCTTGTGTTTGTTGGTTGTAAGATAATCAATAATTAAATTGAGGAAGAAATAAAGACATTTCATACCAAAAGTGTTATTGAGCAGGTGAGAAATCATCAAATGACTTCTCTCGCTCTAGGATGGAGTGTGAAGATTTTAGTCAATAAAAGACCGACACGCGTCTGGTGGTACTGTTTCGTTTAGTTGTTTTTTGCGTTCCAAGACTATGGTAACTCTTTCAAATAATTACTATTGCTATTGGGTTCCTACGGTTACGCTGACATCTCTTTGAGGCCATCGACGTGATGGGATGGTCGGATGGCGACTTACCATCCGATCATCCCATGACGTCGTCCTTTGCTCGTCATCCGCATGTCCGCACGTACGGTAGCCCGGATCGCGCGCCAAGTTTAGGACACAGCATGCTAAGACAGTCCCCAAAGTTCTTGAAGTGGGTTTTTTATAGACTGAAAACATCCAGTGACTTCGCCCGCTCTAGGGCGGAGTGAGAGAACGTGTAAGAGTTTTAGTGACGTTTAAGTCTGTTTTTCACTTCTGTTTCTTTCTTTCCATATGTTTCCTTTTCAGAAATTCCTTGGGGAAGATCTTATATCTGGAAAGTTTGGTTTAAGATTTAGTAAACAACTTATTTTTATAAATTAACTAGCTTCTACTACGGCTTCATCCACCTGAAAAACATGTTTTCAAGGTGAAAAGTATAAAAAAATACAATAAAAACCTTTTGTCATTAGAGTGATTGATACTCGTATCAACAACCTATTATTTACTAATTACTTAACCTATTATAATATTAATCTACACTATCTATACACGTAAATAAAATTTGAGTGTTTGTTTGTAATATTGAAATAACCGCCTTTTACAACATGCTTATGAAACGAAAAAAAAAAACCGCCTCTGCCATACAAAATTATTAACTGATTGGACAGTTTGTATTGAGAGGCTGATTTTTTTTTTTTGTTTCCCGAAAAATATTTTTTATGGTGGGTTGTTCAGTTTCGTCTACTGAGCAAGCCCTTAAAGTTCGTGCAGGGCTGTCCCTTACACCTTGTATCGGTACTTTTACCAGAATAACATTTTTTGCAATTTTTGTCTGTCTGTCTGTCAGTTTGTTCCGGCTAATCTCTGAAATGGCTAGACTGATTTTGACGGGACTTTTTTAGCAGGTACCTGATGTAATAAGGAGTAACTTAGGCTACTTTTATTTTAGAAAAAATAAATTGGAAATCCTGTGGTCCACGCGGACGAAGTCGCTGGCACAGCTAGTCTACACTATAATAAAGAGGTAAAGTTTGTTTTTTGTTTGTTTGTAGGATGTAATCTCTGAAAGTACTGCTCCGATTGCTAAAAGTTTGTCACTGATAGAAGGCAGCTTTATTCTTGAGTGACATAGGCTATATTCTATGTACGTGGGTGAAGCTGCGGGATAAAGCTAGTTGTTATGAGCCCGTTGTGACCCACTGCAGGGCAAAGGCCTCCCTTCCGTTATTCCACTCTTTTCTGTTCTTAGCCACTTCTGGCCAATCCTTAAGGTAGGAGTCCAAATCGTCACGCCATGTCCTTCTGGGCCTACCACGTCGCCGGTTCCTGCTGTTCGGAGTCCAGTCAGTAGTTACTTTCGCCCAATTTTGCAAAAGCTAGTGTTTTTATAAATTACCAACAATAACAGTTTAATTATTCATCATTCCATCTACTGGAAATTCCTTCCATTTCTACCATTTTATGTTCACGCCGGCTTCAACAGTTTATTTCCAACTAATTAGCAATTCTTCCCAGCACCGCAAGTCACGAATCTCCGAGTCAGTTCCATTTCCTCTCGTACCATCAACCGCACGTCTTTAGTAACAATCTTTTTTGCAAATCACCAGACATTGATTTACATGGTGTTTCACTCAACAAGTTTAGGAGAGCAGTCTCAGAGATTTGAGCTTCCAATTAAATGTTAATTATATACATCTATAGGATATATACACTATCCTCTTTTTTTGTTAGTATGAGATAATCTCTGAAAATACTGGTTCGATTACAAAAATTTTAGCATCGAATAGAAACTAGTCTCTAGATTTTAATATTATTTTTCATAAAAATACTGTATTTAATGCTGTTGGTGTGCCAATAAATAAATACACATTTACAGCATGGTTTTAAGCACATCACAAACGACAGAGGTTAGAATGACTTTGTGCGTGGGGCACGGGTGCCACAAAGTAGGGCGATGCTCATAGTGCAACTACCAATAGCAAACTTGCGATCCAAGTGTGCGTAGTCTGTTAGTTGCGTAATAATAAAAATAAATCATTTATTTTCAGGCATCTTGGCGCATAGACACATACCTTACAGACTAACATAAATATAAATTAAATACAGTTAATTGTTAGTAAATAAGACTTATGACTAAGTTAGTAGCACTTCCACTGCACTAATTCAGTAATACATAATTCAATTATAATTCAGTAATGCGCGTACATATTGGTTTATTGCCTGAAGTGTAGTTAAAGAGTGTGAGACAAGCGGCAACACTCGTTATAGTACAAATCGGAAAGTATTTGCTTTCTAACCTCTTTCATCTTTACTGTGGTCTCAAGAGCGGTTTCAGCAGTTTTTATGTAACTGAATGTGGAGTTGACTGTACACACTTAGCTTCGTAACGTTCAGCTTCTGAAATGCATTTTTATTGGTTACTTCCCGTGGCTTCACCGTGTGGCTTTGATTTCCTGAAAGCAATGTTGGGATGAAGTGCAGTTGTATAATTTTTTGTACTTTATGATTGCAGTTTGCGGTCGGTACTGTTTCTTTAGTTACAGAGCTGTAAAAGTAGAGTTCCTAAAAGGCTGGCGAGAGGTTTCTTAATCTTTTAGGAACTTGAATTTTACCAGTAAATGTGTTTTGAGGTTGATTCTTAGTAAATAATTAACTTATAGTAGGAATAATCCTATAGTAGATTAAGTTACCTATATAGGCTGTTAACTCATTTGTTTTCGTATTCATAAATACGTACCTTATTATCAATTCTCATTTTTATTTCTTGTTCTGAGTTTTTTGCTGTTTTTTTTTTTAAATTAAGTTACTAATGTTATGTGTTTTAAAATCAAGTGTTTTATACTAATGCAGTGATAGTCTATAAGTGTTGCAGTACTTCAATAGTTAAAAAAATTAACCTTAAATTCCCAGGGCCTGTAATGTTGGCGATTCTAATAATAATAAATAAATAAATATTGCTGAATTTTATATGGGGACTTTTATTTGCTTTATTATTTTAAAAACTCGATATAACCCAAATAATATACTACCTTCCTACTGTCTATAGAAATACATAAAATGTAGGTAGCAATAAATTCTAAATCATCCTACAAATGCCAACAAAGCACACATTTGTCGTACTCCTCACTGAAAATCCAATGCTGTCACATTTCCATTGACGCAAATCAATTTTATTTCTATTTCAAAATGTCGGTGTCAAACGAAATTCTTTGGTAAGCAGTGATCGTGGCTTCCCGTGTAGAAAATTGTATTCCTAAATCCTTTATTTAGGTTAGGTACGTTTTCGTCATCTTTTGCTTGGATTATTATTCATTTATTCGTTCGGGTGATGATTGGGTGAAGGAAAATATCAGGAAAAGGATTATTGGCTTATATTTATATGGATTTATTAATGTACTAGCTTCTATCCGCGGTTCCGGCTTGAAAAGTATTTTATTATCCCAAGGAAATATCATTATCACATTTCAGCTGAAAGTAATTTTGAAAACTACTGTCGGGATTTTGGTTCTAAAATACGACCAACATTCTGATTAATTGGCAAAAAATATGTGTTACAAGCTCTAATAATTTACCTACTATCTAAAGTACAACCCGTGCACATGGCACCCTGGGCCTCAAGTATGCTATTACAATAGTGTCAGAATGACTTTCCAATGGTCAACCACTGACACTCCATTGAAGGATGTGGCTTATAATGGTAATCTCGTACATATTGACAAATGGATGTCTGACGTATGCGGCAATCTGCCAAAATTTTAACAGTTCCTTTGATCAGTGTCCTACCATTAGAACGTCATTGTCCAGTTATTGCTTTTAACAAGCTCAATATTGTCATTCTACTACAACTCTATTACGAAATCATTGGTCGATCGATGATGGATCATTATGAATTAGCAGATTACGAACTTTTAGCAAAATGACAATGGGATCGTGTTGAAATGACGAATTTATAAAAATAGCAGACTTGGGCCCCTGATGACGTTTGAAATATTAAGTGCATTGAATTTTATTTTAGTTTTTTGAATATCAACATTTATTTTGCGCTGAGTAGTTTCTCATATGACATACTACTTACTTTACGAATTTACGATATTTTATAAAAACGTGACAATACAGACTATTTTCGAGCTTTCAACTGTTTTCAAGCCAGGTGCCATATTAATGCGCACCGATTGTATAATTATGTCCAATTGACATCTTATTTATTTTAACCAATGTTAAACTACTTTTATTTTGAATTTATAAACTTTTATTTACTGGTGTAATATTATTATTTACTTAGTCAAAATCTCTTCTCTCTCCTATTTTACACAATTAATTTAATTAAAGAACAGCGTAATTATTATTTCTACTTGTAACACCTTTTTTTACTTTAATGTATTTTAACTAACTTCAATTTGGTATTGCTATGTAATGTAGATAAATAATTAATTAAAGATAGGATAAATTATTACTTTTTAGGGTTTCGTACCTCAAAAGGAAAAAACAAAACCAAAAGCATATGCTCAAATCTGAGGTTTCTTGAAGCTAATGAAAAAAAAAGACACGGCCGTCTAGATCGCAAAAAAACGTACTTAGGTATATTTCGACATTCTCAAGGAAATCAAAGTTCGTAGGGTACTTCCTTTTGACCCAGAATCCTGAAATTTGGCATATAGGCAGGGTCTTTTAGCACAGTTAAAGAAAAAAATCTAGAAACGGAAATTTTTTGTTTGGTCACCAAAATAACTTTTCTGCGATTTGGAAAAGTCCTTGAAACTTCATTCAGGATAATAACTTTTTACATAGGTCAGTTTGTAGGGAACATAAATATTCTCATGTAAATGTATGTAATATTGAGATATTGTTTGATATATAAATAAAATATTCTCAACCAATTACGCAATGCGAGCAGCGAAACTAATAGACAGAGTGACCTTACCCTATCAATAGTTGCTTTTCAAACCAATATATCCAAGATGTCTAATAGAGCATATTTCACATAGGATCAAGATTGACCCAGTTAACTATTTTGTATGAAATACGGTCAGAGTATCAAGTGTGCTTAGAAGCGATAGCGATTTGGTAAGTTTGATATACAAATCATGCATCACATTAACTAAAAGTTTTGTAAGTTTCTTGTAGGACTACGTAGAGTATGGACTTGATATAACTAGCTGGTTTGGAGAGGAGAGGATAGTTACTAGTTTATATAAAGCTAACATGATTATGCTATGGCTTAATAATAAATATATTTATATAAAGCTCATATTCTAACTCACTTTGTAAGATCTCTGTTCCACTCTACACTACGTTACCATGACAGCGGAAAAACCCTCAATAAATATCTTTAAACAACAGACTATAATCTGTCTAAAAAGTCGATCGACTTGGAAATTTTATATATTAATTAACCATTTAAAAAATACTTAAATTCGATACTTTTTATAATGTTCTTCTGTTAGTAAACAATGTGCTCTATCTCTTAATCAATATTGATTATTGTACCCGTGTTGACTAAATCAGATTTTAATAAATCCTATTAATTACCCAAGTCGTCTGACTTTTTAGACAGACTATATATTATAAACCTCATTATTAATTCTAAGTGGATTTAAGTTTGAAGACATTACTTGGAATATAGAGGTACCATTCAGACAAACTCATTCACGGATTTCAAAAATGCAAATTCGATTTAGTGCCTTTACAAATATGTGCCTCACTCCTAGTTTAAGCAGTTCCATTGTAGGATTGGGATTCTCGTTGTAGTGAGGAACCCTTGTAGGGGTCTCGGGTTCAGAATGCAATTTCCTTGTCAACGGCCTCAAGGCATGGGGACCCTTGCCAAGATTTATATGGACCAAGTGTTTGCTTGTACGATTTTGAAAGAAAATTTTATTTTTCGTACGGTCTACTCAAGAACATAGATCTGCGTGACATAGACTATATTTTATATATGCGGGCAAAGCCGCAGGCAATACTGGTATAAATATACCTGTAGATACTAGTAGTAGGAACTAAAATTCAAAATCCTGGATCCTGGTTTTAAAGTTGTCCGTGTGATTAAAACATATTTTTTCCTCTATCTTGTGCACTCTCCCGCCAAGTTTGACCCTAATCTCCCTCCCTATTTTCCGAAAAACAATTAATTGTTTCTAAAATATTTTATTGGCTAGTTAATTTCGTTACTATTATAGATAACAATAATTGGTATAAGTATGTTGAACAAGTTTCCAAATCTAACAGCTTACAAACTATAGTTATAAAACTATTAAAACTAACTCACATTACGTAGAAGACAGTTTTCAGGTGATTAAGTAAATTACAGGGTAATTGACGCGAGTTCGACTTGTGTAACATTTAAATAATTAATGTGACCTATGTTGAATGATGGACACCAATACATTGAGTCTGTTATTGAAACCATTTCATAATAAATATTAATCAACCTTAGTTTCGTCCTGGTGAAGGTTCCGGGAATCCGATGGGTGCGGGACGCACAGGATCGATCATTGTGGGGACACTTGGGAGAGGCCTATATCCAGCAGTGGACGTCTATCGGCTGAAATGATGATGATGAACCTTAGTTTAGTATATGCCAAACCCGAAAAAGTCTATTATTTTTATGTAAAGAATCTATATACAAAATTGCATAACTGTATCATGAAAAACAACAATGTTCTAAGGTTTTTATGTCAGCAAAAATACATAGTCACCGAGCCATCCAGGCGACTGAGGGGTTGTTTTGCACTGAGCTGGTTGCTGGCGCCTAAAGCACGTTATGACCTGCCGTGACCTGTGTTGTACTTAGTGTCGGTGATGTCCAACTTGTAACCTTTTTAAATATTTTTGGGATAAAATATACATAGTGTAAAAACTATTGGAATCCATTCAGTTACTGATTTTTAACCAACTATATTCAGGGTTCGCATAAACTAAAAATAATGTTGTATACAAGCTGCTAGTAGCGGCTTTGTCCGCGTTATAGTAGAAAACAATCCCAAGGGATCAACGGCGTTCTCGCCGCCACCGCCGCCGCCGGGATTCTGATCCCGATTTCCGGCCACGGTAGGCGCGGGCTTGCGGACAGTGAGCAATGGGTAGCTCGCTGCACATTTTTCGCAATTAGGTAAAAGCTTAATCGAGGTCGACTTTTTCCAAGCAATTTCATAAATAATACTTTGACAAAGCCTGTACAAAAGTCCATGATAACAACACATGGCCCACAAAGTCATTGTATTATTTAAGGTAAAAATAGGTCAGAGTAGATAATAAATGACTCGGCTTTAATGAAAGCAATCGTGGATAATGATTTAATTACTTAATAGCTTTTAAAACACTTTCGATAAAATGTAAACGTAATAGTTCTTTGTTAGTTTTGTATTTTGTTAATGAATTTGTGGTTATTATGATACAATTTGTGTAATCGGAAAAAAATATGATTGTTTTTAAGGGGTATGTTTTAATTGTATATCAAAAATCTTTTTGTTCATTAAAAATACGAGAACGAAAACTGAAGAACAGCTGTTCAGCCATTTTTAATGCCGTCTTTATTGAATGTTTCTTTTCAAAAAAGTCGTAGAATTTACCATAAAAGAAAAAACGTTGACTAGGTACAGATGGTGAATTTGGCGACTTTTACAATAAAATTTACTTAGGATACATGGCAGGCCTCATCATGGAGGAAATAAGATTGCGGTAGGGAATTAAGTAATACTCGTTCAATAAGGTTCAAATATAAATAAGTCGAAACAAAGAGAAGTAAGAGTGAATAGTCTCATTAACTAGCGTACCATCAGAGATTGCATCACTGCTTACCATCAGGTGGGATCGTAGTCAAGCACTAGTATATCCATTAAAAAAAGGTAGAAGGAAAGTCGAAACAAAGAGAAGTAAGAGTGAATAGTCTCATTAACTAGCGTACCATCAGAGATTGCATCACTGCTTACCATCAGGTGGGATCGTAGTCAAGCACTAGTATATCCATTAAAAAAAGGTAGAAGGAGTGTAGTGGGATTTTTTTTATGTAACTCTGCGCCAGATAACTTTTGTATCGTGGGTGTATCGTTCACAAACATGTAAACTCACATGTACAAGACATCCCGACACGCTGCGTGAATCGAATCCGCTATATGCAGTGCAGCACACAATTACTCATTCATTGTGCCAAAAGTACAGTTAAATTATTTAATGTGGTGAAAATGTCATAAATGAACAAACGCCTAACTTTCTACAAGCTAAATCAACTAACTGTATGACGAAATATATGTTGTAGCTGCCTATAATTTAAAATTATGTTAAGTAAAAACTAAACCTTAGGTACTAAACTGTTAATTTAATAATTTTCAAGACTCAAAAAATCAAGACAAAAAAAAAATATATAAGAAAAACAATTATTTATCTTCAAATCCACCTGACATAATGACCTATCGAAAACTGTCAAACCGATCCGAAAGAAGGAAAATATTGATCAGCCTGTCCCCCAGGGGTCATTGCCCGATGATTACCTTCATTGACGAACAGCTAGGTGTCGGCAAATGAACCGAATAACCGCGTTTACACGTAAATTGGAAAGGGAGTTAGGTCATGTTGGTATAACTCGAACGATAGTCGTCGGAGGGTTGAGGTATTGACAATTCGTGGAAGCAATTGAGGGGTCGAGTTTTGGACATTGTCCCTGTTGGCTGCTGTTCACATAAGCAGTGTTATAGGTTATAATTTGGGTACTCAACTATATTCTATACTAGCATTTGCCCGCAACTTCGCCCGCGTTCATAAAATATAGCCTATGTCACTCAGAAATAAAGTAGCTTTCTGTGGGTGAAAAACTTTTAGTAATAGAACCAGTACTTCCAGAGATTACTTCCTACAAACCAAAAAAACAATAAAAGAAACTTTACATATCTCTAACTAACACTAACACTTGATAGAAAAATACGAAAAATAATAGCATAACTTTTACAACAACACGAAAATTAAATATATTTATAGGTTTATTTTTGTATAACCTCTTACACTCACACTATGTGAATGTAAGAGCAAGGATTCATAAATTACAATTTTGCTGTTCGTTTGGATACAATATTGACCAGTCTATGCTACCATCTCATACACTAAAAATGTAATATGGAATTATTGTAAAATCAATCATTTTTTTTAATGACTAATTTCATGGAATTTCTTGCCGGATTTTCTTCACAGAAAACCACCAAATGGTACCATGCACATGCTTCTTAGGTTTAATAAATGCCCATGTAAGGCATGCACGTATGAAATAAAAAGGTTTTGGATTATTTTTTCGAATTTTGGATTTATTTCTAATTACAACAGATATGTCTATGAATATCAGTTTGATTATTTTTCTGTTTTTGTAATTAGGAATGTTAATAAGTGTGGGGGGGGGGAGTTTTTGGCAGGATTTTTTTAGAAACTATTCGCAAATTGATTCCTGGCAGTTATTACCATGTAAAACTGCCAGGAATCAAATTGTTGGTTTAGTTGTATATTTCTAGTGTCTACACGGCGGCGGGAGGACAGTATATGTGTGTAACCATTAAGGCAGGCGCAATCTTGTTAAAATAGAGCTGAGAACTAGTGTAGTATTGACTACCTCAGCAAAACTTGCTGAGAAAGCTGACTCGATACATTTGCTGCCAAATACTGCAAAAAACATTACAACGGCCTACATCCGTTTCCTAATGGAAAACAAAGCGATTGTACGCTGTAAAAGTAAATCGAATACTAAACTTGATACTGCAAAGTGTAGAAACCGCGCTTCGATAACCGCTATTGCCACGATAAGGGGTAACCACACAGTTGCAAACCAGCGTTCTAACCAAGGTGACCTTGGTGTTTGGTTTCTGTTGCGGCTACACGGTTGTAAACACGTACCAATACGTTCGGTGGTTGGGAAAACGCGCCTCCCGACCCAGCCAATAGGGTGACCTATTATACTACCTTCGGGAGGAGGTCTTGGTTGAAACGTTGGTTCGCAACCGTCTGGTCACCCCTTTAAACACGTATAATTTCTAAACTTACTACATCCATATGTAACCTGTCAAAATAAATCATAACCCTCTGCTGCTCTGGCAATAAAACCAGAACAACGATTAATACAATTAAAGCCAGTGAATGCAGTGCGTGTGCAGGCGCGATAGGGTTGTGATGTCAACCGTGAGCGATTAAGTCGGGGGCCCGGCGACGGGTTAAATAGATTGAAGGCATACGTTTTTTGGAGAACAGTGGTAGCTCCGACTTACGAGAAGTAAATCATGGGTCTAAACCCAGCCTAGCGCATTACTTTTTGTAATTTATTACATTATCACGGCTCTCAAAACGGTGAAAAAACCTCGGGAAGAAACCGGGATGTCCTAGAACTAAAAATTCGAAGACACGTGACACCTAAAGTTACGGAAAGAAACTAAGGATTCTGAAGACTTGAATCTTCATGATTTCAGTCGAAAGACGTTCACTGTTGGACATACGCCTCCCCCAAGTATCTCCACAACGAACGGTCCTGTGCGTCGCGCATCCACCGCATTCCAGCGACTTTCCGGTACCTCTACCATGAGTTTAAAGCAATAGTATTTGTCGATACTCGATACCGACTACGTAAATATTTTGTATGGAAAATTTTGGTTCCGTAAGTGACCGCTAGAGACGCTGTCAAATTTGGTGTGCGGTCGCCACTACCTTTCGATTTGAATATGACGACAAAATATCATTACACAAAATTTACGTCGGTACAAAAAAAGAAATCGACTGTAATATCAGCCTGTTGCCCAGATTTTCCAACACAATACAAATTTACGAAAAACCGGTTCAAAATTATTAAGTTTTTTGTAAACAATTTGCAGTCCATCTTTATTGTTTGAAGCAATAGAGTAAAACATTAAGTACCTTAATTTTAAATTACCTAGGTATTTTTTTCTTATTTTTTGACCAATTGCTATTTATTTCATCATTGGTAGAGCTAACAATTATTTGAACAACGCATCTGACCGAACTCTAACAATTTAATAATTCATATTTTGACTATTGGTTTCAACCTACGAATCAGAAAAAAACTAGCTTTACTAACAAAAATTAAAATCACACAGTCATAACTGTGTAGGTATTAAGTTTGAAGAACTGACAAAAATTATTGCACTGAAAGGCAGAGGCGTAGCGTGGACTAATTTAAACTTGGGTGAAGGCACACCAGCGAGGCCTTTTTCTTTTATAAATCCGAAAATGAGACAACGACTGTTGCCACCTAGTTTCATCTTGTGCGTGTGAGTGGTCAAACGCGAGCTTATCTACATCTACACTAATATAACAACGAGGTAAAGTTTATTTTTTTTTGGTTTTTATGTTTTTTGTTTGTAGGAGGTTATCTCTAAAAGTACTAGTCTGATGCTAAATTTTTTTCACAGATAGAAAGCTGCTTTATTCCTGAGTGACATAGGCAGATTCGATGTACGCGGGCGAAGCCACAGGCAAAAGCTAGTCAATTATAATGAACACCCTCGTTCTTAAAGAGCCTCCCCTTTAGGTGCGAGGCCATGGACCAGGGTCCACTTCACCCACGCCAAAAGGTAACTTGAAAAACTGAAAGAGGTAAATAAAATAAACTTGAAGTAACATGGAGTAAAAAATAATGATCGAATCAATCACGTAGTCGGCATTGAATGATTCGATTGAAACTTTATAAATAACAAGTGGATTCGTTCGAGTGGGCATCGTTAACAAGCTTTAGCTTCGGGCGAAATTAAATTAATAATAAAAAACCCTGGGATTGTTTCATTAAAATAATTACAATCGGTTTGCGGTACTTTAGGAACGATTGGAAATTGAATTTTTTTTAACGAGTTTTATTTTTATTGTTTCCATTTCACATCATTTCGTTTTTTTTTTTTTATTATTATTATTATTGATAGGCTCGCGTTTGACCACTATCTCACCTGATGATAAGCAATGATGTGGTCGACGATGGAGCACGCTTGCCTAGAAGTAACCTATTCACTCTCGTACACCTATTTCTAAAGGTAGGCTGCCTGATTTTTTTTTGAATTTTGCATTCTGTGTATCTTTTTAAATGTTGTTTCGTTCCATAAAATAACACCACATATATTAATACCTATATATAATTATCCCATATAGTATATGAGTGTGTAGGTGTGCGTTTTTTTTTATCGTGGTAGTATATTCCCTCAGGATAATTTCCTTCTTTCACGCAGGCGAAGCCGCATTTTAGAAGCTAGTATTAAATAATTGAGACCCAAAAAAATTACACTTGAAGCTTGAAGTTATTTACGAGCTTTAAATCCATAAGTTTGCGAAAAACCTCATTACTCTAAGCATCACCAGAACCAATATCAACACTGCTTCACAAAAAATTAAGCACACGCAATCGAACTAAGTGTGTCCGCAAACATCGCCTAACACATACTTTTCGATATCAAACATCGTCTAGACAAAACCAATTTACCAAGGCCTCACATTTACTAACCATTCCCGGCAAATGTATTTAAAGTTTATGGGCAAAGAGGGGAGTGGTAGGTCATCGTAAACTGAAGTTTGTAAAGGATAAGGGTGCATCCAGATTAACAGGGAGATCGACAAAGAAATGCAATTAAATGTAAAATAGGGGATGTTTCACACGGCCGTTGACGCAGCGTGACGAATGGGCCGGATAGGTGTCAGTCCATTTCTTTTTAAGTGATTTTTTAGATTTGTTTGCAGCCATTTCGTTGAGGAGTTTATAGAGTGTTTTGCATTTAAAATTAAGGGTGGGAGATTTGTTTACGTTTTAGTGTTATTTGGACAAGTTGATGAAGATTTTCAGAATATTTTTCTTTTTTTTTTCTTTCATGCGCTCTTTTGATCTGGGGATTCTGTTTGTCTAGCTTGAAATTAGAATAAGCAGTCTTGCGTTGGAGTAGATAAGAGACAGTGCTTGCCTCTTGCATTATTTTTAACACAGATAGCAAGATGCAAGCAGATTTCTGCTTCTTTTTTTTTTAATTGATACAAACTAGTGTTTGACTGCGATGCAATCTCTGATGAGCATTTTCACTTTAGCTTTGGCGACACACAAATTATAATCGGACGGGAAGACCGCAGCAGGCAGATTGTTGCAGTCCTTCGATGTATGCGGTATAAAGGACGAGGCGAAACGCTTAGTCCGGACCGTACAGGTTTCAAAAACGTATGGGTGGACTCTTTTTCATTATTTTGTGTTTTTACCGTTGTATCCTGTCGCCTGCATCGAATAAATTATAATTTAAGTTCAATTATTTGGAATAACAAATAATCACGTAATAAAAAATAACAATGTTTTGGCAATTATTCTTTTGGGTATCAAAACACAAAACGGTTTTTATGACTTTTGGTTTCTAATATTATACTCGTATTTAATCCTTTTAACAATTGCTCCACACTATTAAAATACGTAGCTAACTATACGTAACTCAAAAAATAAAATAAATACACTTTTTTTTTTTTAATGGTGGGATTTATTAACACTCATCTAATGGTACACGACGATGGCGCTCGCGACCTAATCACTCTTGACTTAAAAAGCCCTAGGTTGTAGCTATTAGGAAACACAGATTACGGCAGAGAATTGTATTCTTTAGCTTATAGGTTTTTTTTTTTTTTTTCGATGGGAAAAATCATCTTAAGACAACCCCCGCTCTTGGGCGGAGCGGGAGATAGTGTCAGACTCTTACTGACTAAAAAACCCATCCCGTTCCTTGAAGCCTTCATACCGGGGCTCGAGCGCCCTTTCGGATAACCCTGGCCCCAGTAGGCTTCGACCCGGCTGGGCCCCTGCTGTTGCTGACAGCTCCTTGAGGCGCACGGGGACAGCGCGCGCCGTCGACGACTTGGGCTTGGTCCAGACTGTTACCGGACGGCCGGACAGCGAGCTACCCATTGCTAACTGTCCGCAAGCCCGCGCCTACGGTGGCTGGAAATCGGGATCGGAATCCCGGCGGCGGCGGCGAGAGCGCCGTTGCCTGATGCGGTCGGCCTCCTCCTTAGCGAGCATTACTGCTTCGCAGAAGTTGGCGACCGCTTGCCACTCCTCCTCGCTCCGGACCATGGCCTCGACCAAGGCCCGGCTTATAGGCTTCGCCCACATACATAAAATACAGCCTAAGCCACTCAGGAATAAAGCAACTTTCTATCAATGAACAAAATTTCCAGATCGGGCCAGTACTAGAGATTACTTACCTCTTATAAACAAAAAAAAACTACACCTCTTTATAATAGTGTTTATTTGTAATAATAATAATCATCTTATACGAGTGTACTCGTAATATCATAAGTTTGTACTCGAAGTACACACTCCGAGTACAAACTTATGTTATTACAAATGTTTGCAAATTTCTTAGTACAAATGATTTAATTGGAATCCCGGGAGTATATTTATATATATCACGCAAGTTAAGCCACTAGCAGAGGTTAGGAAGCAGTTTCATAAAAAACTCTGTAGGTAATCACAAGCAAAAACGATGGTCCATAACTCTACACAAAATAACAGCCGTGCGGATATCCTATAACTCATCCATAACTAGCACGCTCATATCCTAACAGCTATCATATTCTGGACGTAGATAAATAACATCCCTGTCCACTAGATATCGCATCGCAAACGATTACCTATTCATAAAACGGAAAGTTGAAACTCGGGGGAATCCAGTTAGCGGACCGACTGAGCCAAGGAGATTTATGCATTTTAAATTACTGTCGGAGGCGCTTCTAGTGGGACGACACGGATACGATATGATGACGGGGTTGATTTATAGGATCTCTCTTTCAAAGTTCATAGAGAAATCGACTCGTAGTACTAAAATTTCTCACAAAAATAAGCAATATAGGGTTGAGGGTTTGTTTGAAATACTACTACTGGTAGGTTACTGTGGATCTGGAACGCAAAGGGTAACTGAAAGAGCATAAGTAGCTTTTAGTCAGTAAAAGTATGACACTCTCACTGATTTCCTACCTTGAAAACTACCCGCGCAGAATCAGGTGACATAAGGCCAGCAGAGAACGTCTTTCAGCTGAAATGATTATGAGGAGGAAGCATGATTTATGACAAAAGGAATATGCTGAATGAATATAAATTGGTGTTAAACATAAAAAAAAAATACGAAAAACGATACCAGGATTCATCAATTAACGTAAGGGACTTTTGTCCCATATTGTCCCTAGCGACAATAAACAAGGTACATTTTAATTACGTTGATTGATACATTTAGAATAGATACACTATAATGACTCGCATTAGGAGCCTCTATAAGTTTTTATTCACTGGATGAGAGTAGCAGAAGACAGACAGCAGTGGTTGTCCCTGGAGGAGGCCTTCACCTTCTAATGAGAGGGGTTCTTGCAAAATTAATTATTAGTTTTTTTTTTATATTATTATAAGTGTAAATTTATTGTGTGCAAGAAATAAAAGGCTTTTTTATTTTTATTTATTTTTTATAAGTTTTTATTTAGAGTTCTCTTTAAAGCACCAAAATAGAAACAAGTTTTCAATGAAAATCATTTCATATCAAGTTTTTATAGCGCAACATATATCTTTTATTAATACTCATCAAGAACATTTCAAAAATTACAAATACAATTTTTTTTTTTTTTTTTTTATTAACCTTTCAATCTTGATAATGACAGACACAATTGAAAGACAATAGGTGCGCGAACGCCGGCGTTCGCTTGGGGTTTAATGAATTAATGATAGCCTTGCGTTTGACCACTATCTCACCTGATGGTAAGCGATGATGTGGTCGAAGATGAATCACGCTTGCCTAGAAGAAACCTATTCACTCTTCAATTTTATCTGGGTACCTATGGCCACTGTCCGGTTCCATCATCAGATCAGTTCCATGTTATAATAATTTAGCATCTTCATCTGATTTACAGATGCATGCAAAATTTCAGCTCGATCAGTAACCGGGAAGTGGACCTGCAAGATTTGATTACAGGCAAACATTGGGACAGGTGAAAATAAATAAATACATATATAAAAAAGCTTTTTTTAAATGTAATATATTTGAGGTCGTTTTGCAGTAATTTTACTAACTAATTTCCTTATACATCTGTTGAAAAGTAACTTTACATACAATACAATACAGGACATTAATTTTACCTTCACGCAACTTAAAATGTTATGTTTCAAACCCTGAAAAAAAAAAAACAATGACAACACAAAAATCAAAAAACCCTCTCAAAAGCTCATGTCATTTCATAACCCTTTCAGCTTCGTCATACGTACGTAAAAAAAAGTCAGTAAAAAACGGAAGTCGCAAAAAAACGAAAGTCGCATAAAGTCGTGTAATGTAAAAACCGTTCCAGCAGTGGTCAAAGGTCGAAACTTAACATGATAAAGATTAACTTTGATACGATGTTCAACCCAAGTTAGTGTAAGCTTAAATTAACGACCAACCGTTGCTTAATAAATCTATGTTTTGGTAAATTATATTTGAAATTTGTTTTGTTTATACTATGTTTATTGTGACGTGGGAATTCAGGGATGCTTTAGTATAATAGAATCTACAAGTGGTGACATTTGTATAAGTAATTTATTTCTAATTTTATCTTTTTTATTTTATTACAGTTTTTGACTCGCTAAACTTTACAGTTTAAACACTTGTTAAATATTTTCACAGGATTTTCCGTATATAGCGGAATCATGAAGATAGAGTAGTATTTTTTTTTTGCATCACTATGATGAAAGGTATAGTTAAGAAGAATACAACATACTTAGGTTAATTATATTGTACACTGGATCTTACCTGATCCTTACCTGATTCTAGAATGTGATCTCTCTGTCACTCAAAGTTTTGCTGGAAGAAACTGCTACTGAGTATTGCTCGCCTTTGTACATGAATTGTCAAATCACTGCGTGCTAAGCTTTCTGTATGATTCTATGATTGAAAATTACGAAAAATATGTCACAGTCAATTATAAGTATATTTATTATAATAAATATAAGAATGATTTATTTATTTTATACTTGAAATACCCATACTAAAACAAGATTAAATTACCCACATTATTCATTTACAATTTGAAGAATAGAATGTCAGATTTATTCAATAAATCCAAATTGGCTGACAGTAAAAAAAATGTGCTTTTTATATTATCTTGTTTGACAAGTATAATGGCCGAAATATAAATTAACTTTACGTAATTTCGGAAATTGGCTCCTAAAAGTACAGTTTCCATAGACACAAATCAGGGTTGCATGTTTACATTATACCTACCTACGCGTACGCTGCCTCATTAATTGTAGGGTTGATACAAGGGGTGTAACCTCGTGAAATAATTAAAAGGCAAAGTATACAATTTCGGGCACGCATCATATTTTTTTCAACTTCATTAGGGCTAACAAGATGAGAGGCAGTGTTGATAAAATAATTATATTTTTTAATATGTACACATCGTACGTGTAATGTTTTGGTGAAAGCGAAAAGGCAGGTTTAACAGGGATCAATATTTTTCAAAAAATATTTTTTTTTGTTTCAAATAAAAGTAAATGATTTTAAGTATTTTTGTTTGTTATTTCTATTTGGAGAAACTGTGGCTAATTTTGTTTTATTGAACCGGAATTTTGGCCTTATAGCGTTTTATTCAGATTTAGAATACTTTATTTTATAAACGCCTACATGGGCACTTACCTATAAAACGTTAGAAGTTAGGTAGTTAGCGGTTCTAATCGGTTAATTCCTAAGGAGAAGACGATAAGAAACTACATGGTTTACCATTTTACAATATAGATAAATAATGATGATTAAATTTTTTTATTATTTTTCTCCCTCGTATCTTCAGACAACACAACGGAACGCAACGGTATTATGTATGTACGCCAATTATGTAAGAAACCATGTCGTTGAATGCTACAATATATAATATTCTAAAACATTCTACAATCAACAATCTAAGCACAGCTTATGGTATGAGTACTAGACAACTGATCATCATATTTATATTGTAAAATACACACATATTATTATTAACCCAGACACAAAACTGAGAACAATGATCGTGGTCACCACAGAACTATTTGTCTTGGGGTGGGAATCTAACACACGACCTCTAGTTTAGTGACCAGGGCTACTAACCACTAGACCAATAGGCAAGTCAAACGCTGGGCGGTTTTATCCCCAACCTGTTTACCTTTGAGTGGAATTCAAAGAGAATATTATCAATTACTACAAAACACTATCTTCCATTATTAGATCCAGCAATAAGCTAATGCCGTGATGGAGGATGTTCCCCGTAAGGTCAGCGGTACACTGCATCAGTCTTGTCGGAGACGCGTCATCAATCACTGGCCAGTGGACGAGTATGTTTATGTATTCACGTTCTACTTACGTCTGAGGAAATGGTCTGGAAGTGGTTTTAAGGGATGTGAGAGGAACTGTTACTGTGCTTACGACTATATACTACGAGTATGTAGGTACTACGAGTATATCTAAAGAGATTGCTTTAAAAACGAACTTTATTAGCATTGAGGTTGGTCGATAGAATATACTTTTAAAAGTTTGTGCGAATAGAATTTGAATTTGATAGGAAATTAATTGAATTGTAAACCATTTTTAAGACAGTCAGTTTTTCACACTAGATCTTAGAAACATACACTAGAAGCACGTTGTCGTTCCTTCTACAGGCATGTTATAGTAGAAAAAACCGATAATTACAAAGATTTCGCTAGTAAATTATAAAATAGGTAGTGAGCCAGCTTTTTTATTATTTGAGTCGTTAAATCATCTTATGACTTCTCCCGGTCTCTGTCGGAGTGACAGGGCGTGTCAGACTTACAGGACTAAAACCACACCTATGTTCCTTCAGTTGCTTTTTGCGTTCCAGGACTATAAGTATTATCCTTTTCAGAACCGATCCCATGGCCTAGCAGGCATCGGCCCTGCGTTTACCTGATATATCTTTAACCCAAGAAGTACCTACAACTCGTAAATCGTGGCCATTACTATATTTCTGGATAAGCCATTGACTAGGAATGTAAACTGTTTAGAAATTCAAAATATAGGTAGGTACCAAAAACTAAAGTAACTTAATTTGGTTAGAAAAAGAAAATCTGATTTATTTTTGCCAAGTTTGAAAGTTTGAGATAGAAAACTGAATTTCAGATCATATAGGTAGAACCTTTTTTCTTTCACTTTAGATAATGTTATGGATTTAGAGTCAATGTGATAGAAGTTAAACAAAGTTAACAGGTAAATTGAAGCCTTATGATTGATGACCACACTTGTAGATGTAAACTTTTAATAGATATTGGAATAATCATATTAAGTTTAGTTAGGGATTTTGAGTCTGACAGAATTATATATAAAGTCCTTCAACTTAACCTTTCCAGGTTGTATTAGTATGATTCCTCATACTAATACTATAAAGTACCTATATATTATAGTGTTATGTATGTTTAAGTGTGTGTTTATGTATAGTACTATTTCAACCTCTAACGACTGAATAGATTTGAATGAACTTTGGCATACGGATTGACCAAGTCCAGGAATAATACAATACATAGGATACTTTTTTAATGGGATTATATTCCCTTGAGACAATTTTAGAGTTACACACGGGCGAAACCGCAAGCAGAAGCTAGTTTATAATAGAGCGGCGATGACTTCATTTCGAATCATCAAGTTGAAGATTGTATTAATTCGTTGGTAACTTAGTCGAGTTTTCAATCAGACTGGGAATGAAAAGTTTGATCTCAACAAATATATCAGTTCCACAAAACCTTTTTCCGAACTCATCTAGTTAATTAACGAAAATAATGTACGTATCAAATTGTTATTATTTGCAAAATGAACATCATTTGGTCGTCGAAGAGCAGAATAATTTTTTTTTATATGAAATTTTACACTAGGGATTCTCAAGACGGAAGAGAACAGTGGTGACCGAGTGGTGATGGCTCCGACTTACGAGTTGTAGGTCACAGGTTCAAACTCTATCAGGCACATTACTTTGCGTAATTTATTTCATTACCACTGCTCTCAAAACGGTGAAGGAAAACATCGTGAGGAAACCGGCATGTCCTAGAACCAAAAATTCGAAGACATATGACATCCACCAACCCGCACTTGGCCCGCGTGGTGTATTACGGTCCATTTCCTCTCCTAGAGAGGAGGCCTGAGTCCCAGGAGTTTACAAAAGGCTGATGGTGATTCTCAAGACACCCACTAAAATTATCTGTAGGCCATAAAAATATTTATTTCGTGCGGTATTGAACTCAAGACACGCAGTACAGTAGTTAAGCTAGAACTACATTAGACCGACGCACACATGTAGCACACCTGATTTGTACGTAGAACGACGTCACGTGGCGTGAATCTAGTGTAGCTCTACAAGTCTAGTTTCCATATAAAATATTTGGAGACCGACGCGCCCAGATCGGCGTGCGGCGTGCTCTTGAAACGCATTTTGTTTCAGTCCTTTAATTCAACAATATTGCAATAAATTGCACCATAACGAGATTACTTTCACAAAGAGGTTCACAAAAAATCTTTACAACATCAAAAAAATAAAATTAAAGGTGTAGGTAGGTACGTTCAGAGTGAAAGTGATTTTGTAAAGGGGAGGGAGTTGCACCCTCTCGTCTGCAGGGATGATATTACGCAAAATGTAAGCACAGGTTGCATAGCTACGGTAGCCATAACGTGGATCGGAGTTCGATGCTACAAAGTGTCATTTTTTTTAAATCATCATTTTTTTTTTCCCACTCTTAGTGGAGTGAGATTTTTTTGCTGAATAAAACCCACCTGAGTTTCTTTAGTTCCACAGCAGCGGTGACTTTCGAAAAATATCGCAGCCCTTTTTTCATTACTTTTTTTTTTAGAAAAAAATGTCAAATACCTACTAGTAATTTCTTCTGTATTGTGGATGCGTTCACATGTATTTAAATTTGAAATACATAAGACACCCAGACCCGGAAAAACTATCTGTAGACCACGTCACAGTCATCCGGAAATGGGCTCAGAAGACTGCCAGCATTGCTACGATAGATGCTAATTGTTTTGGCGAAGAATGAGCCAGCCCACTGGTTACGAAAATGTCAATCAGTTGATGTGAAATTTCCTTAAAAAGTGATGTACTTACACTTTGATATATAGATTTAATGAATTTTACATAGCATAATAATAAATAGCATAATCAGCCTTTTAAAGTTCCCACAGCTGGGACTCAAGCCTCCACTCTAGGAGAGAGAATGGGTATGTAATCCACCACGCGGGCCCATGCGGGTTGGTACGGTACATAATTATTTGTTTTTTCTTTTTACATGTCTTACATCTTATCCTCTCTATTCTTTCAGCAAGTTCTCAGTAACACGGCTAGAATGACAGTTTGATTCACTTAGCTCGCGTTACACGGTATAAACGTGCCATCAACCACTGTGGGGTGAGCAGTGTTACCTCGGGGTTGGTTTGTATCGTGGGATGACAGAGTGTTTTTTTTTTTATTGTTTTTTGAAGTTTACGTTCGATTTTCAAATGTTGTTGATGTTGTATTGTATTTTCTATACTTCAAAAGATTTGTTTGAATGTATGTTTTTGAATAAGGAACCTAATTGTGAGAAAGAAAATTTTTATTTTACTGGAAGTTTATGGTTTGCTGGTTATTTCATGATGTTGCGTAACTTTTTAAAAGCTGTTTTGTAATTTCAAGGCGTGATAAATATTGTTACCATGTGAAGAATCACCATAAAACCTATTTTTGATTTGTTCTAATGACGATACCTCCGATACTGTTAATAATACTATTTCCATCATTTTTTTATTACTATTTATTGGCTCGTGCTTGACTTCTATTTCACCTGATGATAAGCTGTGATGTGGCCGACGTTGGATCACGCTTGCCTAGAGGTAACCTATTCACTCTTAACATAAAGACCCCACAGGTTGCAGCTACGAGTATAAGGAAACATAGACTCCGGCAGGAAATTTTGAGGCTAAATAATCTGAAAAATGTTATCTATTTCACGCGACATCTATCTACCTACACGTTCTAAGTTACTTAAACCCTCGCTTTGCATACGTTGGTGCCAATATTGGCGCCAGAGTGTGGCGCGCGCCCACCGCACGCGGTTTCGCAATTTCGGACTAACAGTCCGCGCTGTCCGCAGGCGACGACAGGGCACTGATAATGTATTTCGAGTCTATTGCTATTCATATCTAAAATGTTAGTCTAAACTCAGGACGTAGTGGACATCCTACCCAGAAGCAAAAAGCGTTTTGGGAATATAACTAATTCACTGTTGGAGTCTGTGTTTTCTGATAGCTACAACCGAGGTCATTCAGTCATAAGTGAATAGATTACTTCTAAGAAAGCGGGCTCCATCGTGGCCAAAATCATCGCTAACTATCATGTAGCAATAATAATTAAAAAACTGACGTTGTCATTTTCAGGAATTGAAAACATTTTTTTTTTTTGAGTTGGGTAAGAAAAAATGAAATTAAAAAAAACAGCTCTTTAATATGGATGTGATAAGTCGACAACGACAATTAATTCACATGCAGATTACCACAACGTTTTGACGTGTGCTGGTTTCCTAAACAAGATACGCACACAAATTTCGACCTGTAATGTTCTTTGAATTCAAAATATTTCCTGACTGTATAAAAATACAGGACAAAAGAATATTTTCCACATCAAAAACAGTTGACACCATCCACCATCTATTACTAAATGACATACATGATAGATATGAAAAAGACCACAAAATATCTATCCCAATTTCTATCGGCTAACTCGACACGTAATACCCGTCAGCTTGTCCGCAGGCGTGGATATCTGAAATCTGTCGGCCGTAAAATCCTTTGGCTTAAATCGCTTTAAAGCGCTTAAGCATCGCCTCATCACGCTGAACGGTCCCAACATAGCATTTATTTGTTGGCCTTTTGTTGATACATACCCATTTTAATTTCTATTCTGAGGTCACTTTGACGAAGAAGCTTTTTTATTTTATATTGGTTTTGTTTATTTAGCTCCATATAGACAGATCTGCGAATCGAAATGAACAGCCATTGGTTTAATTAGTTCCACTAAAATAAGCTTTGTGTTAATATCCACTGCTTGTATCAAAGCAGGTTTTCGATAGGAAAGTACGGGTTTCAATTAGTAGGTAAAACGCAGCAGAACGGTTGAGTTATTTTGATGAATAGAACCGAGTCGCTGGCCTGTCGTTTTCTACCGGTTGCATTTCGGGGAGTGTGTGTTGAAATTGCATAGCTTAATGCCGCCTAGCCCGTTCCATCTTCAGACTACCAGATGTACGGCGATGCGCCACCGGTACATATTATACATCCAATCTACACGTACAAAACATTTTGGGAACACATTCATTGTGCGTACAGTGTCTTTGTTTCCTGATGGTAGCCATCACCCGGGAATCTTTAAGTCAAGAGTGAATAGGTTACTTTGAAAGAAAAGAAGAAAGAAGAAGTACATATAGTACTACACATATAATGCTTTTAATACAGTGAATTCATCGGGTTGAATAATGTTTCCATTTGCTAATCAATTAGTTTGTGCTACAAAATGGTTGTAGAGCACGATTTTTTTTTATTTTGATATCAACATCATTTGTAAAAACAATTCGATTACCTTTGTCGAGGCGTTTTATAGGATACAATAACTTCTATAAGATGAGAGCGCCAGGATCGCAAATCATATTTTAATGAATATAGAACCGACAGTGATCTGAAAAAAAAAACTAGGGAACATATATAAATATGTATTATAAAAGAATAAGTATTGACTCACTCACTAACTCACGAACACCCAGCCGAAACCCTTGGGCCTAAAACGCTGAAATATTGCATAGAGGTTCCTTTTACGTCGTGGCCAGATCTTCAGAATTTACCACTTCACGATCCGAAGAAGAAGAACTAAAACTGGCCTGATCTCTTAAACAAACTTAACATTATTTTCATGATATGTCAATCCTCGTTTGGCCAAATCATAGACCTATTATTTCTATGATAATAAAAGGTCTAAAAATTAAGCCAAACGAGGATGGACATATCAACAAATTTTAACGTTTAACACGATAAGACCAACTTTTATTGGCCATGTCATGAAATGATCAATTTCTAAGATTTGACCACGACATATACGAATAGTAAAATAGAATGACTTTGAAGATTCTTCTCCACACCTCCTAAGTCATCACTTAGGAGGTGTGGTTTTTCCATAAAAACTTTAGACCCCCGTCTCATCAGACGGGGGTCTAAAGTTTTTATGGAAAAACCTGCATAAATGCGGGTGAAGACGCCAGCAGAAGCTAGTCATTATTAATTTCAAAGCAGGTTTATTCCTAGAATATGATTAATTTATCCTTCATTCAATCCTGCTTACTTGGAGCGACAGTTCGCAGAATCAATCGGATGAATGGAATCAGAGAACTGGTTTGAGTGATCGCTTATCTATTCGTCTGGATATTGATTTATATTTTTATCTGTCAGCAATAAAATTATTGACCCCTCAAATGTCGCACAGTACCGCTCAGATTCATCTGAGACAATGATCAAAATTTTCAGCCAAACACCGTAGATTTATAGACTGTAGGCAGAAAGCAAATCGTTCATCTATCTAACTACGAATACTCTGTATGTTGGTAAGGCAATCATTTGACAAAAGCTGGATAGATTTAGCTTACTTTTATTTTAAAACTAGCTGATCCCACAAGCTATGTTCTGCCTTATACATTTGGGGGTATGGAGGTAAAAAAACAGCCTACGATCTATTCTTAGCCTTACCAAATTTACAAAAAAATATAAAATCATTCAAGCCGTTTTGGAGAAGTTCGATAATAAACAAAGACACGTGGTTTTTTTTATTTTAATTATATTTATATTTATATGTTAAATGTATACCTATGTTGTTTTTTTAAACTAGTGCTTGACCGTTATCCTACCTAATGGTAAACATTGATGTTATTTTTGATGGTGAATCACAATATTCGACAAGGCAAAACGTTTTAAAAATTAATAATAACAAAACTAATATCGCTAAATAATTAATAACATTGCTTGCGATAAATTAGAATATTTGTCATAATTCGAAACTCTTTTTTATAAAGATAGATAGCTGTAATTTCAAAATACGTAGCCTATGAAACATTCAGAGACACAGACCGCAGTTAGGGCGCATCCCACAACACACGTCGAGTGCACGCAATGCCATGGACTTGCGGTTTCAAACGACTACCGCAATAATTCGTTCACAAACTATACAGTTATGTATCAGTATAGAGAAGGTAATTAATTACACATGAAATAGATAGAAACACAGCATACCAGCTTTTACATAATCGAAGGACTGGGACAATTTGCCTACTGCAGTTTTCCTGTCTGGTTATAATTTAGGTATCTTCAAGGCTAGAGGGTATAGAATCTTAATAAACTAGTTCGCCTCATCATCAACGATTGCATCACTGCTTACCATCAGGTGGTATTTCAGTCAAGCGCTAGTTTATATCAATTAAAAAATAAGAAAGTGACATACCGATAAAGAAGTAAAAAACCAAACCATCCGGGATTTTTTTTACTTCCTCATCGTCATCATTATCTTACTGGCCATGTGTTATTCGGGGTCGGTGCAATACGTTTTTTTTTCTTCCAGTCTTCATGCTACCACTAATTCCTTTTTCTTTCAAATCACTCTTGTGTGAAGGTCATTTCATTATATGACCAAGTAAAACTGCCCAGATAGTTATAAACGTTTTAAAGTTTGATGATATGTCAATCCTCGTTTGGTCTACTTTATTTAGACCTTTTATCATCAAAAAATGATATGGCCAAATGAGGATTGACATATCATCAAATGTTAGCGTTTACCGATCTGGCTAATTTTAGTTGGCCATATCATGAAGTAATCTATTCTAAGATCTGGCCACGACACATCTATGTGTTTATTTATTTAGTTATTGCAACCCATTAAGCTAGTTTAAATAATTTAGAACCATGTTGTTACAAACACAATCCCCAAGAGTAGTTTGCAAACATAATTTTGTTGTTCTCAAAGTTTCGTCAAAAACAAGCTTGGTACTTACTAATAAACTCAACTAGCAAACTCTTAAGTAACTGCAAGTGTTTCCCAAAATTCCCGATACACCGAAATAAGCCCATTAGAATAAGGCTCTAAAGTTTGCTATAAGATGGGAACTCCGTACACTTCAACGCAAAGTAATTACAGAGTTAAGAAATTCTATGCGAACTGATAGTTGAAGAGTTACAAGCACTTAGTGAATTTATATAAGACTAGACAAGCTTCAGCCTGTGGTTTCGTTTCTGCAACCTACTCCACGGGAAATATGTTTTTTTTTTTAAGTCTGAGTTTGGTCAAAGTGATATTTTGTGTAAAAGTTGCGTCTATTGATATATAGACACCCTTTTACAGTCATACAAACAAACAAATTAATCTCTTTACAATATTAGTTACACCAAAGAACTACCGATTATAAGACGATAGAGAGACGAGTTACGACAGAAAACAAATAATGTCTATGCCTCTAAAATTTACTTTTATCGATTAAAAACAGGAGTAATATACATGCAATCATTCTGATTGTTTGTCCACCTATATTGTGTTACCATTACAATGTTTAAATGTTGTAATTATTTTATATGCTGTCAGAGAGTGATCGTGCTATAGATGCTGCAGTCCTCGAAGATAAGATTCAAAAATAATAATCAAACTGAGGTTGGTAGGTAGGGTAGAGTAGAGTAGAGTAGGTTAATAGGGTAGGGTAGAGTACGTAGGTAGAGTGGGGTATAGTAGGGTAGATAGTGACGCTAGGGTAGGATAGGTAGAGTATGGTAGATAGTCATTTGACGGGAGCAAAGCCGCGAGTAAACGCTAGTAAATAACAATCAAACTGACATATCCCACTCACTGCTGATATATATTTTATTATTAGTTGGTACTACGTAGGAAAATTTCGAGAAGGAAATGCATTAAACTATTATGTAAGTTTGTAATTGTTAGTAATAAAGTTCGCTTGATGATGGAGGTGAATTTGAAGTGGTAATTACTTTGCTGGTATGTAGCAGTTCAAGTTCTGTTTGAGATTCAACTTGCCATTCAGCTTCGGAGCAATTTTGTTGTGTTCAAGAAGTTATGGGAGACATTGTTCGTATATTTTGTTTAAAGAAGTTCATGGGGTTTTTTAAGTGATATCTCCCTTCATCATCGTGATCATGATCATCATTTCAGCCATACGACGTCTTATTTACCATAATAACCGGTCTTTTGCGTCCCATATTCATCGGATTTCCACGACTCTCGCCAGAGCATCGATCCACCTTATGAAAGGTTTTCTAACGCTGCGTCTTTAAGTGAGTGGCCTCCACTCTAGAACCTTTCGTCCCCTACAACCATATGTTCATTGTTCAGTCCACCTTGTCGGAAGCTTTCTCACGCTATGTCTTGCCACTCCAAAAGACCAGGACTTTTCGGCTCCATTGGCCATCTATTCTGCGAGCAATGTGTCCAGCCCACAATTCTTTAAGCTATGTTGCTAATTTTGGTTTGCCTGCGGATTGCCTTGTATTATTCAATCACGCGACCAAACTTTGAGCCCTTTCCATTGCCCTTTGCTCAATTTATAAAATAGTTGTTGTTCATTGCAACCGATTGGATCGTTACTCAATCTGATCGTCCTTAAACCTATCTAAATCTACGCCCCCATAACCTGATCACATAGACCCATCTGCAAACTATGCGAAAGTCATCCGCAAACACGCGCGTTCTATTTTCGTGGCGAGGCGGAATATTCGGCGATTGCAAGCTATTTGAATAGAGTTAACCCTCTTCCGGCCCGTGATGGAGCGATGATTGATTCCTGTTTACTCAAGGGGTGGGCTGCAATTTAATATCTTATTGTTAATCGCGGGTTCCGTAGTGTTGACTCTGTGGAAACATAGGGAGAGGAGGTCGTGGAATAAGGGCGTGTACGTCAAACTAATGTTGTACCTAAAACATAATTATCTACAATCATCTCAATTTATCGAGCAATGTCTGACAAGAAAAATATTGTAACTGAAAGTTTAATTATTTTAGATGGGTAACTATTTTTTTAAGAGCAGTAATGGCCCAGTGGTAGTCACGATGAAGAGTATTATGTCTTGGATTCAAACCCAGCAAGTGCTTCTTCAGCCAAAACACGTCTCGCTGGACATGGCCGTCCAGCGATGGAAGTGATCCCCAAAGAAAAATGAAAATTGTTCCAACGGAACATAATTATTATCGCGGTAAAATGTCTCAATACTCAATACTTTAAAGCCATCCATCATTCATCATCATTTAATGCATTCAAACATACACACATATTTTAGCCTTTATAATCAGTGTAATTCATGTGTAACATACAATTGTGTTACAGGTTATGTATTTATTTAGCTCATTGGCAAGAGGGGATCAAGGTATCCGATACTTTTCTATCCGACTATGGAAGAAAAGAAATGGATATTGATAAATTTTATTTTGTCAGTTTTTTTTTGTGTTATTCCCGTACTGATTCTATTTACAGAACAGCTATTTAAAATTTGTAAATCCATAAAATAAATAGTGCAGGTTTCATTATAATACAGTAAAAATACACTCTGATAAGAGGTCAACAACAACATTTGACTTGTGTTTTCAATGTCGAGTAACTATTTTTATTTATTCTACGTAAACCAAACAGTAGTTTCTCCCATGCGTTGCCGCAAAAAAACATGAAACATTTTATTTTTTCACTTTTTATCGCGGGAACTGAAATTCAATATGAATTCGTTCTCTGTTATTTTTCGTTTCGATTTTATTTTTAAATACCGGGAATGCGTAATTAAAGAATTGGGCTTTGTTATTGGTGAAAAGTGAAATATGTCTGGTTTGGTTGATTAGTTCTTTTTTTCAGATTGGAAATCGTCCAAAGACTTTTCCTGCTTCATCTGGAGTGAAGTAAGAGTATGTAAGTAAGAAAGACTTACTGACTAAAACATACCTGTAATTTTCAGTTGCCCTTTGCATTTTCCAAATTTATTAAAGATTCCATCAATAGAGTTTTAATGACATATCAGAATTTCACAGGAAAAATGTACTAGAGTTCATAGTTCAACGCTTAGTAGATAAATCATAGTAGGTAGACTAAGTTGCACCAAGAGCCATAAAGCAATCCATGATTGGCATAGATCACGTTCCAAACGCAGTAAAAAGAAAAATTCAACACACTTGCTCAGAAAGAATTGTGTCAATCGCACCACATTTTGATTACCATTACACACTAGTGCGATAATGTAGTTAAAACCTTTTTGTTATACCTTTATGTTCCCAAAAAAAACTCTTTTTTGCGATCATAGAGGTTTAACAAAATCAGTTAAAATGTTTCTTCATAAGTTTATTGAAAAGCGTAGTATGATTCACGTGAGTATTGATGATTACTGTTTTCGGCTCTCCTTAATGCTTCGATCTTGAGGATTTAAGTAGGTATAAATATATATAAATGGAAAGGTTGCTTATTTTCGATGTTTACAGACTACTTTATGAAAAACTTCTTATTTACATTCTTAGATACATACCCTATAAATAAAACGCTCAATATTTTAATAATCTATGCGGACTTTTAATAATCTTAGTGTTAAGGCGTATAGTCCCTTGAAACATCTGGCCGAAATTATGTGAACGCAACTCTCGCATTCGCCAAGGCAGTAGTACGCAAATCTGTGCATTTATTTGCGGCCAGCAACGCCCGGAAAGCGCTTTAAATCCATTTTCTCTGCGACATATTCATTGATTTACATATGCAATGTTCACTTTGAAGGATATTTAACCACCAATTTTTATGTGTAAAAATGTTTCTAAAGTTCCAAGCCGTTTCGAAGGAGTAGGGAAAAGTTGCGAAAAATTGCGAAATTGCTAAATATTTTTTTTTGACAAAAGTATTAATTGTACGAAAAAATGAAATGTTGATATTATTGTTCATGAATCTATAATAAACATATATTTTTTTCAAACCAATTGACCTAGCCGTTACGGAGGAGTAGGCCTCAGAAAATCACGGTTTTATGGCACTTTTCGGGCGCTTGGCCCTTAACCGAATGGCGCGAAATTACGCGCGAATCGGCGAATTAGGCGCATTCGGGACCCTCTTACGGCTTTTGGCTCAGGTCTAAATATCGCCTCAGCGGTAATCACCATTACACACTTGTATCATTGTATCATAATGTACAAGTATGAGTTCATTAAAAGCTGTCACGCGCATTATAAAATCCCGTGTATTTTCATGTCGTAGATACAGCCGTTTGCTGTACGGCTCCATTGTTAATTATTATAAACGCTTTCAGTTATTGTTGTGTTTGGTGATTAAAATTTGGATTGTAAACTGAAATGAACCAATCCAAGCGGAAAATTTTCATGGAAATCTAAAATGTAAATGTTAAGTGTTTGACTTGACGAACGGAGTGAGCTGGCGTTGCAAGTTTAGGGAGGTTGTTTATTGGTATCAAGATCTGACAAATATTGATGTTTATCGGGAAGTATTTCGTTGAGAAAGATAATATAAAGGAAGATTTTATGACAACCTGTGTTTATTAGTAGGTACCTACTTAAAATGCTATAACAATAATATTCCACAACTACCACACAACGCCGTCTAGTCCCAAGCTAAGCAGAGCTTGTGTTATACGTACTAGAAAACTGATAAACATACTTATATATTTCTAAATAAATACCTATTATAGATAAATTACACCCAGACACAGAACAAATGATTATGCTCATCACACAAACATTTGTCCTGGGTGGGAATCAAACCCACGACCTCCGGCATAACAGTCAGGGTCACTAACCACTAGACCAATGGGCCAGTCAATCATGCAGTCAGCTATGTAGAGAGTATTCTATGTTTTCTTTCCAGGGAGTGGATATCCCTGCAGGAGTCTATGTTTCTTGATAGCAACAACCGGGGTCTTTAATCAAGACTGAATCGGTAACTTAATACTAAGTAAGCGCGTTCATCACCACTAAAAGAATAAAAAGTATTCTTGGTCCTATAAAATATAAAGGATCAAGTATATTAAGAATATATATGTATGGTCTAATCATTTGCCCATCTAAATCCGTCACTCATTTGAACGTGAAGGAGTCACAAACATACTCACTTACACATTCATTCATTCATTTCAGCCTATGGACGTCCACTGTTGGACATAGGCCTTGTACGCAACGCCGACTACTACCTACAGGTCATTAAACTCACTCAGCTGACGTTTTGTTTAAAAAAAAATAATTTCATACATGCGTAAATTAATACGAGTTTTGGAAAAAGGTACTTTATTTTTTAATTTTATCTTTACAAATCGATAGTATTTCATGTACTGGATATAGTGGGTATATATTCAAGATCCGGATCAGATCGGAGCGTGTGGCCGATCAGTTTGATCTGTTGGTCCATCAAGGTTTCACCGCAGCGTCTCCACCGATCTACATTGGAAATTTCCTCGGGTCAGTAAATATCGAGAATACGGCAAACACTGCGATTGATAGGTAACGACCCGGAGTTTATGCGACATGTCTTTTGTAACTTTCTACGTCTCAAAACCCGCACAGTAATACGGTTGAAATAGTATTGCTGTATTACCTATACTTGAAATTCCTAACCACACTTAATTTAAATATTCTAATATCTACGAGTACCTCAAGTTTTAATGTACTAGTAAGTGGCCATCAATCATGGGGTGCCACGACAGAAAACCTCCACGAGTGCCCGCAGGCTGTAGTTCGCTTGCGGATACGTCCGGAGCGAAGGCCAGTCTGCGGGACGGTGCACCCTGGGAGGCGGCCAACGACCCCCTTGGGTATTACTACCTAAGGGGCCTCGTTGGCCGTCTGCGAATGTTCTGTCTGTCGGTACACTTCAACGCGTGCCCCTCTGCTATAGCAGAGGGCACAGTGGCGAAGTAAGAGCGGGCTCGGTGTGCACTCACACTGCCGCCGGGCAGGCAGGAGGAAGGCTTGCTCCTCCTTTTGCCACCGTTAGTCTCGTAGCCCCAAAGATTGTCCAAGGTCATGTTTCTGACTTTTGATGGGAACGAGGGTCTTGGCTTAACCGCCCGGGCCGCGAGGAAGACAACCTCTATAAAAAAATTACCCCAAACCTCCAAGCGGCGGCGCACCGTGAGGGAGGTTGTTAGCTTGACTAATGGGTAGCTAAATTAGTCTCTAGTGCGAACCACTAAATTTGAGCAGGTAAATAAAGTTTGTACTCGTGGGATCAAATATGAATAATATGTTTAAAAAACCCCAACATGAGAGTGACGCGCGGTCGGAGTCCGACGCGCAGTCCAGAAGAAGGAGCCTCGGGTCTCAGGACCCTATACCGTCCCCTGTGGACGCAGAGAGCCAGGGTGGCTCACATTTCGGTAGCGCGGAGTCCCTGGGACCAGTTCCCAGCACGTCCGCGACGCCGGTGGAGGCCGGGCGTAGGTTTGGCCTTAGAGAGGTGAGTGAAGGCGCGGCGTCGGATTCAGATGCCGCATCTTCACTCACTTCAGACGGGAAGGAGGTGGAGGAGGAGATGCGGCAGCCCCTCCTTTTGATGGAAGTGGAGGAATCCACATCCAACAGAAGGAGGGCGTTCATGCGCGCCTTGCGCTCTGCATCCGACGACGAGACGGGACCTGCCCGGAAAATCTCGTCCTCGGGGCGGGGCGCAGCCCGAAAAACGGGCATAGGAAGAGGGCTCCCCGCCGAGATTGCCAGCAAGGGACGCCAGGCCAGCGCCTTAGTGCCGAAGATCCCTCAGGACTTGCCAGAAGGGATGGTGGAGGCGCTGGCAAAGTTTCGGGAGGTTGTGGCAGCCGCAATCACGAGCGTGGCCAACAAGAGGGAGAGGGTGGCCAAAAAGCGATCTATTGAGCTGGCCAACACCTCGATTGAGGAGGCGCTGGGGATCGTTTTTGAGCCCTACGAGCGCACCCTCAGCGGGAGGTTTGGCCGGCTCGAGGAGGCTGTGGCCGCTCTCCAGGGTTCTCGTCCCGAAGAGGGGTGCAGGCAGGAGCGGGGCCGATCCCGGCCCTCGCCCCAGGCGGAAGGCGAGGTTGTGTCTCTGCTGCGGCAAGAGCTGGCTGCCTTCAGGGAGCAACAGCAGCAGCAGCAGCAGCAGTTCCAGGGGCACATCCAGCGCCAGCTCTCCGTCCTGGAGGGCATTGTTCTGCGCCCCCCTCTCGCGGCCTCCGGCCAGAAGAAGACGGCGTCGTATGCCGCTGTCGCCGCGGCCACGACGACTGCAGCATCTAAGGCAGGCCCAACGGGGCAAGCCAGGCGCGTGGCCGCGGCGTCAGAGCCTGCAAAGCCGGCCCCGGCGGTCAAGCAGCAGCAACGGCAGGGGAAGCCTGCCCCTCCCCCGAAGAGCAGGGTGGTGGCTGCCACCAAACCGGCGGGTCCTCCCGCCGCGGCGGCGACTAGGTCGCGCCTGCCGCCTTCTCCGCCCGAAGACCCCTCGGCTGGCGCCGAGTGGACGGTCGTCGGCGCCAAGAAGAAGGCGAGTAAGGCGGCAAGGGCGGCCAAAAAGCGCAGGCGGCGACAGGAGCGCAAGAAGCGGGCCATGGCTGCTCGTCTTCGCGCCCCAACTTCCGCAGCTGTAGTGATCACACTGCAGCCAGATGCGGAAAAGAAGGGCGTGAACTACGATGTAGTCATGGCGAAGGCGAAACAGGCGGTGGTGGGCCACCTCGACGAGTTCGGAGCCTCCGGGGGCTTCCGAATGAGGCGTACTGCAACCGGGGCCCGAATGTTGGAGGTCCCTGGGGCAGACAGCGGAGAGCTCGCCGACGCCCTGGCTGAAAGGATCAGGGCGTCCCTGGACGTCGAGGAGGCCCGAGTGTCCAGACCCACCAAAAGCATGGACATGCGCATAATGGGTCTGGACGACTCTGTCAGGGTGGAAGAGGTGGTGGCCGCCATCGTCAAGGCGGGAGGGTGCACGAACGATCAGGTCCGGGCGGGCACCATCCGCGCTGACGGCACGGGCATGCGAGCCGTCACGGTGAGCTGCCCCGTGTCGGCGGCCAAGGCCATCACGGCCGAGGGCCGAAGGCTGTTGGTGGGCTGGGTTTCGGCCCAGGTAAAGCTGCTGGAGCCCAGACCTCTGCGGTGCTACCGCTGTCACGTGGGGCACCACGTGGGTGCCTATTGCGCCGCAGAGGACCGCAGTGACCGCTGCCACCAGTGCGGACAGCCCGGGCACAAGGCCGTTGAATGCCGTGCAAAGCCGCACTGCTACGCATGTGCGGCTGCAGGCAAGCCGGCCGACCACCGGGCTGGGGGCAGATCCTGCGACCCCCCCGCCAAGGCCAAGGGCAAAGTCAGGCTCATCCACCCTGACACCCTCACCGCAGCAGCCACCGTCTTGGCTGCCGCCGCTGTCGCCGCCGCTCCCGCCGCAGCGGTGCCCTCACAGGGGGCTCGGGAGGAGACTGTAATGGAATGTCAATAAGGACACCATTACGTCTCCTCCAGGCGAACATCAACCACTGCGCCCCCGCTCAGGATCTGTTGCTCCAGAGCATGGCGCAGTGGTCGATCAATGTCGCCGTCGTCTCCGAGCCGTACTACGTCCATCCCCGCTGGGTTCAGGACCTAGACGGCTCGGTGACGCTAATTTCGTCGGCCGCCGCCGGTACCCCGCCCCTCGAGGCTGTTGCGAGGGGACGGGGTTGCGTGGCAGCACGGGTCGGGGACATTGCAGTGGTAGGCGTCTACCTGTCCCCGACCAGAACTCCCGACGAACTCCATGTCTCCCTTATGGAGCTAAGTGCCGTCGTCGCTGGGTTTGGTACCCTCCCCGTGGTCGTTTGCGGGGACTTCAACGCCTGGAATACGGCTTGGGGTTCCCGGCGCACGAACACACGGGGTCGGATGGTGGAGGACTGGGCCTTGGAGCTGGGCCTGGTCGTCCTGAACCGGGGTTCTGTCCCCACGTTGGTGCGGAGGCGGGGTGAATCAGTGGTGGACCTTTCGTTCGCCAGCCCCGCTCTGTCGCCGCGTGTCGTTGACTGGCGCGTTATGGAGGAGGTGGAGACGTACTCCGACCACCGGTACATCCGGTTGGACGTCTCCGCCGAAACCTCGGCCGCGCCGGTCCGACAGAGCCCTTGCGGTCCGCGGTGGGCGCTTAAGCAGATGGACCGGGAGCTCCTCCTGGAAGCCGCGACGGTACAGGCCTGGGTGCAAGCACCGGACAGGCCTGTCGATATCGACGTCGAGGCGGAGTGGTTCCGGGAGGCCATGTCGCAAATTTGCGATGCGGCAATGCCCCGAGTCCGTCCAGGACGTGCTAAGCGCCAGGTGTACTGGTGGTCGCCGGAAATCGCTGCACTGCGCAACACGTGCAATCACGCGCGACGCCGGTACGCCAGATACTGCAGGCGCCGCATCCGCCCGCCGGATGCGGAGGCCAGAGAGGCGGAGCTGTACGAAGGTTACAGAGAGGCAAAACACACCCTCCGAGCGGAGATTAAGCGGGCCAAACTCGAGGCCCGCGACGTGTGGCTGGGGTCTCTGAACGCGGACCCGTGGGGGCGCCCGTACAAATTGGTACGGGAGAAACTGCGCCCCTGGGCTCCCCCGCTGACTCAGAGTCTCCGGCCCCAACTCGTGGAGGGTGTGGTAAGCGCTCTGTTCCCTGCGCGAGGGGAACACTCCCCCCCGCCCATGGCTCCGCCTCCGCCAGCGGTGTCTGACGCGGACCGCAATAGCGACGACGACGATAATGCTCCAGAGGTGACCGAGGTAGAGATGAGAGTGGCGGTGCAAAGGCTGAGTGCCAAGAACGCCGCCCCAGGACCCGATGGCTTGCCTGGGAAAGCCTGGGTCCTGGCCATGAAGGCTCTCGGGCCTCGACTGAGAGGGCTCTTCAGCGCATGCTTGGAGAGGGGCCAGTTCCCACTTCGCTGGAAGACGGGGAAACTGGTCCTCATCGCGAAGCCAGGGCGCCCTGCGGACTCTCCGTCCGCGTACCGGCCCATTGTGCTGCTCGACGAGGTGGGCAAGCTCTTTGAAAGAGTGATTGCGAGCCGCCTCGTCGCGCGCCTTTCACGGGTGGGGCCGGACCTTTCGGACGGACAGTTCGGCTTTCGCAGGATGCGCTCGACGGTGGACGCCATCATGCGCGTGCGAGCCCTCACGACGGGGGATGCGGTGTCCCAGGGTAGGTGTGTCGTGGCAGTGTCTTTGGACATTGCCAACGCTTTCAATTCCCTGCCTTGGAGTACGATCCGGAGGGCACTCCGGTACCACCGGGTGCCCGAATACCTCTGTCGAGTAGTCGAGGCCTACCTGTCGGACAGGTACATTGTCTACCCCGGTCACCAGGGAGACTGGAAACGTCGGGAGATGTCGTGCGGTGTTCCGCAGGGGTCGGTACTAGGGCCACCCTTGTGGAACATCGGGTACGATTACGTGCTGCGAGGCGACCTCCCTGACGGGGTCAGCGTGGTTTGCTACGCAGACGACACGCTGGTTCTAGCGCAGGGAGAGTCGTACCAGGCGGCGGTCGCTCTAGCGACACGCGGGGTTGCGATTGTCGTTGATAGGATCCAGGAGTTGGGACTCGAGGTGGCGCTGCACAAGTCCGAGGCGATGTGCTTTCACGGTCGCCGCTCTCGGAACGCGCCGCCAATGAGTTCCCAACTAACGGTAGGAGGAGTTCACATCGGTGTCGGGTCGACGATGAAGTACCTGGGACTCGTCCTCGACAGCCGGTGGAATTTCGTGGAGCATTTCCGACGTCTGGCTCCCAAACTGAACCGGACTGGGGCTGCGCTCAAGCGGCTCCTGCCCAACCTTGGGGGTCCAGATGCCTCCTGCCGGAGGCTCTACGCGGGGATCGTTCGGTCCATGGCCCTCTACGGGGCGCCGGTGTGGGCGCCGTTGCTGAAAAAGCAACCGGCGGCCATACTAAACGCCTGCCAGAGGGTCATGGCAATTCGGATGGTGCGGGGATACCGCACGATTTCCCGCGAAGCGGCGAGCCTTCTGGCTGGCCTACCACCGTGGGATCTGGAGGCAACAGTCCTTGCACACATGCACGACATGCGCGTGGAGATGCAACGCCGGGGTGAAAGTCCTCTGCCGCGACAGGTCGCGGCATGGCGGACAGAGCTTCGGCGGGATCTCATGGTGGAATGGCGTCAGCGACTATCGCAACCCAGTGCTGGGCACGCCACAATTATGGCGATAAGTCCCCTCTTTGAGGCGTGGCTGGAAAGACCTCACGGCGTCCTTACCTTCCGCATGACACAGGTCCTCACCGGAAATGGCAAGTTCGGGAGGTTCCTGTTCCGAATTAAAGCGGAAGTGACGCCCGGGTGTCGCCACTGTGCGGAACACCCGGAGGACACGGTGGAGCACACAATCGCGGTGTGCCCTGCTTGGGTGGAGCATCGCCGTGCCCTCGTGGGGGTGATCGGCGGCGGAGACCTCTCGCGCCGGGCCTTGGTCGAGGCCATGGTCCGGAGCGAGGAGGAGTGGCAGGCGGTCGCCGACTTCTGCGAAGCAGTAATGCTCGCTAAGGAGGAGGCCGACCGCATCAGGCAACGGCGCTCTCGCCGCCGCCGGGATTCCGATCCCGATTTCCAGCCACCGTAGGCGCGGGCTTGCGGACAGTGTGCAATGGGTAGCTCGCTGTCCGGCCGTCCGGTAACTGTCCGGACCAAGCCCAAGTCGTCGACGGCGCGCGCTGTTCCCGCGCGCCTCAAGGAGTTGTCAGCAACAGCAGGGACCCAGCCGGGTCGAAGCCTACTGGGGCCAGGGTTATCCGAAAGGGCGCTCGAGCCCCGGTATGAAGGCTTGAAGGAACGGGATGGGTTTTTTAGTCAGTAAGAGTCTGACACTATCTCCCGCTCCGCCCAAGAGCGGGGGTTGTCATAAGATGATTTTTCCCATCGAAAAAAAAAAAAAAAAAAAGTGGCCATCAATCATGAGGCACCAATTTACCTGTACAACTTAGTTTGACTTTTATTATATTGACTTTAAGTCCACAACATTATCTAAAGTTAAAGAAAAAAAGTTTTAGGATATGATCTACCCATGTGTCTATTTTATAGAAATTCATTCCACCGACTAAGCGTGAAAAATGCACACACATGTATAACTTTAGCTATCACTAACTCCATTTTCTTTCATTCATCCATCTTTTCTTTTACTCTGTCGTCTGATCTATAGTCTATAACAGGTCTTATCTCAGACTTGTCTATTACAGCAATGTCCGATATAAAGCCAATTAAATATCCCGGCAATCCCGGCTTTAGATCTCCCGTATCCTTTAATTTTGAACTCATCTTCAAACCACATTATAATCCATCACACAATCCCATATCCAAGAAACTAACAAGAAACATAGTAACTCCATTATACAAAACGCAATTACAAAATCATCAATCTCAATAAACAGTTAGAAATTGAAAACACTCAGTAGATTGTCTCTGAAACTGTAAAACAAACTTGTACATTTGTTAGGAGTGTGCCGTGCATGGCGACCGCGAAAGGGCTTGATCGGTGCGTGACATACGGCTGTTTAGATACCGAAGTAGAAATTGGGTGTTTCACTCATTTTTGTATTATTTGAAAATAACATTATCATTTATGTTCATTTTTTTTTTGTAACCTGTTTAAAATTAAGTGAAGTTTTACAAATGATAAAATTCTTTCAAAGGTGAAAAGAAAACGAAGAAAATAAGTACACACTTAGATGTGACGACATCACCATTAGTTACGCGTGTACAAAAAACAGCGAACTGTCTACCACGCTGGTACCCCCACTCTTGCTCATTTGAAATGCTAATTGATGATTAAGAGTGTCCTTTTCCATTCAGTTGTCGTCAACATCGAGCATGGTTTAAAAGTTGTTGCTTCCTCTAACGCGAACTCTGTTAGCATTCGATAATTCCGTGATTTTCTCGAATTTTTCACAAAATTTGTTCCAGGAAAGTATTTCCATACATGTTTTTTTAAACCATTAAATTTTTTCAGTAAAATTGTCATTATATTTTTAATATATTATGAGAACATTACAGAGGGCTAAAGTTTACGTAAAATAGCAGATTTTCAGAGGTTTAGTTTTACAGAAATGTATGTTTTGATTTCTAAAGAAGCCTAGATATATCCACAAGATAGCTGTGTGTCTAAAATATCTAGAGAAAGATGTGTAATAACATCATAATCTCATAAGAACGGTTGTATGAATATGTATTTTGAAAAGGACCCTCTTAAAGCATAACTTAAGATAGATTTAAAAATAGCTATGTAACACTTTAATAAAACATTTGGCGCCATTTTATTCCACAAAACAGAGGCAAATAGAATAATCTAACTTGCCAGACACTTTATCAAGCAGTGTGTATCACAAGTAAAGAAAATTCCTAATCACATTAATGTAGTTTAGTTGCGATGCAACCCACAAAGTTTGTCCATTACGGTATTATCGATGGGTTTCAAATTGCATCAAATCTATGGGGACTCAACCCTATGGTTTTCTTGGGGGCGCCACTTTTTTTAGGGTCCATCAATTTTGAAATAGATGTCCCTTGAAATCAAATTATGCATTGTGTTGGAAATAATTTGTTTTGGTTCAAAACAGACGGTTTTATGAAAATGCTGGTTTCGGCCGTGTGAAAGTAGAAAAGGAACATAACATAGTAAGGGAACATTCACGGGATCAAAGTCCTATAGTCTAATCGTGTACCAAATTATATCTAAATCCAATCCGCCGTTTGAGCGTGTTGGAGTGATAAATGATTTTTATTTTCCAAATAGATTTAAAAAAAAAAAACACTTTTACACGTCGATTTTGTTTTCAGTCAGTTTAAACGAAATGAGGCCGGTGTTTCTTAGCTGATTACCCTGAGAAGAAACACCGAAACAAACTTAGGGGTCAACAAACATAATGTATACACACATGATACGAGAGAATACTTACAAACATTCGTCTTTGTAATATTAGTGTGATTTTTATTGATACAGACGTTGTCTTATTATAAAGGTGTGTTTAATATCGTGTGGATGTCGTCATGCATGCGGAATAGATCCGCATGCAGAAAAATTCACAATGCAAAAAGAAGAGGCCCGCATGCGTATTCCAAATTTCACACGATATTAAAAACATCTTTAGCTATGAACTGTCAAACGCTCGGAGATTTAATAGAGTCGTTGAAGTTTTCTGAAATTTTCGAGGCAAGTTTCTTAATTTTTTTTAAAAACTTTCTCCTGACAAACAAACACACCAAATTTTCAAAAGAATTAACGAAATTAGTTCAGCAGTTCACGCGTGATGACGTGACCAAGGGTTAATCTACTAATATTTATAGATACATAAAAAAAAGTCGTGATTTAAAAAGTAACATTTAAAAAAATCTTATTTTCAAATTCTAGAAAAAGTAAGATTTAAAAAATCTTATTTTCAAATTCATTCCTTTTCCAAATCTTGTTGTTTAAATATTACGACGAGCTCATAATTTTACTAAAACAGCAAAAACGAGGTTACAAAGCTTTTATCTCTCCTCAATTTGCATTTAAACACAAAAATGTTTGATACAAAATTTGTCCCCGCATAATTTTCCTATGTGAGCCCCATAGAAAATCCTCTCTTATTTGACTTGCAAATTGCCAGCCCACTTTCAGGGCCAACTTAATCGTTGTCTAAAATTGCCACCCCACTTTAACTTAACGCGAACTTATGTGATAAAAACATACCTCCAGCTGAAAATTCACAGTAACTGGCCAATTTGGTGGGCGAGGCTCACTTGTTAGCAAGACTCGACAAGTGGCTGCCAAGTACTGACCAAAAACTTGGCCCAAGCAAGTTCAGTTTGGGTCAAAAAGTTATATATCCTTACAAGAAGACGGAATTGGTTATATTCTTGCTTATATTAACGTTAGCGGAGTTTATGATTGAGTAGGAAGTTGATTCTGTATCCAACTACAGTTTTTTTAGGGTTCTGTACTTCAAAAGGAAAAAAAAACGAAAACATTTAGGATAATTTTGTTCATCCGTCTGTCTGTGAAGACCCTTTATTTCGGAAACGCGTGGAGGTGTCGAGTGGAAATTAGAACCATATAGTCAAGCCTGCGGATTCTTGAAAAAATCTCTGTAAAAAATCTAAACGGTACGATAACGTTAACGAGAAAAAAAGATATTTCGGTATATGTGGCCAAAAGACGTACATTTAGACACTCTCAAGGAAACCAAAATTCATAGGGTACTTCCCCCTGACCCAGAATCCCGAAATTTAGCATAAAGCTAGGTTTTATAACACCAGTATAGGAATACATCTGACAACTATGTTGTTATGTTACAACTTATTTTTGCGGTTAAAAAAAGTCTTCTGAGACTCCATTCTGGAATTGAACATAGGTAAGTTTGTACTGAACCCTCAGGGCGCGAGTTCGACTCGCACTTGCTCGGTTTTTTTTATGGAACTTTGTCGTGTTTACGGAAAATATTTCAAGACGTCCTTGAACATGGTTATATTTGATTTGAATGGAAGTTATATTGAATTTCTTATACGTTGTGAGAAAATGAGGATAATATTTTGGACGAATTTAGTCTCCTAAAACTTTTCTAGGAAGACATTTGTAGAAATTCCTAAAAAAGTTGTTAGTAAACAGGAAAAATAACCATCCAACGAACATCCATCTAACAGTTTAACCCACGGAATCGTACTACTGTGATAAAAAAGTCTCCTACGTCCTCATCTCGTTCCAGGAATTACTGGTTTTAAGTTTTAATTGTTACTGACAAAATGTGGTAAAAGTATCGAAATAAAAGCTTTATTATTATTGAAAACTAGCTGACCCGGCAAACTTCGTACCGCCTAATAGTTACCTTTTATCTAAGCTGTCAACTCTACCTACTCTACCCTACTCTACCCTACTCTACTCTATTCTGCCCTACTCTACCCTACTCTACCCTACTCTACCCTACTCTACCCTACTCTACCCTACTCTACCCTACTCTACCCTACTCTACCCTACTCTACCCTACTCTACCCTACTCTACCCTACTCTACCCTACTCTACCCTACTCTACCCTACTCTACCCTACTCTACCCTACTCTACCCTACTCTACCCTACTCTACCGTACTCTACCCTACTCTACCCTACTCTACCCTACTCTACCCTACTCTACCCTACTCTACCCTACTCTACCCTACTCTACCCTACTCTACCCTACTCTACCCTACTCTACCCTACTTTACCTTACTCTACCCTACTCTACCCTACCCTACTCTACCCTACTCTACCCTACCCTAGTCTACCCTACTCTACCCTACCCTACTCTACTCTACTCTACTCTAAAAAAAAAAAAAAAAAAAAAGTATCCTATGTCCGTCTCCTGGTTTTAAGCTACCTCCCCACCAATTTTCAGCCAAATCGGTTCAGCCGTTCTTGAGTTATAAGTGGTGTAACTAACACGACTTTCTTTTATATATATAGATTGTCTGATTAGGAAATATAGTAATTACAACACACCTATATTATGAAGGCATTTGTGTGTAGGTATATTTTTTAATTAACTCTTTGAATGCCGTAATTAGAGACACAATAGAAAGACAATTGCTTATGTCGAACTGTGTAACATAAGACATTGAAAAGGTTAATTAATCTTCATGCAACACAAAGGACATAGGCGGACTTAATGCCTTAGGCATTTTCTAACAGTCTAGTCCTAGGGTGGTGAAGAGACAATATGGTACTTTTACTCTTTCACGCTCAAACAACTGGACGGATTTGAGTAGGGAAGCGAGTAGACCATGTGCTGGAAGCTATAAAAAGTATCCTATTAGCAAATGATAACATAAAAAATAAAGAATAAAATAAAATTCATTTATTTCAGGTAAAAACCCATATTAGAGAACAGAATTGAAAAAAATATGCATAACGTAAAAGCTCCTATTACCGCCAGTTTTAGCTGTCTTAGGATTCACTTTAGAAAAATAGATATAAGCTGTAATGTTAGGAAAGGTGTTATAATTTATAATTAACCTCAGCGAAGTATTCTTTGCAATTTAGTACTTAAATTCAATGTTCAATAACACAATAATTACTAATTAATTATTTAATCCAATAGAGTAGTTGATTCTATTACCGACCCATAGAATGCGGCAAGATTCTATTACCGATTTTTCTGCTTCTTTTACCGACCGTTACGAAGTTGTCACTTCTTATATACTATTAAATAAAATAAAAAATCGTTTTTAAGGTATTTATTATATAATAGCAATAGTTATGAGATCAACATTATTACAATATGAAAATAATTATTTAATGCAACGCTTAGAGCACTTATTTTTTGTTATTTTAATTAATAAAAAATACAATCGGTGCCAGAAAAAGTCTTCAAACAATTAAATGCTTACTTTTTAATTACCTACAAACTAATAAGATATTATGAATCATAAGCATAGCAGACGTATTTCCACGAAATAGGCGTGATAGTGGGCTTTGTCTCCCTAGTGCGAGAACGATTTTAATGCGCAAAAGTGTCTGTTACATGGCGCCAGTCATTTATAATAAATTACCGAGGAGCTGGAAAGAATTAAACTTAACTTTATTTAAAAAGGAACTAAGGAACTTTTTAGTAGACAAAGCGTATTATAGTGTGACAGAATTTTTGTTGGAGAAAGGAATTTCTTGACTACTTTTTATAACATTATTGATGACATTTTAAATTTTATTTTTGTGACATTATAAATTTTATTTTTGTGACATTATAAATTTTATTTTTGTGACATTATAAATTTTATTTTTGATATTTTAAATTTTATTCTATTTTGATTTTATGACATGTATTATTTATTTTTAATTTTCTTGACATTTTTTGCATTTTTCATTTTACTGTATTTTAAATTTTATGAGATTTTGAATTTTTTGCTATAATTGTAATTTTTATGACATTTTTTTGTGACATTTAAAAGTATTATTTTCCTGACTTTTATGATACTTATGTTTTATTATAATTTTTTAATTTAATTTCAATTCTTTTCACATTTTTATTTTTTGTTTTAAATGATTTTAATTTTTTGCCATTTTTAATATTTGCTTTAAGTAATTTAATTTTTTTTTTTGTTTGGTTTAATTTATTTGTTTTGTTTATTTTGTGTACCTACTCGGAATCTCCAGTGTAGTTTGTACTTTTGCATGCCTTTTTGGTTAAATATGGCTGATGCTTACTATATTTTTATGTCGCCATTTTTTGTACCCATATTTGCAAAATAAAGATCTTATCTCTTATCTTATCTTATCTTATCTTATCTTATCTTATCTTATCTTATCTCTTATCAGTAACAAAAATATTTTTATCCGTAATACAATCACAAAATAATTTCTCTTGTCACGCAGAGTTGTCCTCGGCATGCCATAGGTTTTTGAAGCTTCATATAAGCTGGTCCCTTCATTTATAGCTAGAAGCGCAGCTTCTAGTTGAGCAGAGGCGTACTGCTTGCGCTTCTGCGGCTCCATGATTCTATAAAAGAACACAATCTTTAAAGAGATATAGAATTTAAGTCTTCGAAAGAATCTTTAAAGCTTCATGTCCCCCATTCCGTCCTGCCATTTTTATTTGATTTGAAATCATATAAAATATAGCCAATGCCAGCCATGAATGAAACTGGATAGCAAATATTATTTTACATTAATAATATGGCATGTGACAAAATCTCTCAAAACGTCACGCATGCAAGAAATGAGCCAATTTGTTCAAAAATATACCAATTTTTTTTGTGTACTGTAATATTACCAAATATATCGTCACAGCTGTGAGTCGGTAATAGAATCAAGTATGAAGGTTACAATAATCTATTAGCGACCAATAAAATTAATAATAAACAGATAAAATATCCGCTTTATGGTATACTGTTAAATTCGATCTCATTGCTATATTATTGCTTTTAATGTCAGTTAGTCTTTAAATCAGATAATACAGGTTATTTACAGTATAATATCATTATAATAATAGAGATATTGTCTAACGTTGAATCGAGTTTTACACAAAACTTCAAGAAATAGCTTTGTCGTTAATAGATCTAACGAAGTAAATTAATTTTAAGAATTAAATAAGCAAAAATTAAAATCAAATGAGGTAGTTTATAATATATATTATTTTAAAATACTAAATGTTATCAAAATTTTAACAACGCCATGGGTCGTTATTAGAATCAAGTTTTGAAATTTGGATTCTATTACCGCCTTAAATTAAAACATGATTTTATAACATAAAAACCAATAAAAAGTATTATATTAAGAGTTAGTTTAGAAAACGAATATATACGTTACAGTTGTAATGTGATTGCAAGAAGACAAATTCATTTTTAGGGTGTTATTTTCCTTAAGTAATATTTAGGTGTACTTACGTGGCTGGAGACGTGACACTATGAAAAGTGCGTCCGCTTCGGGCGCGTCCCACTCAAAGTCAAATTATTTCTTTCACTGGCTATTTAAACACACAAACTTTACTCTTTTTGTTTTCCAACAAAAATACGTAACAAATTTTTAAGGTATGACTTTTCTGGAACCCTATATTATGTCTAATATGAGTGATTTAAAAATTAGATCGTTAATAGAGTACACATTTTAGGGGGTCGTTAATAGGAGCTTTTACGTTATTGATAGTAATAATAATGTTACGCCATTAAACGTAAACACGCCATATCTCCGAGAAAATAGCAAATATCACGTAATAATTAAAACGCATTGCTGTTCGAAAGGTCTAGAATGGTTGGACGTAGTCAGTCTTAGAAAAATCTCGAAACATCCACAACATACCTACAAGCAGTAGTAGGCATTTATCTAACCGATAAGAGAAATGGTACTCTCCGTTATTAACAATAGAGTCGAAATTCGCATGAAAGTGACTCTTATTATCACGAGCAATAAAAATGATTTATGACTTCGAGAAGCGATTCAATTGTTCTGGAATTCTGGATAGATCCGGGGATGTCGGTATCTAGAATTTTCTTGGCTCCGCATATAAATACGAGCCCCCGGCCGGAAGCGAGTCAGTTGTGATTTCGACTGCGATCAAGAGCGAACTACCCTATTACTTGAAGTGATTTTATTTAACGACTTAAGCGATAGTGTAACGGTACTCTAGTGTTAATTGCGATTCGGATTATTGTTGACTGGACTATTTTGTTATTGTTTGTGGCGAATAAAGTTCTCTCGTCAGTAAATCGGCATTTGATTACCCACGTACGTAACAATAAAATAAAATTACAATCCTAAATAACAATTCCGAAATATCAATATATCAATAAATAAAATTCAATACAAATAAAGTTAACTCATAAATTAAAATTCAATAAATTAAAATCAAAATAACTAAAATAAAATAAAATCAAAATAACTAAAATTAAATTAAATTAAAAATAGTAATAATAAAAATGGGCAAAAATTTTGTTACATTTAAAATAATTATAACAAAAAAAAAAAAAACAAAATGACACTTCAAATATGACACTTTTTACCGCGGGAGAATGTTGCCTTGGGATAATTCTTCAATTTTACGTTTGTGAGACCGCTGAAAGAAGTTCATCAACATCATCATCATTTCAGCCGAAAGACGTTCACTGTTGGATATAGGACTCCCCCAGGTATTCCCACGTTCATTTGCATTTTGCATCCATGGCATTTCCGGTGCTCTCACTAAATCATAGGTTTACTCTGCGTCTTCCGATGCGCAGTTGCCTCTCCATAACCTTTAAAGCCCATCGCCCATCTGGTTTGCAAGCAATGTGCCCTGCCCACTCTCACTTAAGTTTGGCAATTTATCGGATTATATCAGCAACATTAGTTCTCCTGCAGTTATTTGGCTGACAACAGTTTGTTTATAATATTAGTAAGATTGTCCACTAGGAAACAGCGAAATAGTAAAATCAACAGATAACCAGCAATAGTTCCACGATAAAATACGCTACATCCAAAAAGCCGATTACATAACACTCAAGCGTCGATTTTTCCGGTCATGCACGACTCCGGTTAAGAGACAAACTCTATTTGCTGAATAAATTCCAGTTCAGACTTGGCGAATGTCGTTCGTATTTGAAACCGTGCCAAGTCCCGCAATCAGAACAGTATGTAGGCCAAGAGGCTGCGGATGGCGGCTTTCGGCTTTTTTGTCTGGAGTAAACAAAGACAGGTTGAGACATGAGCGTTTTAAGTTATTTTTGTTAGGCTTTGAGTACTAGGTCGGCTATGAAATTTGTAGTGGAACGAGGTTAACAATGTGACGAAGACAGTTTGGTTTTAGCAACACTTTCACTGACTTTTTTTTTGCACTTGTGCTGTTCTGTTCCAATTCGTTGCAATGTTGTTCTCATATGCTTGCCATAAAATCAGAATAAAAAAAGTATCATATCACTCACGCATACTACCCGCTGCTGTTGCGATGCGCAAAATAGTTTTAATACATACTCCAACTTGGTACGACGGTTTTGGTTTGTCGTTGGTACCGCGGTATCTCATCTCCGTCATCTCCGTTCGTACTAAATTCGAACGTGACTCAGCGTAATTAGAATTAATATACGCTCGAATTTGGATCGCCGTCCTACCAAGTTCGAGCGTGAGCGGTGGTTTGGTCCATAACACCCCCCATTTTTTTTGGTAGGTAAATATGGCTGGATAACATTCATCATGTCCAACTAATATTATTATACCTATGTGCAATCTATAAGATTGATTGGATTATAAGACTGAGATACTGGACCATGCATGATTAAGTTGTGACTATTTTCTCCAAACGCCTATTCAAGTTTCGTCTCCACGCGTCATGCTCGTGAACAGCTGCTGTCAGTTGAGACTGGTCATCTGTTAACTGCCAGTGGCTTAATTCAATTTCTTTTTAGGGTTCCGTAGCCAAATGGCAAAAAACGGAACCCTTATAGATTCGTCATGTCTGTCTGTCTGTCTGTCTGTCTGTCTGTCTGTCTGTCTGTCTGTCTGTCCGTCCGTATGTCACAGCCACTTTTTTCCGAAACTATAAGAGCTATACTGTTGAAACTTTGTAAGTAGATGTATTCTGTGAACCGCATTAAGATTTTTACACAAAAATAGAAAAAAAGAAATAAATTTTGGGGGTCCCCATACATAGAACTGAAACTCAAAAATTTTTTTTTCATCCAACCCATGCGTGTGGGGTATCTATGAATAGGTCTTCAAAAATGATACTGAGGTTTCTAATATAATTTTTTTCTAAACTGAATAGTTTGCGCGAAAGACACTTCCAAAGTGGTAAAATGTGTGTCCCCCCCCCTCTAACTTCTAAGATAAGAGAATGATAAAACTAAAAAAAATATATGATATACATTACTATAAAAACTACCAACGAAAATTGGTTTGAACGAAATCCAGTAAGTAGTTTTTTTTTAATGCGTCATAAACCGAAAAAAATACACTATTATTAAAACATCGATCAAAGTTACAACACATAACAAGAACTTTTATATTATGTTACTTGCTGCTACGGAACCCTTCATTGGCGAGTCCGACTCGCACTTGGCCGGTTTTTATATTATTACTTACCTATATCGTGCTCACATATTAGAAGCGACAAGAAATATGTAACCAAGATTTATGTAAGTCATAATTATAATTTAAAAGATAGTCCATGGAGTTTCTTGTCGTTCTTTTCGCTTTTGAACGTGCAATTTAGCTTCACTTTTTTTTTTGAGTGACCGACATACTGAAAATTCAAAGGTGCTTGTAATCGGTCTGTTTGAAATTCGATTTCTGATTTTACATCAATCTCATGATTTCTTTCAAACCGAACAGAAACTTACCTACTCACAAAGCAACCAGTGAAAAAGTGTTCAAAATATAATCTACAAGATATAGTGATACACAGACACACAATGTGTGTATACCCCCCGTATTTGTCGGTAAATATGTCTCGCCGATCAAACAACATATCTGGAGGAATATTTGCTCGAACCTTTAAGAATCTTGCACTCTTGAGGCACAAAGTAAAGGCGGAAGGGAAAAACTAAACAAACGAATGAATGTCAAGAGATCAGAGATAGATTTTGGTAATGTTACAAGGTTCTTCTTCGTATTTATTTACTTATTTGAGTACTTTATGCGGCCTATTCAAAGGTTTTTTCTTTGTTATTGTTCGTTAAGTAGTAAGCTCCTTAGCAAATTCTAAGTAGAGTTAAACAAATACTGGATGTATGAAATTTTGGCTGTATTGTCAATATTCGTGTCAAAACGTTAAGATCGAGGCTTTACATGTTCCTTTGCACATTTGTCCTTTGGGTGGTTTGAAATCTTTTCCTACTTCTTATTCTATTCTTTTCTTTTTCTTTTAATATATTTAAAAATATTATTTATTTATGTATAGAAATTAATAAACGAAAAAAAAAATAATTATTATTATTATTATAGATACCATCTTTAAGTTTATGCCTTGCATAGAGACATCTTGAAGAAACGGGAATAGTGAATAGTTTCACTTTTCTGCACCGCTGAACTGTGCGCCATGAATATACGGGGAACTTTCAAACTGGAAATCATTCCGTCCAGAAGAATGAACTGGTATGTTTTTTTTAGAATTTCATTTATTATTAATGTCGTTTCAAAACTCTGGACTTTTCGAGTTTAAAAAGACATTTTTTTTTAAATTGATTCTAGCCTTTGACTGCTTCCCACCTTGATGTTCTTCTCCATAGAGATCTACGCTTTGGAACGTGCAATTTAGCTTCACTTTTCTTGGACTGACCGACATTTGACTATTCAAAAGTGCCTGCAAATGGTCTACTTGAAATAAATGCTTTGACTTTGACTTTGACCTTGATGGTGAGGCGCACTAGTTTATTAAGAGCCGGGAAGACCGTAGCAGGCAAATTATTCCAATCTTTCGATGTACGTGGTATAACGACGAGGCAAAACGCTCGATTATGATAATATTTTGAGTTGCATGTTTACTTTTAAAAATAGTAAAAAAAAAATTAATTTTAATCCAAGTATCTAGTATCAAGGTTCCCTCGGTTAAACACAACGTGAAAATGGGACAACGAAGCGACGATTATTTATCATCGAAAAATGTCCAGGAAGTTACCTTAACATAAAGAAGGATAAAACCCATATCCTGGGTTAAATTCACCTTTGCGCATTAACTAACTTTTTTTTATATCTTTCGCTTTGTATGCAATCACATTAATATTGTAAAAGTGAATGTTTGTATGTTTCACACTCAAACGGCTGAGTGGAATCGGATTTAATACAGTACATGGGTACTGGGTAGACCTATTACAAAGTGCACCGATGTCTTCGTGAGGGTCGTGGGCATCCGATGAATTCGAAATACACAAGAGCGGTCGTTTTGGCGACACTTGGGGGTAGGCCTATCTCCAGCTGTGGACGTCTTTCAGCTGAAACGATGATGGTGACTTAAAGTCCTATCTACCTTTTTTATGGTGGGAAAAAATCATCCAATGACTCTTGAGAGAGGAGGAGATTATGTCGGCCTCCTCCTTTGCGAGCATTACTTCTTCGAAGTCGGCGACCGCCTGCCACTCCTCTTCGCCCCGGACCATGGCCTCAACCCATGGCCCGGCGCGAAAGGTCTCTGCCGTCCATGAGAGCACGGCGATGCTCCGCCCAAGCAGGGCACACCTCGACTGTGTGCTCCACCGTGTCCATCGGGCGTTCCGCACAGTGGCGACAGCTGGGTGTCTCTTCCGCTCGAATCCGGAACAGGTACTTCCCGAACATGCCATGAGGACCTGCGTCATGCGGAAGGTAAAGAAGCTGTGAGGTTTTTCCAGCCACGCCTTAAAGAAGGGACTTAACGCCATAATTGTGGCGTGCCCAGCACTGGGTTGCGATAATCGCTGACGCCATTCCACCATGAGATCCCGCCGGAGCTCTGTACGTGTCTGTTACCGCCATGATTGTGGCGTGCTCAAAGTCCTATCTACCTTAATTTGGTCTTCGTCACAATTAAAATGTTTTGAATTTTTTCTGTTATAATTATTTTTATCATAGTATTTATTATTACTAAAATATGCTAAATACTATTAAATGTATTTTATTATTTTACAATTATGTATTAAGTACAGACATACACTATTGTTAATGATTCTTCTTTTCTTTACTTGATATTTCTAGTCTTTTTTAATCCAAAGATTGACTAGTAGAGAATGCTGCCCTGTTTGCACTAAATCCACATAAGTATTACTACTATACATAAAATCTAGTCTAAATAAATTTAATAATAGATAATATAGCAGCACTGACACAGCCAAAACCCTTCAACCAAAAAGCCCAGTACAAAAGATCTAAAATATTTTCCATAACACTTAAAAACAAATCGTCAACAAAAACACAGCAGCACTCGTTATTCGCAGTTCAAAGTAAGGGACAGTATCTACGCTCACGGGCCAATCGTCACACTTGCCAATTACTACTACAAAGCGGTATCGCACCGTTTCGCACATAACAAAGGGTCGGTGCTCCAGCCACTTAGCCCCCTTTTACTCTTTGTTGTACCGCATTTTAAAATTCCATCTATAAGTGTGTGCTTCGACTGTGCCGTAACATTGTAGTTTGATTCTTTTTTGAGAATTGTATATTTCGAGAAATATGTATCAGAGATATTTGTAATACATTAAAAAAGTGTCGATGGAGTTTTATGCACATTTTTCTATGCAAGGTGTAAGGGACAGCCCTCCGCAAACTTTAAGAGCTTGCTCAGTAGACGAAACTGAACAACCTCCCACAAATTTTTTTTTTCAGGAAACGAAAAAAAATCGGCCTCGCCATACAAATTGTCCAGTCAAATTTTGACTTATTTTTATAATTAAATTCACTAGCCAAGTTCAAATTTAACCATGATCAGGCTGTTGATGAAGATGATTATGATCGATTTTAAAGTGCATCTAAAGTTGGCATTGGATTGGATTTCAACCCTTTTTTAGGCGAACAATTAGTCGTTTGGAACTTGGCCCCCTTTTTAACAGATATGTTTTTAGTGAGATTATATCCTACCGCTACAAGATTAAAAGTTTATACTCTTCCAATTGATTAGATTATCTGACATTTGTTTCTTGAACACTTCTTTCACTAATTCATTTTTTCAAAGGAATACTCTATCTCTTCCAAAAAAAAAAAAATTCTAACTATAACGTTACACTACGGTGTGAGTAGCAGTCGTTCAATGCTGAAAGCGCACCGATGCGTTTCGACTCCAGCAATTATTTCAGTTTTCACTCGCTCGAGTGGAAAACTTTTGTTAGATAAAGCTGGTTGGAACTTAAAGGTAATTTAATATTGGTAGTTTTGTTCGACCAAGTTCTTTATAAGAAATGAATTAGTTTTCTTTTGACTGAACGTTTTTTAAAGCATTCTTGATAAGGTAAGTGATTGGATTGTGAAAGTCTTTGAGGTTTTACTGAAGGCTTCATAAAGTGTGGACAGCGCTGATTTCACTTGCGAAAATGTAAAAGTTAGACATAATTACCACTAACTAACTTAACTAGTGCACCTCACCATCAACGACTCCATCACTGCTTAACGTCAGGAGGGATCGCAGTCAAGCACTGGTTAATATCATTAAAATAAAATGGTTTACATCACTACGCTTTTTTAAACAAACAACGACAATTTGTGACTTCAGCGATGTTATTCAACAAGCTACGATTTTTCAATACATTTTTCGCGAATAAGAAAGTATATATTTATTATTAATAATAATCTTATATCTATCAGGGGCTATCCCACAGCTGGGCAAAGGCTTCCCTCCATTGCTTCCATTGTTCCCAGCTCTGAGCAAATTTTTGCCTAATATTTTTTAATTTGAATATTTATTGAATAATGTATCACCTCGAAGTGATATATCTAACTTGGGGCATTAGTATCTAAGGTAGATGACAAATGAACGTGGAATAACGGGCATTGATCTTCCTACATTATTGACATTCTTAATTTCAATAACGGAAATGGACCTATTTGGCGCCGCCGTGAGACACACATTGTTAGTTGCGTCTTTTTTTTATATGTAATAATTTATTAGTGTCTACATGTTGTTACTACATTGTGTGTATCTACGAGTGTGTATGCCAAATAAAATAGTTTTCTCTCTTTCTTTCTTCTCTTTGGAAATAAAGACATAAAGTTGTCTTGAATCGACATCTAGCGTGATCTCGATCTGAGCTTTACCTTTTCAGAAAAAAAAAAAACAGTTCATTGATGGTTTTTCGGATATCTTCGATATATTGGAGATATTAAAAAAGGTCAATGTACTTTATTTTAAGTTTATCTGGCGCCTTGTATAATAATATCACGGAGCACAATAACTAGGTTTATTTTCGGCGTTGATATTATTCATGGCACAAAACGTCGAAAATAAACCACACAATTATACAATTTAATTACTTTACCTGACTATTATTTAAAAGTACTGGTTCAACATAAACTTTATCCAACTTCTAAACAGTCATTTTAAATTAAGAATAATTTATTTTGGTAAACCAACTAATTTGAAAGTGTTCTAATTTGCGGTTTACTTCGTATAAACATGACAATATTTTAGTGAAAAACGTTCGTAAATTCAATTCCATGTTGGTCAGCAATTAAAGTAAAATGCTGATAATATTTTTAGCTAGCGGTAAGCAGGATTATTGCCTGGGTTAAGGACATTTAAGGAACTGTTCACACGCTAATTAATCGGTGCACGAGTAGCCTTATTTTAAAATTTTATGATTACAGGTACACGACATACAACTTATTTTTTTTTATTACCGTTTATTTATGGAAATAATAGTGTTTGCCAGTGACTACGTTGACGCAGTGTTTTGCCCACGGAATTATATTAATACGTGTTCGATAAAGTCATCTTGTGTTGTAAACTGCTCTGTGCCAAACTTAGGGTGAGTTGCACCATTTAACTATAACGACAACCAAACCATAACCAGCCGTGAAACGGCCGCCTATTGGTCAATTCTACGATTTGACAACTGTTAACGGCTTTGTTATCGTTATAGTTAAATGGTGCAACTCATCCTTAAGTGGCAATGGTCATTGCTCGAAGAACAGTTGATCGATGGGGAAGTACGGTTCTGGAGTAGCGACCACGTAACGGACGATGCAGCGTTGGAAGGTTTCTCACAATGTTGACCGATGACCTGGTGTGGGTCGCGGGAATCCGATGGAAGCGAGACGCACAGGACCAGACATTATGGTGACACTTGGGGCAAGCCAATGTGCGCTCAAGATTCGTGCCGGTATTTGTACATTAGGTACATGATAAGTCATATTTATTTTGCAAATAGGTTTAAAAAAACACTTTTACTACTCAATTATTTTTTTCGTCATTTTAAACTTGATGAGGCCGGTGTTTCTTAGCCCTGAGAAGCAACATTAAACAAACTCAAGAGTGAATAGATTGCTTCTAGGCAAGCGTGCTCCATCGTCGGCCACATCATCGCTTACCATCAGGTGAGATTGTGGTCAAAAGCAAGCCTATCCATTACAAAAAAAAAAAAACTCAGGGGTCAAAGTCTCTTTTAAAGTCCATACAGTAAAATATGTAATGGTCAAATCTCACGAGAACCATGCAGATTTGACTGAGATGATCTTTTGAAGAAAGAACCATACAGATTTGAGTTGATCTTTCCAGCCAGTGCAAGCATTTGTCAGTAATCGCAAAGACAGACATACATGGCACGCCATATTCAGTTCAGTTATTTGTTCTGAGTAAATAAATGGTGGTAGCACAGTCATTTACTTTATTAGATTTCAAAGGAACATTTAGCGCTACCTTACTGTTAAATTCGCGACATCGCGATAACTCCTTGAACCCGCACTTCAAGGCTCTATTTTATTGCTTGAAAATTTCGCGCATATGGAACAAAACAGCCTGGTATTAAACACTGAACAAGGCACATAAAAGGCACATAAAAGTTTAAAAAGTTAGCTGTGTGTCGCCCACGTTATGCTCTAGCAGCATGCTACAGTTGCATGACCGTCAACCGTTTGATTCAATGCCTAATGTTGTGGGGCAAAGCATAGGAGATTGACGTTTTTTTTTTTTTGGTGAAGTTTTGTAACTGGCTGAATTGAAACATGTCATGCAGTTTGGAATACTGCAGTGACTGTATTGTATATAAGCCTAGTTATTTTTTCCTGCAGCTGTCTTCCTCTCTGATTATAATTTTTGTGTCTTCGAGGCTAGAGTGAATAAGTTCTCAATAAAATAGTGTGATTCATCATCAACGATTGCATCACTGCTTACCTTCAGGTGGGATCGCAGTCAAGCATTAGTTTATGTCTTTAAAAAAAATTACTTATCTTGCTCTAGAGTGGGGCGAAAGGGCATTTTAGTTTTTTTACTTTTTAAAACTCACCCGTGTCCTTCAGTTGCTCTTTGCGTTTTAGGGCCACTGTAACTTAAAGGTTGATGTATGCCAGGATTTCGGGATTGTTCCAAAGACTCACCGTAGGCTTGGAATGCAAAATTTAGAAACTTGCTCTTTAGTTTTATTTTTATTTTTTGTGTAGAGATACTTAAGAATTATTCTCCCTTTAACTATATTAGTTATTGTTTTACTAGCATCTGAAAGTGGCTACGCTCACGTGAAAATTAAATAAAACACTGTAAGGGATCCTACACTCGGGATTAAAAGTATCCTATGGCCCCAGACATGGTCTACACATACGCCGAATTTTATAGGGAACGTACTTCCATGATTAAAATTATGTTGTGTTCCAAGCCACGGTCTATCCATACGCCGAATTGATCAGAAACGTACTTCTGGGATCAAAATTATCTTGTGTCCCAAGGCATGGTCTACCCATACGAATTTAATCTGGAAAGTACTCTCAGGATCAAAAGTATCTTATGTCCCAGGGCACAGTTTACCCATATGCCTAATCGGGAACGTAATGTTCCCGATTGGGCATATGGGAATGGCATTATTATTGTGTTGTTGTGAGAGAATGCCTAAGTCCGCCTTTGTATCTTTTGTTGCATGAAGCTTAAATAAATAAATAATACCGGTTTCAAAAGTGTCGTATGTCTCAAGGCACGGTCTACCCATATGCCTTTATCGAAAATATACCCGGGATTAAAATCGGGCCCGGGGCATTATTTACCTACATATATATGGAATTAATCAAACTCAAGTATAAATATTTTTTTCCTTAATTTGAGAACCTTGTAATTTTTATTTTTCATTTGTTGCCTAAAACTTTGACATAAAAAAATAGCTTCCACTTCTAAATTAGACTTTCCACACTAGTGAATTCTAAGGACCCAAGGTTTCTAGGTTTACGACTTTATAACGACGCGCTAAGCAGTGAAATATGTGCTTGTTGCTACATGATTATGTTAATTTTGACGTACAATGCCTCAGGTGTGTTGCGATAATTACTGTGAGCAAATAACTCACATAAGTTTGCTCCAGTTTTTGATAGAAAATAATAACTTAATCTAGGGATTAGTTTGAGGTTAATTGTTTAGCTTACACGTTTTGGTTAATATAAAATACTAGCTTTTGCTCGCGGCTTTGCCCGCGTTCATAAAATATCACTCAAAAATAAAAGCAGCTTTCTACCGGTGAAAGAATTTTAGCAATCGGACCAGTACTTCCAGAGATTACCTCCTATAAACAAAAAAACAAACTTTACCTCTTAGTGTAGACTAGCTTTTGCTCGTGGCTTCGCCCGGGTACATAAAATATAGCCTATATTACTCAGAAATAAAGCAGCTCTGTATCGGTGAAAAAATTTTAGCAATCAGACCAGTACTTTCAGAGGTTACCTTCAACAAGCAAAAAAACAAAATAGAAACAAACTATACCTCTCAATTATACAGTAGGCACAACGGATCTTGAGCGCTCGGCGTCCGAGTGGGGATCGCTTTGCGCATTCCATACATTGGCGAGCCAATCGTCGTCGTTGTTACATACTTGCAGCAGTGCAGGGAGCCAATCACTGACACTCCTCGCCCCCGTGTCTCACTTCACACCACTAAAGAGACCGAATATTTGACTTCTGCGCAACCGCTCAAGATCCGTTGTGCCTACTGTAACAATGTGGACAAATGCGGAACTTAGGACTGAGCAGAAAAGTATACTTCCTACTTCCTTAGGTATAATGTACATCTTTTTTGGCTGAGCGCAGTGGCGGCCTAGTGATAACGGCCCCAACTTACGAGTTAGTAGGTCATGGGTTCAAACCCAGCCAAAAGTATTACTTTGTGTACTTAATTGGTTTTATGACCATAGCTCTCAAAAAGATAGAGGAAAATATCGTGAGGAATCTTATAATGTCCTAAAACTGGACCCGCACTGGGCCCGCGTGGTGGATTACGGCCCAACCCCTCTCCTAGCGAGTAGACCTGAGTACTGGTAATGGGACCTGTGAGTACCTTTTCTAAGATTCTTCGAATTGACCTACCTTGACAATATTAGGATCGTATTCCTGTTTGGTATTAACAATCCTCGTAACCATTTTCGGTGATCAATTTTTACGTAGAATAGACCAGAACCTACGTAAAAAATATTATATTAAGCGTATGCGCGCGGACGGCGGGCAATGAGTAGCTTGCTGTCCGACTGTCCGGTAGGTCTCCTGACCGAGCCCAAGTCGTCGACGGCGCGCACTGTTCCCGCGCGCCTCAAGGAGCTGGTGCACTCTCTGTTTCTTTACTCTCATATCATTTATCTGACAGCAATTCAAGATGACTGAAGACAGATCAGACACAGAACCCGAACACCTTCACGTGTTTTTCAAGTCACGGGAGTGTCACTTGTGAGTGGGTTGCTACTGAGTCCTTCCTAATGGAAATATCCAGTAGCATTTTTTGCCTGAATCGGAAACTCAACCTAAGATCAGGGAATACTTGACCCGTTGGTCAAGTATTCCCTGATCTTGGGTTGAATTTCCGAGAACAAAAACAACAAAAAAAAAAACAAAATAAAAATGTACTATTATGTTAATTTTGGAAGGAGAAACCTTTGCCTATCACTAGGATACACTATATAGTAACTAATATTATAAATGTGAAAGTGTGGATGTTTGGATGTTTGTTACTTAATCACCCAAAAACAGCTGAACGGATGAAATTTAGCATGAAAAAAACAACATAGGCTACTTTTTATTCCGAAAAAACATCTTATTCCTACGGGAAAACACGTTTAGAGTGCGATTACCGAAGTACACGCGGACGAAGTCGCGGGCGGATAGCTAGTAGATAAATAAAAAAGAAATATAGTACAACGATTGCATCACTGCTTACCATCAGGCAGGATCGCAGTCAAGTACTAGTTTATAACAGATAAAAAAAAAGACGTGTGGCACTCGGGGACTGCCGCGGTAAAGCTATTGCATAGCATTTTTATCAACTTATGCAATTATAATTATTTATTTTATTTATGCAGTACTTTTTTTCCTTTGTTTTTTTCTTTGATATTAATTGAAGTTACACTTCACACATTTAATTTAATTAATAATTTATATAATCAACACTTTCAATTTTACATATTTCTCTTAATATAAAGTTCTCACAGATAATATTTAATGGTAAACTGCATAAGAGATAACGTTGTCGACTGTACTAGAAACTGTATGAACTGTGACACAGCCGACAGCGAACTCTTCCCTATTCATTATAATTTATACAATTTTAATTAATTTAGTGTCGCTGTTTGTCCAAATCACTGTCAGTATCTATACGATGCGATGCGACGCCCACTTTCTGGCGGAGGAAAATCTTCCCATGAGTAGTCCAGCAAAACTGGTAGCTATTCTGCTTACCAAACACCCTAGCCAGGTAAAACAGTTTTCTTGCCTTTTGGGTAAGACATTCAGCGAGATATATTGGTTGAGGGCGACCGTCGAGTTCCAAATGAGATGTATTTAATTTGTTGTTTTTATTTTCCTGATTATGTTTTTTCACGGAAGTTAAAGTTAAAGTCCGTTCTTTTAATACTACTGATGAAAAGTCCACTATGATTGGTCTACTTCCACCTTTGTCAGCATTTAAGCGAAAGACATCTCTAATGTGAGCTTTATTAACAGCTACTTTGGTTGCCAGTCCTACCTTTGACACAATTTTCAGTAAATCCTTCTTTGTTTCCCTTTTTTGGACAAGAATATTCCTAATCTCAATGCTGGTTTGCTTTTGAGACCTCTCAAGGCTTTCCACTTTCAGCTCAAGTATTTTTTTCCATGAATTTTATAGATTTTTCGATTTCGCTGTTTTGTTTCTGGATCCCATTAATACTTTCCTGTATGGAGTTATGTTGTAATTTAAAATTTTCAAGGGTTTTCTTAGTGTCTGATAAGGTTACAGTCAGTTCGTGGTCCAAAGAACGCTTACGAGGCCGATTTCTGGCGTGAACCTGACTTGAGACTATGGTTAGTATCCATCTTGGAATTGCCCTTAGAAGTATATGGAGGAGTTCTTTTCAGTGACATAGCAAATAGTCAAAAGCAAACACAGTACCCCAAAGTTAAACAATTGGCCAAAAACTTGATTAAAAAATGCAAAAAAACTGGCGGGATTGGAGATTCGAACTCGGGTCGCCTTGCATCTGTATCGGACGAGTTTCTAAGTCGCCTATATGGACTTTGCAATGAGCGACGAAATTAAGGATCTATCTTTACTAATTCTGCCACGCTCAAAAAACAAATGAGTGGAGGGTGTTAGGTTTTTTTTTTTTTATTGACGTGTAAAAGTGTTTTTATAAAACCTACTTGCAAAATAAAGATCATTTATCATTTATCATTATCATTTATCATTTCGTTACGGAATTTTTGGATTCGATCTCCACGCTCAAGGCCCGCGATAAAACCTATGCAATAGCTTAAAAAAACCTATTTAAGAGTTTCCCTAGTAATAGTTAAAATAGGCATTGCAACACTAACTACTAAAGTGTTCTATTCATTTAGATAACCAACTACCAAAAAAGCAATATTCCGAAATTCAATGGAACAGTCCCCAGTTCACAAGTCTAATGATTCACGATTCCATGAAGCGAGCTAACTGCATTTGAATTTCGAACACAGCGCCGATTTCAATGGCCAGCACCTCTTACCCGGAACGCCAAGTTTACGATACAAAGTCTAAACTATCGCGGTTCGACACTACTACCGCTCTAGCGAGATTAAGCGAACTTCAGCCAACTTCGGGTAACTTCGGCTGAGTTCGCCAGTGAACCGTAGCTAATGGTTAAGAAGCAAAACAATACGGCATGTTGCTTAAGAAAACTGTTGATGGAGTTTAATATCGTAATTACACATATAAAGTTGTTGAAATGAGGAATGTTAACAGGTTTTCGATATTATTTTCCTGAAAGAGCAGCCGAAATTAAACTACGTTTTAATTTGTTGGTCACAAACTAAAGGGAAAAATGAATAGTTGGAATAATATTTCAGTTCTTTTGAAAAAGAAAAAAAAATAGTCTTGTTTCAAAAAAGATTCCCATTTAACATCACGATAAGCATATCGTTGTTGCTTAGACGGGAGCGCTAACAGCATGCTGGCCACCCTTGCAGAGCGACTGGATTATATATAGTTAAAACTACATTAGACCGACACACACGTTTACATTAGCCCAAAGAATCGCCAAACTCAAGTGGCAGTGGGTAGGGCACATTGCTCGCAAAACAGAAGGTCGATGGGGACGTCAGGTTCTGGAATGGCGACCACGTACTGGAAGACGCAGCGTTTGAAGGCCTCCTCCAAGGTGGACCGATGCCCTGGTGAGGGCTGCTGATGGATGCGAGATGCACAGGATCGATCATTATGGCGACACTTGGGGAGGCCTGTGTCCAGTAACGTCTCCAACAGTAGACGTCATTCGACGGAAATGATTATGAGGATGATGATGGTGATGATGACACGTCTAACACGCCTGATTTGTACGTAGAACGACGTCGCGTGGCGTGGATCAAGTAGCTCTACAAATCCTTTCATATAAAATGTATGGAGACCGACGCGTCCAGATCGTGTGTGGCATACGTTTGCGCAGTGTAGTTCTAGCTTTATTGCAATTTAATGCACTATTGTTTGGGGCATGTCACAGTCTTGTAACGTAACAAGAAACCTTCATTTCAATTGATCTCTTTAATAATTAATTTTATTAAATGGACTTAATGATTTGACGACTTTAATTTAATTTAATAAATTATGATTTTAATTGTGACTATATATTATTCTTCCTTTAATGTCAATAATGCCTGAAAATTAAATTCATGTGTTTCAACATGGTTTATACTCCAGGAAATAAAATAACATAAAATGACATTTTATATTATTCAGTCAATAAAATTCAACCAAACCACTTCATTTATTAAACAGCTCCATACCGAAACAAATATACTGAAACCGCTACATAAAACAGGTTTACTCAAAAATTAATCAAACGTAATTTCCAATTCAATTTGCTGCGCTCCGTGTTACACAAAATAGATGCGGTCGGACCGTGGCGGTGCCTGTCAGCCACACACTTACCTGAACATTAAAGGTATGCACACATCGTGATGTAACAACCCCTGGAACACAAAAGCAAACTTCTGTAAAAATTGCAAACAAGAAGAAATGAAGTTCGAACTATATTGCGCACATGTGTGCTATAATGCCAATCTGGGCGCGTCGGCCTCCATACATTTTATATGGAAACTAGACTTGTAGAGCTACAATTAATCCACGACACGTGACGTCATTCTACGTACAAATCAGACGAGTTTCACGTGTGTGTCGCTCTAATGTAGTTCTAGCTTTAACAGATTAAGTCTAATACGAAGTTATTTCTTCTGACGTCAGCACACTAAGCACCCATAATGTCCATTATAAATAAATATATAAATAAATTATGGACTAAGTGCGATAGATCGATGAAAATTTTTTTTTTTTTTTATAAGCTCCGTTAACAAAATGTAACCAGAATATATTATATATATATATATATATACCTATACACCCCAACTAGAAAATTAAGTTACCATCATAATAGGGTAGTTTCCAGGATCAAAATAAATACATTTTTTTGCCCGTATTTTAGATTATAAAAAAATATTGGACACGTATTTTTTTTTTTTTCGATTAAACAAAAAATAACATAGATATAGCCCATTAAAGTTACGTGTGACGTCACCCCATGTGATGAAACGAAAAATGCAGCACGGCGCGGCGGCGTGATTGTGATGGCCATAATCTTTGTTATTTTTAGTTTAATTTACAAATAAAAAAATACGTGTTCGTTATTTTTGAATAATCTAAAAGACGGACTAATTAATTTTTTTACGGCAACTAGCCTATGATATCGAAATTTTACGTAAATGCAGATATTAAATGACAATAATGTCATTAACATATGGCTCACAGTTGTACGCAATAGAACTATCTTCCAGAAATTGAACCGTTATTGAAAGTACCATTAACATAATTTTATCTTCATCGTTCTGTTTTAGTCTCATGTTTCTAAAGGTTAGAGTAACACGTTTTCTTCCTCCGTTCTGTTGTATCAACCCCCACGCTATCACTGATTCCTTTGGGATATTTTTCTACTTACAAACGAAGCCACTGGTAGAAGCTACTAGAAACCTGTAAAGTACGCCAATTAAAAGAAAATCGAACCATAATGTTACACTTCAGTCCAAGCACACACTAATAAATTGAATTTTAAAATGCTGTATAACAAAGAGTAAAACGTTAGAAACTTTTTTATCCCGGTGCATGTTTCTTTGGAGTAATTATCTACTTTCACGTATGCAAAAGCGTTAGTAAAGGTAATCTGTATACACAAAAGGCAAAGTCCTGACTGAATGATATTATTACCGTGTGACTGATTTATCACGGACTTATCGACGCCTAGCCCAAACTTGTGGTCCTAGAACGCACTTGTTTTTTTATCATGATGCAAAGAATCATCATCACACAACAACTGTTGAACTTATGTAAGTGTCGCCACAATGAACTGTTTCCAGTAACCTTCACCAGGTCATCGGTCGACCTTGTAGGCCTTCTAACGCTGTGACTTCCGGTACGCGGACGCCAGAACCTTTCGGCCCCAACGGCCATCTGTTCTGCGAGCAATGTGCCCTGCCCATTGCCACTTAAGTTTGGTGATGCAAAAAATAAGAAAAGATTTTCCCCAATTCATGAAATTAGTTTGTAGAAATCTACTTTCACGTGGGCGTTGGTAAAACCTAATATAGCTACAAAAATTTCTAGAAAATTTTATAGACGATAACAGGTATGCAATGAAATCCTCGTTACAAATTGCTAATAGCAACTGAGTTTCTTTTGGAAATACTGAAATGGTAGTTCTTTAAATGGATTGCATTTTAAGGCCTTGCCTGCGTCTGATCTAAACTTTATTTTCTATTTAAATAGTAATTTATGTTAGCACTGTTATAAACAGAAACCTATTCGAGAGAGGGAAATATAAAGTGATATTTTACTAGAGAACAGCGTTTCTTCCTAGTTAACGCTGTTCTGTGTAATTTGTTTCTGTACAATTAATTTTACCTCAGCGTATGTCTAATAAGTACTTTTAATATAATATTACTGTAGTTTTATGAAAATGGTATCATCCGTTCATCATTTTTATTCTATGGAATTTTGAATAAATTAGGACATACAGGAAGGACATGGTTGGTTGAATTAGCTAGTAATGTGATAAAAGTGGTAACTGAATAATTACCTAGGAAACCAGTTTTGTTAACCTTTTATGATATTAAATTAAAACTGACCTTTTGAAATTCAGAAAAGTTTAAACTTTATCCAAAAATTAAATACACATTGAACACAAAATGGCAGCGAACAAAACATTAAAACGTACGCCAGCCTTTCATTGCAACAAGATAACGAAGTAGGTACGTCAGAAAATCTCGTTTCGAATACACTATTGCTTGTTTGAGTTGCTGAACAAATTGCGCCTTTTTGTGCCGGCAATGAATGGAGTCGGGCTGGACTGCACATTTTGACGCCAAAAACTTTCGATGCGAACCCTGTTGATTGTCTATTGTTCTAGCAGGTACTAGGATAGCAGACGAATGTATCTTTTTAAAAATCTTTATTCAAACAGCTTTCTCGATAATGCGAATATGACACTCTGTTGTTTTAAAAAACATTAGACTTAAATAAAAATAAGTATTGACTTAACAATGAAATAAAAAAATTACAGCTAGGTTTAGGGCGTTTTCAATTTATGCGTTCTGCAACCGGCCGGCTGTCGCACGTTTACCGCGCCACAGTCGGCCCCAGTACGTTAGCAGTCCAACAATAAGCGCCTAAATTGAAAACGTATCTGGCTGCCGTGCGTTTGTATGCCAGTGATGCGCTATTCAACATGCTATGCTCTAAGTAGAGTGAGAGCGAGTTCTCACTCTACTTTAAAGCAGGAAAAGTCAATTCATGATTGTTCCAGTACTGTGGTGACTATTCCATATTCCAAAAAATGTCGTGGCCAGGCATTAACTTAGGACTTGGGCAATTATACTAACACTTCTCCAAGATGCTAATGTTAACTCTACTGGTATAGCACGTTCAGTGTGGAACGAGGTCTAATATGCCTCGTACGTGTCTTCCTTGCGGCGTGGCGTGGTAAAGAAAAACCAGTCTTCTCTGCCGTGCGGAACAGTAACTTTAGTTTGGTTTAGTTTATAAAAATATGAATTATACCTAAAATGTCCGATCAAAATAGAATGCAATGGTGTAATTACTTTAATACGGGACCACTTTGACCTCGTACTAAACTTGACGTGAAAAGAGTTTTTGGTTTCTTAACCATTACGGAGACTGATATACCCTTTACTGTCATAATGGTTTAAGCAGTGGTGTGTCTACTTTAATACGGGGCCTAATAAGCCCCTTTACTGTCATAATGATAGTTTCCGAACAAGGTCTTTTACGCCCCGTACCTCAGGAATAGAAATAATACAAAATGGCACTTGCCGTCAATGTTTTAAAACAAGGAGCATATACCATGGAAACACTTTACCTATTAGCTAAGTACGTAGGCTATAGCACCGACATGGTAGTCTTGTACAGGAAACATTAGAAACTCGACATACCCGATAGCGCAGCAAGTTTGAAGCGCAGCTTGATAGTTCTACTATCTGTACCTAGTTCAGTCGAGTACCTTCAATTTAGAAAAAAGATGAATTAACATAAGATGCCTTATTAACACGGAATGCAGTGGTGTGTTTACTTTAATACGGGGTCACATTACGGGGCCTAATAAGCCCCTTGCTGCCACAATGATACTTTAAAAACGAGGTCTTAAAAACCCCGTACCGCAAGAATGAAAATTATGCAAAATAGGTGTCCCGCCATCAATGCGTTATAACAAGGAATATATACCACGGAACCACTTTACCCATTAGCTAAGTGTGTAGGCTATCGCACCCACATGGTAGTCTTGTACAGGAAACATTAGAAACTCGACATACCCGATAGCGCAGCAAGTTTGAAGCGCAGCTTGATAGTTCTACCTATCTGTATTTAGTTCACTCAAGCACCTTCAGGATTAGATAAGGCTGAAGTGTTCAACTGTAATGAAAGGATATGTACTAGTAGATATCTTAAGTCTACTTTCCAGCATTAGGAAAAGAAGAAGGATCCTCCTGTCTGTCTGTCGTATATAATTATAATCAAACTAGAACCAGAACTTTAATGAGCGATACTTATAGTTCTTATACCGCTAAAATAATAACAATGATAAGATATCTGTACCTACCTAGGTATAGACACTTGCATCAATTGCATACCCTTTTTACATTAATCATGTATCTTGTACCTCACCAGTTGTACCCTAAAGTGTCACATGTAATCTAGTTCTTAAACAAATCAAATAATATTATTATATTTTTTTTTATTTGTTTCATTCTCATATCTTTTACATTTTATAATATTAATAACAAAAATCCATTAATGAATATAAAAAGTTAATATTTAACGTCGAAAAATACATATACACTTTAATACATATGTACATAAAAAAAAAACTTAAATACTATAATATAAACTATTTATACTAAAACCTAACTATGTACATAAATATAAAAATAAACTGACAAAGTACGCTCAGGTGTCAAAGTGCTCCTCAACATCGCTGTCATGCGGAAATATGCCCAGAAGTAAAGTATATCATATTAAGTCTTAGCTTAATGACCCCTTCACAACTAGTTAATAATAATAATATTCCACAACTAGGTATCACACAACGCCGTCTATCCCCAAGCTAAGCAGAACTTATGTAATGAGTACCTACTAGACAACATACTCTTATATATTTCTAAATAAATACATATTATAGATAAATAAATTACACCCAGACACAAAAAAAAGATCGATCTCGTGACACAAACATTTGTCCTGGGTGGGAATCGAACCCACGACCTTCGACATAGCTGTCACGGCAAGATAAATGTTTTATCTACAATATGTATGTATTTAGAAATATATAGTATATTTATCAGTTGTCTAGTATTCATAACACAAGTTCTGCTTAGTGTGATGCTAGACGGCGTTGTGTGATAATTGTGGGATATTATTATTCGTAATATATTTGAATTACATGCATGGTACATATATGCCTACTTGTACAGCATGTAAATATAAACGGATTAAACAACTCAATATTCAATAACCAATACCTAGTATAAACTAATTTCGAAACTAATCCGTTCGTCGGTCTGCGTTATTATTCCACACACCAATTCATTCACAATATGCAATCTAAAATAATATGAGAAAGGAAATTTATACTATTTACAATTGAACACGGGAATATTGGTCATTAACCCCAAGTGCACTTTCACAATGGGCCACACCAGAAAGCTTAAAGTCACCCAAAGAGCAATGGAAAGTTCTATTTTCGGGGTCTCCTTGCGTGATCGAATCAGAAATGAAGATATCCGCAGGAGAACTAAGGTTGCCGACATATCACGAAGAATCGCCAAACTTAAGTGGCAATGGACAGGGCACATTGCTTGCAGAAGAGATGGCAATTGGAGCCAAAAGGTTCTGGAGTGGCGACCGCATTTTGAGTCTTGTCTTTTTTTATCAACCCGAATCATTTAATAGACATTTATAGCTAGTAATTTATTAATATTGGGAGTTGAGTGAAAATCCTTTAATATGAGTTTTAGCCTATGAAAAGAAATCAATCAAAGTAGGTACCAAGGAGTGTTGTCCAGTTACCTGGTTGTGGAGGTCTGATAGACAGTCTGTTACTTCATGTAAAACAAAGATATTCAGCCGCATCTGATTTGACTGGAAGTCAAGCCCATGCTAGTTGGAGAACGGCGCGTACTGTTCAACGCGCGCCTCGAAGAGATGTCAGCAAATCGTAGGTGCCCAGCAGGGTCGAAGCTTACTGAGGCCAAGGTTTTGTTTCTGAAAGGAAAACTCGACCCTGGTATGAAAGGTAACGAAGTAACAGGAGTGAGTTTTTATTCAGTAAAAGTTTGACACACACTCATACTCCGTCCAAAAGCGGGGGATGTTATTGGATGGTTCTTCCATCGAAAATAAAAATTCTATGACGGTTATAGAGATGACGATGACTTCACATAGCTTCTGATGTTTCATTAATAACCATTTTAGCATTTGAAACAAAATGTTCTGAATTTGAATTTGAAAGGGCAATGATCGGTATTGCCATGTTAAAACGACACGACTATGAAACATTCGTTCAATATTGTGAGAAGATCGCTAATGTTTGTCGAGATCAGACACACAAATATGGCGTTTCCCTCCATCCCGAGAGCAAACTAACATGGATGAAAGTGTTTCCTGATATAGTTATGAGTCAGGATCGTGTTATGGGTGTATGTTGAATTATATTTATGGGCTATGACTGTTTTAGTAGAATTTTTATGCCATGACAAAACTATATTAATTTGCCATCTTTATTGTCAGAAATTGTAGGTGTAAATCGTTAATGTTTTGAATTTATTATTTTGAATAGGTCCTTAAAAACTAGTGCGATTCGCCATCCACTATTGCAACACTGATTATCATCTGGCAGGGTCGCAGTCAAGCACTAGTTTATATCATCCTTTCAACCGTGAGAACTAGAGACACAATAGAAAGACAATGGGTGCGCGAACCTCGTTCGCTTGGGGTTAAATGAATTAATAAAAATAGTTTTAAACAGGTCAGTGTGAGCAAATTTAGGTGAAAGAAAAAGTATGAACTTCAAAAATATATTGAGTATTGAGTATTGAGTATATCTGCTTTGACTAAGTGATTGCCACCAAGAAAAAAGGTGCAATATTGGTTACTTAAATACTATTTAGGCTCACTTGCACTACTAATCATTTTTACGTTCTATTTCGTTATTTAAAAAGGACAGTGACAAGGTAATATTTTAAACATGTTTAGCGTGTTTTATAGATTTCTAGCGAACTATGTTTGAGAATTTACAGACCAATGTGATCAAAACAATATATTGAAAACATTTCTAGTCAGTTAGCTAGCTCGCAGCTGTATAACAACCTAACCCACAGAAAACAAAACAACTCGGTAGCAATATCGTTGTGTAGCATTGTACAAATTGCGCCAGCGTTGATGGACAGTTATCCTCCGTGCTGATGTTCAGATAAATTCGAAACTAGGCTCTGGACAAAAGACTTTTTATTTGAGAGGTGGGAAATCACCTAATCCTTTCCCCACTCTAAGGTGAAGCAAAAGAGCGTGCCAGACTTTTTCTGACTAAAACTCACGTATGTTCCGTCAGATGCCCTTCGCGTTCAAGGATTACGGGTTTCCTTTTCAAATGTCCACAGGATTGTTCCCTGCCATATGCATTCCAGGGTTGCAAAGAGGCTGGAAAGTAATCGGGTGAATTTTAGTTTTAAAGCTCCGTGGCCGTGCAGTATTAAAATGGAACCGTGTAATTTTTCAATATCAAAATTGTAGTATAGTTTTCTATTAATTCAAATTTATCCAAAGACTAGTTGCCACCCGTGGTTCTGCCCCCATTAAATTACATTGCACCTTTCAATCAATTTTAAAATTTCCAATTCCCTATTTTTGTGATAAAAACAAAACAAAAATTATGGAAACAGCTCAAGATATTTTGAGTTTTAGTGAGACTAACGAACATCAATTGGTTTTTATACATAATAAGAAAATTATACAAACAATCAAACAATTACTTCTCTATGATATTTGCTAGGTAAGACTGAAGAACTGAAAAACTGCATTGCCACATACTGAAAAGAAAATGAAAAAAAAAAAACAACCGCAATATTTTAATGCAGTCAAAGCAATTTAAACTATACATGTGACTACAAAACCCTTACAAAAAACACTAGCAATATCGCCATGCAGCATTGTTTTTTTTACAATGTTAATACTGGCCAGCAATATTAACATGGCTTCTGTTACATATACCGGGGACATATGGATATGTGCGCCGATGAAATGTGTGTCTGTGCGGCTACGAGCCTGAATGGGTTGCTCTAAAAGCTTGCTAAGCTCGTCGAGTAGTTGGATCGGGGTGAAATGGGTGTATTGATCATGATTGGTTTACAGTTGATGGTCGCAAAAATGGTGATGATTTTTGCGTTCTAATTCGGATAGGAACGGTTCTGAGAAAAACCTTTCGAATTGTGACACAAAAAAAATCAAATGTTTTTATTTCACATAAGCCTACATGGGCATTTATAAAACGTAGAAGCTAGTGCAAGGTTTTAAAATTGTCGTTTCCTATGGAGAAGAACCGGTAAGAAACTGCATGGTTAAAAAAAAGGTAATGGTGAATGACTTTTACTTCACAATCTCACCATCAAAGACACTTCCGCCTGACCACCGCTAACTTCATTTCTACTTACACTTGAAACGAATTTTTCAAAGGGTTTGGTTTGGCACAGCGCCGCAGGAAGCAAAATCAAGCGAAAATTTTTTTTAGTGGGCGGTTAGAAATGACCGCAATGGTAACTCCACTTAGCACTACTGTGGTAAGTCTAGGTTTTTGAGGTAAGAAACTATTAAATAACTTCTCTTACTCTAAGTAGGAGCGGTAAGGCGTCTCAGACTTACTTAAATCACACCTGTGTCTTTAAATTTCCCTTTGCATTCTATGATTGTGGGATTTTCAAACTGTGGTAAGTCTTATATCTCATTAGTCTTAAGTGGAAATGGACAGGGCACATTGCTCGCAAAACAGATGGTCGATGGGGACGAAAGGTTCTTTAGTGGCGACTACTTACCGGAAGACGCAGCGTTTGAAAGCCTCCTACAAGGTGAACCGATGATCTGGTGAAGGTCGTAGGAATTCGATAGATGCGACACGCATAGGACATTATGGCGATACTTGAAGGAGGTCTATGTGCAACAGTGCACATTTTTCAGATGAAATTGAAGTCTTATATTGTGAAAATTGACTTAAGAGTCTAAACAAATGATCAAGAAACCACTAGGACATGAGGCGTAGTATTGGGAATATTGTAAGGGTGATATTATGCTTATACTTACAATGAGAAACTCCAAGATAACATTTTGATACAAGGGCAGAGAGTTTGTCATTGCGATCGAGGCAGAATTTTGGAGCCGAGGGCTGCAATAACAAATTTGCACGTGTATCAAACGACGTTTTTCAATACACTTACTACTCGTGGTAGTTGACGCGCACCTCGTGGGGGTCGACGCGCTCCCATCTTGATATGATAAATGTAATAAATTATAGCGGGGGCGTGTTCACTTTTCTGCACAAGTGTGGAAAACAGTCAATTACGTTCTTAAAAGCTCCACCGCTTTTAAGCACGTAATGACTGTTTTAAGAGCGCGTTTTCGAAAAATCTTAAAAATACTAAAGTAAAGAGCAATTACGTAAGTGAACTCTCGTGAACCGCCATAAACGACTCCATAGAAGACGTGCTGACGTATTTTCCTCTAAACCAGTAGTTTTTCATTTAATTAGAAGTTTTATGTGGCACTTAAACGGAACAACTAAAATAATAAAGTTTATGAAAAATACCACTTGCACCCGTTGTCTATAAACTGGACGCGTTATGGGCTCATGTGTGACCTCTCAATGAGATCACTTCTTGGACATGGAATGGTAAAGAAGAACTTAGGTACCTACTGCAATATTTGACAAACATTAGAAGAAAGCCACACATGTAATGAAAGTCACTTTCTGAGATTTTATACAAATTATAAAATATTACGTCTTGCTGTCATAGGAAAGGGACATGTTGAGAAAGGGTCATTTCAGAAAAAGAACATTTGGAGAAAGGGACATCCTGGGAAATAGACACTATGGAAAGGGGACGTTTAGGGAAAAGGACTATTTCAAACTAAGGGACATTTTGTGAAAAAGACATTCTGAGCCTGAACGTCTAAAAATAGTTAGTTTTTTTACACCTTTAAATTTATGGAAAAAATTCAATTTTTTAAGGAAGACAGAAGACCCATTTTTGTGTTCTGTGTTAAAAAAAATAACCAAAACAATTTAAAAATGCGTGGAGCGAATCAAATCAGTCTATCCCATTCAAAACTTGTTCATTCATAGAATCGAATTCGAATTTCAAATCCGAATAAATTGTCGTTCGCACGCGAACCATAAACTCGTTATTCAAAAAAAGGTTGCCTTAAAAAAAAAATAAGCATAAACTTCGCGGCAGTCGTGCATACTTCATAGTCGTGCGAATTTCCAGAATTTTCCGCTAGAGTGCGCGCCGATCGTCGACTGCTTACATTATGCTAGAGATACGTTGAACTGTTTTGAATTTTATTAAAATTTTTAGTAGGTATTTTTTTTAAATTTTTGTTTCAGACGTGAGTAAAAATCATAGGTAAAGTCTGTCTAAAAAGTCAAAAGACTTGAGTAGTTCGAACAAAGTTAATAATTATAATCTTTCGCTTCACCAGATTTGTTTACGATAAGCGACACACGCTAGATAATTGACGTCATTTATTATCCATCAGAAATATTAATAAAAATAAAGTCCCTCCACTAAAATTATAAAAAACTATTAAAATTCCCAACTAGTTTGACTTTTTAGACAGACTCTATTGGTACCTACATATTTTTTGTTTGTATGGTTACCTTAACTTTCATTGGCTTCAGAACATTTGTCGTTCCAATTATTTAGACATTGTGACACTTTAGGTTTTTGCTTTTAATTAAATTTTTACAAGGGTGTTTTTAATATCGTGCGGATTTAATCACGCATGTAGAATTGCCCCGCAAGCAGAAAATTGTTCTTGTGTATAATGGACGACATATCCGCGCCCCGCGTGCGTATTCCACGCATTACAATAAATACTTGTATGAAAAGGACATGTTGTGGGGCGGTTACTCATGCCACCATATTAAAAACAACCTTATGTCCTCTCAAAAGCTAAAGCTAGAACTACCGTAACTACCTACACGGGGATCACGCCTGATTTGTACGTAGAACGACGTCGCGTGGTGTGTATCTAGTGTAGCTCTACAAGTCTAGTTTCCATATAAAATGTATGGAGACCGACGCGTCCAGATTAGCGTACGTGTGCAGTGTAGTTTTTTTTTTTCATAACTATTACACAGCGCCGTCTAGTCCCAAGCTAAGCAGAGCTTGTGTTATGGGTACTAGACAACTGATAAATTAACTTATATATTTCTATATACATACATATTGTTACGTACGTGGGTAATCAAATGCCGATTTACTGACGAGAGAACTTTATTCACCACAAACAGTAACAAATTAGTCCAGTCAACAATAATCCGAATCGCAATTAACACTAGAGTACCGTTACACTATCGCTTGGGTCGTTAAGTAAAATCACTTCAAGTACTAGGGTAGTTCGCTCTTGATCGCAGTCGAAATCACAACTGACTCGCTTCCGGCCGGGGGCCCGTATTTATATGCGGAGCCAAGAAAATTCTAGATACCGACGTCCCCGGATCTATCCAGAATTCCAGAACAATTGAATCGCTTCTCGAAGTCATAAATCATTTTTATTGCTCGTAATAATAAGAGTCACGTTCATGCGAATTTCGACTCTATTGTTAACGTCGGAGAGTACAATTTCCCTTACGGTTAGATGATACCTATTACTACATGTACCTTGGTAGGTAGGTACCTTGTGGATGTTTCGAGATTTTTCTAAGTCTGTCTACGTCCAACCATTCTAGACCTTTCGAACAGCAATGCGTTTTAATTATTATGTGCTACTCGTTATTTTCTCGGAGATATGGCGTGTTCACGTTTAATGGCGTAACAATATTATAGATAAATTACACCCAGACACAGAACAAATGATCGTGCTCATCACACAAACATTTGACCTGGGTGGAAATCGAACCCACGACCTCCGGTATAGCAGTCAGGGTCACTAACCACAACACCAACAGGCCTGTACAAAGTTCAATCAATGTATCAATGAAAGGATAAGAACATTTTCCAAACAATGCAAGACTAATAAACCCAATCAACACTGTACCTATGCATTTTCCTCACATTATAACTAGTAACCATTTACGCAATAATCACTAGTGGAAGTTCCCTTATTAAGTGAAACCATTCATCAGTGCCAGTGAGGGGCGTGCCACCATATTACTTATACATTCGCCTCAAACGGCTAATCTGAACGTAGCGAGAAAACTTGCCGTGTTTTGATGTATTGCGGCGAAGATAGAGGTGAACGCAGCTGAATGTAGTTACGTGTTTGGATATTCTTCAAAAATAAATAAATGTACATAGATATAGGTTGTTGACTTTGTTCGTAGAAAGGAACTTTTTTGCTGACACTATGATTTGGGTCTTTGTTCGTTTGTTTTTTAGATAGACATAATGTAAGTAAAAGAGAATGAGCTTTTAGACCAAGGTGTATCAAGTTGTGGTACTTATGTGTCATTTAAGAGGTTTTTTTTTTTTTTTTTTGATGGGAAAAATCATCTTATGACAACCCCCGCTCTTGGGCGGAGCGGGAGATAGTGTCAGACTGTTACTGACTAAAAAACCCATCCCGTTCCTTCAAGCCTTCATACCGGGGCTCGAGCGCCCTTTCGGATAACCCTGGTCCCAGTAGGCTTCGACCCGGCTGGGCCCCTGCTGTTGCTGACAACTCCTTGAGGCGCGCGGGAACAGCGCGCGCCGTCGACGTCTTGGGCTTGGTCCGGACGGTTACTGGACGGCCGGACAGCGAGCTACCCATTGCTCACTGTCCGCAAGCCCGCGCCTACGGTGGCTGGAAATCGGGATCGGAATCCCGGCGGCGGCGGCGAGAGCGCCGTTGCCTGATGCGGTCGGCTTCCTCCTTAGCGAGCATTACTGCTTCGCAGAAGTCGGCGACCGCCTGCCACTCCTCCTCGCTCCGGACCATGGCCTCGACCAAGGCCCGGCGCGAGAGGTCTCCGCCGCCGATCACCCCCACGAGGGCACGGCGATGCTCCGCCCAAGCAGGGCACACCGCGATTGTGTGCTCCACCGTGTCCTCCGGGCGTTCCGCATAGTGGCGGCACCCGGGCGTCACTTCCGCCTTGATTCGGAACAGGAACCTCCCGAACTTGCCATTTCCGGTGAGGACCTGTGTCATGCGGAAGGTAAGGACGCCGTGAGGTCTTTCCAGCCACGCCTCAAAGAGGGGACTTATCGCCATAATTGTGGCGTGCCCATGACGGGGTTGAGATAGTCGCTGACGCCATTCCACCATGAGATCCCGCCGGAGCTCTGTCCGCCATGCCGCGCCCTGTCGCGGCTGAGGAATTTCACCCCGGCGTTGCATCTCCACGCGCATGTCGTGCATGTGTGCAAGGACTGTTGCCTCCAGATCCCACGGTGGTAGGCCAGCCAGAAGGCTCGCCGCTTCGCGGGAAATCGTGCGGTATCCCCGCACCATCCGAATTGACATGACCCTCTGGCAGGCGTTCAGAATGGCCGCCGGTCGCTTTTGCAGCCACGGCGTCCACACCGGCGCCCCGTAGAGGGCCATGGACTGAACGATACCCGCGTAGAGCCTCCGGCAGGAGGCGTCTGGACCCCCAAGGTTGGGCAGGAGCCGCTTGAGAGCAGCCCCAGTCCGGTTGAGTTTGGGAGCCAGACGTCGGAAATGCTCCACGAAATTCCACCAGCTGTCGAGGACGAGTCCCAGGTACTTCATCGTTGACCCGACACCGATGTGAACTCCTCCTACCGTTAGTTGGGAACTCATTGGCGGCGCGTTCCGAGAGCGGCGACCGTGAAAGCACATCGCCTCGGACTTGTGAAGCGCCACCTCGAGTCCCAACTCCTGGATCCTATCAACGACCATCGCAACCCCGCTTGTCGCTAGAGCGACCGCTGCCTGGTATGACTCTCCCTGCGCTAGAACCAGCGTGTCGTCTGCGTAGCAGACCACGCTGACCCCGTCAGGGAGGTCGCCCCGCAGCACGTAGTCGTACCCGATGTTCCACAAGGGTGGCCCTAGTACCGACCCCTGCGGAACACCGCACGAAATCTCCCGACGTTTCCAGTCTCCCTGGTGACCGGGGTAGACAATATACCTGTTCGACAGGTAGGCCTCGACTACTCGACAAAGGTATTCGGGCACCCGGTGGTACCGGAGTGCCCTCCGGATCGTACTCCAGGGCAGGGAATTGAAAGCGTTGGCAATGTCCAAGGACACTGCCACGACACACCTACCCTGGGACACCGCATCCCCCGTCGTGAGGGCTCGCACGCGCATGATGGCGTCCACCGTCGAGCGCATCCTGCGAAAGCCGAACTGTCCGTCCGAAAGGTCCGGCCCCACCCGTGAAAGGCGCGCGACGAGGCGGCTCGCAATCACTCTTTCAAAGAGCTTGCCCACCTCGTCGAGCAGCACAATGGGCCGGTACGCGGACAGAGAGTCCGCAGGGCGCCCTGGCTTCGCGATGAGGACCAGTTTCCCCGTCTTCCAGCGAAGTGGGAACTGGCCCCTCTCCAAGCATGCGCTGAAGAGCCCTCGCAGTCGAGGCCCGAGAGCCTCCATGGCCAGGACCCAGGCTTTCCCAGGCAAGCCATCGGGGCCTGGGGCGGCGTTCTTGGCACTCAGCCTTTGCACCGCCACTCTCATCTCTACCTCGGTCACCTCTGGAGCATTATCGTCGTCGTCGCTATTGCGGTCCGCGTTAGACACCGCTGGTAGAGGCGGAGCCATGGGCGGGGGGGAGTGTTCCCCTCGCGCAGGGAACAGGTCATTTAAGAGGTCAAAATAATAATTTAATTTTGATTTTGTGAGTGTTGATGATATTTAATTTCATTACTTAATGAAATTATAGATATCGACAGTCTGTAAATTAAACGTGTGAAAGGAGAAAATAAATACTTATTTCGTTTTACTCAGATGTCATGATGATTTAAACCGATTAAAAAAAAGAAGGAGTTCCCAAATTGTTTAAATGTTTTTATTTTTGGTATCTTGCTCAAGGGTATCGCCAAATGTAAAATAATTTTGATAATTATTTTTTCTAATAATATTTCGTCCATCCAAACTTTGTGAAAAAGAAAAACTTTGGAGACTGTCCATGAAATGATATGTATGTGTATTTTATCTATAATTATGTATATTTTTACTCTTGTTTTAATACCAAAATTTTCTTTTTGTGCGCCTACCATATTGTCTCTTCACCACCCTAGGTTGAGTGGTAGAGAATGCCTAAGGCATTAAGTCCGCCTATGTACTTTTTGTTGCATAAAGACTAAATAAATAAATAAATAAATAAATGCTTTAATAAATTATAGCAAATCTTCCGGGATTGCTGTAATCACACGTCTGTTTATTCTTAACCCATTTTATAATATAAAATCACGCCGGAACGCTTTGAAGGGATACGAACATGTGTAAATTTCACTGTCGTGTACTCTCATTTCAACAATTATGATCAAATTTTATGTTGGGCTTATCAATTCTGGCATAGCCAGCACGCTTAGCCAAGTTGTTATTCTGCAATCGTTAACGCTGTCAAAAAATGTAATGAAACGTATGGCAATGACGTCATCTCAACGTAAAGTCGCGTGGTCGGAACAAACGAATGGAAAATTCGTTGCCAAGTTCACATCGTTCAAAATGATAGAATGAATTTCTACAACGTTTAACGCTACATCCTTTGATAAACCAACGCTACATTGTAGAAAGAGCGGCCGACGCAGGTGCGTCAACATGGCTACCCACTTATCGTTTTCTACAATTGCTGACACCGAAGCGTTACCGATTGGAGAACGGAATTCGACACGATACGGTTGTAATTTGGCTAGGGGGGCTATTGTTTGCGGGCCAATCTTGATGATTCTTTTTATCCCATTACTTATCTTTTGCATTGAATCATGTTCTTTGAAGATACAGACCATACATACAAACATTAGTGTTAGTATATGCGAAACCCGAAATAGTGTCTAGTATTTTCATGCAAAGAATCTATGTAAAAGGTGTATTAACTGTATCATGAAAAATCACAAAGTTAGAAGCTTATTATGTTACCTGGTGGTCCGCACAAATATATGGTCATCGGGCCATTTGGGCGACTAATGGATTGTTTTGCTCCCGCATCCAGCTGTACGCTGGCTCCTAATGCTCGCTATGGCCTGCCGTGACCTGTGATGCCTTAGTATCGATGGTGTCCAACTTGTGTAATTTTTTAAATTTAGTGAAAATGTCATTATTCTTGTTTTAACCTTATGAATACCGTAATTAGAGACACAATAAAAAGACAATGAGGGACCGAATGCCGGCGTTTGCTTGAGGTTTGATGAATGAATTAATTAATCTTTGATGGCACGTTTGGCGTAGTAGTCGAGCAATTAGTGCTACGTGTCGTGAGTTCGATTCCCGAACGGTCCTAATATTTGTATACTACAAACAATTGTTAAGTTCTGGATCTGTGTGTTGTGTACGTGAAATATATAATGTTTGTGAATGCACCCACGATACATGAGTAATGTCTAGTATGTTTTTTTTTTTTTAATAAACACAAGGCTATTTTATACTAATAAAATGAAGAAGAAAAATTAGCATTTTCATTTTTAATAGACAGATCAAAAACTAATTGACCAATTTTTTTTTTGTCATTAGAGTGCTACTTTATTATGGTAGACGCCAGATAAACGTGGAATAATGGTCATTGACCCCCCTACATTTCTTGACATACTTAATTTCAAAAAAGGAAAAAAAGACGTGTATGGAGTAGGTATTGCTCTCATCTTTGGGACGTATCTGCCCGATACCAGCTTGATTCACTTGAGGCAATTGAGAGGCGAGCCAGAAGGATAATTGGTGATGAGACACTCGTCGAGTCGAGGCTTCAAATTCATGAGCATCGACGCCGAGTTGCTAGACTGTCGGTTTTCTACCGGTTGCATTTCGGGGAGTGTGCGTCGGATTGCATAACCTAATTCCGCCTAGCCCGTTCCATCATCGGACTACCAGACGTACGGCAATGCGCCATCGGTACATGGTGAACATCTCACCCACACGCACAAAACGTTTTGGGAACACATTCATTATGCGTGCAGCTAGGGAGTGGAATTCCTTGCCGAAGTCTGTGTTTCCTGATAGCTAAAACCCGGGAATCTTTAAGTCGAGAGTGAATAGGTTTCTTCTAGGTAAGCGCGTTCCATCGTCGACCGCATCGTCACTTTCCATCAGGTGAGATGACGGTCAAGCGCAAACCTATTATCAATAAAAAAAACATATAAAGCTGTCTTGAATCGAAATGTATCGTGATCCTTTACATGATCTAGTAATGAAAAGCACTTCATTGTTTGTTTTTTTGGGTAACGCAGAGATATTAGGAAAAGGTCAATGTACTTTATTCCATAGTTATCTGGCGCATTCTATAGTATATGTAAGAGCCAAAGACATATATTTATTCTTATAGAGTCGAAGCTTAATTGCTTTATACATGCAAGAAAAAGAGAGAGGAAGCTTGTCACTTAATCCGATTTAAAACGGAACTGCTACTAATATTCCTTAACCATGTTAAGCCATTCATAATATGACTTTATTATCCATCATAAAATAAAACTCTAGTTTTTTACCGGCTTCGATAACCAACTCTAGCGAAGTACTCTATTTATAAAAGATATCGTAATTGTATTAGTACAGACCGGTCTTAATGCAAAACGGAAACGCCTCTCCCTTGAGACAAACTCAATTAATTCCCTTTAAAACACGAGTCCCTCTCAATAAAAGCCTTTAAAATTTAAACACACTTTGACTATTTGAAAGATAGGGATGATATTCGCGTTCATCACTGCGTTTGTTTGACAACACTTAATGTTAATCCTAACAAAACCTTCAATGTATTTGAAAAGAGTGTGTTGGGATATGATAGGGTTGTGCTATGCGCATGTCAGTAAGTAACTTGTTGGTTCGCCGAGCGGATCCGAACGGCAGTGCGGCGCGGTACCGCGAGCGTCAGACTTGTGTCCGCTTGCGGACGTATCCAATCCACCGGCTTTTGGACTCGAAAATTTCCAGTCGATTTGTTTTTGAACGCGTTCGATTTTGAATGGAGATTAATTTCGACTTTGTCGTTCTGCTAAAGATTAAGTAATTTTTTAAAAGCATTTTGAGAATGATTTTCTTTAATAAGGTTTTTAATGTCATTCAATTTTAGGTGTAGATTCAATTGTTTTCATTACTTTTTTTATCTCACTTTTAAAAATGTGAACTCTAGACAGTTTTAACATCTCTATGGTTGATTCCATTTTCAAACACGAAGAACGTTAAAATGGATACGACGTAAACAAACTTTTGTTTTCTTCAAAAATGTGTTAAAATGTACTCGAAAGTGAAAATAAAATGACTGAAAAGTGAAGTGTAATATGGCAGCTAAAATTCTTGTTATCGCTTGGGCGGCCTGGCTAGCGTTGCCATTGGCAACGGGCCATCTGAATGTACTCATCAGCCAAGCTGAAGTAATGAAGTTGTTAGGTAAGTCCCGACTTGATTACTCTTCCAATATTCGAATTTCGAACTGTTATTGAATTTGGAACTATCGATTCCTAGATAGGGACCGTTATTTGCTTTGAATTGTACTCTTCAGCAAAACTGATATTTAGATTGTTTTTGTAGTGCTATTTCAATTTGACAAAACTGTTAGTTTATTTTCAGCCTTGTTTCGTTTGCGTAAATCCCTGCCAGTAGTTTTTTCACACGTACAGTACAATATGCTTTTGTTTCCTCGATAACGTGACTGAATAATAAAATGTCTGATTTTCTAAAACCAGATTATTTATTAAGTATTTACTTACTACCTTTATACTAAAAAAAAAACAGATGAAAGAGGTAAGATAATGGTCAAGCGTGAGCCTATAACTGAAATATTATAAAGGAAACAGTGTGTACATGTTTGACGCGAATAAACTCTTTTTCTTTCTTTCTTTCTTCTTACATGTATTTGAATGTGCATTTTTGTTACTCCTTTACGGTCAAACGGCTGCACGGATTTGGATGAAATTTGTATACAGGTAGATCATGTCCTGGAATAGCACATATATACACGAAGACAAACGTAGTGAAAAATAAGAATACAAAAGAAACATGCAACTTTTTGTCTTACAAACGTATTTTGACTAAAGTGATCGGATTATTTCTTTTTTTTTTCAATTAATAAAAACACTTTAATTTGCTAAGTATCTCAAGTATACTTACCATACGACTACATAAAAATATCATATTTGCTATATCAGGTATTAATATATTATTATTATTTGCTATCACAGGAATGTCTACCAAATGACGATATCATCGTTTCAAATATGGTACCTATTTTTTGTAAAATGCCGTGTTTCAATGCCGTTTTTATTTCTACAGTAGGTATTTTATACAATTAATTATATTTCATGTACATGCATACGTACACAACTAGACATGCAATTAGATTAATAAACTATTGATTTCCACCTGGTACTTATTATAATTCTTCTACATGTTCCACGAGCAATCTATAATATTACCAAAGGAGAAACTGACTGAAATACATCTCAATGCACAGCCAAAACTACTGGGCCTACGAGCGCGAAATTTTGTAAAAGGTTTTTAAGCTATTGCATAGCTTCTATCGCGGGCCTTGAGCGTGGTGACCAATAAGAAAATAAATGAGTGAACAACCAATCAAAATTCAATCCAATGTGTGAAAGTGTAACTTCAATTAATATCAAAGAAAAAAAAACAAAAGAAAAAAATACTGCATAAATAAAATAAAAAAATAATTAAAAATAAGTTGATAAAAATGCTATGCAATAGCTTTACCGCGGCAGTCCCCGAGTGCCACACGTCTTTTTTTTAACATTTGCTAGTAGTCTAGTACTAAGAGAGGATTTACAAAATTCTCCCCATAAGAGGATGAACCAGGGGTTTAAAGTTTGTAAGGAGAAATCTACTTTCACGTGGGCGAAGCAGCTGGTAAAAACTAGTAAGATATATATATTTATGGTCACATTTTCAATCTATTTTAACTTTAGTCACAAAATAGATAGATACAGAAGACTATCTCATGTATGTACTTCACTTTTTATACCTACGCTCGGTGGACGCACACTACTAATGAGCGTTCGAGCTGGAAGTGTTCGACGAGTGATCCGAGATGCGACCGAGGCATCGTGTCTGTGAGCGGTGTCTTTGTGTGCGTTCTAGGGAATGCAAAAACCGCCAAAATTACAAACCGGTTTTTTTTTTCAGTTTTTCTAAAAAAAAACCGGTTAACCGGGTAACCGGTTTTAAAGTTAGTTTTTTTTTTAAATTTATTTTTAAGTGAATATTTTAATTTTTTTTTTTGTTGTGAAATTCTAAATAAATATTTTTAAAATTGGAACTTATCTATTAAAAAATATATTATATACGTAATATGAATCCTGTTCAAAATCGCAAGTTCATAAAAACGAATGTCTCAGAATGATGTCATACATAGAGAATCTAAGCTAAAAGTTAATATATACTTCTACTCAAAATATCCACCACTAGCTTTTGCCCGCGGCTTCGCCCGCGTACGTAAAATATAGCCTATGTCACTCGGGAACAAAGCAGGTTTTTACCGGTGAAAAAAATTTAGCAATTGGACCAGTACTTCCAGAGGTTACATCCTATACCTAAACAAAAAAACATAAAAACAAAAAAACAACTTAACCTCTTTATTATACAAGTAATAGTGTAGATTAACCTTAACACAGGCTTTTAAGCGTTTAGGCCACGTGTCATCTGTTTATGCATGGTGATCATTGGAAAGTTGTCCACTGCTGATCGTAAATAATATTTAAGGATTTTGAATTATTGTTACAAGCAGCCCATGCTCTCTAATATAGATCTCAATTTGTAGTTCACAGGTTGAGTTCTTTTTTTTTTTGATGGTGGGAAAAATCATCCAATGACAACCCCCGTTCTTACTGACTAAAAAACCCACCCTGTTCCTTCTAGCCTTCATACCGGGGCTCAAGTTCCCTTTCGAATAACCCTGGCCCCAGTAGGCTTCGACTCACTGGGTCCGTGCTGTTGCTGACAACTCCTTGAGGCGCGCGGGAACAGTGCGCACCGTCGACGACATGGGTTTGGTCCGGACAGTTACCGGACGGCCGGACAGCGAGCTACCCATTGCTCACCTTCCGCAAGCCCGCGCCTACGGTGGCCGGAAATCTGGATAGGAATCCCGGCGGCGGCGGCGAGAGAGCCGTTGCCTGATGCGGTCGGCCTCCTCCTTTGCGAGCATTACTGCTTCGCAGTAGTTGGAAGCCACTCCACTGCCACTCCTCCTCGCTCCGGACCATGGCTTCAACCAAGGCCCGGCGCGAAAGGTCTCCACCGCCGATCGCCCCCACGAGGGCACGGCGATGCTCCGCCCAAGCAGGGCACACCTCGACTGTGTGGTCCACCGTGTCCTCCGGGCATTCCGCACAATGGCGACACCCGGGCGTCACTTTCGCTTTAATCCGGAACTGGTGCTTCCCGAACGTGCCATGTCCGGTGAGGACCTGCGTCATGCGGAAGGTAAGGACGCCGTGAGGTCTTTCCAGCCACTCCTCAAAGAGGGGACTTACACAATAATTGTTGTTATACACTGGGTTGCGATAGTCGCTGACGCCATTTAACCGTGAGATCCTGCCGGAGCACTGTCCGTCATGCCGTGACCTATCGTGGCAGCGAACTTTCACCCCGGCGTTGCATCTCCACGCGCATATCGTGGATGTGTGCAAGGACTGTTGCCTCCAGACCCCACGGTGGTAGGCCAGCAAGAAGGCTCGCTGCTTCACGGGAAACCGTTGCGGTATCCCCGCTCCATCCGCATTGCCATGGCCGGCGTTCAGCATGGCCGCCGGTCACGTTTACAGCGACGGCGCCCACATCGGCCCCCGTAGAGGGCCATGGATCGAACGATTCCCGCATAGAGCTTCCGGCAGGAGGTATCTGGACCCTCAAGGTTGGGCAGGAGCCGCTTGAGTGCAGCCCCCGTCCGTTTGAGTTTGGGAGTCAGACGTCGGAAATGATCCCCGAAATTCCACCGGCTGTCGAGGATGAGTCCCAGGTACTTCATCGTTGACCCGACTCCGATGTGAACTCCTCCTACCGTTCGTTGGGAACCTAAATTGGGAAGGGTCGTGAAAGCACATAGGATTTGCGTGCCACCTCGTGGATCCTCCTCCCAGCTCCTGGATCCTACCAACGACTATCGCAAGCCCGCGCGTCATTAGAACTGAACAATTGGTGTAGCTATCACTACATAAATATTCATAAGCAAACCTACAACTGATATCAAGCCTCAACAGCGTTTTAAAACTATGTTTGCTTAAAAATAGTGTTATTCGAAAGTAATAAAAAAAAATCGAAAAACCGGTTACTTGAAAAAAAAAAACCGGTTATTTTAGTCATTAAAAATATTCCGAAAAACCGGTTTTTCGGTTTTCGGGTTAACCGGTTTGCATTCCCTAGTGCGTTCTCAAGTGTGTTTTGTATGTAGATTGACTTCTGTACTTTTAAATTTTGTGCTTTAGTTATTCAAGAAATAGATGTACGAATAGATCTAAATTACTTAATGATCAAAGAGGTAATTCAGAACCCATTACTGTACAATATATTTGTTGAATGAAATCAGATAGGAAATGTGATAATGTATAATGCATGTGTAATGTGTATCATTGCTCGTGGCGACGACTATAATAAATTTTGAAAAAAAAAAAAGATTGCCTTAAGCGATTGATACACCTGATTACTAAAAAAGATTTTGTAGTTAATAAAAATTAAGGAAAGGAATATGTTTACTTGTGAAAATAAAACAAATAATTAACACAACTCAATAACTTATCATCCCTTACCATCAGGTGAGATCGTGGTCAAACGCGAGCTTATCAATAATAAAAAAAACCGGCCAAGTGCGAGTCGGACTCGCCCATGAAGGGTTCCGTAGCAGCAAGTAACATGATATAAAAGTTCTTGTTATGTATTGTAACTTTGATCGAAGTTTTAATAATAGTGTATTTTTTTCGGTTTATGACGCATTAAAAAAAAACTACTTACTGGATTTCGTTCAAACCAATTTTCCTTGGTAGTTTTTATAGTAATGTATATCATATATTTTTTTTAGTTTTATCATTCTCTTATATTAGAAGTTAGAGGGGGGGGGACACACATTTTACCACTTTGGAAGTGTCTCTCGCGCAAACTATTCAGTTTAGAAAAAAATGATATTAGAAACCTCAGTATCATTTTTGAAGACCTATCCATAGATACCCCACATGCACGGGTCTGATGAAAAAAAAAATTTTGAGTTTCAGTTCTATGTATGGGGACCCCCAAAATTTATTGCTTTTTTTCTATTTTTGTGTGAAAATCTTAATGCGGTTCACAGAATACATCTACTTACAAAGTTTCAACAGTATAGTGCTTATAGTTTCGGAAAAAAGTGGCTGTGACATACGGACGGACGGACAGACAGACAGACAGACAGACAGACAGACAGACAGACAGACAGACAGACAGACAGACAGACATGACGAATCTATAAGGGTTCCGTTTTTTGCCATTTGGCTACGGAACCCTAAAAAGATCGAACATCTAACATACTTATTTTCACAATTTTTTTAAAACGTTTTGAAATAAACATTAACTCAATTATTCCGCACATTCTTCCTTAATTTAAATAAAGCTATTCTTTGAAAAGCCCACACTCATTTTCCTAAAAATAAAACGCCGATGAAACGTAACCTTACACTCCATTAGTCACTAATTTACTAAAATACATTCCTCGCCTAACTTCCGTACACAAACAAGGTCTATGACGTCATCGCCCATTTTGCCCGACTGCTACAAAACGCGAGGTAATGTTTTAATGTTTGTTTCTATTTACACACGTCTCATATCTGTGACACTATCGAAGTTTACGCACAAAGGGCTCCGCCTCAAACGTCATCCCCAGTTTCCGAAGATCAAAAAATGTAATTATCTACCCTCGATCTACCCCAACCATTTATATTTGTTCTACAAATTCGACGTATTTCGTACGCAATTTGGTAGGTGTCCACTGTTTGACGCGTTAAAGGAAAGAGGGGTGGCTATTTGAAAAAGATTACCATCTTGATAAGTAAAAGAAAACTAAGCGAAGAAATTATAGAATAGAAAATGGAACCCAGAGATTAGAATGCTGAAGAAAAAATGATCTTATTATCTTATTAATAGATAGTCAAATTAATCACTTATGAAAGAAAAGTAACATAAATTAGTTTTTTTTTATTATTGACAGACTTTCGTGTCAATAATAAAAAAAAAAACTAAATCACACTTCTTGCCTATTATTACCTGCGCCGATTTTTCAATAACAAATAGTTTTTCGAAAACATATCTACTAATTTTCTAAAAAATTATAAATCGCTATTTAGTACCTACCTTAGATAAAAGTAGGTATTTTAATTTAAGTTTTGACTCCTAATAATATGGTTTTTATCTTTATTCTTTTAGGTACTAAAAAGCCTAATTTAGGTATCATAGCTCAATTAATTCATTAAACCCCAAGCGAACACCGGCGTACGCTCTCTCATTGCCTTTCAATTGTCTCTAATTGTGATATTCGAAATATTAAACGCTACAAGACCTCACGGACTGAAAAATTATCGTGCCGTGCCGTGAAGCAGCGGAAACAAACCCTTAGCTCCACTCCACCACTAGTTTATTACTTTAGGGAGCTCGCGACATCAAGACTATCCGAATTGGAATCTTATTACAGATAAAAGAAACTTGCCACCGTGCAATGCATACGCAACGAACACACCCGAATTACTACGAATATCTCCGATTGAGTCGTAAACCAGCATGTCAAGAGATAAACGAAATATAAATAAGTATAATAGTTACTGTTATGGTAGGTGCCTTATAATATTTTTGGCACTATCAGGCTCGCAGGAAAATATAGAGAAAATGTATGTATGGAAATTCGCGGCTGGTATTATTTTTGGCGAAGTTGTATGAAGGATTTCTTTAGTAATACTAGCTTCTGCGAGCGGTGATGGCCAAGTGGTAACAGCACCGATTTTGGTTTAGATAACAGGTTCAAATCAAAAACAAATGTAAATCTAAACAGAATAATTTGTCAATGGATTCTACAGATAATAAGCTTCATAAAAAAGCGATACCATTATTAAATACTGTAGTATAGTCAGCCTTAAAACTTTCTCACTGCTGCAAATTAGGCCTCCACTCTAGGAAAGGGAATAAGGCATAATCCACTACATAGGCAAAAGGTGGTTTGTTGGAGGTCACACGTCGTCCATTTTGGATTTAGGATATGCCAGTATCGTCACGATGTTTTCCTTCCCCGTTTTGAGAGCAGTGGTGATGTAATAAATTAAACAATGTAATGCGCCTGGCTAGGTCAGATCCACGCGGTTCCTAAGTTGGAGTCGTCACTACCGGTCTGCTAAACACAGTAGGTAACTTTGAAAAAATTGAATTCGTTCCACATAAAATAAAGTTAAAAACTGGTTTTCAACTACATTATTGAACATTTTTCTGCAACATTATAGATTTCTTTTTTCAGACGTAATATTTAAATTTTAAGAAAAACTTAATAGAGTTGAAAAACCTAGAGACAAATGAATCATCGCAGCAATAAACGCCTATCAAAATCTCTAATCAAATTCCAAGAATGATTCATCACGAATCAACCGCAATTACAACATAGTTCAACAACCCAATCCTTCATTCAATCAAGGAATGAAAGAAATAAAATAAACGACAAATGACAGTTAGGTGTCAAAAAATAGTAGACTGCACTGACATCTGTCACTGAGGGGAATTAATGACAGTTCAAACATCAATTTGGGAGGGCCATGGAGGGACCTTATCGCGACGCGCCAGTGTGGGGTGCCAACTACTTACGTAGAAGGACAAAGCAAGGAGGCACAGAAGGTTTGCTTGTGAACAATGAAAAGTTTTGATACTTGCATCCGAATGGGAGAAAGTCAATGCTAAAATAGCGTTGATTTTCTCGCCAAGCAGTAGCAATGTCTCCGGCATTGAGTTAAACAACAGATGTATCTAAATGTTATATTAAATTCACTACACCAAAGATACGCTACATTTGCATTAGGTACTGTTTTGGCTCCTACGTACCTATGTTCAAAGGTTTATCTTGAAAGAAAAGTATATATTTGCAGTAATGCCCATTCTTTTAAAGGCCATTGTAGACATTTTTTGGGTGGTAAATCATCAAATAATTTCTAGGACCGTGATAAGTCCTTTGAACGATTTCACAGCTGTGGTTGATACTTGCATTGCTAAGGTGTTCGTAGAACAATTTCTATGAAATAGCCGTCCATGGCCTGTTTGTGGGAGCTTTTATACATATGTTGCTTTTGAATGATTGGGCCATACTATCTGATACTGGAAATGAACAACTTCATAGTAGTCACAGTATTTTATGGCTATGGGATTCTTACAATTCACTGACAGAAAGGTACTTACTACCTGTCAGTGATTTGTCATTAAAAACACATTATTTTTAGTAATAGACAAGACGGTGACGTTGTTGTAACACACAAATCCGTACCTAGCCCAAAATTTGATAGTGTTTCAAAATTATGTCTATGTTTGACGCATGAATTATGAAAAAAATATTACTGTCAAATTAGATAAAAACAAAACGAAGTCAAACCAATACAAGTATTACAAAATGAAATTAATTAAAAACATTGAGTAATAAATTGAGATTAAATTAATGTTCATGTCCACGTTTAGATAATTTTAATTCGTCAAAGGAATAAATGCTTGATAAATTTTTTCAACCATCCTTATTTATTTATTTAAACAACAAACTTAATGCAACAAGGCATTTTCTCTCAGTCAACCTTTGGGTTAAAAAAGACAACACTATGGTAGGTTTGCATAATAAACAAATAACACATACTATTACTTCAAACGGAAAATAAATAAGTTAAACGCGTGCCTCAAAGAGTTGTTAGCAACAGCAGGGTCCTAGCTGGGTCGAAGCCTACTGGGGCCAAGCTCTGATCCCAAAAGGGAGGCTTGGCCTCGGTATGAAAGGCAAGAAGCAACGGGGTGGATTTTTTAGTCACAATCTGACACTATCTTCCGCTCTGCCCAAGAGCGGTGGATGTCATTTGGATGATTTTTAACCACCGAAAAAAAAAAGTTATAACCTTCTATTCTAGGGGCTAAAAAAATATGGCCTCATTCGGAACTTCTGCAGCCTCACCCACCTTGTACCATTTAGTCTAACAGGAGACTTATGTCTGCATACGTCGGGCAAGATAATTGGATACTGTTTTTTACGCACATACACACGTCGCCGTCTTATATATGTACATTAGTACATACGAATGCACTCAGAGAGGAATGTGAAAGTGATCGGGATTTAATTAGTTTGTGTGGCTAAAGCTGAAGTTGTTAGGGTATACAGGTAATAGTGTGTATAACTTTGGATTAGAATATTCTGTCTCCGCTTTTGAGGAACTCTCTAGTTTTTTTGTCGCAGTTGAATTGCAGGTGTTGGATAAGCAAAGATTTAGAAATATAAACATCCCATGACCCTTTTGCATTTTTTTTGCATGAATAGGTGTCGTGTTTCTTAATTAAGCAATCAATCAATCACTAATTTTGCGGAACATTTTTGCAAAAACAGAAATCCGTTTACTCACAGCGTGTTTGGTCAATAGAATGGCGTACACAAAAATATTTAAATTACAAACAATCAGGGAGTGATTTAATTACGAGAAAAGTGAAATACCTATATAAATTGAAAAATATGTCAATTTATCATTCAATAAATCGTAATAACTACATCATTAAAATCAAATAAAGTATTATTTAGTAGGCAGCTGTTTGCGCTGTTCTGGCGAAAGATTGCGAACTATTTGAAATTCGGCTTGTGCAGGTGCGATTGACAAGCCGAAGAAAAAAATAGGTTAGAAGGACTCCTTCCTTGAAAGGAATGTTGGCACAATACCTGGGTAGTCTCTAGCACAGCTTAGCCCTCAAGATATCACTATTTTCAGGATACAAACAACTTTCATTTTCGAATTTTCTGATTTTCGAATTTCTATTGCAGACGCAACACGAAGACAAGAAATATGTAACCGAGATATTTGTAATACATAACATTTTTGAAAAGATTGTCCATGGAGTTTCCTGAACATTCTTTGCCATAGAGATCTACGCTTTGGAATATGCAATTAGAATATTTTGTCTGACTGATTGACTTCTTGACATTTCAAAAGTGCCTGTAAATGGATCACACAGAAATGTCATTCCATAAACGATTACGGGTATCTTGCTGATACAAGTGCGACAGGAATACAACATCACCTATTAATCACCTACTAAAAAATACATTAGCTACTTAACCTTTCAGATATCGTCAATTTGAGACACAATAGTAGGACAATAGGTGCGCGAATGCCGGCGTTCTCTTGGGGTTTAATGAATTAATGCTAAATCTTTCAGTAAACGGATAACAACAAGCTTTTCAATCTTTTTTCTCCTCTCATAAACAAATCTCTACAATATACCAGGGCTCATAAAAGGCCCATATAAATTTATCAGCACGGATGTTTGCACCACATTATGAGGAAATAAACCACTTGTTGAGGTGATGCGTGATGGTAGAACATTATGGTGGCCCAAATTTATGGTGCAAGGTGATATTGATATCTTTGACCTTATTACCCGCCTACCTTGGGTACGTACGCCTGCCACTTTGGTATCGGATTCTGGGAATGAAAATTAATAATGAAACTGTGATGTATTTTTCAAGCGTTATTATCTTTATGCCTTGTCTCGTTGAAACCGTGATTTTTATCCCGAACGAAAAAAATAATTATTTTTCGTATTATAGGGGATAGTGTTATTTTCATATTCTTTATTGTACACACAACTTTTATAAAACAAAAAGTAAGCCAGTTAATTTAGACACTGGCGAACTTAACCCATAATTAGGGTTTCCCATAGCAAACCTTACACCTATACATTATTTTACACTTGAAAATGATTATAATAAATGTGCAACAAAACTTAAGCATATTAATTAATTCGTCACCACAACTTGTAACAGGAAAAAATCATTCCTAAATCAATATCAGTTACTATGACAAGTGTGTATTTTCGTTACTCTTTTACTTTTTGACAGCTCAACGAACTAGGATGAGATTTTACATATTAGAACAACATAAAGGCTTTAATTTACAATGGAATCAGCATGCAGGTGATGCCTGCCAGTGCTGCTGTAAAGAAGGCTATTTAGCAAGTCATCTTCCTGCCCAAGTCCCGGTTTATTTGGGGTCGGTGCAACACGTTTTTTTTTTTCCATTCTGTCCTGTCACTCGTCACTCTATCACTAACTCCCTTTTCTTTCATATCGCTTCTCACACAATCCCTTCACTCAGGCCCTTCTTTTCACATGACCATACCAAGACAAACGATTCCCTTTCAACTTTTCAGTCACTGACGCCACTTTTAAACTTCCCTTAATATACTCATTTCTCACTTTATCCATTCTCGTCACACCACACATCCAGAAGGCTATATAACGAGTGGTGGCGCAGTATGCTATTAAGTATATGTGGACTATATTGCGGGCTATCGAAAGTCTATTATGTACTTGACACCTTGCAGTATATGATGGGTACAGATGGAGCCATTTCAGGACTAAGAAAAGACAGAGGAAACAGCTCAAAGAGAAGGAATGCACTGACCTTTCGAACTCTGATACAAGACCTGCAAAGGCCAACAGAAAAAACACAGCTGAGTTTAATCAGTAAAAATCTGACACTTCCTTCGCTCTACCCAGAGCGGAAGAAATTATTTGATAATTCCCCACTCCAAAAAAAAGCTCAATCTTACTTCTTGTCTGTCAACTCAAAGACTCAGTTGAAAACCAGCGTCAGGCAACTGCTACGTAGTTGTCTGGTATTATGCTGAACTGGACCTATTTGATGGAGCCGTGGGACACATTGATGTTATACGCAAGTTTTCAATACTTATTTGTTCTTTGTGTCCCCAATAAACAGTTTTTATTTCTTTTTTCTTTTCTTTATCTTTGAGATATATTTCAGGTTTACTATTTCCAAATAACGAGGTTCTATAGACATCGAGATAAAGGATCCTACCTGATCGGCCTTGTAGATAACACGAGGCATTGAAACGACGGCGGGTTTTATTACTTAGAAATGACCTGATATCTTATTTAGGAGCCTAGGAGATCGTATTCTTTACGAAGTACCTACCTGCGTAGGTCCCAAAAAAAGTTGACTTTCTAGCCAAAATAAACGCTGTGTTGAAATCAAGGTTCTATTGAAATCAAATGTTCATCATCAGCTTGTATCTAACACAAAACACGTTTGCGCTCTGCCTAATTTGCTGTGTTGTCGCAAACTATGTAACATAGTGGTCAAACACCACGCGACTTTCTTTACGCTTTTCCTTGCTATCTCTAAAGGTACTAAATATTTGAAGTTAGGTACTAAATAGTAACAAAAAAGGTAGGTATTTTCGTATTTTCTAGATATCAAATATGGCTATTGGTCTGGACCAATTGCCCCTGGGAGTTCTGACGCTTACCAAAGGAACTTACTCCGGTGATAAACGAATGACGTATGATATGTTCAGGACATGGTTTATCGATGGGCCAAATTTCATTCCAATCTATTCCGACTTTTGAGCGTTGAGTAACAAACATACATAGAGATTTACATACAAACTACGTTATCATCAGGTCAAGCCTCCTCTCTAGGAGAGGGAAAATGGGCCGTAATCCACCAGGGCCCAGTGTGGGTGAATGTCGCATGTCTTCGAATTTTTGGTTCTAGGACATGCCGGTTTCCTCACGATGTTTTCCTTCACCGTTTTGAGAGCAGTCAAGTGGTAATGAAATAAATTTCACAAAATAATGCGCCTGGCAGGGTTTAAATCCGTGACCTACAACTCGTAAGTCGGAGCCATTACCACTCACCCACCACTGGTCGTGCGTCGTCCATCCTCAGGCACCAATTTTTTGGAAACACTTGCACAGTGGACAATGTGTGCATGCCACTGTAATAAAAAAAATATATTTACACACTAATAAATCATTGCATACTAGCTTGCCAGCGGCTTCACTCGTCTGAAAGTTGGCAATTGTCCCAAAAAAACTTAAACCGTAAACTTACTACCGGGACAAAAGTATCTAGTCTACTCGTGTGTCAAGTTTTGTCGAAACATTCAAGCCTGAAGAATTAACAAATACACGCTCACACTCACAAACGTTCGCCTATAGAATATTAGTTCACAAATATAAATTCATAATACAGAAATATAAATCTTTTCTTTATTACAATATTAGTATAGATAAAACTGTAGCCAAAAAAATATATCACCAAAATTTTGACACGCGTTTATCTAATCCTTCCATACTAAATAATGACACATGGCAAAGTTACTAATGTGTGGGACATTAGTAATTTTGCCTTTGGTTAGTCACAAATCCACCTTTAGAATATAAGTTCAGTTCATGGAAATAGATCCAAAAATATAAAATCTTTTTAAGCTATTGCATAGCTTCTATCGCGGGCCTTGAGCGTGGAGACCGAATCCAGAAATTCCGTAACGAAAATAGCCTAACACTCTCCACTCATTTGTTTTCTTATCAGTCACCACGCTCAAAAAGTGTAACTTCAATTAATATCAAAGAAAAAAAAATAAAGGAAAAAAATACTGCATAAATAAAATAAATAAATAATTATAATTGTATAAGTTGATAAAAATGCTATGCAATAGCTTTATCGCGGCAGTCCCCGAGTGCCACACGTCTTTTTTTTATTTATAATATTGATGATAAAAGTGTATCCAAAAAATATATCACCAAAAATTTGACACACGTTTATCTAACCCTTTCGTACTAAATCAAGAGACAGGGCAAAGTTACTAATGTGCCACCGTGTCGATTCATGTTACAATATAATTGGACAGATTTCTCCTGTCATTTTTCATATCCATGTTTCGAGTAGCCACGGACATAGACCATGGCGGATGATTGAGGGGTGCGTAGAACGTACAAATTGACTTGAAGCTAATGTATTATAGTTGTTGTTCTATGTTACGGCAGGAGCTATTGATGATTTTAATGGCTGTAGCGTGTCAAGTGACTTTGGAATGACGTATCTACAGGGTTTTTTTTAAAGAATGATTTACGGACTTATTCAGGATGAGTCAAATGAATATGTTTAAGTTTTTGGTTAATCACACTACATGACAGTATAACATTTATCACTGTAACAATGCAAAGTTGGTGATTAAGAGAAGATGTTTGTGTGTATGTTTATGTGTGTGTGCTTTTGTTACTTCTTCACGCTTAAACGGCTGAACGGATTTGAATGTTATTTGGTACACTGGTAGATTAAGTCCTGGAATAGCATATAGGATACTTTTGTATTACGAGAGTATGTTACTTTAAGATATTTTTTGCTATCAAGCAGGTTAAGATATTTTTTACTATCAAGAAGCCGCTGGCAGCAGCTAGTTATAGTACTCTCGTGAAATATCCTGTTTTTTCTTGTGAAAGAAGTACATATCAGAAGTTAAACAGGAGTTTCCCAAAAATTTAACGTGACAGATTTAATTTGTGTACAAAGTTGAATTTATTCATCTAATCGATACTCATGAGGATCACATGGTCCACTTTGGTCCCAATTTTTTTTATTGTTGATTATTGATATTTTTATTAGTACCTAAGCTTATTCGTTTCGTTTGGAGCAATTTCTAAACGATTCTTCTGCAATTCTTTCACCGTTTCTTCTCTTATTTCTTTATATAAGATCTCATCAGTCGTAAAAACAATACCATAATACTTATGCAAGAATTCAAACTTGGAACACAATCAAGTTCATTAACCGCACCCAACTTTTACATCAACATAAAATGATAATAAATGAACCAAAAGCGTTCAAAGTCCGAAACTTTTTCGCACTCAATAAAACATTTGATAAAATCTCCCGAAGGTCCTCGTAAACTAGGCCCAATGAAGTGACTTCGTTTGGTACAATGAGGGTTATAATTCAAGAGTTATCATTTTTGGCCGCAATTTGCGTTTTCAAGCCCACTGGGGGTCGTTTGATTGGACATGGCGAGTTATAGCTATTTGTTTTTTTGTACAGAATTTATTGCCGTTGATACACCGTGTCGTTCGAAAAGAATGCGTGTTTCTGGTGGCCTGTGTAAGCCTATCTTTCCAATTTTATACATCGGTATTTATGTTTCAGATTTTATTTTTTCTTTGTTGCTGCTAAAAATTAAACTGTCCTCAGAATGCTAGTGACTACAATAATATCTGCCTCACGAAATCACGAGTTAATTTTTAAAGTTAAGCAACAATTGCTGGGGTTATTTTATGGACAGGTTAACATATTAACATATGTAATAAGATGACGGCAGAACTTTGCCTCGGAGAGTACATTAAGCCATTGGTTCGAGCTGTCATGTATTGAAATTTGACAATCATTTCGAATTGTCAGAAGCCAGAAAATCTGACACCATTATTATCAAGAGCTATCGCGTTACCCAAACTCTGGGTTGTGAAGATCAGATAGGCGGTCGCTCCACATACTTGTATTCTACTGCTTCCAGTCTTACCCATTGATAAGACTGGAAACCAAACCAACATTATTGGGAAAAAGCTAAGCAGTTCGATTTTGGCTCTTTTAGGACTGTTTATTCACAACGCTGCAAGTCTGGCTAGCTCGTTCATAAAGTGGTCGCAGTGCCGCGGGCGGCGAGCGGCAACTCGCGCGGGAGCGGATATCTCTAACTAATTCGAGCTAACTGAGTGCGTTTATGATGGCTCAACTGAGGACAGGCACAACGCATGCAATGCTGCCAGTCTACCTAAGCACCACGAATATTTACCCATACTTAACTGTAAGACGGATATTAGACATATTTTTACTTATTCATAAGAACAATTCATCACTGTCACATGTCGTACAAATAAGACAGTTCACTCCACCCCTACATGTCCAATTCCCGGTCTCAAACGACGAAACTAATAGAAAATGTCAAAGAACCAATTATAGTGAACAAACCTAGGTATACCTAAGACCTAAGTCTTGTCGGAAACCTATAAATACAGGACACAGTCCACCGTGGGAAGCATCTGGTGTCCGTCGCGACGTGACGTACGGAACCGTTTATCAACCCCTTTCTTGGCAATTACTATTTACGTGTCCGCGGAACCCTGAAAATTAAATGTCGTTCTTGTAACGACTGTAAGTGGCTGTCGAGGTAATGGCCTATGTTTATGTCGTGAATAAACTGGTGGAAATATGGAGAATGTAATGATAAATGTTGATGCTTTCAGTTCTGGTTTTGAAATGCATTGTGTAGTGGGTAATTATGATAACGATTGTTTTTGCTGGACATTGTTTTGGACTGTGGTTCTGGTAGGCTTTTAGAATTGTACGAACGACGACATTAACTGGTTACTCCCCTTTTCTAAAGTATTTTATTATGAGAGGGGTGTCATCAACACCCCTTTCTTGTTACATACCTTAAGTTCCCATCGCAACATAAAGTATTTATTTTTAGTCTGTGTAAAAAATATTGCTCTAAGGGGCGTTTTCTCGTCTATGTCGCGTTATATGCATTGCTAATTGTACCCAATGAAGAAATATTTCAAGCAAGTCAGTTACAATGATAATATAGTCCACTAAACCTAAAAACTAGACAAAAGGTACCCAATTGAAGCATTTGTAGATTTGCTTCCATAATTTTTTCTTTTGCTGAAAATACCGGGAGGCAGTAAGGCTTAGCATTTAAATATAAAAAGCACACAAAAGTTCATATAAAAATTGTAGGTATAAGTGTGAATGAGTAAAGGATTAGTGTATCGTTTACTCATTTATACTTTTACCGAAAATTTTTCTAAGATTTATAATAATATTAATTGATAACTTATTACGGCTTTGCCTTAGAATAGAATAGAATAAACTTTATTGTACACCATACCATACCACACCATTTTTTTTTAATCGGTTCAGTATTTTTTGAGTTTATTCAATACAAATCTTTTCTCTTAATTATATTTGTTAAGGTAAATTGCTTTGTTGAAATTATGTATTGCATGTATGTACATATATTGCAAAAGTACCTAGTACCAATAACTCGTAGTTTGTTCGTCATAATTAAAATAGTAATATTCCCACATCGATAATATCTTCCTTGATAAAATCAGCATCACTAGGAAGGTGCATATCCCTAAGCAAAACAATCTGGCGAACACTTAGTGGCAAAGTAAACGAACCGCGAAGTGTTTACATTTCGTGCGCCTCATGTGTACGCCGTGAAAGTGTCTCCTCAACTTGGCCGAGAGTGCACGTGCGTGATAGACTTATGGCTTGCTTACACTATCTGAAGATTTATATTTAGTTCGATTTTTCTACTGATAATATGTTTTTTAACCGACTTCCGAAGAAGAAGAAGGTTCTTAATTCATCTGAAAGTGTATTTTTTTTTTGTTTAAAACCTTTTATCTGCCAAGTGGTTCTTGACTTTTGAGCCTATTGAGGCCATATATTGACTTCCGGTAGGAAAACCCAGTCTTGAAATGCAAGGCAAAGAAAAACAAAAAAAAAAACATTTATTCGTACCTCACACATGCAGTAGAAACCGCGAAGTGTTTACGTTTCGTGCACCTCATGTATACGCCGTGAAAGTGTATCCTCAACTTGGCCGAGAGTACACGTGCGTGATAGACTTGCTTACACTATCATCTGAAGATTTATATTTAGTTCGATTTTTCTACAGATAATGTGTCTTTTTTAATAAGAAAAAGGAGAGGGTTCTCAATTCATCTGAAAGTGTTTTTTTTTTTTAAGATGATCCTTTTTTTAAAGCGTTTATCTGCCTAGTGGTCCTTGACTTTTGAGCCTATTGGGGCCATAGATTGACTTCCTTAGTCTTAGAGTTTCTCATTGCTCATCATCCACAAACCCTTACCTACGGTGGCTGGTAGTCAGAGTCGGAGTTTCGGCGTGTAAATAAGCACACTCATAAATATATTGCTCACTGCCCACAAGTCCGCGCCTACGGTGGCCGGAAATCGGGATCAGTATCCCGGAGCCGGCCATAACGCCGTAGCCTGATGCGTTCGGCCTCCTCCTTAGCAAGCATTACTGCTTCACAGAAGTCGGCGAACGCCTGCCACTTCTCCTCGCTCCGGACCATGGCCTCAACCAAGACCCAGAGCGAGAGGTCTCCGCCGCCGATCGCCCCCACGAGGGCACGGCGATTATTGGCCGCCCTAGCGAGCCCTGGAGCGGCAGAGGTTTTTCCAGAATTCAAATATTTCCTACCTTTAAAAAAAAGAAGTATAATTTTCAAAACAAAAATAAAATGTGCGTTTTTGAATTCGAAGCTACTATATAATATTATACTGAAACATTTCTGTTATTTTTACCAACGCAAACTTTCAGAAGCAGAGTGAACTCGGCAAGATGCGAACCGCAAGAATTATTTATGTAACACAAAACTTCCACTCGACACTTGTTGATGGCAAAGTTACAGTTATTTTTGCTAAATTATGACCGAACCATAATAACACGGCCACCCAGGATTCTTATTTTATTGTTCGGAAGTTTATTAAGTTATTTTTTTTCTTTTTCTGACTGTCTTTTTGCTACAGTGTCTTGAGATTTAAACAACGTTATTATTGCGTTTTGATTACTTCTTTTTCTTGATTAAAAATGCAATAGGGTATTAGTCTGTTTTAGTTTCTAAAAGGATGATTCGGCCCCTGTACGAAAGGCAACGAAGGATCAGGATTGGGTTTTTAGTCAGTAAAAGTCTGTTACTATCTTCCGCTCCGCCCAAGAGCGGTTTTTTTTAGGTGGGATATCATTGGATGATTATCCCACCTAAAAAAAAGTAGGTTACTAGAAAATTACTGTCAAGGCCAAGGAAGGTATTGTAACTTAGCAGTGTTGTATACCTACAATCTAATATTGACATATTTAACACTAATGCCTAATAATACAAACTAATCATGGCCAAAAGTGTACGACGCATTGAATTTTATATTTTCTACAACCTCATGATATTACCTAAAAATTAAGTTAAAATCATAATTAAATCACTGAGATTTTACATATATGAACTAACATAGTTTTTTTTTTCAGAAGTAGTAATTCATTTTAAATGTCAGCAAATTGCACTACGTTGGTAGTATATCGGTTTTGGTATCTACGCACTCATACACAAACACGCTAGTGATGTAATCAATTTATTTATTGAACTATTTCTTGAATATTTCAGGAAGAAAAATTACCTTTTTCAAAAATGTTGCTGATATTGATTCAGTAGTTAATTCTGAACTTACTAGTTTCAGGATGTGCGTTTGTTATTTTACATGTTGTATATAAGAAAGAATTCGTCAAATAAGAGCATCAGAGAGAACCCAAAAAAAAATCAATACAACCCCAAAAACATCCCGAATTCTCAAGGTCCCCAAACTATTACATCACGTGGCGACCCACAGAATATATTCTCTAACATACCTAATATTATCTTCTGCTTCGGCGGTCAATAATACAATATTTGGCCTCCCAAATTTGGGCCACTTGTTGCCCATCCGTACGTGCGTGTATCCACTTACTCCTAAAAATAATGTCGTCCTGGTCCCGTCGCTTACATTCGGGGGGAAATTAACCGGAAACCAGACATTTTTTCATATTGGATGATATATTTTTGTATGACAATGGAGAGATATTATTGAGTTCTATTTTTAGATAGAGGTATTTTTCTCCTGTAATTTGTTTGTGAGAGGAATAGATAATGTTAAGCTTGTTGTTTTTTTTATTGGAAAATTGAAATGTTTATACACAAAAGTGGGGGAAGGTAGGTTCTGGAGTGCCGACGTCGTACTGGAAGATGCTACGTGGGGAGGTCTCCCACAAGGTGGATCGATAACCTGGTGAGGGTCGCCGAAATCCGAAAAGTGCGAGATGCACAGGACAGGTCGTTGTGGCAACGCTTGAGGGAAGCCCATATTCAACAGTCGTCTTTTCGATGAAATGATGATGATGATGATAGAGGCCAGTTATAGACACGGCTTGCGGACGTCAAGCAATGGGTAGCGAGACCCAGTCACACTACGCGCTATCGATATAGCGCGTAATGAGCCTGGGGCGCGCTCCTCAAAAAGATGTCAGCAAACCATAGTTAACCAGACTCTTTAGGCTGAATCAATCGAGTCGTTCTCAAGTGATGGTTTTACTAATAACAAAAATTCAGCAATTTGTGTATACATGTAACTGTATGAGCTGAGGTTGACTACAATTTAATGTAGACTTTGTCAGTATAATCCTTATAATTCAGGCTATGCAGCTTAACTTTATTTTTTTTCCTTCATGAATATAAGTGGTGCTTAGGTTAATACCTACTAATGGTCTGAATAAATGATATTTATTTTGCAAACAGGTTTTATAAAACACTTAAATACGTATTTTTTTTGTTAATTTAAACTAGATGAGGCCGGTGTTTTCTAGCTGACTACCCTGAGAAAGATAGAAAAAAGAAAGAAAAACTTTTATTCGTACCTCACACATACTGAATTCGATTAATAAAAAACAAACTCAGTCAAGTCTCTTTTAAAGTCCATACAGCAATTATGTAACGGTCAAATCACATGAGAGCCATGCAGACTAGTGTCTAAGTTGGTTTTTGAGGAAAGCACCATACAGATTTGAGTGGACCCGTTCAGTCAGTGTAAGCATTTGTCAGTATTCGCAAAGCTCAACTCAGGATAACTAAGGAGCTTAACGACTTGGCGAACAATACTAAGGAAAAGACATTTGGATAGGCCGCAGAAAATATTCAGGATTCCGCTGAATTACTTCTGGTTTCTGAAGCCTTGAAAGCCTGAAAACTAGACAAACTTTGGCACTTAGTAGGTTTGTGTGGCATAGTGTAACATAAACAAACTTAAAATATTCCCAGTGCTGGGACTTAGGCTTCCTTTAAAGAGAGGAAATGTACCTACCGTAATACACAACGCGGGCTTAGTGCCGGTTTATGGTTAATCACATGATGTCTCCAAACTTGTCTTTTGATTTTAGAACATCACCGGTTTTCTTACGAGATTTTCTTTCACCGTTTGGGGAACAGTGACGATTGACTAAATTTCGCGGAATAGACCACCTTCCTGGGTTCCAGCGACGTACAACTTGTACCTAAATCGAGGCTACTGCAGAACCAAATTTAGATTTTTTTGATTTCACACGCACTAAATTCTATACAAGAAAATCAGAGACTTTTTAGAAAATCGCAATTCTTAATCTCTGATAGATTTTTTAGTATAAAACTTATTTATGAATCTTTCCCATTACTTGAAATATTTGAATTGATTTAATTTTAACCAAATAGCTTTTATACGTGTAATCACCGGGCTTGCGGTCGGCGAGCTACCCATTGCTCGCCGACCGCAAGCCCGGTGATTATACGTCCGGTAACCGTCCGGATCGAGCTCAAGTCGTTGACGGCGCGCACTGTTCCTGCGCGCCTCAAGGAGTTGTCAGCAACAGCAGGGGCCCAGCTGGGTCAATGCCTACTGAGGCCAGGGTTATCCGAAAGGGAACTCGAGCCCCGGTATGAAAGCTAGAAGGAACGGGGTGGGCTTTTAGTCAGTAAGAGTCTGACACTATCTCCCGCTCCGCCCAAGAGCGGGGGTTGTCATTGGATGATTTTTCCCACCATAAAAAAAAGCAACCGTAGGGGCCCAGCAAGGTTGAAGCTTACTAGGGCCATGGGTGATGTAAAAGAGAACCCTGAGGTTCTGGAACGAAGGCAAAGAAGGAACAGGGTTTTTTTTAGTCAATAAAAGTCTAACACACCCTCTCCCTCTACCCAAGGGCGGAAGATATCATTGGATAATTTTCCTACCTAAAAAAGACGTGTAGTCAAAAAATTACACTGAAATATTCCTATTGCATTCTGGGTACACGATTTCTAATATACAGTAAGGGGATTTCAAAAGCAAATTACTTGTAAGAAGCTTAAAGGATGATCATATGGAAAACTCCCGTATATGCATAGCCTTATTTATTTTTACTTTGTAGGTTAATCAGCTAAGTAGATTACATAAATCCAAGGGTGAAGCATTTTTTCTTTAATTTAAGTGTAAACCTAATTTAATTTGCTAGATACATATAATTGTAGGAATACATTTATTAAGCTCACATACACACCAATATAGAAACCAGTAGGAATACAGAACCCTGCTAGAGACGCCCTGAACGTCAGGAAATGCAGGACGATTTCAGGTAAACATAGGCGCGGGTTCTCGGACGGTGAGCAATGGGTAGCTTCTCGTTCGACTGTCTGATAAGAACCTAGCCCAAATCGACGGTGCCTTGTGTTCTACGAACGTTTCAGAGAATTGACAGCAAAATTGAAGTGGCCAGAAATCCGGTCACCACAAAAACTTGTATCCTTCATAACTTAACTTCATTTCAACATAATGTATATATATAAACACGAGCTAAAATACACGAATAAAAAAAATTCTCGCGACATTGAAACGATGAATACACTAAGACGTTAATGACTCAAAACTTATCAAAAGAAATTATTTTTAAAAAAAGGGGTGATATAATTAAAAAAGGTGACTTTTAACGAGGCCGATTGTGAGCACGTCAGCAGATGTCACTGGCCATCAGACATTCGCGAAATGAATATAATAATTTTTTCACTTTTATTTTGGTGTATAATTTCATGTTTACGTTTCGTGGAATGAATTTTAGAATCTAAGGGTGAGTTGCACCATTTAACTGTAACGATAACCAAGCCGTTAACAGTTGTCAAATCGTCGAATTGACCAATAGGCGGCCGTTTCACGGCTGGTTATGGTTTGGTTATCGTTATAGTTAAATAGTGTAATTCACCCTAAATGTATTTCACAATGACTGAAATACAAATAACTACAGGTTTATTTGTAAAACATAGCAAAATACACAGTTGAAATGTGTTGGATAGAACAACGAAATCTTGAAGTGGTTTGTTTTTGTAAAATGTATTATGTTTTCTGAAAAGTCATAGAACAAAAGTGGTTCTTTATGATGTTAGTAATACAGTCCAGCAAAGTTGTTAGTGTTTTACGAATAACCCTGTATGTGGAAATTGTGAATTAAAATGTATAATAAATATGACAATGGGCTTAGTATAACATTTTCGAAGGCAATTTCTCTAATCTATCGAAAACAGACGTAACATTTAGTTACGACAGTCAATATAAAAATAATAATAATTGAATATCAGTTACGTGTGCATAGACATAGTCGGCCTTATAATGTTCCCACTGTTTGGAATCAGGCCTTCTCTCTAGAAGAGGGAGTAGGCCGTAATCCACCATGCGGCTATGTGTACATTTGAAGGGTTTATATACTACATAATTATTACTGGTAATTAAAATTTTCAACCGTTTACTTTTTACGGTTTATGAGATACAACTCGGAACGGACAAACAGTGGAATTTTAGTAGGGTTGGTTATTCCTCGGGTACAAAAAAAACTCTAAAAAAAACTAAGACTAGAAAAGTTCTATTTTATAGTCATAAAAGGTTATAAAAATAATTTCAGTCATGTGATGTGAATGGATATTTTTCTTCAAAGATATTCTCCGTTATTCTGAATGTAACATTTATCTTATATTAGAACTTTACCGTAATCTCTCAAAGCAAATTGAACTCTCCCATGGCTTGGAACATAATCTGTAAAGCGCTTACCGAAATGTGCATCTGGTTAACGCATCAATGGGTCATAACTAATCGTATCTGCACTCCAACCGATAGTTAGATGGAGGAGTTATGCCTTCAACTTACAGCAGATAAACTCACTAGCTGGCTGCGTTATCAAAATTAAGATATTGGTAGAGTTTTGGCCAGATATATAATAGATAGATATATAGATTATATAGATCAACATCATCATCATCAGCCTTTTTAATGTTCCCTCTGCTGGAACTCAGGCCCCCTCTCTAGAGGGAATGGGCCGTAATCCACCATGCGGGCCAAGTGCGGGTTGGTGATTATCACGTGTCTTCGAATTTTCGGTTCTCGGACATTCGGTTTACTCACGATGTTTTCCTTCACCGTTTTGATAGTTGATGAAATAAATTACACAAAGTAATGCGCCTGGCTGAGTTGAATTCGCGACCTACAACTTGTAAGTCGGGGCTGTTACCAATCGGCCACGACTGCTCTACTATACATAGACACACAGACAGATATTACTCTTTATAGTTCACCATAAAAAAAAAATACGGGCTTAAAATATCAGCCAGCCGGCCAGTAGCCAGTAGTGAAGTTAGACAATATCAGCATGACTAGTTATTGGGTGGTGGAAGTCTGAAGGTGAGAGGCAGCAGTTCATTATATTCGAATTACAGATATTTGCTGCTGCTCGTATGTAGAATGATTTACCTATAGAAGTGAGCCGTGCTCAAACGCTACCAACGTTTAAAAAAATTGTGAAGGACCTTTCTTTCTCTATTTTTTCCTTTTTCGTTTTCAGTTATAAAACGTTATTTTTAGTTCATGCGAAACCTGAATAATTATAGTTTGTTCAGAATCAGTAACTGAATGGATTCCAATAGTTTTTACACCATGTTATATTTTTCCCAATTTAAAAAAAAAGTTCACAAGTTTGACACTACCAACATTAAGAACAACACAGGTCACGGCAGGTCATAGCGGGTATTAGAAGCCAACAAACAGCTGGATTCCAGTGCAGAACAACCCTTCAAACGCCTCGATAGCTCGGTGGCTACGTATTTTTGCTGACGTAACAAGCTTATAATTTTGTGATTTTTCGTGATAAAGTTATGAAATTTCGTAAGCACATAGATTCTTTACACATGAATACTAGACACGAAATATACTAAAACTAATGTTCTACATTTAATATGCACTATAAGATTCTTATTTTGCACTGTTGTTTGAATTTCGTTTTATTTTGTAACAGAATTATTTATGTTTATACACTTATAGCCTTAAATCTATTTCCTTTTCTTCAGTCCATCCAAAGGTTGTCTGTAAAGATTGGTCCTGTCCGATAAAACCAGCCTCTGTACACTCGATTTTTAAATGTTTATTCCATGGTTTTTATAAGGGTATACCAATAAGGAATGTTATAAATAATAACAAGTGTCTCCTGGTTTAAAAAGTTTTTCGGTGGTATTTTTACTTATTGTATTTACAATAAGTAAAAATGTACAACTAAAGTAATTTTCATAAACAACTACTCCAGATATCGAGTACCTAAACAGCTCTTTCAAAAACAAAGCAATACGGTACCGCCAAAATACTTACCCAGTACTAGTACATTCCAAACTACAAAAGCACGTTAAAATTTACATATCAAAGTTATAAAAAAAACTTCAACGATAAACTCTGTTGCTTTTACTGACGAAAATTACTGAAAAACTTAAGTCAATAAAACAAAGAACTAACAGTCAAAAGTCACTTTGAATTACGATCAAAAACTTGAAGTTGTACAGTGAATGTTGTGAAAGCTGATGGTTTACATAACAAGGCGATGGAAAGCCAGTTTTTCAGTCTGCTAATAATTGCAATTTTGATTTTTGTTTTAAAGGTAATTTGAAGGGTTTCTTATGGGAACCCTGGAGTCCTGAGACACAAGGTAAAAAAAGGATCATAGGAGTGGGTTTTAGTCAGTTAAAGTTTGACATCACTTTACGCTCTACCCCAAAAGTGCGAGAAGTCACTGGATGATTTCCCACCTAGAAAAAAAACCTTAAAGAATTCAATAAAACATAAACCGTTGGTTCTAAAATTAACAGGTTTTGCTTTGAACTAGCTACGGCGTCACGGATGACGTTCTCAAGGAACACTTTAAGCTCACCGCGAGTCTCCTCGTAGATCAGACTGGAGATACGTTTCACGCCACCTCTGCGAGCCAGACGACGGATGGCGGGCTTCGTGATACCCTGGATGTTATCACGAATTAAACAAAAAGGTCTCCTGAAGGATTGATTGAAATAAACTTTATCGTACACCAAAAAAGTGGCATAATTATACATAAACTTAAATCTATGGATACAATGGCGGTTTTATCGCTGACAGCGATATCTACCAGACAAGCTTTTGTTTTCGATTGGAAATATCATCCAATGACAAAGTGATAGTGTCAGACTCTTACTGACTAAAAACCCATCCCGTTCCTTCAAGCCTTCATACCGGGGCTCGAGCGCCCTTTCGGATAACCCGGGCCCCTGCTGTTGCTGACAACTCCTTGAGGCGCGCGGGAACAGCGCGCGCCGTCGACGACTTGGGCTTGGTCCGGACAGTTACCGGACGGCCGGACAGCGAGCTACCCAGTGCTCACTGTCCGCAAGCCCTACCAGACAAGCGTAGGAAAAGACAAAGCTTGTAAAGAAAATTAAAATTTTCACCTTTGGGAAATCTAATTGGATACGCAACTTTTACTATGAAGCGCCTGTTTTAGTATACATAACACGTCGTTTCATATTATATTAGTGCGTTAATTACTACCATGAATTATTGTTATATCATAATTATCATCTTCAAATGCCTCAATCACAGTATAATCAACAGAGTGTTCTCAAATTGAGGTGTAATTATCGACAATTTTCACTTTGTGATACCATATTTTGATAAGGATTTACGTATTCACGATAAAGGAATATGAAACAGATACAATATGATAATAATATGAAGCATTTAGGATTTTCCAATATGGTGTTAGTTTCCAACCAACTGGAGGTTGTCCTTGGGTGCACTAGTATAGGGCATACAGGGATTATTTTGGTACCAGAACCAAGATCTATGAAAAGTGTCTAAGGGGCCTGCGCGAGTTGGAGTCGACCTCTTGTACGTCTTCCTAAGGTTTAGGACCCCGGAGGCCTGAAAAATATAACGGCATGATAATATGAGGGATCTTGTGTTTTGTCAAAATTATGTTTTTTAAAGAAATATTTAAAAATATCTTCAAGACTAGAGTGAATAGGCTCTTACTAAACCAGTGCGATTAACCATCGACGATTGCATCACTGTTTACAATCAGGTGGGCTCGCAGTCAAGCACTAGTTTATATTGACAGTTAATATGTAATAAATATGAATCAATTAAAATAATAAATAAAAGGATTAAAGTGTTTATTTCAGACTTCTCCATGGAATCACACTCCAAAATTTTATATTCAAATGCAATATGAATAGACAGAAATAATATTAATGAACTGAAAGTAATTTTCATTACATAAATTACATAAAAAAGTTTAAGTCTAGAAATGCCAGTTTCCAAAATTAAAGTTATTTTGATCTGTTTTTTTTTTGTTTGTTTTAGAAGTCGGTTCTATGATTTTGTACCTATTCCTATTACAAACAACTTATTTGTTCATGTTAGTTTTGTACTAAACTCTTTTGCTCACTATACTGTATATTATGTTTTACCTATCTTAATTTACCTTTATACGTCAAAAGTCCCAACTGGTAGTTTTCCTAACTCTGTCTATTAATAGCTCATCCAATCTTACACCAAAAATATTGTAATTTACAAGCAAGAATAGCAAACTCCTCCACAGAATGAGGTACAAACGCAAACTTGAATTTATAGCAACGATAACAAAACTCCGAAGAGGCGGCATAAATTTTGTTTGGAGTACTTTCGCGTTCCGTACAGTTTGTAACAGAAAAGTTAAGTGATAAAAATAATTCCAAATTGTTGTCTGGGTGATGTAAGATAGTTTTGCATTATAATGTGGTAGTTTTAAAGTCCTTAGTGCTTTTGTTTTCAGGCAACTAGTTTTCTAATAAATATTTTCATGAAGAACAGTAAAAACTATAGATACATTAACTATAGACATTGCAATTCATAGATAGAGTTTTACGCATGGCGCGAACATTGATAAAGTAAGTGCCAGATAAATGTGGAATATTGATAATTGACCCTCCTTCATTTGTTGACATTCTTAATTTCAAAAACGGAAATAAAGACAAAAAACCGTCTTGAATCGACATGTATCGTGATCCTTTACATGATCTAGTTATGAAAAGCAAGCACTGTTTGTTTTTCGGGTACCTACGCAGAAATATTAGGAAAAGGTCAATGTACTTTATTCCATGGTTATCTGGCATCGTCTATAGTCTCGCTTTCAACGATTGCATCACTGCTTACTATCAGGTGGGATCGCAGTCAAGCGCAAAATTGTACGAATTAAAAAAAATACACTCGGTGATTTCTGACTTGCGGACGGCGAGTAGTGGGTAGCTCTTCGTTCAATAAGGACCAGACCGGGATAGACGGCGCGTTGTGTTCCCCACGTACCTCAAAGAGATGTCAGCAAAAGGGACAAGACCCAGTAGGGCCGATGCCTATCATGACTGTGGAATTGATTAAAAGGGATTGTTTACGTACCTTAAACTTAAAGAGAAACAACTGATGGTCATCTTAATGAAAGAGGAAATGCATTCCAGAGAGGGATCGCCTGGTTAAAGAAAGATAAATTGATAAACCCAGAGTGTACCTCACAGCTTGAACTCAAAAAACTAACTCTTTAAACTTTCTATGCTTACGTTAGAAGTTTAAATTGATAACAATCGTGTGTTGTCATTATGTAATATTCTCATATGTTTTTTTGTTAAATATTAGAATATCTTTACTATAAAATATTCAGAATATACATTTGAGCATTTTATATAACCAGTTGCAAATACACTCCGTATTTACACAAAGTCTTGGTGCTTTCATATTCAAATCTTGTTTAGTAATATGAATATAGCATCAACAGCAAGATCGTCCTTGAAAGATAGTCTTCCTGGCTATAAGCCAATGTTGAAGAAAGTAGATGTAGGTACTCATGTTGGCAAGTTACTCGTTAGTAAAACTATCTACTATGTGTTTGCTATCTCAAGTACATAAAGTGGGTAGTTGCACGCGAAACTACGCTGACTTATCTCAGCTTCCGTATCTTCCTTGGTTTGCAGCACTATCAGTGTACGTCCCCGAAGAAAGACGAGACTGTTAGATATAGATATCGAGGTGATTGCATTATCCCCAAGAAAAATAGGTCACCTGTTTTGATACGACACCGGAAAGCCGCATTTTCCTGTTCAAAATGTACTCGATTTAGAATTCTGTGACAAAAAAGTGTTTTTCTTTCCAACAACAACAAAAAAAACATCTAATTCTTTTAAGCAGGGTGAATCACAGTCGCGGTATTCTCGACATTCCTTCAGCATTATCGTGTCAACCCAATTTAAATTTGCGGAAAAAAAAACGACAAAATGGCGTTCGTTGCTCGCGTGCTAACCAAACACGGAGACAATAAATAAGCCTTTATCGCTATTTTAATAAATGTACGGGGAACCTCTTCGGAATAAATAAACGTACTCAGCAATAAACGAAGGCTCGAAGGAGTATTTCCTTTGCGACAGAAACATACGAAACTTTATAAGTACATGACGTACGAGTTGCATATTCATGCGAGTTCTGTTAGTAAATTATAATAACAGAATTAGTAGCTGTAATTGGATGCAAGCTAGTAGGATACAATTGGATCTAGTTACTTAGTTTCTGCTAGTTTTCTGCAGCACTCACTAACTAGTTTAGTGAATGAAGGAAAAATAGCTGGAGGAAGATTAAACAATGACAATGAAAATTGATTACTTATAAATCACCTTGTTTTTGTTCTTAAACGGTTTATAAAATAGATAGGGCGCCATTGAAATTGAGTCAATTTGCTCAGTTACAAGGTTGTTTGATTAAACGTACTCAATTTTTTAACATCTCTCTTTATAAATTTCACTTCTTTTTTGTAATTTTGTGTTGAGTACTTTTACCTTCATTTGTCGATACCTCATTATATTCTGCGCTCTCATTTCTTTTTGATCCTTTTTCATTCACTTTAGATGGTAAGTTTTTAACATCTCTATAAAAAATCGATACCAAATTCAGCTATACACAAATCACTAGACTTAACACCACTAATTCTCTATCAATAGCTCTTTAGTCCTCACCAACCTCGGATTTATCCTCGAAACCTCGGAACATCACCATAAAATTCTACTAAAACTGGCTCTTGGAGGTCTTAACTACCGCATGAAGCCCAAAGGTATCGTATCACCTGACAATTCGCAGTATAATGGTTCATTAAAGCTACGAAGTAGAGTGCGTAGCCTCGTCACAGTGGACGGCGATCTTTATGAGGACATTAGTGTCATTTACTCAGGTGTTACGGACTTTTAAATATCATTTTGTTGCTCTGTATTGTAGGTTTACGCTTCTTTTTGTGGCTGGCTTTGTGGCCTGCTGTAATTAGGAATTTGGTGGAATGAGGATTGTTTTTGTTAATGAAAGTGAAGTGTACTGACGTTGCTGTACATCATTGTTTCAATTTTGTTTTGCTAATTTAACTGTCAGAAGAGATAGGTTTTTTATTTAAAAGTATTGTGATTAACGAAGCAATTACGTTTCCAACTAATTCAATATACAGCACAGTTGCTATGCAGCAATATTAAGCGTTATTACTCCAATCTCAGAAAAAAAAAACCGGCCAAGAGCGTGTCGGGCCACGCTCAGTGTAGGGTTCCGTAGTTTCCCGTCCGTCACAATAAGTGTACCCCTTATGAGTTTAAAAAAATGCTTGCATATACGATTATACTACAAACTTAGTCCAGAAATTATTTTGTAGAACCCTTTTGTCTTTTTTGTTCTAAAACTGTTCTTTCCATCAAGTTCAAAATTTTTTTCCTAGAAAGTCCTTATAAAGTTCTACTTTTATGATTTTTTTCATATTTTCTAAACTTATGGTTCAAAAGTTAGAGGGGGGGTACATTGTTTTTTACTTTTGGAGCGATTATTTCCGAAATTATTGACATTATCAAAAAATGATTTCAGTAAACCCCTATTCATTTTTAAATACCTATCCAACAATATGTCACACGTTAGGGTTGAAATTAAAAAAAAAATCACTTCCCACTTTACATATAGGGGGGCTACCCTAATAAAACATTTTTTTCCAATTTTTATTTTACTACTTTGTCGGCGTGATTGATATACATATTGGTACCAAATTTCAGCTTTCTAGTGCTAACAATCACAGAGATTAAGCGAGGACGGACAGACAGACAGATATGGCGAAACTATAAGAGTTTCTAGTTGACTACGGAACCCTAAAAAACGATAAAAACTTTGAGAGAGAAGAAAATAAGAAAAATTGCAAGTGAAAAATCTAAAAGCAATATATTTTGCAAGCAAAATAAATATCTCAGTGACAAAATTAACGAATTCAATGATACAGCTATAATTCTATAAAGCAATATCACACACAAATCTAATATTCACAGTACTAAGTGCTAGATAAATTCCAGCTTTATTATTCAAATGCACCAGTTCAGTGACTTTACGGTTAATTAATTTTATATTAAAAAATGAAAACAAAGAATATATGTTCACATTCAAAAAGATTTAAAAAAAAAACCAGCAGCTGAACAAGCCTGAAAATGGTAATTTGATAAACTAATTCAGTCATTTGCATACTGCTCCAGGCGATAAAAAGACAAAAGCGAGCATATTCAGATTGTTCTCAGTTTTGTTTTCAACCAGATAAAAAGTGCATAGCATTTTTTGGAATGCTTATCTCTTACAACTGTTTGAAATAAAGAAAAATTTAAACTGAATTATTTAGTTGACTTAAACGAAGCTTTTTAAACCCAATTACATAACTTGATTCCTCCATAACCTTTCTTCCGTTGGACTACCTTTTTTTTATGGTGGGAAGAAATCATGCATTGACATCCCCCGCCCTTGGGCGGAGCGGGAGATAGTGCCAGACTCTTACTGACTAAAAGACCCACCCCGTTCCTTGTAGCCTTCATACCGGGGCTTGAGCGCGCTTTCGGATAACCCTGGCCCCAGTAGGCTTCGACCCGGCTGGGTCCCTGCTGTTGCTGACAACTCCTTGAGGCGCACGGGAACAGTGCGCGCCGTCGACGACTTGGGCTTGGTCCGGAAAGTTACCGGACGGCCGGACAGTGAGCTACCAGTGAGCTTTTAAAACCCAATTACATGACTTGATTCCTCCATAACCTTTCTACCGTTGGACTACATGACGTAAGGCAAGTGTCCACCCCTACGTTGTTAACAGCACACTCGTTGTTTATACTGCTTCCATCAAAGGATTGGAACAATTTTACTGCTGCGGTCTCTAAGGCTACAGTGAATAGACTCTTAGTAAACTAATGCAATTCACCATTAAAGATTGCGTCACTGCTTACCATTAGGTCAGATCGCAATCAAGCACTAGTTTATATCATTTAAAAAAAAAAACCTTTGATTTTCAAGATTTCATTGCAGCTTCTCTGCAAAAAAAATATACAAACTAAGCAAAAGTGTCAATATCACGGTGCGTAATGATGAAAGGTAAGCATGAAGCCTGGTTTTGACAGTTTCCATTAGCAAAATTAATTATATCGGGGTTATTAAAAATTCAATTTCACTTTTAACATCCGGCCTATTTCTTTCTTTTTCAGCCTTGTCGATTTTATTTTTAGGCATGTTTAAGCTGGTTTTTCTGCCAGATTTATACGAGTATTTTCACACCATCACCCGTCTTGCATTTAAAATTGCCTTTGTCTTCCCCTAAGGCTACACGCTCCCCTATCTAAGCCTCATTACACAGCTCCAACTGGGTGCATTCACGCCTTTGAGTAATTAATACTAATATCTGTCGCATAAACACCATTGAATTTAAAGGATACTAGCTTAGCTGTATGATCTATTTTATCTAAAGTTCGTGCTTTTTTGTTCGTAAGTTTGTTGTGTTTTTTGGTCGTTGTGTTTTTGTTGTTTTTGCTAGTGTATATTTTGTTTTCAGTGTTGTTAGTTTCATTTATTAATATCACGTTATTTTCTATTCCTTCATTTTCTTTTTTTTTTTTAATCCAACTCATATCATTTCATCACGTGTGTAAGTTGCAAAAGATGCTTTTAAATGCGCTTTTTTTTTACGCATTTTATTTATTATTTCTTGAAGTATCTAGTTACTATTACCTATTGTTGCGTCTAGGTCAGGTAAAGGTTTTCACGTTAGCTAAGGTTCTTTGTTTCGGTTGATTTATGATTTATTACTATGCTTTTACATTTACTTTCGTACTAAAGCCATCGCTATCAAAAACTGGTTTATCTATATTATCGCTAAATTGTAAATTATCGTCGTAGTAATATTATTCATATAATATAATTATTTAAATTATCCTCAGAATCTCATCTTCCACTAAAATTATCCACAGATTACTCCCCCAGGTCTCATTACACAGGCGCACGATCGTCTTTGTGTAATTAATACAAAGACATCGCTGCAAGGCTCTCACGTATTGTCTTCCATTAAAACGTTTAATTCCAAGGATTTTATTTTTCTCTCCATCTTTCTAACGTTTTTAATTATCTTGGCATTATGTGTTTGTTCCGCTTGCATTTAGTCTTACTATATTTTAGTCTGTTTAAACTTTCATACATAATTTTGGCTACTCTGTATTTTTTTTTGCGTTTTTACTTACTGCAATCTCACAGTCAGCTTTAAACCTTTTAATCTTGATACTTTTCAAATTTTATATGAGTATATTCTGTTATTACTATATTCTTTAACCGATCATAAACTATATTATTACTAGTATCTACAACGCTGTTAAAAACTTATTTTTAACTCTGTTTCAAGGACTGTTTGATCTATAATTAACACAAATTATATTCCCGTTTGATTTTCAGACTGTAATGTTAATTTCATCACCCTTTCAGTCCCTTTAGTCTCATTACAGACTAGTACATTATCGTTTGAGTAATTCATTCAAAAGCATAGCTTAGGGCTCCCACGTATTGTCTGTCATTAACGCTTACTACGTTTAAATTATAAACGTGACCGCTTCAAAGGATCGTCGTGCGAATGAGTGAATTGGATTCTGAATATTTGAATACTACTACTACTGTTTTGGTTCGATAGTGCGTCTTAGTTTGTGGTTGTTTCAGTTTTGAGCGAATTTTAGATCTGTGTCTATAGATTTTTTTGTAATGTTTGTCACGTCTATTTCATAATTAGATAAATTAGTTCTATATTTTTTTAAACTATCAGTAAAACTTCCTAAATTGTCTTTAGGGAATTAAAAATAATCTTTGTATTTTTTAAGTCGACTAAACAAGTAAATGTATGTTTTCTTTATTTTTAAATGTATGCACAAAATGTAAAGAAAAATTAAATTGAAAACAACAAATATTTCTTTCAAAGCGTTCTACAAACTCCAACTGAATAACAACCAATAGACTTGCATGTGCGAAATATACGAAGTGTATTCATCCTTTGTATACCGAAAGGATATACAGGGTGTACAAAGTAAGTGGGGTAGCACGTAGCGTAGATACGGTACGAGCATTTTGCACTCTTTCTATAGGGGTGGTGATTCATCAATTGTGCAAAGTGCCACTTCATATTCGTCCCGTTTCACTGTCGCTTTGCGCCTTCAAATGTACGCTGATTGGATCATCAGATTTATTTTTTTATTTTGACGATTAATTTCAGCGTTTGGACGACCATTTTGAATTGAGAAGCTTTGTGTGAGGTGTTTTATTAACATGTAGATGAGAGATACTGAGGTTTATTGGCTTTTGGTATCAGGTGATTGTAAATTTGTGCTGATTGAAACATACTGATAGGTTCTCTGGCTTTTGTTTGAATACCAATTACGTGTCACAACTCTTTGTCAGAAAAGTATTATTTTGCTTTCAAAGAGGTTAACTACACTTTATTTGGTGCAATTTTCATTATTATTATTTTTACTTTTACAAGTAATCTAATGGTACCTATTAAAAGTTTTGAACGAATGAATATTTACATAATTATACGAAACGTACATCATAAACTAGGAGCCCAGCAGGGCCAAAGCCTACCGGGACCAGGGCTAATCCGAAATAGAACTCTAGGTCCTGGAACGTAAGGCAGAGATGGAATATAGGAGTGGGAATTACTCAATATATTTTTTTTAGGTGAATTAAAAAATAATAATTTGAATTTAAGTCAGTAAAAGTCTGACTCACTCGTTCATGGCCGCCCTGGAATGGGAGAAGTCATTAGAAGATTTCCCACCAAAAGTAGTTTTAATTTTCTAAAATCATTAATGGTTTTGTGCTTCAAAATGTCGCATAAAAATAAAACTCCCCGCAAAACTTAAAGTATCAAAACTCCATCTTCAAACTATACCAACACTTCTTTTTCGCTAAGCAAATAGAGTTAGTTGGATAATTTGACGCGCTTGCCCCCCGGGAATTGAACCTGCATCTGTTAGAGGAAGGCACACTCCCATACCGTGCAATCGTCCGTAATGCACTTCGAATTAGAATAATATGATTTTAGTTTTCTTGCTACGCGTTGAAATTTTTTATGAGGGTGACAATTTTCTTAGAATTATTCTTGGCAAATTTCTTGCATGGCAATTGGCATTCCTTTATATATGACATCGTTGCAGCATATTATGATGTATTTGATCATAGATTTGACAGGCGACGAAGTCGAGTATCTTGACGTAACTGGAAAAAAATCCCCAAATGTACTTTTTTTTTCTTTTTAAAATGTACTAGACAACACACAGTTTTTGATATGTTTATGAAACAATGGAACGATAACGATATTGTCATTTATGAAATGTGAGATGAATATAATGACTGTTTATAATACTTATTAATAGATACCTACTGTAGTGTTTGGAGATGCAAATTAAAGGCTTCGTGTTCAATTATACTTATTTTATATTGTATGAGGTACATTATAATGTATTTTTATACATATTATTACGTCTAGGCTTTTGTGACAATATCTCCAATCAAACTTCTTTCGAATATTAATTCCTAAACTTTTTTTAACATAACAGGTATGTGACCTTCTTAGACGCCACAATACCACAAAAAAAAAAATCGCGCGAAAAATAAATAATTAAAAAAAATCATTATTGTTCCAGGTCTAGATGCTGAGTTATACTACGTAAGAGAAGGCGTAGTTAACAAATACGCCACCAGCTTCATCGTGCCCGTACCAGCCCACATAGCAGACTTGGAGTTCATGTGGCAAGCTCTTGGTGGGAAACCGGTAAGAAATGTGTACTATTGTACCTAATTATGCTGAAATTTGAGCAGTGGTGGCCGAGTGGTAATAGCCCCGATTTACGAGTTGCAGGTTGGGGTTTCGAATCCTGCCAGGCGTATTACTTTGTGTAATTTATTTCATCACTGCCACCACTGCTCTCAAAACGGTGAAGGATCTTTCACCGTTTTGAGAGCAGTGGGGAGGAAGTTTCGTGAGGAAACCGGCATGACCTAGAACCAAAAATTCGAAGACATTTGACATTCACCAACCCGCACTGGGCCCGCGTGGTGGATTACGGCCCATTCCCTCTCCTAGAAAGAAGGCCCGAGTCCCTGCAGTGGGAACATTATAAAGGTTGATGATGATGATGATGATGCTGACATTGATGTTTTTTTTACATCTTGCAATAGTGTGAACGAAGAAGCGTATTTTACAACTATAGTATTAAAAAAACTTTTTTTTTAACTTTTAGTGAAAGCAATATATTGTATGCTACACTTAACCAATTTAGCATAACATATTTAGGTACATAATTTTTTTCTTTTACAAAACCATGTTGCTCTTTATAATGATAAAATATAATCAACGAATATTAAAAAAAAATACATAAGAAAACTAGGAACAGTGCTAAACAACATGGAGACGGGCACCGTGTTTTTTTGTGTGGGACTTGGTTATAACCAAATTACCTGTTTAGGCTGAAGTGAAAGAGAATATGACTATTACGGAATAAAATCCACTCTTATTCTTTTAGTTGCCTTTTTAATCCTGTCCCCAGCAAGGCACACCATTCAGTCTTGCCTGTACTGTGTCGATTTTGTTCTTTATCTGGATGATTGGTTGGATTTTTTTTTAATTAAACATAAACCACAATTTCATGCACAATATCACTGAAATAAATGTCACAGTAGCGTCCCTTTCACATTCAATTACTCTCATCCATACTTCACAATGAAATAATTTATTTGTTTACAAATTATTCTTTAGCACAAAAGCGTGAACAGCGTATAATTTTATTTTCAAACTTGTTTATTAAATTTTGTATTCCATTGAGCAAACATTCGTCCGATATTGAGCGTGGAACGCTTCGCATTTTCCAATTTGGTTTGAAAGCGATTTAATTTTGGAAAACAAAGGGACTGGATTAAGTTCTCATTTTTCGCAGTTCCGCATGTTTTCGGATTAGGAGAGAGGTTCTTTTGTGCATTTTACTTTGACAATGGACGTTTTGGGCAACTTTGTACTTAGTGGTGATTAAGTTTTTAAAACAAAATGTTACTTAGCTCCAGCCTGTTATGGTATTGTGACGACTATGAAGGTCACATATTAGTTGGGGTTAAAACTGGCCACGTAATGGATCTTTTAAGGTTTATGGTATTGAAAAATAGAATAGAATAGGATTCGAAATATGACGGAAGTTGTCAACAATGAAAAATATAAAAATAATTTTATATAATAACATAATTCAAAGGCTTGATACAATATAAGCGTAAAAGTTAACTGAAAGCCTTTCATTTGCGTCTCCCCACGCTACAACCTTCATGCTGCTGAGTGGCCTTCATAGTCGTCACAGTATCTATAGTAAACTAACAACAGATAACATTTCGACGCCTTATTATGAATCTATTTAAATATGGAATTTTAATCATTTCAGAAAAATGATTTGTTTTGTTAGAACCATCTGTCACTCTTCAAGATAAACGGTCTATCCATCTTTTCTTTAGCCTCCCTCTTGTTCGCCATCCGTCCACATGTGTACTCATAACCCTTTTAGGAACATACGTTTCATCCCTCCTCTTCACCTGAACCTATCAAGACAAACGATTCCATTTCACAATACTTTTTTTTTTTTTATAATTGACAAGCTAGCGTTTGATCACTGTCTTACCTGATGGTAAGCGATGATGTGGCCGTTGATGGAACACGCTTGCCTAGAAGTAACCTATTCACTCTTGACTAAAAGACCACTAACTTGTAGCTATCAGGAAATAGACTCCGACAGGGAATTCCACTCCTTGCTATTTAAAAGCACATCATATAATCTCACCATTTTCCATCCCAACTAAGCGACAACTATTTGATTTCGAAATACTCCTAAAACTGCTGTACAAATGGAAAAAAAATCCAGAAAAGTACGTTCACATTAAATTCTCACCTCCATTAATTCTTTTCTACCCACCATCACATATCTCATTGTTCGCATGACACATGCCCGAAGGTTAAACACACGAAGACAAACACCCTTCATTATATTAGGATCGATACATCCACATTAGGATCGATCGGTCTCGATAGAGGTCACGGTTGCAATGACTCATCGCAAAAATAAAGGCTCCAATGAGAACAAATAGGTTGTATGTAACCTTGGAAAAGACGGGAAAAGAGGTTAGATTCCTATTAATCTTGTTGGAATACTGAAAAATATAGATAAGATAACAATAATAATTACCAAAGCCAAATATTGTAAAAAGTATTAAAACTTACTTGTACATGTGCATTTTGATGGAAAATAAAGGAGGCATAAATATATCAAAAACAAAATACTTGCTAAACTGGTTAAAGGCGCACACCGAATGAAATCAAAAGTAAAAATAGGAAATATAGGTCTTCACAATCAGATTTTATCACCAACAACAATAATTAATAAAAACAGTTTTTTTTTTTGCTATCAAGGATTTATAAAAACATTTTTCTCAGAAAATATCTTAATTCCTTTGTTTACTTTCGCAGAAATATAATTTGAAAACGCGTCATGTTATAGATACCATTTATTTGTATTATTGATAGGCTCGCATTGAAGACTAGTTCATGGTAAACAATAATTTGGTCGAAGATGGAGCATGATTTCCAGTTACCTATTTATTATTAACTTAAATATCTTCTATAACTGCTTGAACTTTTGTTTGATATTGAACTTTTAAATAGCGTTTTTGTTTTTAAGTTATCTACATATTACAGCCTTGAAACACTGCGAGATTTTTTTATCATCGTACGTAACCCTTTAAGTATCATAAACGTAAATCAAAAATATCTCACGTTTGTTGTACATATCTACACGCAATATTCATGGTGTTATTCCTCCCCAGATGCCGTACGTGATGGGGATTGACTACGAGAGCAAAGGCGCCATGCTGCCGCCGCAGGTCAATATCTCCGAGCGAGGGTTCGTTCCCACGACCTTGCAGACTTTTAGGTAAGATATAATTATGCTATTTTAAGCCAGCTTTGTCTCTTACAAAATAGTTCAATGATCATCGCTGGCGATCGCCTTAACTTTTTGTCATCAGATGATGGCAAGCGGTTGTCCATTACATGAACTAATTTGTTTTTGGAATGGGATGGGAACTAATTTTTTTATTTTGTTTATAATTTTTGGATTTCTCTTTTGAAAACGGAACACTGTCGTCTTCTTCCTGAAGGTGGGCGTTGGTAGAAGCTATTAACGACCATCTAACACCTAAGCTAACAGCAGCTAATTAATGTAGCTATTTTGTTTCTGTTCCAATAAAAGATTATTTATTATTGATATACACAAGTTGGCATGTTTCTCAGAAATTAAACTGAAATGTCACAGTGCATTCCAAGCACGTGTTTGTAATTAAGGGGATACAATTCGACATACATTTTCATTGTTTATCCCACAACCGCTCTTACGTGATTATCACTTTATTACATATTTTTCATTAGATATTTTGGAAACACAGTATCTTGTGGGAATTATCTAGGCTTCTATTGAAATCAATTTATAAATTTGTGTAAAACTAATTCAGTAAAGACTTCTAAAAATCTGCTAATTTACATGATCTTTGACACTACATAATTGACTAAAAAACGTCAAAAAAGTATAACAACTGAAGCCTTGCAAATTTCACCAAGATTCAAAATGACGAAATTTATTTTCAAAAACTTTTAAGTGTTTAAAAAAAAACACGTATTTCTTAGAACAAGTTTTGTAAAAAATCTGAGTAAATCACGGAATTACCGAATGTTAACAGAGTTTTTAGGCGTTATCACTCTTTTTTCGCGTTGCCTTTTCGTCGAACATCGCGTTGGATTTTGTTAGATGAAGGAATAATATTTTAAACTATGCTCGATGTTGACTATAGGCGAGTGGAAAAGCAGCCTCTTAAAGCAAACCTTTTGCTTGCACTTATTATAAGGTAGGCTAGTATAAAGTATAATTATGATAAAATTCACTAAAAAACAAAAAAAAAGAACAGGTTACACTAACAAAAAAAAACTAAAAACAAAGACGTAATTAACTTCCAAAGCGAAAAGTTATTTTGCATGTCTTTCATAATTCAATAAAACCTATGAAATGAGGTTACTATATTTTTTGTGGACTTCTATGTTGCCAAATAGTTGGAGTAACCATTTCGTACCTATAATTTTCAAAGCGAGGCATTATTCCAGTGGATATACCTAATATCCGCCGCTTCTTAACTGAAGTATAACAATATTTCAGGGTGCACAAATAGGGTTTTTTAAGTAGATGGGTGCATTGGTAATGAAGTTGAGTCAATTTGAAGTATGAGTCTGCTTGTTTGCTACGAGTTTTCTTGGAATTGGTATGTATTAGAATTATGGTCTAGTGAGTCAACAAATAATAGAGAATGTCGAGATTGAAGTTCACTTCTTGCAGTGGCAACATAAACTTATTTTCTAAGCACACACACATTATAGGTATAGGTCTGTCTACAAAATTGCCGTTTTTTAAAATGTGTTGCTTGGAAGTATTCTGAATCTTTCAATTGACTTGGAATTATAAGGTCAAATAAACTATACATATATTGAAGGTACGTGATTCTTTTTTCGAAATTAGGTATTTATTGATTTTTTTTTGTGTTTTGTATTTTCTGTAATATTGCAGTACCCCTTAGGTAGCAATTACTATTTGGTGCTAAGCCTTAAATTTTGTTTATATTTTCAATAATGCTTACAGCATTCGCAAAGAAGATACGAGTATGACTAACTTTTTTGTTTTACAGGTAAGTAAACCCTACAGATGGAAACTATTTTTCATAATTTTTTTTTTCATTCCCAGGGTGCGATTGCCATGCACGGGTACTAGGAGCGCAGAGATCCTAGTAACTATGCAACTCACCATCTCCGCTCCAGACCGCGCTCATAAGGACGTGCGGTTGGTGTTCAAAAGGAATAAGATTTGCTTGAAAGGTTAGTATTTTAAAAACATTATTTTTAGTTTAAGCGAAACCTGAATACAGTTTGTTTAGAATCATTACGCCATGTTATATTTTTTCTCAAAAATATTTAAGAAGGTCACAAGTTGGACACCACCGACACTAAATACAACATAGATCTCGGTAGGACATAGCGGGCATCAGTCAGCAAACAGCTGGGTGAAGATGCAAAACAACCCCTCAGTCACCTGGATGGCCCGGTGACAAAGTAGTTTTGCTGACATAACAAGCTTATAACTTTGTGATTTTTTATGATACAGTTATGAAATTTTGTACATAAATTCTTTATACACCCTGTAAAAAGACCCTTAACGAAAACGAAAATCACGTATTCTACCCATCACTAGGATAGTTTTTTCTTCTAGAACAATCCTGGGAAATCACCGGTTCTGGAGATATTCAAGGTCAAAGTTAATTTTTTTTTTCGGTTTTTTTTTCATAATCGTATAACATGTGTCATTAGTAAACTTTCTTCCAAACAAACATTATCAAAATTATTGATTTTTCATAACAAATTACGCATTTGAAGTTACAAAAATGCAATGAATACTAAACAACGAGCATGGCACGCACGCACACGCGTGCAGTCGTCGAGTTCACCGACCACGCGAGCGGCGAGCGGCGAGCGGCCCGGCCGAGTGTACCTACGTTGCTCAGCTGATAGAAACTACTTGGTACATTTATTTATTTTATCAATTGAACAGTTTTCGATTTCAGTTTCAACAAGAAAATTGATTATAAATCAATACTTAATTGTTTAAATTTTTAAATTAGATAGGTATCTACTTGTCTAAACGCGGGCCGGGGCTGCTTTTGCCGTGCACGGGAACGCGGCGCATCTTACTTACCTACGTGAGTTCGTTTCTTTGACAACGTGGGTCTACGGCGAAACCCGCAGCGAACGCATCAGAGGGAGAACAACCTCTCGACTTAGCCGTCGCAGCCCCAGAGATGACCTTGGACGTCGGGAGTCCGATTCCGGCCACCGTAGGCACGGGCTTGCGGACAGTAAGCAATAGGTAGCTCGCTGTCCGACCGTCCAGTAACTGTTCGGACCGAGCCCAAGTCGTCGATGGCTCGCACTGTTCCCGCGCGCCTCAAGGAGCTGTCAGCAACAGCAGGGGGGGGGGCTCAGCTGAGTCGAAGCCTACTAAGGCTAGGGCTAATTCGAAAGATAGCTCAAGCCCCGGTACGAAAGGCAACAAAGGAACAGGAGTGGGTTTTTAGTCAGTAAAAGTCCGACACTATCTCCCGCTCCGCCCAAGAGCGGGGGATGTCATTAGATGATTTTCCCACCGCTAAAAAAAAGACACTAGTCTTTAGTGTTTAAAATTTAGTGTGTGTTTCTGTATCAAATGTACTTACACCTACACCTACTAAGGTAGGTGCCAGATAAGAAAAAATTAACGGTCATTGACCTTTTCGTAATATCTCTGCGTAAGTACCAGATTCAAACGGCAACTGAAGGAACAACAATCGGAAAGAGGGAGAGGGAGTTTCAGACTTTTACTGATTAAAGATCGGTAAAAGTCTTCACACAGAGCGTGAGGGGTCATTTGATGATTTCCCATCGCAAAAAAGGTACCTAGGTAAGTACTTCCTATTTATCTAAAAGCTAAACTTGAATCCTAGGTTTAAACTTCTACCTATGTTTAAGCCCTACCTACATTTAAACTTCTTAAATAACCACGTAATAAAACTCAGTAGGTAGGTACAAGTGACGCAACGAATATTGTAGGCATTTTTGAGAATGATTTCTAGCATTTTCTAGTAAGGATGGCTTCTAGTGCATAAGACTGTAAGGCCTAATCACTAAAAGCCGTCCTGTTAGGTATGATTGGAAATGAATCTCGCAAGTAGATAGGTGCTTACCTCACTTTAAAAAATGTTTAGTAGGTACCGAATAATTTACATTTCAAAACATGAACGAGCACGTGGCGCATTTTATCTGCGTGAATTCGTTTGTTTGTCCGCAGTCACACAGTGATTTTCGGCCGCCGTAAACGCAAGCTTGCGGACGGAGAGCAATGGGTAGCTCTCCGTCCAATAACTGTCAAACCCTGGTGGACGGCGCGTTTTGTTCCACGTGCGCCTTCAGAAGCTGTCAGCAAAACTGATGGGGCTCGATAGAAGCGATGCCTGAAACGATCGCGTGAATATTCGAAAGAGTAATCGCGACCTTGAATCGTAAAGGCAACTGAACGAACAACATTGGGTTGTAGTCAGTAAAAGTCAAACTCCCTCTCGCTTCAGCAGATTGTGAAGTAATTTTGATAGTTTCCCAACATTAAAATAAATCGTAGCTACGTACGCTTCCGTGCAGCAGTCTGAACTGAGATAGGTACCTACCGACTGCTGCTTTCAAAACTACCTACTAGCTATTTTTCAAATACTAACCAGAATTTAGTCAGAATTTCATTTATCTGTGTTCATTGATAACATTTTTTTTTTAATGTAATTTACGTAAACTATTGAAGCCCACCTTTAAATGCTCGTTAAATTTCAAATCCAATTTAGGAAATTATTTATAACTAGAGCGATATTTTCTTATTACACCATGCGGGCGCTGGCGCCAGCAGCCAGTAGCATGCGAGCGGCTCGTGCTCAAAGAAAGTTACCGCCCACCGCGGCGGTGCTCGGCTGTGGCATCAAAAGAGCCGCCCGTGGTCCGACCTCCTCTATCCCCGCAAATTTATAGGAATTTTATTTTTATTTACAGCGAATTTACTTATGTATTATTAGTTCGATTTCTTGCGTCATCGAATGCACTTGTGGTTTTTTTTGTTGCGAATTAGGTATTGTTAATAGTTTGTGTTGTATTGTGTGATAGTTCGACTGATAGTAGTGAAAGTGTTAGAGTGATTAGGGCTTAGTGTAGATATTGTGAGTGCGTTGTATGTTTGTGTGTGTAGTGTCTTTTTAGGTTTAATTTAGTTAGTAGTAGGCACCTTAGGCGAGATAAAATGCCTTTTCATGTTTATTCGGCGCGCGAGTACGTGAATATGGTTTACTGTTACGGCATGGCTCATGGAAACGCTAGTGCGGCCCTGCGACTGTACAGGATTGAGCATCCTACTGCGTATCAGCCCACGGATTCGCGGATTTTTACGAGAGCTGTTCAACGGTTGCTGGACAATCAACCGATAGTACCAATTTCTTTGGGAGGTGGCCGACAAGTACGACCGGCAGCCGAAGAGGCCATTCTCGCTGTGATGCGGGAAAATCCACGGTTGGGCGTACGAACAGCAGCCAAAATTTTGCGGAGGCGGCATGGTCATCACGCTCAGCACACGGTTTCCCATTCTACTGTGCATAAAGTGTTGAGGAGGGATAGGCAACGGCCTTACAAAATCCATCGAGTGCAAGCGCTCGTGCCAGGCGATGCGACGCGTCGCATGGATTACTGTAGGTGGCTGTTGAGCCAGGGCCAACACTTTATCCCAAAAATTATTTTCACCGATGAGAGCACTTTCACAAATAATGGAATGTGGAACCGCCGAAATACCCATTATTGGTGCTCCGTCAATCCGAACCAAACCATGGAAACGGGCTTCCAGACACGGTGGAAACACAATGTGTGGGCTGGCATTGTGGGAAACCAGATCCTAGGCCCAGTTTTCTTACCACCGAGAATGGACGGGCCTGCCTACCTCGATTTTATTACTGGGTACCTAACGGATACTTTGGAAGAGATGCCACTAGCTCAGAGGCTTGGGTTGTGGTACCAGCACGACGGTGCGCCGCCTCATGTCGTGAGACCAGTTCGTGAGCAACTGACGACGCTGTTCGGAGACAACTGGATCGGACGGTTTGGGCCTCATGCATGGCCAGCTCGCTCGCCTGATTTAACCCCTCTGGATTTCTTTTTGTGGGGTTACGTCAAAGATAGGGTGTTTGACCGCCCATGCGAGACCGCTGCAGAAATGCGACAGAAAATTATTGATGTGTTCGACGAACTTAAGCAGCGGTCAGCGCAAGAAGGAATCCTGGAGAGGGTTCACGAAAACACGCGGGCTAGGGCACGCATCTGTCTTCGCGTAGGAGGTCGGCAGTTTGAACCGGAGCTCGTCAGTGTCGAGAGGCCACCTGTGCTGGATGACAGCTAAAGCGACGGACAGTGTAGGTAAGTACTCAAGCTATTTAAAAACTGTACTTATTTCGTGTAAGTAAGCAATTGTACGAACACAACACAGAATTTTTCAATTACCAAGAGCCTATTAAATTGCCACATGGTTGTAATCCCACGTCCCAACCAAGGTCACCTTGCTAGTTGCAATCCGTGTAGACAGCAGTTGTAATCCTTGATCTGCAACGTCCTTGGTTGGGAGGCGCGTTTTCTCAACCACCGAACGTGTTGGCGCGTGGTTTACATCCATGTAGCCGCAGCATAAACCAAGGCCACCTTGGTTGGAACGCTAGTTTACAACCATGTAGCCAATCTTTAACGTATGTAATACCTACACAATGCGAAGCGCGCGCGACGCCCGGGCGCCGCGCCTCGCCTCGTCACTCGACGTACACACACACCGGCACAATCAGTTGGGCGCTTTACATTGCGCGCAAAGAAAAGCGTCATTTTTTTAAAGGTTGAAAAAAAAGTTTGTTTCCCAGCAATATTTTTTGGCCAAAATGACTTAGTTATATGTACAGAATATGTAGTTAACGGGTATGTGATCGGTCTTTTTACACCCTGTATAAAAATACTAGACACGAGTTTCGGGTCTTGCATTTACGAGTACTAAAATTAATGTTGTATAAAAACTAAATTTGGTAGCATTATTATACTAGGATAGCTATGATGCTACATGCTATCGAAAACCACTCAAAACTTAAACTAAATAATTTGATAGTTAATTAGAAAAAAAAAGCTGTTAAAATTATTCGTCTTTTTGGGTGGGTTGATCATCGAATTATTTCTATCGCTCTGGATGCAGTGTACTTTACTGATTAAAACCCAAGCGCGTTTTCTAAGTTGCTTTTTGCATTCTTGGATCGTGGTGATTCCTTCTATTAATACCGATAATACTGAAGCTTTGGCATGCATCTGCCGTAACAGCCCGCGTGGTATAAAACGTCCTCACCGGGCGGCGAGCTATTGCTCGCCGTCGGTCGCCGATCGCCGACATGCCTATTTCCTCACGATGTTTTCCGTCACCGTTTAGTGAGCAGTGGTGATGAAATAAATTACGCAAAGTAATGCGCCTGGCTGGGTTCGAACCCGCGACCCACAACTCTTAAGTCAGGGCTGTTACTATTCAGCACTCGTTTTCATAAAAGAGAAAAATAAAACAGTATTTCTATTTTCACTGCAAAAGAAACTCCAATAACTTTTGAAACTAGGAAAAGATATGTGAGTATGTGACCTAGTAGTACTGAGTTAGTTTTCACGTACACTATCATACTTTTGTCTCTCGTGTCTAAACTTATGCGGATAAAACTATGTCTGCAGAACCTGCATACTTCCTAATAACTACGGACAAAGTTCCGTCGTTATATAATGTTGGTCCATTGAGAATTGATTACTGAATACCAGACTAGGAAATTGTGTTATGTGGCTTCTATATTTATTTTATTTTTATGTAACATCACGGAGTCTATGTTTCCTGATAGCTACAACTTTTCTTTAAATCAAAAGTGAAGAGATTCCATCGTCGGCCACATCATAGGCTTACCATCAGATGAGATGGTGGTCAAACGGGAGCCGAGCGAGAGAAATAATAAAAATACTTCTATTTTTTATTTTTTTACAGTTGCGTACCTCAAAAGGAAAAAACGGAACCCTTATAGGATCACTTTGTTGTCTGTCTGTCTGTCTGTCTGTCAAGACCCTTTATCTCAAAAACGCGTGAACGATCGAGTTGAAATTAAAACAATATACTTAAGTCTACGGTCCCTTCAAGCTGTTAAAAATTTAACTTTTCAGTTAACGAATAAAAAAGATACGGCCGTTTATGTCTCAAAAAACGTATATTATACTATACTATATATCCAAACAGATACTCTCAAAGATCGGAATTTATAGGGTACTTCCCGCTAACCCAGAATCCTAAAAATTGGCACAAAGCAAGGTCTTATAGCACAGGTATAGGAAAAAATTAAATTTGTTGTTACTTACGTCACAAAAAAAAAATCATTTTGCAATTCGGAAAAAAAAATCGAGACTCCATTTGGGAATTGTAGTTTGCACGGAACCCTAAGTGCGCGATCACAGCTCGCACTTGTCCAGTTTTTTTATTAATAAGCGTGCATACATAAAATCAACGAAAAATGAACAAAAAAACATAAACAAAAAAATAGGCACAATGGTGATGTTTATTTCCAAGAAAATTTCATCCAGAAGGTATCAGGCCCAAACGTAGGTAAGCGAGTCGAAAAAAAAAGTTATAAAAATATATGTGGGATATCGTCCAAGGACTTCTCCTGTTCTAAGGTAGAGTGGGAGGGTGTTACAGACTTTTACGGACTAAAACCACATCTATGTTACTTCTTTGCCCTTTTGCGTTCTGGGCTATAGGTTTGACTTATGAAAGCAAACCCATGGCCCCAATAGGCTTTAGATATGGAGTGCCAGCTGAAAATTAGCGCTGGGGTGTTTGACGCCCAGCAATTGCTGCGTTGGTGACCCTTTCGGTTCAGGCACAGTCACTGCAACTGTATTGTATGTCTGTAATCTTTTTTTATTATTATTTTATGTTGTTGTATAATGTGTTGCTTGCGCAGAATAAATGCTATTATATTCTATATATCGTGTGTAAGAGTACTTTCCAGATAAATACAAAAAGAAAACAATTGGCCATGAATGAATATAACAATTTAAAGATAAATTATCACAATTATACATACTTAACAAATTGAATGCCGACTGCGGATATATGGAACGGCGGTTACAGCGGCTGCGGTAACTGTGGTATGGTTTATGGTATAATATGGTTTCTATGTCGGACGCCGGCTACGGATATATACGTAGGACTTCTATAGAAGACGAGAAAGTGTGTGAGGCGGGCACGTACCAAGGACGCTAAAATATAATTGTACAAACACATACTTAATTGTATACTGTCACCCAGGGCCCTTCTTTTTTCACTGATAACATATACGAATTATCGATAAAGTCCGACTTTGTCCGTGTCGACAATTTCCATAAATTATCAGGAATATCGGAAGACGCAGCGTTGGAAGGCCTCCAACAAGGTGGACCGATGACCTGGTCAGGGTCGCGGGAATCCGATGGAAGCGAGACGCACAGGACCGGTCGTTGTGGCGACGCTTGGGGGAAGCCTACATTCAACAATGGACGTCTTTTCGCTGGAATGATGATGATGGTGATAGAAGCCAGTTATACACACTTACGGACGCCGAGCAATGGGTAGTTCGCCGTCCAGTAGTCGATCGGAACGAGCCCCAGTCACACTACAAGAATCAGTTTACAAAATTTCATAACTGTACGATGAAAATCACGAAATTTCATTTCACACCTATTTGCACGTAAAACATAATATTATTGTTTGTTAAAATTATTGAGAGGTAACCAACTCAGTGTCAACCTTGTGGGACCAACATTGGTTTTTCTTTTTCGTCAATATAACTACCTACATGTGGAAGCTTGTAATTAGCAATTTAATTACCTATTATTGTCACTATGTTGTTATTAGTCTGTAAGCTTTCCTAAAATGTGAAAAATAAATAAAATTAAATAAATATATAAATTAGCTTGTTATGTTACCTGGTTTGCCGCACAAATACATGGTCACGTTCGTTCGTTCGTCGTTTTACTTCCGCATCCAGCTCTACGCTAGCGTCAAATGTCCGCTATAACCTGCCGTGACCTGTGTTGTGCTTTGTGTCGTTGATGTCCAACTTGTGACCTTTTTTAAATATTTTTGGAAAAAAAAAATATAACATGGTGTAAAAAAATATTAGATATCGGTTCAGTTACTGATTCTGAACAAACTATATTCGGGTTTCGAATATACTAAAAATAATTTTGTATGGAATCACACTTGTCTTTTCAATTCTATTTTGCCCCCCTAGCCAAGTTACAATCGAAATCCGTTCTCTAATCGGTAACGCCTCGGTGACAGCAATTGTAGAAAGTTGGTAGCCATGTTGACGCGCCTGAGTCGGCCGCTCCTTCTACAATGTAGCGTTTGTATAACAAAGGATGTAGCGTTAAATATTGTAGAAACGATTTTGAACGATGTAAACTTGGCTATGAATTGTCTATTCGTTTGTTCTGACTACGCGACTTTACGTTGAGATGACGTCATTCCCATACGTTTCATCACTTTTCGAGCGTTATCGATTGCAGAATAACAACTTGGCTAAGCGTGCTGTATTGCTGTCCACAAGACTCTAGCCATTATTCAAACCTTGTTTGACCGAGTCAAGTTCAATCATGACTTCTATTAGTTTATACTTTCTCCTACATTTTCTACTGTATCTCTTTGATACAGATACCACTTAACCTCCCGCAAAAATTCAGTGAAGTGGAAACATTATTTGCTTAACTTAGTCTTAAAACTGGACTTCATTATTCAAGACTTTAAACTTGGGCAAATATCATTACTGCAGCGAAAGCCTTTAGTTTAATTTACTTGTTAAGTAGTTTTTCAGTTATTTCTTACTCTAGTCACGTTTTGTGAGCCAAGAACTCTTCTTTAGTTTGAAATATTTAAGCGTCGCATGTTGGAATATTTCTTGACTTCTCGCGTTATTGTTTTTTGAGTGAATGCAAAAGAATTTTAACTGTTCTGTCGCGAATGCGAGCTTTTCATAATGTTGGGTGTTTTCTGGTATATGATAATTATAAAAATGATTCATAAATTAACAAGTAATAGAACTCTGGCTTTGCATGTAGTAGATATTATTGTAAGAGTATTGTCTAGGTAAAGTATCCGGCTCGAAAGACAAAAATGTTTTTATAGTTCAATGGGTCTTCGGATGTTGTCGGAGATGAGAATGTTGAGATGAATATGATGAAAGTTGATAAAGTAAGAAATGAGTATATTAGAGGAAGTCGTATCAGTAATTGAAAAGTGAAAACGAACATGTTTGTATTGGTATGTGGTCATGAAATGAATAAACAGCATGTTAGTAAAAGAGTGCACATTTGGATTGATGGAGAGAGATAGAAAAAAATCAAGGAGAAGACAGATATATTGTGTTAGGAGTGATATGAAAGAAAAGAGAGTCAGTGATAGTGTGACAGTTGAAACAGAATAGAAGAAAAAATTTATTGCTTGACCAAAGCATACTCTTACCCCAATTAACAAAGGACACGGATGAAGAAGATATTGCCATGATAAAGTGTTTGGATATTACTTTGAAAAGTTAAGTTACTGACAAAACTAAAAAAGATACGGTTGATTGAATACTTTAAATTAATCTCTATGAGTGTTATGTAAACGATCGCAATGAACAAATACTACCAAGGCATAGAGCTTCAACATTACTGTATAAAACGCAGATTCTGCTACGCCAATAACTTAACATGAAAACATAAATCTCTCCTCTAAAGAAAAAGAAACTGCAATTTCCATTTCAAATACCGACATAAAGCAATTGAAAAAGTGACAAACTGTCGTTCCCCTCCGAACAAATCATTTTATAACTACAATTGCCACTAAACCGTACTACGATGGGTGCAAAGTTTGACGATATTCACCGCAATGATAATAACTATAAATTATTTATAGAGGGGTTATAATAGTGCTTCAGTAAATGTGCAGAAAGTACGGGTTTAAGGTTTGTGCAGAAAGGCATTACGTGACAGTGCGACCACGATACCACAACGCATTTTTATATAAATTGTTACATAAGTGAAGAATTTTTAAATCAATTGTATCGTGGAAATTTTGTGCGTGGGCTTAAGGACGTTGAGCAATATGTTACTCACCACCCACTCATCCTATAAGGACCGAGCATAAGTAATCAACGACGCGTAGTGATCCACGCGCGCCTCAAAGAGATCTCAGCAGAACTGTAGGGGCCCAATAAGGTCGATATCTGCTAGAGCCATGAGAAAACTTCTGAAAAGGACACTCGTGGTCCTAAAACACGAGTGGTAATTAAAGAAACATAGGTGTTTAGTCAGTTTAATACGCTCTCCCACACCACTCTAGAGCGAAAGAAGTATTCATATGATGTTGCACCTCGCAAATAAAAGTCTATGTAATACAATCTACTAAAGTATATTTAATTCACTATTTACATGAAATTTAAAGTTCCTTTGTGTTTAAGATAAGTTAGTTAAGATAATGTCTTAGACTAGTTAGACACTGAATGTACAGTGTGTTCACAAAGGTGCGAAATAAGGCTTAGGAAACATAGCCGTCCAAAACGAGATAAACCTCTAGCAAAGCTGGCTTTTGTAGCTTGAAGCCATTTATTAAAGACGATGTTTATCAAATAGTGAGCGAACGGCTGGCTCTAGAGATTTAGCTTAAGTATCACATTAGCTTGCAAAGGAGAAAATATGTACATAAGTATATGTCTATGTGTAAATTTATTACTCATTCTGATTTTTTTTCGGTTTAAAAAAATCATCCAAATGACATCGCCCGCCCTTGGGTGGAGCGGGAGATAGTGTTAGACTCTTACTGACTAAAAACCCACCCCGTTCCTTCTTGCCTTTTATACCGAGGCCGAGCCTTCCTTTCGGAATTAGACCCTTGGACCCAGTAGGCTTCGACCCAGCTGGGACCCTACGATTACTCATTCAGTTGATAATGCTCCAACCATAATATCAATACTGCAATAGCTGAAGGGATTTGTTCGTATTTAAGCTATCTTCTATGTAGACAACACAGACACAGTACCTCTACCATGAGTTTAAAGCAATAGTATTTGTCGATACTCGATACCGACTACGTAAACATTTCGTATGGCAAATTTTGGTTCCGTAAGTGACCGCTAGAGGCGCTGTAAAATTTGTTATACCAAATATTTACGTAGTCGGTATCGAGTATCGACAAATACTATTGCTTTAAACTCATGGTAGAGGTACTGGTGTATTCCAAATATATTTCCGTGTAAACCCCTTTAGTCTTAGATTATATTATTAACAAAAATCGAAGCGTAATATTCGTAGGATTAAAGGTTTTGTATCATGTTACACGTCCCTATGAACATGACCAGCTCAATTAGAGCACTGTTTTTTTATTATTGAAAGGTTTTCGTTTGACACTATGTCACCTGGAGATAAACGATAATATTATGGATCACACTTACCTAGAAATAACCTATTCCCTCTTGACTTGACCCCTAGGCTGAAGATATAAGAGAACACATTATTTATATTGTTGTACACTGACAGCCCCAAATCTTTTCCTTTTGTTCAGTCCATTCAATGGTTGTCTGGTAGAAATTGTCCTGTGCAATAAGACCGCCAATTATAATTGTACACTAATTTTAAACTAAGGTGTGCAATAAAGTAATAAATAATAATTAATAAATTAAATACAGACTCCGACAGGAAATTCCATTCCTTAGGTGTACGGATACACATAATAGTCTGGCAACCTGGAATAGACATCAATTGCTTAGACATGAAATATATCGGTGTAGTGACAAATCCGAGTAGGTTCATTAAGTATCATATTCTACCTTCATGCAGGTGAAGCCGTGGGCAGAAGTTGTGTTATATATTAAACTAGCTCTCTCCAACAGCTTAGCTCTCAAGAAACTGAAAGTTATTCCACAAGATAGTACTACCGGTATAGAAAGTATTCTTTGGCCAATTAAAGCCATTTTTACCTTGTGTTCCAAACATTTATTTCCATAAACCCCTTTTTTGTAAGGTAGGAAAGACTTTTCCCGCTCTAGGCCCTTTCTTTGGGCGTGTCAAACTTTTACAGACTAAAACCCACCTATTTACCTTCAGTTGCTTTGTCTGTTCTGTTTATTTTTTTTTAGGTGGGAAAATGATCCAATGAAATCCCCGCTTTTGGGCGGATGTCAGACTTTTACGGACCAACAATAAACCTTTCGTACCGGGGCCGAATCTTCCTTTCAGAAACAAATCCTTGGCCACGAGTGGTTTTTAGTCAGTAAAAGTCTGACACGCCCTCCTGCCTCGCCCGAGGGCGGGAGATGTCATTAGATGATTTTCTACATAAAAAAAACTACTATCTCATCTCATAATCGATGATGTGGTCGACTATGAATAACGTTTGGATAGAATTAACCTATTCACTTTAGACTTATGACTCCTAGACTGCTCTACAGTCTTGGGGTCATAAGAATCAGAAAACAAATTTACCTACTCATAAATCAAAAATCCCTCTCACAATCAAAAACAAACAAACACAACAACTTCCTTTCAACTTCCAAATCATCATATTCCGTACACTCCCAACCAAAGTTACATACAAACTCCTTTAGAAGCAGTAATCAGAAACAATAACGCGTTCAATGTATCCTTATCGGTGCTAAGTCAGAGTTTCGTCCCACAAATCACTCCTCCGCACTCTTTATTAGCATGTAGACGGGAGCGCAACAGGATATTCTTAGAGGGATGGAGATGTATCGAGGGATGTGTAGGGTTGTCACGGGGTAATTGGAGAATTAGTAATAAAGGTTGTGTAAATTCAATATGAGATAGATAAATAGATAGATAGATATGAGATGTGCATTATATACAATGTGTAACGCTAAATGCGCCAACCTGAAAATAGTTTAATCAGAATGACCCCTGAGTTTGTTTCGGTGTTTCTTCTCAGGTAGTCAGATAGGAAACACCGGCCTCATCTAGCATAAACTGACGAAAAAAAATTGACGTGTATAAGTGTTTTTTAAACCTATTTACAAAATAAATATCATTTATCAGAATAACGATCAGAATCTACTGAACCACTTTTTAATATAGGTTACATTTAAAAAAAAAATCTTCATTAAAAAGGTTGCCCTGTCTATTTATTAATAGGCCATCACGTGCGCAAACCCACCTAAATAGGAAAACAAATACAAAAGGTTGTATTCCAATCAAATTTTCTCATACGCGGGATAATAAAAGTTCTTATTTCAATGTAGATACGAATTTGAAACAAATGTCGGTCTCTATGCATTTTATATGACAACTAGACTTTTAAAACTACATTAACGGAACTTGGAAAACTTTAGTTTGAAGAATAATAGTTCTAAATAAAACTATATTTTTGTGTGAATTTACTAAACTGACTGAACTGAACTGAAACTACTGGATACGTTTTTTTTTTATATGTATGTTCTTTGACACATACCTAATTTTTATACGTAGGAACAAAAAAACCTGATCAAAACTTAACACGAAATTGTCTTCGTCTACAGCTTTATATACCTATGAACAAAAAAAAAAAAACTATGTAAGCAACAAAGAACAATTTTCCAATATATAAAAGTAAAAACCCTACCTGTTTTCTTCCGAACATTCTCAATAATCCATGCGTTACAGTAATCCCAAGAAAATCCTTTGCCAACCCTACGATCCCCTCTTTTAATGTGTTTACAAGACAATATCGATTGTTCTATTGTACTTGCGTTTTATTTGACTTGGAAATTTTCTTGTTCCTTTTACACGCGTTAGCGTCTTTTATGTTTATTTTTTCGCCATTTTTTATTCTTTTTACAAAGAAAGAAGGTTTATATCAAGCTACATCAAAAGATTCATAATTTTCGTGTACAATATGGTAATTTTTATCGTCTTTACGATCTTTCTAATTGATATTCAGTTGGGGTACATATGTTTTAGGTAGAGATTTTGTAAAATTGTTCTTTTATTTTCAGGAATTTCATTATAAGAAGAAATTGATGAGCCTTTGATTGTTTGCTTCAAGGCGTATAGTCCCTTGAACCATCTGGCCGAAATTATGTGAACGCAACTCTCGCACTCGCCTAGGCGGCAGTACGCAAATCTGTGCATTTATTTGCGGCCAGCAGCGCCCGGAAAGCGCTTTAAATCCATTTTCTCTGAGAGATATTGATTGATTTACTGAAGAATATTTAACCACCAATTTTTATGTGTAAAAATGTTTCTAAAGGTCCAAGCCGTTTCGAAGGAATAGGGAAAAGTTGCGAAAAGTTGCGAAATTGCTAAATTTTTTTTTTGTGCAAAAGTATTAATTGCACGAAAAAATCATGTTGATATTATTGTTCATAAATCTATAATAAACATATATTTTTTCAAGCCGTTACGGAGGAGTAGGCCTCAGAATATCACTCTTTTATGGCACTTTTCAGGCGCTTGGCCCTTAACGATCAAATCAGTATCTTCCCTTGTACCTAGTACTCATTTATTATGAGAAAGATATATACAGAGTTTAATTACGTGATTAGATCAGAAATGAGGATATCAGCACAGAACCAAGGGGCCCAGCCGGGTCGAAGCCTACTGGGGCCAGGGTTATCCGAAAGGGAACTCGAGCCCCGGCATGAAGGCTAGAAGGAACGGGGTGGGCTTTTAGTCAGTAAGAGTCTAACACTATCTCCTGCTCCGCCCAAGAGCGGGGGTTGTCATTGGATGATTTTACCCACCATAAAGAAAGCACAAGAACCAAAATTATCAACATAGCTCAAAGAATCGCCAAAAAATGGCAGTAGGCAGTGCACAATGCAACACAAAAATGGCAGTGCACACAGGCCAATGGAGCCAAAAGGTTCTGAAGTGACCACATAGCGGAAGACGAAGTGTTGACAATCTGGTGAGGATCGTGATGGTGAATTCAAGTCGCACAGGACCGTTCATTACGGCGATACAAAAAAGCGGCTTATGTACAGCGGTGGACGTCTTTCGGCTGAAATGAAGAGCCTGTTATTTCCTATTGTAGCATAAAGGCCTCGATTCCTGTTTTTTACTTTTCTGTGTTCTTAGCTAATACTAGCCAATTATTTAGGTAGAAGTAGAACTCGTCCTGTCATCTCCTTCTGGGACTAAAGCGTTGGTGGTCCTTGCTTTTTATGTTCCAGTCAGGGGATGTTACAACTTAATAATATTTGTGTTGTGTATTTTGGTTACACAGTTGTGACATTCGGCAGATATGACCTTTCCATTTATTAATGATATTTTATCAATTATTTTAACCTGAGTAGTTTTCACATACTTGATAGAAAATCAACCAATATTTTTGTAGTAAAAATGGTTATAACACATTAATAAAAGAAAATAATGATAAAATTAATATAAAAAACTTCACAAAGATTAAAATACTACTTATGTGTTCTTTTGATCTTACCAAAAACTCAGAATACCTTTCCAAACTCAGTTTATAATACCACTTTATTCAAAATAGTCTAATAGCTAGGTACTCTTAGTGAAATACACCGCGCTTACGGACTAAACAGCAAAAAAAAATCATTCCAAGGAAAATTTGCTGTAATGGTGTATCGATTTCATCAATACGCACACAGAGTGAACAGGCAATATTGATTAACCCTCGTTCTTTTAATGAATTACCCCGTAGTCGGACAAACACAAACAAATGACATTCAAATGCTAACATTCCATGGCCTTATTCTACATGGAGTCAGGCCAGTGCCCTTTCACTCTATATCTGTTCGTAGCTTAAGGTAAAAGCATAGAAAAATTCTGGTTTAAGTTTAAAATATCAACAGGAGTATAAGTAGGTAGGAAGGCATTAAAAGAAATAGGCGACAGTCACCAGGATCACACCACTTAAATAAAACAAAAGTAAATAAAAACAAAACCATTGTGAGTGCCTCACGACTGCGCCAAAAAGGAAACGGCCTTGTAATGTTCCAACTAAAACACAAAGTTTGGCTATGGTGGAGCGACATGGTCAAAATTGTGACAAAGCTCCGTAATAAAGATAAAAAAAAAATGTTTTAACTGCTGGAACTCGGCCTGAGTTTCAGCAGTTGAAACATTTTTTTTCCTCCGATTTTGAGGTAATTTTGATTGAGTTTACTAAAATGGGATGTTCGACTTCCATACTATTTCCATGACAAGACAATAGCATAGCCTAATATAACCTGCCCTGTAATGTTCCCACTACTGGGAATAACAGGCCTGAGTCCCAGATTAGTGTAGGAGGGGGGGAGTGTGTAATCCAGCATGGGAACACAGTTCGGATTGGTGAATGCCCGACATGTCTTCGATTTTTTGGTTCAAAGACATGCAGGTTTGCTTACGACGTTTTCCTTCATCGTTTTGAGAGCATTGATGATGAAATAAATTACGCAAAGTAATGCATCTGGCTAGGTTTGAACATGCTACCTTCAACTTGTAATTCGAGGCATTTAAAACTGGGCTACACTACTTGATTTACGTTTATTTGCTATCCAGAAAAGTTAACAATTGATGTTAAAACTATTGGAAACAATCAAGGTCAATCACAGCCCAATAATTTTCCACCTGAATAAAAAGCTCCAATCTATTAGTAGTCTTTGTTCAGCCCCACTAAACTTGAGAACTCCTTAATGGTAAAAGTCTTATTCCACGGAGCCCCTGTGTCCTTAATCGGTTGAGTAGTCTTGGAAATTACCTGTAGCCAACAACTGGAAGTTTGTAACAGCGTTTGTAAGGGTTTACCTATGTTGTTAGGACTTGTTAGCGGTGGTTCTAAAGTAGAGGTAACTACTTAGGTAACTTTACGCGTGTATTCCTCAAAAGGTTGGCGCAGGTGTTTAGTATGACCACATTTTGGCCGACATTCTAACATTCTTGTCTTCTTTATGTACATATATATTATTTTTAGAAAATAATAGCTTCTGTCACCTAATAAAAAAAACTTTTTACAAAAAAATGTATAGGGTCAATTAGTCAATACAGAGTTATACATTTAATGCTTGGTACATTAGATGTGTAATTCTGCATTGATTTAAGTGAATTAGCAAATAAAACATGAGTAAGAAGAGGATAAGGGAATGTAAAACAAAGCGAAATAACTTTTCGTTATTTAACACCGACTTCCGAAACTAAAGTTATTTTTTATACTTTTCAGTGTTTTTTATCATTGAAGTCGGTTATAGTTTATTTTTTTAAGTTTTTTATGTTACACTTTTTAGTAATGGTACCACATAGAAAATAGCCGAACATAGAACCTCCTACTTTTTGAAGGCGGTTAAAAATCAAATTCTACGAAGTAATGACTTACGAAAAACTTAGACGTTAATGAAATTCAACCTTGTAATAAGCATATTTACAGTAATTAAGTATATTATTTATAATATTCAGCTGTGAAATTGCCTGGGTACCCTAGTGTCTAATTTCCCTTGCACGTTAAAATTCAAGTTTTCGAAAATGTAACTAGATGGCGTTGGTTGCTTCCCAGCTAAATGGCGACCAAGGCAATCTCACAAACCATAAACTTGACTTTTAGTTTGACAGAAAATAGATACATGCGTCATCGTTATCGTCAACAACTGAGTGTGAGGGTAGATTGATAAAAAAATATGAGACACAAGCTTAACTAATTTCGTGATTCTTATCAACTGTTTGTAAACGGGCACGAATATTGCGTCTAGCATTACAAGTAACGTTAAATTTCAAATGTGTCCACAAGAGTCCACTTGGTCCAATGGTACCAACAGCGGCTTGTGATGCACATGTTTCTGGTTCAAATCTCAAGTTAAGATTTTTACTTTTTGTTTTCCAGCTTTTGTGTTTTAGTTGGCATTTTTTTTTACTTTTCTTTAATAACGTAAGTCAGGAAATGTCTTTTTAAATGGACAGTTTGTATAGAAATGAAAGAAAGTATTGCAAGTAAATAAAATGTTTATTATTTTAATATATAATAATAATGTATTTACTTAAGATAGATAAATTAAGTAAATGGTCATAGTCTAAAATTAAAATACATTTTTTAATATCATAGTTAGCTTAGTGGTTTATGTAAAGACTTTGACGCAGTAAGGCACGAGGCTAAATCGCAAATCTTGTGTATTTTTTTGCTTTCGATTTAAAACCCCAAATTGAACATTCTTCAAACATATTTGGAATAATTTCGCTTGACTTGTAATATGTGGGTAGTCACGACCATTAGGCATATTCATCATAAAACTGGTATTCAAATGTTACTTAGTTTACTTAGTTTAGGGTAGAGAAATAAAAATGAACCGTTCTAATAACACTAAAACCAGTCGACACTAATTGCAGTGACGTCGTGTAAACAATTTTTAGCCCGTAGCATTTGCTAATTTTGCTACGTGGTTAATCCGCCACTGGCACTATTGAAATAAATAAACTGTTTTTGTCATGTTCAAAATTGTATTTCAAATAATTCTATTCTGTCATAAGCAATTTAATATCTTCACTTCTTTTATGTGTTTTACCTTTATACATAGTTATTTAAATTAAATCTATCAGACGAATACTTAAATTTCTTTGTAAAGTAAAGTATTTGTATAAGTAATATTTAGTTGTTTTTCATTAAAGTTTTGATTTAAATAATTAATTTAATTTAAGACTTATAAATTTTAATTTGATTTAAAAAAAAAAACAATTCAGTATTCTAAACACAAACCTACTAAAAGTAGCGTGACTGATTTGAACTTAGTACCAGCAACCACGTCAATATAAGTCTACAGTTACTACCATTAGACTATGTTGACTTATGGAATAATGTTGAAATTAACAAGTGCATTACGTGGCATACGGTCCGTATTCACAAGTTAACGTTACGTCTTAAATCAAATTGTCATATCAGTATTCTATAATATTTGACCACTTACCTACCTCGTTTTACTCATTTAGATTAGCTCCGAATTGAATACCACTTAACTTCTGCTTATTGCAGAAGGTTCAAATTCGTCTAACTTTTAGGATGTCTTATGTTATCTACCTTCTACTGCCAGGTGGGTCAGATTTCTGGTTCCTCTGTACTTTTTGAAGTTATGAATAACAATTAATAAAAGAAATCGGTAGGATTTATATCGAAACTAACAAAGTGGAAGTATTTAATTGTAATATAACATTATGACTGGCCTGTTGGTCTAGTGGTTAGTGCTCCTGACTGCAATGTCCGGGTCGTGGGTTCGATTCCCACCCAGAACAAATGTTCGTGTGTTGGGCACAATCATTTGCTGAATCTGGGTGTAATTTATCTATAACATGTATGTATTTAGAAATATATAAGTATGTTTATCAATTGTCTAGGACTCGTAACACAAGCTTTGCTTAGCTAGGGACTAGACGGCGTTGTGTAATATCATTATTAATATTCAAATCGGTAGTTACGCAGCAAAAGGAAAAAAAAGCAGGTAAACAGGCTCATCAAACAAAAAGGCAATAATAAAATAATATAGATATTTATTTCTTACAGTTTACTATTCAACAGTCAGATTATTAATCATCGAATAAGATTATAATATTACTTGTAATTTTTTATTGAGGCCATAGCTTAAATATTCGTTTCCCAAATTGGAAAGAGGATTGAAGCTTATGTAACCTTAAAAAAACAAACAAGAGGCAAGATATTAAAAAAAAACTACAAAATTGCACAACAACATATCAAATGTTTAGTAGGTAACATAAAAAAAAAACAAAATTATGTTGTGTTATAACTTTAAGTGTTCATAACTTTTTTTTAAATTATTTCAAATACAGGTATTAAGTAAAACACACGTAACGAGGTCTCCAGTACGTACTGAGTAAATATGTAATATTAATTAAATATATTTATCAATATCTCGTGTAACCACCATTTTGGTCAATAACAGCTTGAATTCGGGAACGCATTGAATTAATCAAATTTTTACACAGATCTGAACCACGAATACTCTCCCATATTTGTAAACAATGAGCCTCTAACGCATCTGGAGTACGCTCGTTTTGATTATTCCACCGTTGAACAATAACACCCCATAAATTTTCAATTGGATTTAAATCCGGTGATCTAGCAGGCCAAGGAATAGCGCAAATGTCATTATGCTGACGAAACCAAGCCTGCACACTGTGCGAACGGTGTATTGGACAATTATCCTGCACAAATGTTATCTGTGGCAATTCTTCGCTTGGATACACCGTTCGAACTGTGGGCAACATTGTCTCCTCCAGCACTTCTATATAATTTGCACTATTTGCTCGGCTTGGTATTCTCACTAGTTCCCCAGGATCGGCTGCACTCATCCATCCCCACATGTTCACCGTTATATGGCCAGATTGCCTATTGGGCACTACGTGACCACTTGTGTATCGCGTATTATCTCGACGCCACAGACATAATCGACCGTGTTCACTGGACTTAAAAGTTTTTTCATCAGTAAAGATGACATTACTCCAATCAAAGTCTATGTGATCCATAGCAAATTGCAATCTTGCTCTTTTATGGGTTTCCGTAAGCAAAGGTTTCACAGCATGCCTCCGATAATGCAGCCCTTCACTATGAAGAGCACGACGGACAGTGTCGACGCTTGTGTCAAATAAACCAGCATAATGGTTCGTCGGCAAAAATCCATTTTCCTCGTATTCCCTTACCATGGTTTGACGCTGCAACATGTTTATCAGTTTTGGTCTACCAGTTCTTTGACGGTGTTTCAAAGAACCATCTTCTTCAAATCGTCGTACCCATAGAACAACTGTTTTTCTCTGCAACAATAAAACAAAAATATATAATACCTGATAATGATTATTATAAAGAGGAGTGTTTTGTTATATAAAAAAGTGTAAAATAAGATTACTTACGTTTACACCGATCTCTCTGGCTATTTCTGACAAATTTTTACCTTGACTATGCAAAGCAATTATTTGAGCTCTTGTCACTACATCTATGTTACAATTCATACTCATTGTCATAAATTGACCGGATTAAAAAAAAAATTAAACGAAAGGAGCTCGAACGAGGTAATCGAAATGAACTTGCGAACAATCAATTAAAGCTTAGTCACAAGTCTTTGGTCTAAGTATTATTTATACTACCTACTAATTATTATTTATAAATCCATATTCAACCTACCGTCTCAAGTTTTGAAACTGACACATAGACAATCAGATATTTATAAATTGATAATTATTAAATTTTAATATTTTCAACACTTGATAAAAAAATATATAAATTATTTCAATGTTTATAGAAACAAAAGAAGCTACAAAAAAAAGCATTAGCATAAGCATTTGAAGCACAGCAACGCCACCTAGTAGCAGTATAATTAATGTTGTCAATAACAACATTTCAATCTGATTTTACGCTAGATGGCGTCATTTCTCGCTTCACACGATTTTTTTTCTGTACTATCCAACCACTATTGCAGCCAATCGTACCTATTTAAGTTTTCTTCTACGTAATTTCCATAATTTTCATTTTCGTTTGTACTCAAAAAGCTAGCGTCATTGCAACGCTGAATGACAATGCTTATTCTTTGCTCGATATAAAAGCTAGCTTTTGGGTCATTTCTTATTAAAAAGTACTTCTCTCCTTAACTAATAACTTCACTTGTAATCATAATAATATCCCCATCCACCAAAACGCGGTTTATAATTGCAAAACATTAAGTAAAGCCGTCATTTACGAGCTGAAATCGTCCAAAGCGTCCGTAATTGGACTAAAAACCTTTGAAAACCGGATCGTTTCCCCACTTAGTATAAATTGACACTTAACAGGCAATATCCCTACTTTTTTCTAGCTCATCCACCTGTAAATCGTTGACGGCTTTAATATTAGGGGACGGTGTAATAAAGGCAAAGTATCTTGGCTCATTATGTCAACGTTATACACCCTCCTTTATTTCCAAGTTTTTTATTACACTCGGTATTCAATTTAGTGGCCGTAAGCGGTAGGCGTGTCTTGTTTTATGGAAAAAGCGTTATTATTGTCGCAGTTATTGTTTTGGAGTGATTTACAGTACTCTGTTTTAGATTGCAGATTATTAAATTGTTTGTGGAACTTGTGGTGGGTCGTTTATTTATTGTCAATTGATCTGTCAGAATTACATAACATTGTTGAGTTGTAATATATGTATATAATTGTAAAATCTTGGAATGTCAATCTAGAATAAAAAACAGTTGTAGTTTTTTTTTTTGTGGGAATTCATCAAACAACTTCTCTCGCTCTAGGTGGAAGAAGAGGAAGTATCTTTTAACCCCTCGCCTGCGGGGCACGTATTATTACGTAATGGCGCGTTTATACGTAAATCACCAAAAATAAAAATTAACTTTTTCTTCATCTTTTCTAGGAAAAACAAGGATATAGAAACCATTTCCAGTCAAAAAAAAATTTTACACACGTGTAACACGTACCTATATGTCTATTTGTCTCTGCATCATCCAAAGGTTGACTGGTAGAAAATACTTTAACCCCTGCTGAGACCCCAAGCATTTAAACAGGTATAAATACGGGAAAAATGGAAAGGTTGCTTATTTTCGAAATTTACAGACTACTTTATGAAGAATTTCTTATTTACATTCTTAGATACATAAGCAATAAATAAAACGCTAAAAATTTTAATAATCTACGCGGACTCTTAATAATCTTAGTGTTCAACCGAATGGCGCGAAATCAAGCGCGACGGCGTTCGCTTGGGGTTTGAGGGGTAGTCCGTCTCTGTACTCTTGTGTGCATAAAGTATAAATACATAAATAAACGTGCGTACAAAACGAAAATTAAGCATTTTTCAAAGTCATTCAAGTTGTACGAGACAAGCTACTAGGTATTGACTACCTTAAATACAAATGTCAAAAAACAAGTTTTATTTTTTGACAACTTTACCAATATTAACTGCATTTTTTCCCCCACAGGTCTATCAACAGTGGTCACCCACAACGAGACAGCCCGGCTTGCAGGCGACGCGTCACAGAACACAGGGGGTGTGCTTTTTGCGGCCGGAGGTTGCGCAGCGGCTGCGTTGGCGCTGCTGACTGCCGCCGCTGCAGCCGGCACCCTGTATAAGAGAGGCAGTAAAGCGAGGCATCATGATTCTATACAGTAAGTCACTTATTGATTACACGTAGGTTGGTTATGTTATTTTAGTCATTTTTAACAGCGTCTGTCACTGGCACAAAAGTATGCAATTAGCTTGCATGCCAGAGAACTTTTTAACAATTAATTCTGATTGGTGGTAGTCAATATGGCATGCTTGCTACTTGTACATTAAAGTACGCAACTAAAGTGCAATTAAGTAACAGTGTATTTAGAACTTAGCTCTAAAATAGTTGTCAAACCAAGTTCCTTCCCACAATTTTTAGATACAAAACGATGATGTAGGAGTATGTACCCATGTTCCTTTTTCTCATAACTCGATATATATAATTAAAAATCAGGATAAAATTAGGATAATTAAAAATCATCTTTAGTCTAACTTTTTTATTTATCATTTTAATTCCAATTTTGAAATTTAACTATTTTTAAATTGTATCATTAACTATTCATTTTAATGACAATTTTAAATCTTAATTCCAAATAATGTAATGGAATGATTTATGTTATTTAAACTGTTTATATACATTTTATTTGGATCCAAATAAAAAACAAAGTAATAAACCAATACTTAATACTTTTACTGTACTTTTATATGGGCCAGGTAATCCACGATAGTATCTGGTGATCTTTGTTCATATATTTAGCTTCTTGAAAAAAGTCTCGTCTTACCCCAGTTTTAACCTTTCATCTTCACTTCAGTAAGTTTTTCAGTTCATTCGCTTGTCCAAGTTATAAACATGTTTCAAGTCATAAATTTTATTTTCAAAGATGACGTGCATGAATCAGTCATCACATAGCTTAACCGTATTTTAGGGAGCTCCATGACCTGAAGCTCAACTCCACGCCGTCGTCTACAGGATATGTGCGCAAGCATATCGTGCTTAAAGAGCCAGACAGGTATGAAATAGTTTTGACTAAATAATAAGATAAAATAAATTAACAAATGGCCCCAACTTATGAATCGTGATTTCAAACCCCACCCTGCTCTCAAAACGGCCTGAGTCCCAGCTACGGAACAGATCATGTTTAATGCTAAATAATAAAATGAATGTTATGTTGTGCTTACAATATTTCCTTCTTAAGTTATGTAAAGCAGCTTACACTGCATTGCAATATTATGTCAATATAGCTTCATAAAAATAATTATGTGTGTTTAAAATGGAAAAGTTCACAATTTTCCAGTAGTCTCTCTATAACTCAATTTACTTGGGAACCCAGGCCATGGGACTTTAGAAAAATTACTGCCATCCTTGATCGCAAAGGGCAACTGAAGGACACGTAGGACAGGTAGGTCTTAATCAGTTGAAATCGGAGACTGCCTTTTGCTCCACTCAGAGCGGAAAAAGTCATTTGATAGCGTATCATAGAAAAAAACAACAAACAACTCTGAGTCAAGCTCGCAGTATAGTAGACTTCATATAGAAATATATGAAGTCTACTATGGCTATACGTGATTTTTATAAATAGGTACAATATAAACAATTAAAGAATAGGCACTCACTAATAATTTATTTTTAATTTTATTAATATAACAATATTTTTATTCTATTACCATTACTTTTTTGGTTTCATAATTTTTAATTAAATCAACAAAAAATAATTAAAACGTAAAGAAAACAACAATAAATCACTAACTAAACAAAGTAATTAACTTCGTTAATATTTATACGCATCAACAACATTTAGCGTCCGATTTGTATTTAGCAAAATATACGGCTTCAAAGTTTGACGCAAATTATCTCACTCGCCAACTTTGCTCAAGTTAATTCACAAAGTTTGAGAATAAAGTTGTTGTAATTTATTTGGCTTTTACATAACAACAATATCGGGGAAATATCAAATGAGAATGATGGTTGGTGTATTAAAGGGATATGTAAACAGTTTTGTTATTTCTTTCTCAGAAATATATTGCTATAGAGGTATATTAATAAGACGCCAGTTGTAGGTAATATGGAAATATTGTAGAATCAATCTTTTTTCTTTATGTAACCATGGAGTTTCTTGCCGGTACTTCTCGAACAATTGGGATGTTGTACTCCATGGTCCGGAGCGAGGAGAGGTGGCAAGCGGTCGCCGACTTCTGCGAAGCAGTAATGCCCACAAAGGAGGAGGCGCTCTCGCCACCGTCGGGATCCCGATCCCGATTTCCGGTCACCGTAGGCGCGGGCTTGCGGGCAGTGAGCAACGGGTCGCTCGCTGTCCGAATGTCCGGACCGAGCCCAAGTCCGACGACTTGGGCTCGGTCCGGACAGTCGGACAGCACACGGCTCGCTCGGGTTGTCTGCAACAGCAGGGGCCCAGTTGGGTCGAAGCCTACTACGGCCAGAGTTATCCGAAAGGGAACTCGAGCCCGGGTGTTAAGGCTAGAAGAAACGGGGTGGGCTTTTAGTCAGTAAGAGTCTTTCACTATCTCCCACTCCGCCCAAGAGCGGGGGTTGTCATTGGATGATTTTTTTCCACCATAAAAAAAGGGATCTTGCACTAATTTCTGACGTTTTATAAGTACCCTTGTTGGCGTATGTATAATAAAAGTATTTGAAGCAAGGAAGGTACGCTCTTGACGCCCCATCATTTCAGCCGAAAGAAAAAGACGTCCACTACTGGACATAGGCCTCCCCCAAGTGTTGCCACAATGACTGGACCTGTGCGTTTTGCATCTAACGTATTTCCTCAACCTTTACAGTCATCAGTTTTCCTGGGGGAAGCCTTCCAAAGTTGCGTCTTCAGCTATGCTATCATTTTCCTGTTTTTACCTCATATAGCTAGTTTTTTCTAACATCTGACATCCGTCACGCTATCATTGACTCCCTTTTCCTTCATATTGCTCGTCACACAATCCACCCTACCTCTCCCTCTCCATTCTTCAACATGTATAATCTGTCTTTCGATATTACGTCTTATCCCTTTTCTAGACTTGGCTGTATAAAGACAAACAACTTCTTTTCAATTTTTCAAGTATTCATTAATAAATTTATTTCTAATTACAACCCTTCTTATTTTCTCCACATATCTTTCAATCTAACTAACTTTATTCAGTCTTTTTTCATTCATATTTTTTATGGTCTAACATTCTGAACCATATGGTATTACATTGTTACTTATAAAACGTAAGAAGCTAGTGCGAAATTTCAATTAGTCGGTTCCTATGGAGAAAAATCGACAAGATATTCCATGGTTACCTACTTTAAAAAAAACGGGCAAGTTTCAAGGGACCACGGACCTGAGTATCTAGTTTTAATTTCAAATAATAATAATAATTCATTTATTTGCCTAAAACATGGTGGTACAGATCTTAAAATACAAAAGGTACAAGGTTCTTCATGTTCCGCCTTTTTTCCAACATTTGGACTAATTTTTTTATATAATCAAATTCATACAAACATTCCCATTTTTATATGTCAATTAGATAAATGCAAATCAATTAAATGAAATAACAAAAACCATCGAACCCAGTAATATGAACACAACAACTCGATATCTTCACGAGTTCCTGAGGTAAACGGTCTTGACAGACAGCCAGATGGACAACAAAGTTTTTCTATAAGGGTTCTGTACCCCTAGCAAAGTTGCTAATCTGCAATAGTTAACGCTTGTAGAAAGCTTTAAATGTATGGGAATGCGTCGTCTTAACGCTCAGTCACGTGGTCAGAACAGAAAAATTGGCGGCAACGTCAACTCAAAGCGTTCGGCGCAAGCGAAACGGTTGTAACTTGGCTAGGGGGGCTGTTTTTCCTTTTGAGGTACGAAACCCTAAAAAGGTTGATTCTACAATATTTCTATATAACAATATCTGGCGTCTTATGATAAGAAATTATGGATGTTAAAGCACAAAACTATTTGATTACGCAACTGTACCTCTATATACGCTGTTAACTACACAAGTACGCGTATTCCAAGAAGCGTTAATTTACTAGTTTCCTAATATAAATTTCGAGGAATTTCTCATATGAAATTATGTAACTTTGAACTGATTCTCGTCTTACCAAATTGCTAGGCAAAATCTTGAGTTTCAGCAATGTATTTGATTTCGTACCATTCAGGATTCCGCTTATAAAATTAGAACAAAAGAAATTGAAGAACTCGTATCAACCTTACACTTTACGTAAACAGAAAACTGTTGAGGCCTTATAAAGTACTCAGTAATTGCTGCCGAAGAAGCAAAGAAATCTAATCACATTATATTGAAGAGGGAAATATTTTAAGGAGTTTCAAGAGTTTCGCTACTCGAAGTAAATTCAATAGCCGGCTCGTTGAACAAAGTCGTTTAACTAGAAAAACAAACATTACGTTTGACTTAGAAGTTTAAGATTGGGTTTTGGCTTCTATGAAAATAAATAAGAAGAAAAAAACAGGAAATTGGTTTTTAAAATTTTGTGTTTGATGAAAACCATCGCTGTAAATAATTTTCAGTGGAGAAATTCAATTTTAAAAAGCAATCTATTAACGAAAATATTTTTCTCGCCGAAAAATAAATTTGAAATATGCCAAATAAAAACTCGTAGCACTGAACGCTTCGCTCGTAGCCACGTTCGTAGCTCCGGACAGTGATGTAGTACGGTTCAGCGACGCGTAGCGCGCTACGTAGCCTGGCGTAGCACAAATGTATCGATACCTAGCTCTGAATTGTATCGACTGATAATACACTAGGCAGACAATCCATTGGACAGCGGATAAAATATCGAATAATTTTAGCAACAAAAATGTACTGTTATGTCATTGTATTTCGTATCGAAAAACGTTGATCGAATGTGTTCTTCAACTGTAAAATATAGATATGCCGTAATAGTGAATTTTGAGGGTATATTATAGTGTATATAATAGTGAATTTGAAGAGTAATTGTTGTTTAATTAAACCTGACTCTAATATTATTAATGCGATCGTTTGTATTTATATGTGTGTCGGTTTTTACTCCTTCACAATCAAACTGGGAATGAAAAAAAATAGCTGGTAGACCATGTCCTGATATAGCACATAAGGTAATTTTGCTATTTTCACACGAGTGAAGCCGCTACTTGAAGCTAGTTTTTGGGGTTCTGTACCACAACCCATATCGAAACGGTCATATCATATATATATATATCGCAAAAAAACGCATATTTTGGTACTCTCAAAGATTGAAATTCATAGGGTACTTCCCGTTGACCCAGAATCCTGAAATTTAGCACAAAGCAAGGAAAAATCTGAAAACAGTTTTGTCGTTACAAAAGTCAAAAAAAAAAATTGCAACTCGGAAAAATCTTCGAGACTCCATTCGGGAATTGTAGATTGCATGGAACCCTCAGTACGCGAGTCCGACTCGCACTTGCCCTGTTTTTTAATACTCTAATCTTGCTTTCAGCGATAAAACCGTCAACCAGATAGCCAAAGTTACAGCAATCCTATTCCTAACTAATATTATAAATGTGAAAGTGTGGATGTTTGGATGTTTATAACTTAATCACGCAAAAACGGCTGAATAGATTTGGATGAAATTTGGCATGCATATAACCTTTGACATAGAAAAGAACATGGGCTACTTTTCTCTCTGAAAAACATCTTATTCCTACGGAAAAACACGTTTAGAGTGCGCTAACCGAAGTACACGCGGACGAAGTCGCAGGCGGACAGCTAGTATACCATAATTGTTATTCCGATTACAAATAACATCAACGTCACTGAAACTAAATAGCTGAGTTGCTTATTTTTTCACGAAGTACAAGAATTAGGGCCGAAATTTGCTTACTACAATAGCAGGACTCAGCACAAAGCATACAATAGCTTACATTATGCATGGCATATAAACTGCCCGTAAATTAAGGAAAACTAAATTCTTAAGAAATATTCTTGTATAGGGGACCCAACCCTCAATGCCCTTCGGCGCTTTATAAATTTTTCAATAATATACCAATTTCAACACAATATCAGGTTGAAGTTGACCTTAAACATGATGGTTGGTACGATTCATAAGAGGAAGCGGGTTATATTTATGAGCGGTTATGACTTTTTACTCTGTGCATAATAAAATTGTAAGGCAAATTGTTAGTAAACTGTCATATGTTCCAATAAGTAAACTATAACCAAACCAGATACAATATTTTAAAATACATTATTGTACACTATATTATACATTGTTTATTGTGTTAAGGTTCAGTTCCTTGCACTATGGATCGGTGTTTTAGAAGAAAAATAACAAACGTCTTTACTTGATGGTGATTTATTTGCGACTAAAAAAAACATCTTACTGCACGTATATTGAACTGGACAACTTATATAACAATTAATATTTCAACGATACTTAATTTTTTTTTTAAATTTGAATGCGAAATTAAGTATGTATTTTTTAAATTAATTTTACTTACTTTTCAATGGCTTTTAAGTATATAGTTTTTAATTTTATAAATCAATTCAAATGTAGTCTGTGTATAGTGTGTCAAACGCAGAAACGCAATGGTGCGAATTGCACACTCATTTAGGATACTTTATTTAGATAGCCTGCTTTTTATAGGTTCCAGATTTCAGTAACTTTAAGTATGTAAATTGTGTAATTTATGCATCGTAATTATCGCTTAGGAATATGTATTCGTAAGCATTATTAAAATACAGGAGTAATTTCTAGTATGAGACGACGATTTTTTGTCACCTTCAAATCGCTTCAACTCCTAATTTGGGGCAAGCCCCAAAAACATATGGGGGCAGCGACCCCCTGACATATGTGATGGATGATGTGGTACGGAAGGTTCGCTGATAGACAGGCAAAATGTATTTTTATAGTTACTCGATATCCCACGACTTTATCACGAAAAAGTTTATGGCACATGAATTTATGTTTCTACAAAATCGTTTATGGTGTCTGCTATCATGACGTATATGGCTTTTTTACTTGTAAGTGTGGGTAATCATCACTTTATGTGAGGGAAATATAAGCTAGCGGGTATGTGTGCATTTAATTCCGGCCAGATGTTAGCCTTAATAAACTGGTGCGCCTCACCATCAACGATTGCATCACTGCTTACCATCAGATGAGATCACAAAGAACTATTTTTTAACATTTAAAAATATATGTATACAACCTTATTTTTAGAATATGCGAAACCATATAGTTTGTTCAGAATGAATTACCAAAATTTTTACACCATGTTATATATTTTCCCAAAAAAATTTAAAAAGGTTGACACCGCCGACACTAAGCATAACAAAGGTCACGACAGGTCACAGCGGGTGTTAGACGCTATAAAACTGCTGGGTGCTGGTGGTTCAATTTTCATGGAAGTTTTTCGGTAAAACTCAAAACACATCGAGGTTTAAATTAAAATGTTCCGGTTTATCTGGATATTTTCACGAGAGTAAGGTTTTCAAACAAAACATTTTCCGGGTAGAACGGGGATTGTTTTCTTTGCCTGTCCGTGGCCTTGTGCCTATTTGTAAACAACAGATTTTTCAGCACAAAACCTTTACGCCCGGTTTTAGACTAAGGGTCGCCACATACGGACCACACGCAACAACCACAAACGCCGCCACGAGAAGCTAAAAGCGGCTACAAAGAAAGCTGAAGCGCACGACAGCCATTTGTGGTCGGTGGCTACTACTTTTTTAACCCATACGTGCTGTATCATAATGGACTCTGACGAAGAAGGTTTAAATGTGTAAGTGGTGTGTGACGGCGTTTTATATCGGCGTTTAGTGGCCAGTTTGACACACGGGAAGTGAGCAGCTGTGATTTGTAGCGTGCGCAGCGAATCTTCTTCTTCTTCTTCTTCCTGCCCTTATCCCATATTACTTGGGGTCGGCGCAACACGTTTTTTTCTTCCATTCTGTCCCGTCACCCGCAGCGAATCTATATAAAATTTATAAGAATAAACCGGTGGCGGCGTTTTGTGGTTGTAACCGATAGCTCGTGTGTGGCGACCCTTAAAAGCTCAAAGCATAAAAACCGTTTTTCAAGCATCAACATACAAACGTATATCATAGACTGTATAAAATATTTATCCTAATTAACTCCACTGACTTATAAAATATTAAAATGTTATTGACTCACTTTTTTCATTAAAACACCTTATAAATAAGACTAGAAGGAGTTATCAGCTCAGCTGTGCTCAGACGCTCAGATACAATTATTTTTTTATTAAAAATGTGATTGGGGTTTATTAGACTAACAATTTTATATATCTACTTAAAAAAAACTCGGTTTTTATTCTGTTTCCATAGACATGTACGCTTTAGAAGGTGCTTTCTTTTTCTGACTGACCGACTTCTTGACAAAGCAAAATTGTCCTATTGATTTATTTTATTAAGCAAATGGTATGAATTTGAGTTTTGAGAATCCTAATTACTTATAATAGGCCTTTGATAGGAACCGCGTATCGACAGTGATGATATGTATTTGTAGCTCTAAAACGTGGTCAATTATAATTATCCTTAACGTCACCCAAAGAGCCCGGTGTTTTCTTTCGTGATAGCAACAGGAATTAAGAAATGCACAGGAGTGATTCTTCGGGTAATATCGGTAACCTGTAATGTAATCGGACGAAACAATCTAATTTAATATAATACGTATTACTGGGTTATCAAGGTCTCATATGTACGCACTGAATAAATTCTACTACTAATACCAAGACGGTTGACTTGGTATTAGTGGAAAGGTTCTGGAACCACCTTGAGATGTAGTGTTGGAAGATCTGTCATAAGGTGGACCAAATGGTGCGAGATGCATAGGACTATTTGTTGTAACGACACTTAGGGGAGGTCTATGTCCAACAGTTGAATTTTGCCGGCTGAAATGATGAAGATGATAATCACAGAAACGTCTTGTCACACGATAGATGTTTAATCTTTCAAAAGTTTCTCGCGAGCAAAGTTGTGGAGTAGATTGTCATCATCACCAGCCTTTTTAATGTTTCCACTGTTGGGACTCAAGCCTCCTCTCTAGGAGAGGGAATGGGCCGTAATCCACCACGCGGGCCCAGTGCGTGTTGGTGAATGTCACATGTCTTCGAATTTTTGGTTCTAGGACATGCCGGTTTCCTCACGATGTTTTCTTTCACCGTTTTAAGAGCAGTGGTGATGAAATAAATTACACAAGGTAATGCGCTTGGCTGGGTTTGAATCCGCGATCTACCACTCGTAAGTCGGGGCCGTTACCACTCGGCCACCACTGCTCTCTGAGTGGATTGTAGAAGCTAGTATATTACCTTCTAGTAGGTACACAACATTCTACATCCAGCTAGTAGAATCAATATTAAGCTCACATGCAGTTGCAACGTACTAGCTATAAATAATAAATAACATTTACTGGCCACTCTAACCTACTTTCCCAGTTTAGTGATCATGAAATAGATATTATTTATTTACCTCCTGTGTATGGGAGAGCAATTTGCAGTTGCAGCGTTATATCTGCATTAGGTATGTTCTACTTTGGATAAGAGCTAAGTAGCATTAGAGATATAGACGATGTTTCACTGAAATGTTTTACTTTTTTTAAAAAGATGTTAGATATGTTTTAGCATTAAAATTAATAATTTTTAATTATATATAAATTATAGAGCAGCAATGGCCGAATGGTAATGGCTCCGACTTACGAGTTGAAGGTCGCGGGTTCAAGCCCTGTCAGGCGCATTACTACATTTCTTTACCACTGCTCTAAAAAGCGGTGAAGGAAAACATCGTGAGGAAACCGGCATGTCCTAGAACCAAAAATTCAAAGACATGTGACATCCACCAACCCGCACTGGGTACGCGTGGTGGACTACGGCCCATTCCCTCTCCTAGAGAGGAGGCCTGAGTCCCAGCAGTGGGAACATAAAAAGGCGGATGATGACGATGATATAAATCAACGTTTTTTATTATGAAAATTTTAATTCTTTACCCAACTTATGATTTCAGCACTTGAAGTTGAGTATTTCTTTACCTTAAATTCCACTTTAGCCTGAAAATAAGTCACTATCTTTATCATTAGCTTTCAAGTTGGCTTTGACGCGTTTTTAACTTATAGTACTTTAATTCAGAAATCTGCTCTGTATTGTATTGTTTTTTTTTTTGTGTTGTGTTTAATTTTTATCCAAATTGTGATTAAATAATATAGGTACCTATACTATGACGTAAAATCAACACGTGCAAAGAGTCAACTCTACACGTGTTGAATCATGAATTATGTAATTGAAAAGCTGGAAAACAACTTTTTGAGAATAGTCGGAACTGAAAATATAGATTTGAATTAATGACAAGAAAGATATTCCGATTTCAAACAAATTTTAGCATTTTCAATGAATTTGCCCTTTATGATACTTTTATATAGTCTAAAGAAAATGTGTAGGTAGTATTATACAAAACTATCTTACTGAAATGCTGACTTAAAATAGTACTCATTGAGAAATTATAAGCTATCTGAAAGATTTTCAACACTAATGTTTCTAGAGCTGACTTTCCAGACACTAAATTTTTAATAGCATAGTTGATAAAGTTTACTTAAGTAGCTTGACTTGTTTTAGGTTACGATGGGGTTGGCATGGTCGTACTGTGACCAAAAGTCCCTAATTTTACCTATAAGATTTAAAAAAAAAAAAATTCGTTTGCTTCAAAATTTTTGCGTTTTCACTTCTATTCACTAACATCTTTTAGGTATGTCATAAAATATATCACTAAATAAAGACAAAGTACAATACAGCTCTCAGAAGGAAGACATATTCCTCTGTCTAAAGTCAGTACATCAAAATATTAACACCGATTTTCTTTCCAGCACATCATATACGACAGCAGCATACGGCAGTCATCAAAATGTTCTGCTAAGGCTCGACACCCTTGGGAGGCCTCCTAGTTCTACAGGATCATACGCCACTATCGCAAGCTTGCACAAGTTTCCTTTTGGTAAGTAATTGTCCAGACACATTTTTTAATAAGCAATTTTGTGTTCCACTACTGGGCAGTAGTGGCCAAGTGGCAACAGCCCTGACTTATGAGCTTTAGGTCGCGGGTTCAAACACTGCCAGGCGCATTACTTTGTGTAATTTAAGTCATCACCACTGCTCGCATAACGGTAAAGGAAAACATCGTGAGGAAACCGGCATGTTCTGGAGGCAAAAATTCGAAGACATGTGACATTTACCAACTCACACTGGGTCCGCGTGGTGGATTTACGGCTCATTCCCTCTCCTAAAGAGGACGCCTGAGTCCCAGCAGTGGGAACATTAAAAGGCTGATTATGCTATATTCTATATACTGGGTTAAGCTTTTTCTCCTTCTAAACCTCTCTGTCTAAAGTAATCTCTGGCCAAGTTTGTCCCGTAAACATTATAAGATCTTCAACATCATTGAGTGACATTCTGGCCCATCAGTCCAGGTGCATTAGTGTGACGTGGTCATTTCAACCTGGCTATTTTCCCTCTCATATCTATACTAATATAATAAAAAGGTAAAGTTTGTTTTTTTATTTTTTTGTTTGTAAGAGGTAATCTGAGGAATTGGCCCGATTGCTAAAATTTTTTTGCCGATTGATAGCTGCTTTATTCCTGAGTGACATGGGCTATATTTTATATACGCGGGCAGGCAAAAGCTAGTATTATATAAAACAAAATTCCTTACTATGATATGACTCAATGTGATAAAGTGACACCCCGTGCCTCGGAAAGGACGTAAAGCCGTTGTCTCATTTGTCATTCGCAGATCTTTGATAGTCACTAGTTAAGTCAGAGAACATAAAGTCTGACCATTCAAGCAGTATCTTTTGCCCAGTATTAGGGCTTTGAAGGTCTGATTATAGTCAGTCGCTCCATGTAAAACACATGTATTCAGCCGCAAAAATACATGCATAATATTGCAGAGACCTGGTACTAAAATAATACCTTATGTACCTATGATCCACAATAAACGATTTGAATTTGAGATTAAAAAAGAAAATCTAAAACTTGTGTGAAGCTTGGGCGACTTGCTAGTTTTTATTAATCTAGAAATTCTTGAAGATCGATGGTTTTAAAATCTAAAAGCTCTGTATGGCAAAATAGGGTCTGCTAGGGCAACGAGATTGTTCGAAAGAGTCCCCACGGCCTTAGGGCGCAAGGGCAACTGAAGGAACATGGGTGGGTTTAGTACAGTCCCTCCCTCACTTCATCTAGAGCTGGAGGAATTATTAGATTTTATCTCCATCTCAAGAAGGATCTAAATACCTTTTTTATTTATAAATCCACGTGCGATGTAATTTAATCGACAATATGATTTTAAAAAGTTAATCTAATAATTTAGTATCCCTGAATAGGTAATAACTGTTTTATTATTGTCACAAAATACACTAAAACCATTCACCAACAAAATATTTCTCAACAAAAAGGAATTTATAGCAAATGAGAAAATGTAACGTACGGAATGTCACATAAAATTTCAGTTTAGTGTATTTTTATATTATTCGCCGGGAACATTCCTTACAAAAATTCTGGAACAAATATTACAGTGACATTTATTCGTAAATGACCTAATTATATGCATGTTTCCTGTAAAAATAATTGGGGCAGTATGTTTGGAAATTACTTTGATTATTTAATTTTTTTTGTTAGCCTCTATTATTCCCTATTGTTGGACAAAGACCTTTCTGTTGTCCATCCATATCTTCTCTATCTTAAGTAAAATAATGGCCAAGTGTGTCATGAAACATATTTAGATTAACGCACCAACTTTGAAGGATGACTTTACTAGCTCCCTGACACTTTAGCTAGACTCTTTTTACCTAAACTTAACGCTTCATTTGCTACTTGAGATGTGGGGCTGAGAACTATTCGTCCAGTATAACTCTGTCTCCTTCTCACACAAGAATTGTGATCAGTTTTAGATATTAAAATGGACCCTTCTACTTTTCCCTCAGCACTTATGTTCAAATTTACTTTAGAAAATAAAAACCTACGCTAGTTCAACTCAGAATTATAAAAATCGGATAAGTGCGAGTTGGAGTTCGAGTGCACGAAGGGTCAAAAAATCACGTTTGTTGTATGAAAATCCCACTTAAATATTTATTTTATTCTTATAAATCTTATTTTTATATAACGGCAACATAAATACATCATCTGTGAAAATTTCAACTGTCTAGCTATCACGGTTCATAAGATATAGCCTGGTGATAGACGGACAGACAGACGGACAAACAGACGGACAGACAGACGGACAAACAGACGGACAGACAGACGGACAAACAGACGGACAGACAGGCGGACAGACAGACGGACAGACAGACAGATAGACAGACAGATAGACAGACAGACGGACAGACAGACAGATAGACAGACGGACGGACAGCGGAGTCTTAATTGATAGGGTCCCGTTTAACCCGTTGGATACAGAACTCTAAAAATTAAGAAAAATCCTGAACTTAGATATCAACAGTGAATGCAATAAAAGTATATCTTACCAGGTGAGGAAGCGAAAAATTCTCCAAATAAAAAAGTAAAAATTAAGAAAAATCCTGAACTTAGATATCAACAGTGAATGCAATAAAAGTATATCTTACCAGGTGAAGAAGCGTAAAATTCTCCAAATAACATTTGTTTCCAGATTTATGGTAAAAGTATGTCGCCTGCGACTGCTCACTGATGAATTTCGCTTAATTCCAACTTGATTTATACTTTACATTCGCACCGCACATTCTCCAACATTTTCTTTAAAATACGAAAAACCATTTTCGAAGAAAGAGGTCACATGATATTACTTTGTTGCTAGATTTAGTTCAAATGAAAATTTTACTTTGAACGTGAAAACAGGTTATTCTTTTTCTAAAAAGCTGAAAGATATAAATTCGCGCTGAACCCACGTGGTAGATTACGGCCCCTTCGTTTTTCTAGAGGGAAGGCCTGAATCCCAATAGTGGGAATATTATAAGGCTGATAGCGCAACTGGGTCTTAGGATTGATTACCTGGTCGAAAAAAAAGTGATATTGGGTTTTCCCATTAGGAATAACTCTGCAACAGACCGGAGTTTTGATATTGGTTGTGTAACTTGTTGGTCCTGCTCCTGATCTCCCTCCAGTCGCATTGGAATGACAACCCATTGGACTATGAGAGTAAAGTACAGAGGTTGCACACAAAGTAGTAGTAATATATTCCACTACTATCACACAACGCCGTCTAGTCTCAAGCAGAGCTTGTGTTACGAGTACTAAACAACTGATAAACATACTTATATATTTCTAAATACATACAGAAAAAGAGCAATGATCATGCTCACCCAAGCATTTGTCCTGGGTGGGATCGAACCTACTACCTCCGGCATAGCATCATGACTCTATCATGACTGGCCTGTTGGTCTAGTGGTAAGTAGCCACTAACCATTAGACCAACAAGCCAGTCATGAGTGTGAGTCAGAGTTAGAGTGTGTTGGGATTGGCTACCATGATCGAAATTCGGTCGGGAGGATTTCTTTTATAGGTATTACATATTATGTAATCAATTGAAACATTTGTCCACAGGTAGTCGCCGGTCACCTTCTCCGTATGCCACTACGCATATAGGAGAACACGTGTACGCTAAGCCTGAGTCAAGAGTGTCGTACTACGCTGCTTCCAATCTCACACATGTTTCACAGGTAGGTGTGAGGGTATGAAATATTTACTAGCTTTTGCTACCTGTTTCGCACGGGGAAAGTCGCTGATGCCATGGGTTGACTTTTGAAAGGGAAACCCTTAGTCCTAGAACGTATGGGCATGTGGAGGATCATGACACACGACAACCGTGCCTGACGTCACGGTTGGCACGCAGTGCTTAAAAGATTGGCGCTGCGTATCGCGAGTTCGATTCTCGCATGGAAAACAAAATTGTATGGCTAAAAACTAGATTGTTGTTCCGTGTCTGGGTGTCTTGTGTATGTGGGACAAAAAAAAAATGGTCTTTTATTATAACATTTACCTTGATCGTCTGTGTTTGACGTAACTCGGTAATATTTAGTGATACAGGAACATAAATTTTATGTGGATATAAAGCCATTGCAAGGCCAATTATTTAAGTGTATTTATAAGCGTGATAGTTGTGAAAACATAAACAAAAACTAAATCAAAGCGCAGCAATATGACAATGTTGATGCAGCTCAATGGTTTCACACACTGTCTCAAAACAGTTTGCTGGGTGAATGGCCAGTGGGCGAAGCGACTAACAGCCGGCTTAGCAGTATTTCTCACTGTTTAATGCTTAAAGGCTGTCTCGATTCTGTGGCAGACTGGCGCCTGCGGTGAGATGCGGCCAGCCAGCCATTGACCTGGAGTGGCCTAGATAATCTGAAATAAATGAATCGTGACGATAACATGTAGATACATTCTGTATATACACAGCTAAATTTTGTTCGTTTTAATCCCGTGGAGTAGTCGGGGTTGCGTGCAAACTACCTACAGGTCATTGGACTCGCTCAGCTGACGTTTTCTTATAGAAATTAATTTCGTACATGCGTAAATTAATACGAGTTTTGAAAAGAAGGTTCTTTATTTTTTAAATGTTATCTCTACAAATCGATAGTGTTTCATGTACCGGATCGACCCTCCCCTGGATTAAAACGATCAAAATTTAGCGGTATATTTATCTATTTGCAGTGACATTTATAATGCCACATAGGCACTAAAATTCAAAATTCTGCATTGCGGTATTAAACCCGGTACTCACCTCGTCACCTTCCCTGCTAACTTGTCCTAACTAGCAATTGATATTTTTCCAGGGCAACCGTTTTTCGTTCGGGCGTTAAAATCATGTTTCTGTAGCTGCGTTAGCTGTAGCTTTATTAATGAATCTATAAGTGTTTTATGTTGCTCTTGGCTTATTCTTTAAGTTAGTAGTGGCTCTAAAGCCCTAAGGTACGAAGGTAGTAAGGGTATTTATTCCCTTTTTTTACACTTACGCAAAACAAAATACGTGATTATCTTCGAAACGGTAAACGACACAGATACGACGATTAGAGAGAACTTATTCAAAATAAGGTTATGAACACGTTAGTAATGTCAGTGCAGATACGTCAGTTTGTGAGCTAGTCAGTTAGTGGGAAATACAGTTGCAAATACAGTTACGGCTCGTAGATGAGTACCCGGCTTCAGAGTTCTTCACGTGATTGGAATATATACAACAGTTTGAAATCAACTATCGGCCAGTTACCCGAACCAGACATAAAGTCCGACTGGTCGAAGGATCCTACCAATCCAACGGAAGAACTGTACACCCTGTTATGCATACTTTTTTACTAGTTACCAGGATTAACACGGTAGACATAAGAAAATCTCCGAAAAAAGAGCTTTCTTTTTCAATATCTAAGTTACCTTGATTCAAGATAGCTCTTCTAGCTTGTCATTATTTCCGTTTTTTAAATTAAGAATATCAATAAATGTGGAAGGGTCAATGACCTTTATTCTAAATTTATCTGGCGACTAACTTAGTTCTATGTATTCGAATATGAGAGTAAAGCCAGTGGATTAACCATTAACTAATTACGTTAGCTTATTAATTAAATTAGCTAATTATGCTAGTTCGCATTTGGCTGTGCAAATAAACTAGACACAGTCGTTAGACAATTAGTGCTGTATAAGTACCGTAACAACGCCATTTTGTCGATAATGTGACCAATTTTGTACCATTGTGGTTAGCTGCCATCCAAAATGAAAAGCGTCTGTTATTTCATGATTACTGCGTGATTTTTAGTCTCTAAAATATATACGTATAAAAGGTGTAAGGGACAGCCCTCCACAGACTTTAAGGGCTTGCTCAGTAGACGAAACTGAACAACCTTCCATAATTTTTATTTCAGGAAACGAAAAAAAAAATCGGTCCAAATGATAAACTTGATTGGACAATTTGTATGGCGAAACCGATTTCTTTTTCGTTTCCAGAAAAAAAAAATGTGGAAGATTGTTTAGTTTCGTCTACTGAGCAAGCCTTTAAAGTTTGTGGAGGGCTGTCCCTTACACCTTGTATAATGCGCCCCAAATAAAAATAGAATCGATTGCCATGTTGTGACGTCGGCATGGTAAAGAACCATAAATAATTTTAAAATGGAAGTTTCTTACAGTAAAATATGCTTATACGATATTATTATTATAACAAACGTGACCTTATAAAGACATTTGGCACCGTCGGCAAATGTTTCTCCAAATTCACCGTGTAATAAATTAGTTTTGTGTGGAAGTAAATTTTAGTTTACTGCCGGTCTCGAAGCGGCGGTGCGGCCCAAGTTTGCGGTAGAGGCGAAAGCGATTTAATATACGGAGATAGAGTATAGTTGTCTTAACGTGCTCAGTAAGGCTATATTCGAATCTAATAAAAAAAAAAAGTGAAATACATAACAATTTTTTAGGGTTCCGCACCACAAAAGGAAAAAACGGATCCCTTATAGGATCACTAAAGTCCGTCTGTCTGTCTGCCTGTCTGTCGGTCAAGACCCTTTATCTCAAGAACGCGTGGAGGTATCTAGTTGAAATTACTCAGAGCTGGGGTCTCTTCAAGTTGTGAAAAAATTAAAATTTAACCTTTTGAATGTCTTATGTTACACAGTTCGACATAAGCAATTGTCTTTCTATTGTGTCTCTAATTACGGCATTCAAAGAGAGAAGTTAAAAAAGATACGGCCGTTTACGTCACAAAAAAACATATATTTTGATACTCTCAAAGATTGAAATTCATAGGGTACTTTCCGTTGACCCAGAATAGTGAGATTTGGCACAGAGCAAGGTCTTATAGCACAAATATAGGAAAAAATCTGAAAACGTAAATTTGTTGTTACCTAGGTCACAAAAAAAATACGCATTTATCCTTGTAGGTCACCAACCGACTTTAGCTCTTGGGAGTTGAAATTTCCTCAAACTTAGTGTATTGAGTCCAAAGCCAAGGTAGCTGCTACGTAAGTTTTTAAACCAGGACAGCTTCTAATATTATATAAAGAACAGCGCCGCTCATGTGATAGTGTACTCCGAAGCCCACTAACGAAGGCAAAGAAAGAAAAGAAGTGGGATCTTTTTTCCCACCTAAAAAAGAAGTTGATCGTGTGTACTGCATTTACATATGGTCTGATGCTGAAAAATCCCATCTAGCAGCTTCAAACTCAATGGAAAAGCGTGCGAGAAGGTTAATTGATGATTTCCAGATTTAGTTATGACCAAACAACAAAGCTTGGAGTACAGGCGAAGGATAGCCAGCCTTACGGTACTTTATAGAATGCATTTTGGAGAGTGCATATGTGCTTAATGCTCTTCTGACTTTAACACCAGAGTGTGACTTGTTTGCTGGGAGATGGATAGATGTGTGTCATGAATGTCTGAGGCTTTGTGAGAGGATGGCTAAAAAATAAGTAAACGTTGTCTTATTTGGTTTTGTGGGATATTTTATTTTTAACCGACTTCGAAAAGGAGGAGGTTCTATGTTCGGCTGAATGTATGTTTTTTTTTTATGTATGTTCACCGATATCACGGTCAATTGTGAAGTGATTTTGAAAATTCTTTTTTTGATTGAAGGATTATGCTTCCAAGTTAGTCCCATAGAAATATTGTTATGATCTAATCATGAACTTCGAAGATATGGAACAGAACTTCTCATAAAATCACAGCAGAACTGTGGTTACAAGTAAAATTGCTTTGTTAAATAACGAAGAGACAAAACTATTATAGAAACACCGATTTTCGAAATTAAAGTTATTTTATACTATTCAGTGTTTTTTTAACATTGAAGTCGGTTATATTATTTTTTTGTAAAAAGTTTTTTATATTAGTGCTAATGTATTTGTTATCTTCTTTTTTTTATTTCTTATTTTATTTCTTGTTTTCGTACAACGCATTAGGTTCTGACTGTAATGTTGTATAAGAAAATTGTAAATAAAAAACAAATATGACTTGATTCCGCCATCACCTTTCTACCATTGGACAAACAGACGTTTACGTTGTTAGCGTTCCTTACGATTGAAACAGTTTGCCTGCTGCGATATTCCCGTCTGATTATGATTTAGGTGTCTTCAAGGCTAGAGTGTTTAAGGCTCTGAAAAAACTAGTGCATTTCATCACTTTTAACGATTACATCACTGCTTACCATCAGGTGGAATCGCAATCAAGCAGTAGTTTTCATCATTATATTTTGTGTGCCTTTTAGTAAGTTTTTTTTTTGTACACCCAATAAATCTGAAAGTAAATCTGTGTGTGTGTGTGTTCATTGTTTAGTGTGTCTGATGTATACTATAGTAGTACTTACATAATACGAGGAAAGAGACTGCCACACCAAATAACCACGAACCACTCCACATTCAACCATAACTCACCATATTTAATTCCTTACCTTAAACTCGGCATCACTTGCCCAGCTCCCCACTAAATTCAGCCACTCTCTCAGATAAATTAACCCACATTACGGGGTTACTCCTGATCTTCGCCTGAACAATCCGCAAACACTTTAATGGCACCATACGTCGTACGAAGGTAACCGTAGGAATTAATCGTGGTGAACCCCTCACGTCTTTTTCTTAAGAGGTAAACATGGATGGAATTTAGTCATTTATTTTTGAGGTTAGAAACGGAATTGCTGTTTGGATTGTTAATTTGATTTGTGGAAAGTTCTTGAAATTTAATTAACATGCGTGCAAGGTAGGAGGATGGAGGTAAACATTATATCGTCATTTATACCGCGTACATCGAAGGACTGGAACAGTTTGCCTGCTGCTGTCTTCCCGTCTGATTATAATTTAGGTGTCTTCAAGGCTAGAGTGAATAAGCTCTTAATAAAATAGTACGCCTCACCATCAACGATTGCATCACTGCTTACCATCAGGCGGGATCGCAGTCAAGTACTAGTTTATAACAAATAAAAAAATATAATTTTGTACGTACGTTTATCTTCTATATCCTCTTAACCGGGTATACTGATTTAGATGAAATTTCGCGGATATTTTTGAGTCAATCCGTCGTCCAGTAGATGTCGTCGTTATCGCGTTATTATTAGACACTTCCTATACGACTTTTTTTAATGGTAGATATAAAGTTAGACCGATTTGAATGTTTGTATAGGTATGTTTGTCTGGGTCCCTGGATGGCTTAAAAATACATTTGAACCCGGTAGGTGGCGCTGCAATCGTGTTACCATTTTTTTTTTCTGAGGAATTAATAGCTTATGGACAGGACAATGTCTGTCAAGATCGTCAGTACCTATAGATATAATTATATTGATATCTACCTAAATTATCATGCATAAATGTCAAGATGGATACTTGTTATTTACTGTGTACATATCTTTATGATAAGATAGGTCAATGATTATCTTGCGGTGTGTAGGGTAAAGGTTTTATGAAGAAAAGCACAGAAAGGGAAGATTAATTATTTATTTCATCTTGTCTTATCGAAAATTTAGTTTTATTTTGGGCACTTGTATTTTTGTTGTGGTTTTTACGATCAGCTTCTATGGTCAACCATAGGTCAGTGATTACGTTATTATACTTTGAAAATTGCCTATAGAGCTGCTACAACATAAAAACGTTGTAAAAACGTCGTAAAATTTTCAGTGGACTTGTGGTACACTATACAAAGTTCCATTTTTTATAACACCAATTTGATAGTGATTTCTTTACTAGAAACTTGGTATTTGAGGAGCATAAAGAATCAAGCAATTTCGGCATTAGAAAATAACAGACAGATAATTATATCCAATAAACAGTTGGGCCACCAAGATACAAGCTATGCCTAGTTTGGGGCCCATCACCATTTCCAATATATATACATATCTATTTGTTTTGTTCTAATTTGCAATCTCTGTTTTCCGTTTAAACTTGTGTGTGGTCAATAAATTATTATCATTAGTTATTTTTTATTATTGACTAGCTTTTGCCTATTGCGACTTCGCCCGCGTCCATAAAATATAGCCTATGTCACTCGGGAATAAAGCAGCTTTCTGTCAGTGAAAAAAATTTAGCAATCGGACCAGTACTTCCAGAGATTACCTGCTACAAACAAAAAACTGCTCAAGTGCGAGTCGGATTCATGCACCGAGGGTTCCGTGCATACACGTGCGTGCATTCCCGAATGGGGTCTCAAAGATTTTTTCGAATTGATTTTTTTTTTTTTGTGTAGTATGTAACAACAATTTTACTGTTTTCAGATTGTTACCTATACGTGTGCTATAATATAATAATAATAATAATTTATTTGTTGCAAGTAACGTTTACTCATATACAAATAAAAAAAATCAAAACAGTCACAATTAAAATTACAGCTTTAAAATTAAAATCAAATAAGTCAAATCATATCACCATTATAATATAGTGCGTCATTCAATTGTAATTATTAAACTACAATCTAAATAATAAAATCAAAATTAAACACTAAAGACTAAATTAAATCATAAAATCAAAATTATATAAGACCTTGCTTTGTACCAAATATCAGGATTCTGGGTCAACGGGCAGTACCCTATAAATATACGTTTTTTTTTGCGACATAAACGACCGTATCTTTCGTATTCGTTAACTTAGAAGTTTGATTTTTCACAGCTTGAAAGGACGGCAGAACTGAGAATATGGTTTGAAATTTCAACTCGATACCTCCACTCGTTCTTGAGATAAGCGGTTTTGACAGACAGACAGACGGACGGACAACAAAGTGATCCTATAAGGGTTCCGTTTTTCCCTTTGAGGTACGGAACCCTAAAAACAAACTTTACCTCTTTATTATATTAGTGTAGAAGTGTAGATAGGCTTGTGTTTGAAACTTTGAACACTACTTTACTTGATACTTAGTGTGTCGACGATGGAGCACGCTTGCTTAGAAGTAATCCATTCACTCTTTAATTAATGAACTCAAAATTGTAGCTCTCAGGAAAGACAGATTCCCGCAATGAATTTCACTCTTTAATTCATGAAACCCCAAGCAACGCCGGCGTTCGCTCTCTCATTATCTTTCTATTGCGTCTCTAATTACGGTATTCGAAAGGTTAAATGTATATATAATGAACTAGCTGTGCCCGCGACTTTGTTCGCGTAGACTACAGGATTTGGAATTTATTTTTTCTAAAATAAAAGTATAAGTAGCCTATGTTACTCCTTATTACATCAGCTACCTGCCAAAAAAAGTCCCGTCAAAATCGGTCCAGCCATTTCAGAGATTAGCCCGGACAAACAGACAGACAGACAAAAATTGAAAATAATGTTATTTTGGTATATGTACCGTATATATATATTCATAAGCATGTAGTAAAAAGCAGTTATTTTAATATTACAAACAGACACTCCAATTTTATTTATATGTAGGTATAGATGTACTCCTAAAATATTGATTATAATTTTGATAACTCTTTATATCATTTACAAACAAATATATTCCTACAGTATATATTCCTACATAGATAATTCATTTACTTGTTACGACATAAAACATACTAAATAACAATTAAATTATAAAAACTAAGCACTTACACGGAACCAAACAACAACAACAGCAAAAAAGAAAAACTTTAGAATCAGCAAGTGTCAATAAAAACAAATATGAAATGTTATATTTCAATACACTTGCTCAGAAAGTGACGCTTATTGCACTGCACTTAGGTGCTACCATTACGTACTAGTGCTATAATGTAGTTAAAACCTTATTGTTCAACCTCTCCCCCGCCTTAATTATATTACATTTATCGTATCAGGCTGGGCGCAAGTCGTCCTCCACGAGTCGCCGGTCAAACCCCGTTTATTCATTTCAGTGAGTAATTAATGATTACCGTTCTCGGCTCTCTTAAAATCCTCGCCACGGCTCGGGTCTAAATACCGCCTCGTCGGTGATCACTAACACACATTACATTATCATAATGTACTTTTATGCGTAAAAAACACGATGGATAAAAATCCCATCTCCACCCCGAAGCATATTTTCCACACCTCCTCTATTACAAGTTTCCTGCATTACAAGCAAGGAGGAATGGTGCATAAAACGAGCCCTTTACTTCATTAAGAATCCAATTTAAGACGAGTTACCAGAGTTACCCTCTCTCCCCTGCAGGTGATACAAACGTAATGCAATTAGCGCTCTTCTTAGGCAAGTATTGAAAACAGAGTTAGATTATGTCTGGATGTGTCTCGTTTACTTTGAAGATGGTTTTAATGAAAATAAATGATTTTATTCGTAATTATTTTTTTAAGTATTTTTTGTGTAAAGTAACTTAATGAAAATCTCTGGCTTGAATAAAATAGATAGCTTATCAATTAATTTATTATTATTATTTTTTTTTTGATTCCCAAAAATGAGTATTTATAAAATCACGTTTTTTTTTTAATGTGTTCTTAAACTTGAGATGTTAACATTTTTTCTCTTTCTAATTTCTTAAATTATATCAAACTCCTATCAATTATTGAAATAAAATAACAAAAAATATACTAAAATCTTCAAAAAGAATAGCTCCGCCGCGACAGTGTAATCACTGCCGTGACCAGGATTCGAACCTGGGTTACTACGGCCACAACGTAGGGTCCTAACCACTAGACGATCACGGCTATCGGAGCTGGTGAGCGTCGAAGCGAAATAACGCAGTACATACAGAAACTGGAGCACTTTCACTATTTGTAATTTGTCACGGTAAGCGCAAGATAGCAGTTATAAACTCGTTTATGCAATAACGGTACCTAAATAACGAATAAATAAACAGCAGCGTTTTCTTCACAGTAATAAATTACTTGTACGTTTTTTTTATTTTGCTACAATTTTTTTTTTTATATAATCGATTTGGAGTTATTTTAGATTGCTATGAGAATAGTTTACCCCATTTTTAGATTTATTTTTTTATTTTATTTTATTATTAAGGCACACCAACAATTTGTTTACAATATTTTTTCGTTGAACATGCAGAAGATTGTACAAACAAACCAATTACAGGCGTGCACAACATTCACAAATGCATACCTAAATTCTTAGTATTTTTTAATTAAAAAATTAGATGTATTTAAAATTTAAGTACAGAACAATAATAAAGAAGTAATATCAATTTAAATATGAGATTAGTATTCAAAATAAAATAGAATTAAAATTTATAAATACAGAAAATTTACATTATGTACTGAACAATACAACTAAGAATTTAAAGCAAATAAATTAATAATGCCACAATAAAAAATATATAATCATAATAACGTAAGAACTTAATTAAATACGAACCTATTTCAAATTAAAAGAGTGCTTATAATGTAACCCTGAACGTACCTACAGGTGTTTTAGCTGAGATAGCTGATAAAACAATTATGATATATTTTTTTTTTATTATCGGAAAGGGCTCGCGCTTGACTACTATCTCACCTGATGGAAAATGATGATAAGGTTGACAATGGAGCACTATTGCCTAGAAGTAACCTTATCGCTATTGACTTAAAGGGTTGTACCTACTACAAAATACAGACTGGCAGGATATTCAATTCCTTATCCATACGCTCAATGAATGTGTTCCCAAAACATTTTATACACATACGCATATGTAGGATGACTTTATTTATGTAGGACTTTAAGTATCCGTATGTTCTACCGCTAAGGAGTGGAATTCCCTGTCTTTTATACATACACGTTATTTGCCAAAAACAAAAGTAAATTATCATAAAAAAGTCAGATAGCAACCACGCCCCAACTATCAACAATTCCGCGCTCAAGTCTCTTCCATTAATATTAGTCGTTTCATTATTGGTCTTGGCAAGGAACCGAGTTTTTAATTTGCAATCCCCTTTTGTCCGTGAATTTTTCGCACCGTTGAAAGTCTTTGGGAGGAAATATGAATTAGTGTCCTTACTGAGGAGGGAAGGCTAATGAACGGAGGTGTAAATAAGAAGTTTCTTATTAAACGAGACGGTTTTGGATACAAAGCTGAGGAAATTTCATTCCAAGAATTTTTGACGCGAATTTTATTTCGTAATTGGGACTTTTGAGACAGGAATAAAGGAGCGGTTTGTGGCTACAAATAAATGATTGATGTTTTATTTGAATAGCTTTGAAGGTGTCTTCCTTTGTAAATAAAGTGATTATGAAAATATATTTTGCCATCTACATTATTTACTGACTCATTAGTATTTTCAATACAAGTGTATCTATGTACCTATGTTGGGAATCTTACCTACTCGATTACAATAAAAATATGTAATTAGGACCTGTACTCCTACTATTATAGGACACTACAATATTTACTTACAAGAAAGTCTCACAAGACAGTTAAATTAAAAAAATATAAGAATAGAAACATAAATACATATCTTGTACCCGCAGGACAAAAAAAAACACAATTTCCGGACATAATCTAAAGGAAATAAGAATTGCAGTTTTTTTAAAATACTGTTAAGACAGTTTATTACAGTTCCTAAATTTAATACAGGATATTAAATTATAAATACTAGTAATTAAAAATAATTTGACATGTAGGTACTTTGTTTTGGATTTAATCAATCCAGACATCTAACCCGCAAAATACTTTATTCTCGGTTCTGGTATGAAAGGCAACGAAGGAATGAATGGACTAGGAGTGGGTTTTTAGTCTGTAAAAGTCTGATACAAAAGAGCGGGGGATGTCATTAAATGATTTTCCCACCTATAAAAAAAAATCATTTTTTTTTCGACTAAAATTGAGTAAAATACCAAAAAAAAATCTTTTTGAGGTAGACACATAATGTATGTACCTATTTACGCAATTATACTCATTAAAACCATTAACATAATTAATTTAGATAAAAGCCGTTTTAGTAAAAAGTTGCCGTATTACCATGTCTCTTTGTTAGAGAGTTATACTCGTAATAATGATTTTAATTAATATAGTTGTGTAAATACAAACATGTTGTTACCGCAAATATAATATTTTAATAACTATATAGCTAGAACTACATTATAACAACTCACACGTGGATCATGCCTGATTTGTACGTAGACCGACGTCACGTGGCGTCACGTCACGGGAATATAGTATAGCACTACAACACAAAATATATAGGTACAGAAGTCAATCTACATACAAAGCGCGCTCGAGCAACGCACACATAGACACCGCTCACGGACACGATATCCCGGAGCGTCTCAGCCCGCTCGTCGAACAGTTCCGGCTCAAACGCTCATTAGTGTGCGTCCACCGAGCATAGGTATAAAAAGTGAAGTACATACAACATGAGATTGTCTTCTGTACCTATCTATTTTGTGTCTACAAGTCGAGTTACCTTATAAAATGTATGGAGACTGACGTGCCTAAATTGAAATTTGTGACACACGTGTGCGTAATGTAGTTCTATATTAATCTGATAATGAGCTGCTAATTGCAAAAAAAACTTTCAAAACTTTGAATTTTTCTACCCTGGGACATTCACCTTAAACAGCTTTTAAAACAATATCACCTCGACCAACCCCCCTCTAGCTCACTGTCCGGTCGCCCGGTAACTGTCCGGACCAAGCCTAAGTCGTCGACGGCGCGCACTGTTCCCGCGCGCCTCAAGGAGTTGTCAGCAACAGCAGGGACCCAGCCGGGTCGAAGTATACTGGGGCCAGGGTTATCCGAAAGGGCGCTCGAGCCCCGGTATGAAGGAACGGGGTGGGTCTTTTAGTCAGTTAGAGTCTGACACTATCTCCCGCTCCGCCCAAGAGCGGGGGATGTCAATGCATGATTTCTTCCCACTATAAAAAAAACCCACCTCAACATACTCTGTTCATTAAAGCGTTATTTATCTACCCTCGCCTGCCCTATCAAAGCACTCTGACAAAATCGCTTCGCTGCAACACTTCTCTCTACTCTGGCTGCTATCTCGCAAACTAGATTAAGGATATCGTTGGACGCTGTTCGACTCAATGCAATTATGTGTGCGCACCTGTCTCTAACTAAAGACTAGTACACGTCAGCACTAACTAGAAATGCAGGTCGGTGGCACTTTTTAGAGTAGCTTAGTGTTGTTACCGGACTTGCTGATTCGGGTGGAGTGGTACTTTGTGTTGTTGAGAGAAAAGAGCTGTTGCTAAATTAGTTATAGTGTTGACACACGTTTGAATATAGTACGATGGCTTTGGTCCGTTTTGTACAAAGGCCGAGCGTGACTCAGGGTAAGCTTGGTCTGTGGTATCAAATTTGAGCGTTTGTTAATACTAATTAGTATTAGTAATTATGCTGATTCACCCCGGGTACAGACGCACCGCAATCTTGGTTTGACGGACCAAAACTGTTGTACCTAGTTAAAACATGTGTTAATACTATTAAGCTGGTGCGTTAGACGTGTTAAAGAATACCTTTGTTATTTCTAGGTAACACTAAGTATACCTACATTTGTAACCTAATGACCACTTCCACTTGCTTTATAATCAGCCTCATAATATTTCCTCCCACTGCTGGGACTCAGACTTCATCTCTAGAGAAGAGGATGAAAAGAAAAATGTTAGAAAAATAATTTATTTCGTTAAAAACAAGGCACAAATACAATAATTAAATGACACAAATCAAAAATAATGGAAGAAAAAAAAAACATACAACGCAGGCTTAGTGCGGGGGCGTGTGGAGGTCATATTTCTTCCAAATTCAAAATATTTCATATTTTGATTCTGGGATATGTCTGTTTCCTCAAGGATTTTTGCTGCACCGTTTTGAAAGTAGTGGTGTTGATTTATATTACACAAAGTAAAGTGTCTAGGGTATAACTAAAGATGCACAACTCGTTAGTTGAGATTTTTAACCCTGGGGCACCACTGCTCTCGCCATTCCCTATAAACACGAAAAAAAGAGAACTGAAAAGTCGAACACAAAAACAAGTGATCACTCAAATGGATTACGTTTAGATAGAGTATGATAGCGAGTATTTTGTGTTCCCATTTTCGTGGAAGGATCATCCATCCTTCTACGAAAAGGTGTTTACCGATCAATACAGAAAAAAAAAATGTACAAAATCGTATCTGACATGGAACTCCATTTATTCCATTTTAAAACCAACAATTAACACAATGCATCGGTCTTTAAAATTCTGTCTGCTGGACTCGTATTTAAAGATATTTTGACAAGGTTTAATAATCAGTCAAATCTTGTGCGTTGTTTTATTTAAATTTATTATTTAACCAAAATGAACCTACTAATACTTATTACTGTAGTCGTACCTTAGGTACTTAAGTTTAATAAAATGGTTACCCAACTGAGAAGGGTGACCATTTTATCGTACTTTTCCGTGCCTCGGAAACCATGTTAGGCGGTTGGTCCCGGCTTTCGTTTGAAGACCTTTGACTATCGTTACGGATGGAGTACCGTGTAAAATACTGATATATAGAAGCTTCTCATATTTGTATTTTTTTTTATCTAATTTGATTAAAAACCGACCACAACATGGTTGGCAAAAAGTTTTGCAGAATAACTTATGTGGCAGTAACTATTATTTAAAAAGTTGTTTTGTCTATAAAAAAACGTCGCCTCACGTTAGGAATTACTGATTATTTATATACACACATAGATTTTAAAAAATAATATAATATTAATCAAATCAATCATTTGATTATAATGTATTATGGGTTGCACGCCGTTGGGTTCGGAGCAAAATCGAATCCGCGACACGCAGCACAGCGGCCAATCGATCAACCACTGCGCCAACTGTTCACATGATTGTCCACATATATATAAAAAAATCTGTGTTATTAGATAAAATCATATCTTCCTGTATTCTAAACTGACTCCAAAAGACACCTGGACTCGGAACAACTATCTGCAGGCCATACAAATATTTGTTCCATGCGGGATCCGAACCCGCGAAACAAAGCACAACAGCTAATCGTTCAACCACTGCGTCAACCTTATCTTCACATAAATTTCATTCATATAAAGCCTTCCTATGTATTAAAAGTCACATTATTTTCAGCAAACTATAACCAAAGATCGCATCACCGACCCAGCGGAACAGCTCCGACTATTAACCACTCCTCGCTCCAACATTCGTCTAGAGATCCTGGTGCATGAAGGAACCTTTGGCAGGGTTTACAAAGGGGTCTTCAAGAAAGGTGACACCTATGAGGAGGTCGTCGTCAAGACTGTTTCAGGTTAGTTAATTTTATTTGCGAAATTTTAAGGCCTCCCAACCTGAGATACATTCCCATACAACTGCTCTTAAGTGGTTGTGATGTTGTTACACATTTTTCTCCAGAAATTTTGGAAATACAGATATCTTGTCGATATTATCTAGGTTTCTTTTGAAATCCAAACATTAATTTGTGTAAAACTTATCAATTTTGATGTTCACAATGTATTCATAATTTAAATAGTATAGAAAATATAACTAACTTTTAGATATACAAAAACTTTTAGGGTTTTTAAAAAGAACCTTTACTTTCTGGAACAAGTTTTGTGGCTTTGTTTTATCAGACACGGAATTTTCCATTGCCAACGGAGTATTCAGGCGTCATCTCTTTTTTTTTCGCATAGCCTCTTTAAAAAATATTAAGTTGGATATATCAACAAGCTTAGATACATAAACCACGCTCATGTTCTATCGCACAGACGAGTGGCCCTCTTAAGATCAATTCAGTGAAGCAGAAAACAAAAATTGATTTTTACACACAAACCTTTGTGGTTTGTGTGTAAAAATTGCAAGACGAATATTACTAGTAAATATTCCTGAATTCCACAAAAGCAAACCAATCGGTTTGACTGTGCAGTGTGCTGAATATTGACTATTTGGCTACGTATTGTGTAGCTCAAAGGGTTAACTTCAAACCATTTTTGAAGCGGGAGTGTACAATATGCCTTTACACACATTTCTGTGCCCTCTTGTGGCTGGAATCACTCTACTGGTTGAAAGGAAATGGTAGTTGGCTGTTGAAATACGATTGCCTTGTTTTCTGCACTAGCAGGGATTTCAGTTTCATTTCTCATTTTAAAACTTAGTGATCACTAACTAGTTACTTTATTTTTTAATGCAGTTAACATTAATAAATAAAGTAACAAATAATGCTGATGACTTTGGCCACGTGATTGTACCTATATACTTTTGCATCGCCGTTCCATTATACATTGGTAAGTCACAGTCTTTTTTTATTTCATCATCATTATCATCATTTCAACCGAAAGTTGGCCACTGTTGGATATAGGCCTCCCCAAAGTATCACTACAATGAGCGATTTTTTTATTTGCTGACATGTAAAATACTAAATATTACACTTGCCTTAAAAATTTCATAAATACAATTCTATAGTATCTTAATTTATATTTTGCCCCTTATAAGGACACTGCAAATTTTACATCATCGTCATCATCATTTCAGCCGAAATATGTTCACTATTAGCCTCCTTCAAGTGTCACCACAATGAACGGTCCTGGCGTCTCGCATCCATTGGGTTCCCGCGACCCTCTTTGTCCACTTTGTGAGACGCATTCTAACTCTGCGTCTTCATCAAAGTGCTTAACATAACCCTAAGGGCAATGAATCCTCAGAGATTCCAGATTCCCGATGCGTGATCGCATCAGGATTGAAGATATCCGCAGGAGAATCAAGGTTACCGACATAGCCCGAAGAATCGCCAAACTTAAGTAATATGGGCAGCACATTGCTCGCAGAATTTTACGGAATAAAAATATTAAATTAACGTAAAAGCTCCTATTACCGCCAGTTTTAGCTGTCTTAGGATTCACTTTAGAAAAATAGATATAAGCTGTAATGTTAGGAAAGGTGTTATAATTTATAATTAATCTCAGCGAAGTATTCTTTGCAATTCAGTACTTAAATTCAATGTTCAATAACACAATAGTTACTAATTAAATATTTAATCCAAAAGAGTAGTTGATTCTATTACCGACCCATAGAATGCGGCAAGATTCTATTACCGATTTTTCTGCTTCTTTTACCGACCGCTACGAAGTTGACATTTCTTCTATACTATTAAATAAAATAAAAAATCGTTTTTAAGGTATTTATTATATAATAGCAATAGTTATGAGATCAACATTATTACAATATGAAAATAATTATTTAATGCAACGCTTAGAGCTATTTTTTGTTATTTTAATTAATAAAAAATACAATCAGTCCCAGAAAACAGTCTTCAAACAATTAAATACTTACTTTTTAATTACCTACAAACTAATAAGATATTATGAATCAGTAACAAAAATATTTTTATCCATAATACAATCACAAAATAATTTCTCTTGTCACGTAGAGTTGTCCTCGGTTTGCCATAGGTTTTTGAAGTTTCATATAAGCTGGTCCCTTCATTTATAGCTAGAAGCACAGCTTCTAGTTGAGCAGAGGCGTACTGCTTGCGCTTCTGCGGCTCCATGATTCTATAAAAGAACACAATCTTTAAAGAGATATAGAATTTAATTCTTCGAAAGAATATTTAAAGCTTCATGTCCCCCATTCCGTCCTGCCATTTTTATTTGATTTGAAATCATATAAAATATAGCCAATGCCAGCCATGAATGAAACTGGATAGCAAATATTATTATACATTAATAATATAGCATGTGACAAAATCTCTCAAAACGTCACGCATGCAAGAAATGAGCCAATTTGTTCAAAAATATACCAATTTTTTTTTTTGTGTACTGTAATAGTACCAAATATATCGTCACAGCTGTGAGTCGGTAATAGAATCAAGTATGAAAGTTACAATATTCTATTAGCGACCAATAAAATTAATAATAAACAGATAAAATATCCCCTTTATGGTATACTGTTAAATTCGATCTCATTGCTATATTATTGCTTTTAATGTCAGTTAGTCTTTAATTCAGATAATACAGGTTATTTACAGTATAATATCATTATAATAATAGAGATATTGTCTAACGTTGAATCGAGTTTTACACAAAACTTTAAGAAATAGCTTTGTCGTTAATAGATCTAACGAAGTAAATTAATTTTAAGAATTGAATAAGCAAAAATTAAAATCAAATGAGGTAGTTTATAATAGATATTATTTTAAAATACTAAATGTTCTCAAAATTTTAACAACGCCATGGGTCGTTATTAGAATCAAGTTTTGAAATTTGGATTCTATTACCGCCTTAAATTAAAACATGATTTTATAACATAAAAACCAATAAAAAGTATTATATTAAGAGTTAGTTTAGAAAACGAATATATACGTTACAGTTGTAATGTGATTGCAAGAAGACAAATTCATTTTTAGGGTGTTATTTTCCTTAAGTAATATTTAGGTGTACTTACGTGGCTGGAGACGTGACACTATGAAAAGTGCGTCCGCTTCGGGCGCGTCCCACTCAAAGTCAAATTATTTCTTTCACTGGCTATTTAAACACACAAACTTTACTCTTTTTGTTTTCCAATAAAAATACGTAACTAATTTTTAAGGTATGACTTTTCTGGAACCCTATATTATGTCTAATATGAGTGATTTAAAAATTAGATCGTTAATAGAGTACACATTTTAGGGGGTCGTTAATAGGAGCTTTTACGTTACATAATATTTTATCGATATCGAAATCAGTAGACCATGAAAATTGCAAGTTAAATCGGATGCAGGCTTGATGGTAAATTGGCGCTGCTACTCAGATATGAGCATATTTTTATGCTAACAGGATTGCTTTTGATCTCATCTCGGGAGATAAGCAACGAGGTTATCTGAAGCAGAAAATATCAAGAAGGTGCCTACTTAGTACAGTTTTCTAGAAAGGCGTCTGAAATGGTTTTGAGTTTCAGGAGTTTCTGGGCGGGATTTTATCAAGTAAAGTTCAATGGTCATTTAATTATTCGTTAATTGTTTCTTAAAATATTTTGTGACTACGCAACTGGGCGATGTGTGGAATTATTAAAACAGGCGCGATCTGAATAAAATGTAGCTGAGAATTTGATTGTAGTTTTGATTTTTTAGTATTGACACTTGGGGGAGGCTTATGTCCAACAGTGGACATCTATCGGCTGAAATAATGGTGATGATGATTGACTTCATCCAAAATTGAAAGTAAAACGAAGTGACTGTAACAAAAAAAATATAATTTTGCTTTTAAACTGACTAAATGCACAAACCGTGTGAAGCCAAGAGTAAAAAAAAAACAAAAATAAGATGCGGACTTTTATGAGATGGAAAATCTTCATATAATACCCTTCTCACAGCATGTCAGACTTTTACTGACTAAAACTCAGCTGTGTCCTTCAATTGCTCTTTTCGTTCAAGGGCCGTAGTAACTCTTTGAAATCCCGCAGCATGGGGATAAGTTTCAGTAACAGAAATAAATTACAATCAATAAAGAAAATAAACCTTACAAGGATTTACAGATAACAAACAGTAATATTGAAAAACAATTCGCACTTTTCTTTGTCTTTCTATTTTCTGTGCTAAATGATTAACGCCTGAACGCAATATCGTAATTATCGATATAATAAAGAAACATTTCCTCCTCTAGTACTCAAGCTACTCAAATCTGCTAAGAGATACGTTATTGAACTCACACGTAAATACACATTGAAATATTTAACGCTTTTGTACATTAAAAATATTTCTAGCGAAGCGAAAACGTGTGAAAACTTTAAACCAAGCTTCCTCCGTTTGTTAAGTTCTATAAAATATTTTCATTATGTTTCAACATCGATATGTTTGTCCTAGATGCGGCATCAGCTATGCAGGCAGCGTTGCTCGTAGCCGAGGGGCTGCGACTGTTCGGGTTAGTTCATACAAATGTGCTCACTCCGATGGCAGCGTGTGCCGAGGAAGCTCGCAAACCACTTCTAGTTTATTGCTGTCCTTCTCATTCTTCAAATCTTAAGAGGTGAGAGTTTATTGGCCACTATATTATTTTTATAAAGTTTCATTTCGGCAACTTTTTTCAATTTTTATAGATTTGGATAGTTGATATGTGCCTTAAACCGGTTTCACTACAAAACTATGAATTTAAAAAATAAAATCAAAATAAATTCCTATTCTTCCAACAAACAAACATAAAAATAATATGTGTTTCTTGTTATTATTATTTTTAGCGTTATAGCTCACACAGGATATCCGCTAGTACTACTATACGAGCCCATACACATTTTTATTATACACTATCTTTTGCCCGCGCCTTCGCCCGCGTAGCATTAGGTACTTAAGGAATCGGGATAAAAGGTAGCCTATGTTCTTTTCCAAATCAAAGGCTATATGCATGCCAAGTTTCATCCAAATCCGTTCAGCTGTTTTTGCGTGATTAAGTAACAAAAATCCAAACATCCACACTTTCACATTTATAATATAATATTAGTTAGGATTATCCATTACGAAACTAAAGCTTAGGGTTTCAAAAGCTAATCGAATACAAACGATAGACTTAGCAGTATTTCAAGTCTAGTGGAAATTATCGATGGCGCCGAATAGTCAAATAGTCAAACGGATCTAAAAATTTTACTGCAGTATTAACTACCTCAATGAAGCTTTTAATCAATACATTTGCTGCCATATACTGCAAAAATATTAAGCTACTTCTAATTCTGTATCAAATTAATTAGTTGTAATAAATTCTGTATCAAAAGCTAAAGATGTTCTAAATTTGAAACTGGCTAGCTGCTCACACCATGCGATGCCAAATAAAAATAAAATTAGACGTGAGCAAAATACAAGTGTGATAATTTTGTTATTTTCCACGCTAGGTTTTTAACATCTTGTCGGCTAGGCCACCAAGCGGCCCCCGCTACGAGAGAGTTAGTGGACTTAGGAGCACAGGTGGCTTGCGGCCTGGCGTACTTGCACGTGCAGAGACTAGTACATGCTGATATTGCTGCCAGGAATTGTGTGTAAGTAGTACCACTTATCGTGTTCAAATGTGTAAGTACCTGTTTCATAATGGCTGAATGATAAATAAATGATATTTATTTTGCAAATAGGTCTTTAAAAACACTTTTACACGTCAATTTTTTTCAGTCAGTTTAAACTAGCTTCTACTACCGCGTGAATGTTTGTTATTGCAGACCTGAAGTCTAAATTCGAATAAAAACTTCAAGCATGCACATAGTGTACACTATGTGCATACTTGAAGTTCAAGCTTTCTACGTACCAAATTTCATCAAAATCGTTTCATTAGTTTAACCATGAAAGCGTAACAGACAGACAGACACACACATTTTCACATTCATAATAATAAGTATGGATATTAGAGATATGGAAATTTAAAAAAAAAATGGATATGGGCATTTTAGCTAAATTTTTTCTCATTGTCGGTCTGCTTACAAATTTTGCTAAAACAAAGAGTTTTACAACCATAAATTAAACATTAGTCCAAGTGCTTCTAAAATTCGGTATCTTCTAAACTCTAATTTTACAGATACGAAGTTTAACTTGTGAACTCCAGTCGAGTGGCGAATAATTATAACCATGGAGTTTTTTGAAAAAATAAATTATCTCCGACCCACTTAAAAGTGGGTCAAAGAAAATTTGATATAGCTTGAGCAGTCACGATAATTTGTGTATTAAAAATTCGCTGTTTAGGGAAAACCAAGAGCGGTTCTCATTATATTTGTAAATAACTCTTAAATTTTTTATGATTTCATTGACTTTAGCCACAGTGACTATATAGAACAGTAAAAGAATTTCGTGTACCATAGGCACAATTTGGCACATATTTTTGGCATCATCAGAAACTTCCCACTATTGATATTTTATTAGATCTGGTTGTGGTCGGGTCAGGAATCGTGATCCCCAGCCCGACCACAATCGTACTCTTATTACTCAAAAAGTACAAGGCACAAATTCCTGGGATCAGTGGCACAATAAAACACAATTAAAATAACCATTTTGTGCCATAGTAAAATCTCCGTTTCATGTCGTGGTCGGGTCAGGAATCACCATACCATGTAAAATCGGATTATGTTACTAGTTATTGAAATTTACACAAATTTATTAAACAATTAATGACTGATAGAACAACGAATGATATTAAAAATTTTCATTTCCAACACAGGGTAGACGAAAAATTAAGGCTGAAGGTGACTGACAATGGTCTGTCAAGGGACCTGTTTCCTGATGACTACCATTGTTTGGGAGACAATGAGAACCGTCCGGTCAAATGGATGGCGCCGGAGACGTTACTCCAAAATCAGTATACTATAGCATCTGATGTGGTAAGATTTTGAAAAGATACTTTGATTTTTATGAAATACAAAATCTGAATTTAGAAGAATACGATCAAATAGACGTTGATTTTTGAACTACTTTATCTTTTTAATATTATAAATATGAGGTTGATTTTATTTCTAATAAAGATTCGGAGTTTGTAGAAAGGAAATCGTCGATTGTGAACCATTCGGTAATCAAGAATCTATTATGATTTAGAATCCTTTCAAAATTGATTTCCGATTGAGCAACCCAAACTCGACTTTATTGTTATTTTCTTTATTGAAAATATATTGTACATTGAAAGTGTTAGACGATTACTGAGCGCATCCCTAATAGCGTCGCACATGTTGTTTGACATACAATGACAGATTTGCGAGCTTCTTTTCACTTTTGAATAGTATGGTGTTGTAATTAAATGTATTATGTGTTAAAACTACGTTTATCTCTATTACTAGTTATAATATTATTTTCTTTTGTGTAGTGGTCATTAGGAATAACTCTGTGGGAGCTAGCAACTCTAGGAGCCTCACCATTGGCGGAATTGGACGCTGCTGATGTAGGAGCATTCTTGAGTGGTGGTTACCGCCCTTCGCAGCCGCATAACTGTCCTGATGAACTGTGAGTAATCCTTTATTTATTTATAAATACTTCATTGTACACCAAGATAGTAAATGATACAGTTTGAGTCTTTTTAAAAAAAAAAAATTGGCAGCCTTATCGTATTCTGCGATCACTTCCAAGTAATCTTGAAGGACCCCCTGCTTGATGGGGACGATTTTTGTAATAAAAAGCCATTTTGATAAATATTTTATATTTTTTAATTTGATATGAATATTAAGGACTGCAGAAATCCGATGGATTCGAGAGGCCTACGTCCAACAGTGGACGTTTTCAGCTGAAATAAAGATACAAGTGATTTGTATCTTAATAATGCAAAAGTTCATCTAAATCAAAAGTTCTAAAAAAAACATTTTACCAAAACACTTTCGAATGTCTGCATGTGTTTTTTTTTTAATAGATGTTCATTTTAAAGTATTGATGCTAGTTTCAAAAATAAACGCATTTCTTCTTTGTGATTCATTTGCTATTCAAATCCAACTAACCGACAATGCAACAGAAAGTCGCATCAGTGTAAATGATTGCAATGATTTAAAACCTTCAATCCGACTTAAAAGCAACGTTGGAAAGTGTCAACTTCGAAAATCCAAAGCGAAAACGCAATTTACTAAAAGACTTTTTATTGCCAGAGAATGTTTCAGTATTGACATCGTCTTAGCTTTCCATTTCATTTTCGAAAAGAATTGTGGAATTTCATTTAGATTTTGAGTTTTGTCTTAGTATTGTTATTTTGAATATTAATAATATTTGGCTTATCTAGGCTCTTCCTGATTTTTTCTTTCAGTCTTTTCCTAATTTGATTGAAAAAGTTTTATCAATTATCGTTTTAGTTTTATCATAATCAGAATTTTCAGTGACATCTTCAATGTTTCTTGTTGTTTTCACCAGGTATGGCCTAATGTCATGGTGTTGGACTTTGGCTCCTTTAGCCAGACCAACAGCTCCACAACTCCTAGCGGCTCTTCATGACTTCAGGCAAGCTCTTAGTACTTACATCTAGACTTTTTACCGTTTAACACTACCAAAGTTTCAACACTTAAGCTAGTCCTAAAATGTACTTGTCAATTTCTGAAAACTCTTGGCACTATTACTATCCGTTTTCTTCATTACCAAAGTGCCTGCCAAAGTATCAAAATTAATCGCAATATAATTTTAAGTAACATAATTTGTGTTGTTTTTGTAAATTAAGTATCATAATTTGACGATAGTTCCACAAATTTGTAACATTTATCCTAGTCAACCAAATCAGGAAAAAAAATATTTCATGAGCATAAAATTTGAATTAAAAAAAAAAAACTGTACATGATAACATTAGAAATTGAGGGGAAATGTATATTTTCAAATAAAATGAAAGGTGATATATTAATTAATAATTTCTTAGGAATGACTTTGAGATGCTAGGTGCAAGTAATATTAATGCATTTGGAGAGAATACCAAATTGTGAAATAAGTATTCATTAAATAATTTAGCACAAACGTTTAATATTAAGAAAATAATAAAAATGTACAGATTATCCTGTTTACCTAATCGGGGTAGGTATGGTTATTGAGAATCTAATTTAATCTCTCTATTCTTAAAGAGTTTTACTCACTAAGCGGTATTTTCTAAGACTTAGTAATTAGTTTATTTAAAAATAAAAGACCCAAATATATTGTTTAATAACCTACTGTTACTATAAAAGCTATATAACGCACGTGAGGATACATAGTTAACAGTATAAATAATTTACATGCACTTGCAACAAGCTTAGAGTAGGTATTGATAAATTAATTAAACGATTATATCAAAACCTTTTTGTTTTATAGGTAGATTCCAAACTGTAAAAGAATCGTGAAATAATAAGAAATACTACAGCATAATTCATGTAGAACCCACTCTTCTTCTTCCTGCCCTAGTCCCGTTTTATTTGGGGTCAGCGCAACACGTTTTTTTCTTCCATTCTGTCCTGAACCCACTAAAAATGAAAATAAATTCAGATACATAACAATATATTATTTAAATAATAAACATCAGTGCCTACTCTAAATTGAAATACAATCTAAAATGAGATAACATTACCTAACAGTAAAAGGTAGTGAAATGTAGAACCAAATTAATTTTAAGTCTGTACATAATACGGATTCGATGCAAAAGGAATTTAATTTTTGTATAGACAAAGCTGAATGCTTTTTTATTGATAAAAACTGTAAGTAACTTTTAGATTTATGAATAGTATGTGCCGGGTGCAGCTTTGGAAGGCTTCCCACACGGAGGACCAACGATTGTGTGAGATGCACAGGATCGGTCCTTGTAGCGATGCTTGGGGGAGGCCTATGTCCAACAGTGGACGTCTTTCGGCTGAAATGATGATATGCCGGATATACTTATAACATCTGCTTGCACGACTACTGTCTATAAATACTGTGAATTAGCATCATAAACGCACTGCCCTTTTATTTCTTTTGTGGGGCCGGATATCATTTTATATTATTCACTCAGGTTGGAACAGGTTTTGTTCAATAAAATTTGATGCTGAATCTAGTATCAGCCTTTTCTGACTTAAAACCACCTCTGTTCCAGTTTTCTCTTGTGGTCTAAAACCGTGCTGTTATGTTCAATCAATTGCAGCCCTTATATCGTCATTCATAACAATCTGAACGGTTTTGTACCTAATTAGCAGATTCTTATTTCAAATTCTCTATAGAGAATTTTGATACTTAATAATTAGTTTAACAGGTATTAAACAATTTAATTTTGTTCTATAAATAAGACATACTGTCATCGAGTCGAATACATAAATTATAAATTAGAAAACGGCTGTTACTGTACCTACTTTAAATTACATAAACAGCATAGTTTCTATACTATCTTTGGAGTTTGATTTCTATACTTAATTATCGATGGGCTTAATGTACTTGAATCATGGCAGCGTTTATACCCTCCATGCTACCTCTCTCTAGAAGCAAATGGTGTCTTCTATTTTATCGGGGTGTCTATGAGACAATTCTCACGCCCTAATAAACTTTCTCCTTCCTCGATTAAATCAAAATGCTACGTTTTATTGACATAATGAAATAAATCAAACAACGTTAAGACTATTAAAATCTTTGACATAATACAAATTACGATTACTTTTTCAATATTATAATATCTAGTCGTGCAGTAAAGCCTAAGAAAGTGATGTTTTAGTATAATTAAAATTAAAATAAAACCCGACAAGTCAACTAGACACAATTTGTAGAATAAGTATCCTGATATTTTTTTTTTTTATTAAGCGATATTTTATGATTTTATTTTTTAAAGATCATAAATCATTTAATATTCACACATTTAAAAAAAAATTGATATTTTATATTAAATTCTATGGTTTTGAAAATTTTGTAGTCCATATTTTGCTATAGACATACCAGTCTCTACCATAAAAATAATAGTTCATCAATCTACGTAAAAACAGTGTCTGCATTTTGTTCCTTATTCCAAATAAAATAAAATTAGTATTTAAGTGAAAGGCCAGTAGGCATGTTACTATAAGTATCTAGATTTAAGTTAAGTAAGTTAGTTTTAGAGTTCCTGAGGACTTTCAGTCCGTCCAGGCCAGCAAAAAGGATCAAACACCAAAACAGTAGTTAGTTCATGGCTTTGTTAACGACGAGGCTTCAACGAATTTAAACTTTGTGTCTTTATGTTAAGATTTAAAATCAATTGATTTATATTTATAGCGTGACTGTATGATATTGGTCCTTGTGTATCGTGTGCAATTTATCGATAGGTTTATTAGAAATTTTAAGTATGTACGATATGAAATGTTTATTTTTATAAATGTATAGTTAGAACATTTCTTACAGTAGATTATGTTATTATCTGTTTGTGGGATTTATACATTGTTTATAAATTCTTTGAAGCCGAAACTCAGTACAACAAGCATGGAAAAGAAATATTTGTCTATTATACCACAATTATAATTAAAAACATAGATGTTATACTGTATTCAAATATATGTTACAGATGAAATGGAATCTGAGCAAAGATAGCGAATTATATTGTAAATATTAGGAATAAATTTGGTAATATATCATATTTTTTGTACTAAAAAACGTGAAGTAGATGTCGATTTAAAAACTTTTCATGAAATAACTATAGGTCATAATATTTTCCAACTTCTCTTGAAGCTAAATTTGTCAATGTTAAATTAGTGATGTCAAATGTTGAGGTTAACATTTGTTGTAAAAGATAAATCTTCGATATCAACTCTAATGATAAAACTAACTTATCCTGTTTCAACTAAAGTATCAACTCTATTTTTAAATGTTTCACATTAATACATGTTTTTATTAAGTTTATGTCTTCGTCCTGTTGTAGAGCTGTTTCTTGCTTTTTGTATGTTTGCATCCAAACTTAGTTGTTATTGAATACCTCAATATGCGCAGTTTCTGTTGTAGCATTTTTGCTTTTATTGAAGCATTCTTTGTATTTTTAAGCCAAACAGCAAGAATAAATTTTACCAAAGACCCCTGTACCAATTTTTTATTGTGTAAGTATGTACATGCTAATCTATATTACGTATACTGTATTGAAAACGCATTATGGATAATACAGGGTGTAAAACTCTTAGGCATTATAATGCATTAGACGTGTTGATTGGATGACATTGAGTTGCGCTTTCGAATTAGCTAGTAATTTTGACATTTCTGCTATTGTAATTCGATGTTGTGAAATATCTTGACGAATTTTTTGCTAAAGTTCGTGTAATTTTTGTTTTTTAAATTTAAATAGATGTTTCATGTTGTCCACAGTTTTATTGATTCAATAAAATAATAAAATATTTTTAAAGAACAAGCTGTATCATAAAAAGTAGAATAAAATAAACTATCTCATTTATATCTAATAGATGTCGCTAGATTATTAAATTGAAATATTCAGTACTTATAAATGTCTTAGAAAACATACCATTGAAAAAAAAAGGGATATCCTTTTCTATTAAAAACTCCTCTTTCTTCTTAAAATTTCTGTTTAAATCGCTGATATACCTAATATTTTTTTAAACATCACCAAAAATATATTTACGAATAATAAATTATTGTGTGGAGTAAATTGTATGAAAAATGACGTCATAATGTATGACTCGAGTGCCAGATGAATGTGATTTTGTACGTAAATGTTAAAACGTGTTTAAATGTTAATAATAAGTGACGTAACTGTTTATTTAATGTTAAGTGGATGTATGTAATATGTAATCGATATGGCTTCAATGATAATTATGATGAACGAAATAAAAATGTTATTTTATAATATTGATGGTGTTTTATTTTGGAAATAACCTTGTTATTATTATTTTTAACACCTCACTGTCTCCGCACACGGACCTCAAAAAAACGCCGCCACAAAAAAACGCTAGAAGCGGCCACAAAAAAAAGCTAGAAACGGCCGCAAAAGACAGCTGAAGCTTGAAGCCGCTACAGGCGTTTTTTTGTGGCGACACCGCCGCACACGAGCCTCAAAAAAAGGTCGCCTCAAAATGAAGCTTGAAGCGGCGTTTTGTTGAAGCCCGTGTGCGGGGACAACTACACCAAACTTTGGAAGCTCCGGTTGAGCGATTGCTTACTACGTTATATGTCACGGGTTCGATTCCCGCTTAAAACAAATATTTTATGGCCTGCAGATTGTTCCGGGTCAGGGTGGTATGTGAATGCACCCACAATATAATTCCTAAAGAAGAGTAATATTTATTAAACAAAAAAAAGTACAACTTTTTACAGTCCCAGTAGGGTCGAATTCTACTGGGGCCAAGTATCTATTTCGTATTTTTTTGTTTGTATGAAAGGCAAGGAAGGCAGACTCTTACTGACTAACACCCACCCTGGTTTTTTAGTCAGTTAAAGTCTGACACTATCTTCCACCCCGCCCAAGGGCGGGGGATGTAATTTGTATGACTTTTACCCACCAAAACAAAAAAAAAAAAATTATGGTAAAAAAAGAAACATGTTCAAAATCTTGAAAGTAATTTTATCGTTTCTTCTCAAGGAAAGTATCAACACTAAATGTTTAGTAAGAAACCTAGATATTGAATTGCGAATACAATTAATTATTCCAATGAAAACTCCTAACCTTGTTCATTGGTTATTAATCACCAAAGACAACGAACGCTCCTTAGTGTTGTTATCAGATAAACGTCACGAACATTGTGGTCTAAATTAGTAATGGCAAAACCATTACTAATTTTGACCACAAATTTGTTTAATATCTTTGAACGTTTTGTATTTAAATACTCTTTGCTTATCAAAATGTATAAGTGATCACTTACTATGTCCAAGAGTGGGCAAAGCGAGTATATTTTAGGTCAATCGAACACGAATAGTTTAGAAGGGAATAATGGCGGGCTAGCAAATCTCACAGACAGAAACAGGAGGCCCCCGCAGGTGGACTCCGTGACTCTACCCAAGCCATCTTTTTTTTTAGGTAGGAAAGTCATCTAATGACATCCCCCGCTATTGGGCGGAGCGGGAGATAGTGACAGACTTTTACTGCCTAAAAACTCTCTCCTGTTCCTTCTTTGCCATTGTTCCAGGGCCCCAGGGATCTCTTTCGTATCACCCATGGGCTCGCCCCTGCCCCAGCCATCTGAAATTTTATAATAATTTTATAATTTTATGGCATACTATAAAAAGAAAAATAGATTCATTTCTACATACAAAATTTCATGAAACCCAATTTGTTGAGCATTTATCCATGTTGGAATGTATGTCGAATTTAGGTTTTTAATTAGAAAAGATAAAATCCTTTTCTGTAAAAAAACACTAAGTGTCACTTACGTTTTTCTTCCTAAACTGGCTCGAATTTAGGGTTATGCAAAGTAAACAACCAAAAAAGGATATTCATCGTATAAGGAAAATGTATGTTCATAATATCCCACGAATTCCTATACATGTATAACATCGTATTTTACTCAACGCGTTCATGCGTGTGGTGTCCTTGAAATTGAGGAAAAGTTACCTCGTGTCATCTCAAACGTGGATCGTTGGTTATGCTCCTGACTGACAACCGATTTATCATCTATTCTATCCTCGGCTGTTATTGACAATATAATGGTATTGGTTTTTACCAAAATACACACCTACTTAATACAACATTAGCAAAATACATTATCGCAGAATGTTTGCCACCTTTTTCCGTAGCAACAAATAATAATAATATTCAACAACACCATCTAGTTCCAAACTAATAATAAGAATAATAATATTACACAACTATCACACAACGCCGTCTAGTCCCAAGCTAAGCAGAGCTTATGTTATGGGTACTAGACAACTGATAAACATACTTATATACACAAATACATAAATAGTTAAATAAAAATTTCTAAATACATACATACTATAGATAAATTACACCCAGACACAGAACATAAACATTTGTCCTGGGTGGGAATCGAACCCACGACCCCCGACATAGCAGTCAGGGTCACTAACCACTAGACCAACAGGCCAGTAAACTAATTAGAGCTTGTGTTATAAGAATTATACAACTGATAAACATAAGTATAGTGCGTATATACGTATGCCTTTAGAAATAAAAATACTTTTTATCCTTTATACCTTTTTTGCCGTTTTGATGAGGCCAGGATAATACTTTATTTATTCTGATAAAAAGTTTTACTCTTTTTTTTAAATTGATATTAAACTAGTGCTTGACTGCGACCCCACCTGATGGTAAGTAGTGATGCAATCGTTGATGGTGAGGCACACTAGTCTATTAAGAGCCTATTCACTCTAGCCTTGAAGACACCTTATAATCGGATGGGAAGACCGCAGCAGGCAAATTGTTCCAGTCCTTTGATGTACGTGGTATAAACGAAGAGGCAAAACGCTTAGTCCGGACCGTAGAGGTTTCAATAACATAAGGGTGGATACTCGCCTTTCTTCAGCTTGTCGGATGGTAGAAGTGAGATGGTGGAATCAAGTCATGTAATTCCTGCGCACACTCTCAAAAGTGCATCCTGTAAAACACCGAAAGGCTGGCTACCCTTCGCCTCCTAGAAAATTTTGAGCGGCTATATAAACTTGTCGGATATTATTAACGTTTAGTATAGTTATACTTCTTTAAATAAAGACTATGAGTAAAAGTTTATTCACAGACATGGTCAGTCTAGGAATGACTGAAAGAAACTGTCGGTTTTCTATCGGTTGCATTTAGAGAAGTGTGCTTCGAAATTGCATAGCCTAATTCCGCCTAGTCCGTTCCATAATTGGACCACCAGGCTTACGGCGATACGCCACCGCCACATGATGGACATCCCACCTATACTCACAAAACGTTTTGGGAATACATTCATTGTGCGTACAACTTAGGAGTGGAATTCCCCTGATAGCTACGAGTACAACCCGGTAATCATTAAGTCAAGAGTGAATAAGTTACTTCTAGGTAAACGCGCTCCGTCGTCGACCGCATTGTCGCTTTCCATTATGTGAGATACAGTCAAGCGCAAACCTATTAACAATAAAAAAAACTCCCTTTCCTACATTTCCACCGTGATTATCACTCCGTTTTCTAAAAGTAGAATTATTTTTGAAATCATGTAGCCAACAAACTTGCAATAAAGATGTAGCAGCTTTGACACCAAAGGTATGGATTAATATTCAAAATCCTGCATCGCGGTATAAGAATTCTCCGCGCAATTAGAACGTAAACAACAGCCTAAAATAAACTCTTGGGCACTTGCCTGGACTAGACATAATAGTCATCTAGTCAGAGGATCCTTCTTTTTCAATAGAGGTTTGCGGGACTTTACACAATTTTCGGCATTCGTCTAAAAACACACGCTTTTGATAACTATCGACAATGATAATAAAATCTGAAACGAAATCTAAATGAAGAATTTCATGATAAGAATTAAAATTAATTGAACGTAATTAATATATTGTACACAATTAAAAACATTGATAAACATAATGTCCAGCGACCAACGTACTAATAAAAGCAATAAATCCTTAAGTCATTAAAATTCTTCGTTGTTTACAAACACCTACGTCCCTACACACACACACACATAGCTAGCTACAACAAAGTTTAATTATTTCGGCCTCTCAAAGCCAGTTTCTAGTTTTATAAAACTTTAAAATATCCAATATTTTCCTTCGATGGCGGCGGAAAATATTGCAATTTCTCTTTTGTATATAAACAGCCAGCGGGACTCACGATAAAGTGGCAATATACTATCTCGACGGGGCTTCTCAAACAAGGGTACGAGACAAGGATAGGGATATTTAAAATTGCACAAGTCTGAAAGGGATAGGATGAAGTTATTAATTGGAGAGAATTGACGGAAGTGCACCGGAGCGGTGTTTTTGACAAATTCCGCTTTGATTCGACGATTACTTTCACCTCAACGCTTAAGGCTCGGTTCTTAACCGTGACTCGCCCTAGATGGCCTGTTAAAAGTGTAAACGATTATTTTAGGGAGGCCTGTATCATATTTTTTTTTGGGTGTGAAAATAAATTCATGGTATTTTGTTTTTTTTTTTATTCATGTTTGGGTTGACAAAAGATGTTAAGCGTAAATTGGAGTATTTTTTTTGTTCGACCCCGCAGTTTTGTACTTTTGATCTTTCCTGAAAATGCAACTTGGTCCTTATTTTTAGTATAAATGCAAAACCTGAAAGACCTCTCTAGTATTTTTACGTAAAGAATCTATTTCAAAATTATATCTATTATGAAAAATCACAAAGTTATAAGGCAGTTAAGTTATTAGCCAGGTACCTGGTTGGCGACATAAATACATGGTCACCGGGCAAATCACCGGGCAACTGAGGGGTGGTTTTGCTTCCGCATCTAGCTATTTGCTAATGCCTGCTACGACCTGCCGTAACCTGTTTTGTACCTAGAGTCGGTGGTATCCAACTTTTAAATATTTTTGGAAAATATAACATGGTGTAAAAATGATCCACTAGGACTTTATTAAAATTAATGAAGTCTTCTAACTCAGTCAGAGAATAAGCATTGCCATACAACGTGGCAATGCCGTCAGCCTTTTCGGCACACTTCCAGTCGACAGCGATGCGGAGGAGTTTTATGACGTCATATTTAGCTAGGCATTTAGTGTATATATTATTTAAGTTGTTGTTTAATTTGTTTATTATTTCAGTGTGTCAGTGTTTGGCTCGCCGCGCCAGTGTGTCATAGACGTCACTCCTGATTCGTTCCCTGCGTTGCTGCATGTATCTAACAACGAAGACGATTGGTTTGCCAATGTATGAAATGTGCAAAGCGATCCCCACTCTGACGTCGAGCGCTCAAGATCCGTTCCGGTAATTGTAAGTGAAGCAGGAGCTAGTTTAATTTAATGTTATATTTAACTAGCGCCTGCTTCGTAAACTTGTTTCGAAAAAATGAAACTTTTTAATGTCGGCGAGCAAAAGGTAGCTCGCTGTCCGACCGTCCGGTAACCGTCCGGATCGAACCCGCGCGCCTCAAGGAGCTGTCAGCAACCGTAAGGGCCCAGCTGGGTCGAAGCCGACTGGGGTCAAGGTTCTGCTTCTGAAAGGAAGACTCGGCTCTGGTATGAAAGGCAACGAAGGAACGGGGTGGGTTTTTTAGTCAGTAAAAGTCTGACACTATCTCCCGCTCTGCTCGAGAGCGGGAGATGTCATTTGGATGATTTTTACCACCCAAAATAAAAGACCTTTCCGTGTAGTCTTTATATAATTTGCTACCCTCTGAACATCGATGTTTCTTGAATTAACCTGTAACTTCCTTCTACATACTATCCAAGTTAATTACCGTTTGAACCACTCAGAGTTCTCGTCAAAGTTATAATGGGGCCTGAAATTACAGCCATGTCGTATCGTGTGTTTGATATTTTTGCCTTGCTTGTCATTCTCTTCATTGACTTTTCATTTTAAATAAGTCGGTAAACTGGTTAAATATCTATTAAGTTAAAGATCATTTAAAGTAAACATATACACATATAATTAATAAGATTTTTTTTAGGGTTCCGTAGCCAAATGGCAAAAAACGGAACCCTTATAGATTCGTCATGTCTGTCTGTCTGTCCGTCCGTATGTCAAAGCCATTTTTTTCCGAAACTATGAGAGCTATATTGTTGAAACTTTGTAAGTAGATGTATTCTGTGAACCGCATTAAGATTTTCACACAAAAATAGAAAAAAAGTAATAAATTTTGGGGGTCACCATACTTAAAACTGAAACTCAAAAATTTTTTTTTCATCAAACCCATGCGTGTGGGGTATCTATGGATAGGTCTTTAAAAATGATACTGAGGTTTCTAATATCATTTTTTTCTAAACTGAATAGTTTGCACGAGAGACACCTCCAAAGTAGTAAAATGTGTCCCCCCCCTCTAACTTCTAAAATAAGAGAATGATAAAACTAAAAAAAAATATATGATGTACATTACTATAAAAACTACCAACGAAAATTGGTTTGAACGAAATCTAGTTAGTAGTTTTTTTTAAATGCGTCATAAATCGAAAAAATTACACTATTATTAAAACATCGATCAAAGTTACAACACATTACAAGAACTTTTATATTATGTTTTTTGCTGCTACGGAACCCTTCATGGGCGAGTCCGACTCGCACTTGGCCGGTTTTTAATATTCAAATAGAATAAATAGTAAATTTCCTTTATATTTGTTATATACACATGTTTGCAAATACTTTAATATATTATTGGTTGGATCCATTTTGCATAAATACGGACAACTATTATTTTAAAAAAAAATGGCCACACAGTGCTTATTAATGAGCAAATCGGAGCCTCCTGCTGGAAGCTCATGGCTGTATCGCCATTTCGAACTAAGTTATAGATATATTTGTGGTTTGCCTTCTCACTGTGCTGCTATAGTTTTCAATTATGACGTATTTTTCCTTTGCGACATAATTTGATCAAAATTTAAGCTTGCACTTAGGTGCAGCTTTTTGAATTTAGCAACAGTTTTATATTTTTTTTGTTTTAGCTTACATAAGCTACTATTCACTCTCACAGCTCAAATTTGTATCTGCATGTTTATTGGTAAGTTGAATATAAGGGTTTAAGCCAAACATTCAATGTTACTGGCATCCTCTCGAAGACGATCAATTTTTAGCTTAAAAATATTACGAATCCGTAGAGTTTTAGATGTATATAAATAACGAAAGTATTAATATAGCTTATATTATGGTTAATAATGTGATTGTCAAATAAAGCAATTCTATCCATTTATTGATAACCCTGTAATCAAGAGTCACCAGTCCATCACAATTCCCGTTCAACGAACACCAAATTAAAACCAAGCGTTCCGTGAAAAACGAATTAAAATAAAAAAATAAAAACTATTGTAAAAATTGACGGCAAAAAAAAACTAAATGAAATTCGTCTGTCACGCTTTCCAATTGTATTTGGATTCAATTTAATTGAATTACTATGGACAAAGCTATTTTTCAATTGTGACATTGTTCGACGGTTCCGTTTAATCAGATTAAGTCAGTCGTACCAGGAAATTGTACTTTATTAAATTGCAATTTATTTTTAACTATCTACTCAATTAAATAGATTTTGGAATGCAGTTATGATGACCGGATGTGTGAACGTTTTATATTGCAGCAGCGAATTATATTGCGTTGGTAAATTGCCTAAGATTACTTTGATACAAAAAGAATATTTTTAAACGATTTCGAAAAGGAGGAGGTTGTATGTTCAGCTAAATATATATTTTTATTTATGTTCACCGATTTTTCGGTTAATTGTGGACAGATATAAGATTTTTTTTTTAATAATATAAAGGTTATGGCTTCCGAGTTAGTTGAAATTATTACAATTGTCATAAGATGCACTCTAGCTACAAGGTACCATCGAGCTAATCTGATGATAATTAGCTAAGGCTACTTTTTAGTTGTGTTGAGCACCACAAAAAAGTGTAAAAAAAAATATTTTTCCAAAAAAAAGTTTTCTTCTACTTCAATGTAAAAAAAAAAATATAAGTACAAAATAACTTTAATTTCGGAAGTCGGTGTTACATAAAGAATAGACAAAACTATTATAAATAAAAACACTGACTTCCAAAATTAAAGTTAAATTGTACTTTTTTTTTGTGTTTTTTACATTGAGTTCGGTTGCATTTATTTTTTTTGGAATGTGATATTTTTGTTACGCAAGTATATTAATATTACTTAATATTTATAATTTTAATTTCACACATAACAAAAGCTCTACAATGTTAGTAAAATTGCCTTAAAACTATGTATAGTGTTATATGTTGTGTTAGTTGTAACTAGTCACACAGTCACAGTGTGATATGTCACAGTAATGAAATACGAAAACTCAAATGTAAGTATGTCTTTCCCGAAAATTGGTAAGAACAAAGGAATGTGTGCACAGCAGGACATTAATGAAATGACGGCGTTGAATGACGATGGATGACCAATGATTTCTGAATAAACATTGTTTCCAAGCCGGAAACCTCAAGTAAGAACGCTTTCACATTGAAGAACCCAATTCTATGTTTTTTTTTACGTTTATAAATATCAAATGACTTCTCGCTCTAGGACGGAGTGGCAGGGCGTCTCCGATTTTTACTGACTAAAAGCCACTATGTTCCTACTTTACCTTCTTCCCAGAACCCACGGGTTCTCGTCCTCATAACCCTTGGTTTCAGTAGTCTTCGAACCTGCTGGGCCCCTACAGTTTTGCTGGCACCTTCCTGAGGCGTGCGTGGAACACTATGCGCTGTCGACGACTCGGTTTCCGCCCACTCAGTAACCGTACAGTCGGACAACAAGCTACTCATTGCTCGCCGTCCGCCAGCCTACGTCTATGGTGGCTGGAAAGCGATGTCGGGATCTCCGTGGCTGGAGAGTGAGAAAGCCTGTTTCCTCACGCGTGTGGCCACCTCTTTCGCTAACATTAATGCTTCGCTGAAGGAGTGACCGCCTGCCATTCCACCTTGCTCTGAATTATGGCCTGTACCAGGACCCATCGCGAAAGGCTGTTGCCACTGATCGGCACCGCGGTGCTCTGCCCAAGCGGAGCATATCTCTACCGTATGCTCCACCGTGTCCGCCAGGCGGTCCACACAATGATGACACCCAGGCGTTTCTTCCGCACGAATCTGGTGCAGCAATCTCCCGAATTTACCTCGTCTGGTAAGCACCCGCGTTATGTGGAAGCTGAGAACGCTGTGACGTCTTTTCAACCACTACTCAAAGAGGGACTTACCGCCATAATTATGGTGAGCCCAATCCAATTCTACGTTAAGTTTGTCTTTTTACACTGAACTTTTGTATATACCATATTTTGGGTGAAGAAAATACGATGTAAGAGTGTTCAGCCATCATTCTTTCACCAAAATAGACCACAGTGTACCACACAAGCCATAAAACCAACACAATATACGAGTACCCACATACAGTACATACAAAGTTAATCGCTGACCAAGCCTGCACTTCGTAGAGCCACAAACAATTCCTAAGATCACTAAACTTGCTATAAAAGTGAACAAAATGAAGTAATTCCGTTCCTCTAGCGACACTGCTGTGTGTCGTAAAAATGGTGTTTATATCGAAACAATATACCTTTTATGGCATACAGCTATAGGTAATGTATTAGGAAGTGTATTCTTTAGATGGGGTTTATTGATTGTTATGAAGATAATAAACAGTAACTGTGTAAACATTTTGTGAGGTTTTAGTAAGGAATGTTATGTCATGAAAGCTGAAAAATGGGTTGGTTTTATGAGCAAGAGGTTTAACCGAAAATATGATGTGAATAAATCAACCCTTTTTAGGAAATGTTTTCTTTTCCATAATAAAAGTATTTTTGAAAATACATTTTTTTTAAAGATTTAATATACATATCATCGCTCACGATTAGGTGATCCTATCCACAATAACAAGCTTTTAATGAAAATATTTTTTCATAGAAAGCTTTTATAGCTCGACATACCTATAGTTATAATTAATCCTCATCAAGACGAATCATACGAGCCCAAACTCGATGGGGTTGTGTCGTTTAACTACCAAGTTCCTATAGCCACCTTGTGATTCCATCACCAGATCAGCTCCATGTCATGATAATTTTGCATTATCATCTGATTTACACATGCATGCAAAATTTCAGCTCAATCGGTAACCGGGAAGCGGATCAAATTTAATTTGCAAGATTTTAGAGAGAGAACACCAAATTTTAAATGTATGGTATAGTTTTTCAAGTGGGGCCACGTTACTATCTGAGGCCTGGTTTACTATAGGTAAATTATTTTCCAACCAATGCTACTAGTTGGAGTACCTGTAAAACGATGAGATTAATAGTTACTAAAGCCCTTACAAATCTCTACTTAAACTTAACATTTTCCACCAATTTGCTGAACGAACGGCAATAAAAGGCACGTAACTAAAATCAAGACAAACTCACTTGAATGCAACTTCAGCCCCGCGAGCATCAGTTACATTAAGGACCGATGATTGTAAGCCATATGTCACTTGCAATAGATGTTTCTTTGCGCTAGTGATGTCAGTGATTCTGTTCTATCGAGTGATTCGATTCTATCGAGTGATTCGATTCCATCGTGTGGTTCGATTTTAAAGAGATTTAAAAAAAACCTCTTCTGACATCTATCTTGTCTAAGAGAAAATAATCGTCAAGGTCTATGGAACAACCGCTAGAGCCACGGGATTTTTTAAAAAGTTATCGTGTCTTTAGAACGCAAACGGCAACTGAAGGACATAGGTAGCTTTTAGTCTGTAAAAGTCTAACACGCCTTCTCACTTCACCTCAAAAAAAAGTCTGCAAGTATAACTAGCGTTGTATAGCTTTCAGCATTTTATACAGCAAATAAAAAATAAATAAATAAAACGTACAAAAATGCAGTACTTTTATAAAAATTCATCTACAAAAAGCTTGAAATTTCATCCGTGTAAAAATATATTGCTTTGAGCATCACTTGTATCGGCATTCGGATTTTCTGTATTTACGCAATACAATATTTTCAACAAAAAATCTTTTAGTAAAATTAGTCTTACGGGAAATCGAAACGAACTTTAAAATAATTGATTCTCCATCTACATTTTTGTTTTATCAAACTACTCGTTACTATCATCATCATCATCATCATTATATTCTGATTTATTTGGAATCCCCATAATATGATTTCTTCTTTCATACTTCTTTTGTCCTTATCCATCACTGGCTCCTCCATTTTCACTAGAAATGACTTCTGTATCGTAAGTGCGTTCACAAACATGTATACTCACATACACAAAATCCCCTGATCTGGAACAACTATCTGTAGGCCATAGAAATATTTAAATATTAAGTTTCGTGCGCTTATTTATTTATTTAACACTTTATGCACATGGGTACAGAGGCGGACTTAATGCCTTAGGCATTCTCGTCCAGTCAACCTTTGGGTGATGCGGAGAAAAAGTAGTGGTAGGTGCAATAAAAGAGTGAGAAAAAGGCAAAAACAAGAATTTATATACTAATAGACCATAGAATAGATATACTAATAAACCATAGAATAAATATATACAACTATAAAATATATACTCAAATTAATACACTAAATAAATGCACTAAAATAGTCAAATTATTGGTCCAAATCGACCTTTTTTTTTTTTATTTTTTTTTTTTATTTATTTCTTCATCTTACATCTATCTTTACAGGTTTTTTTTTTTATCCCCAATGCGATAAATGCGCTTATCCTAACTTAATTATACTAACATCTATAGCTAATTATAAATAATGCATTCGTTGTGAATTCACTCAGAGTACAACAAAATAAGTCCGTCTCATTAGCTATCAGGTTGATACCATAGAAAAACATTAACGCTGTGATGAAACTACTGCCAACTTTTTACGAATCAGCTCGCGAACTTTGATTTGCGCTTATTCCTTTTTAAACATATCACTCGATTGTTCTCACATCGTTACGAATCTTCACTCGACTAAAACGAAGTAGCATCACTAGCCACGATTTATTGTCCTTCATTACAGTCCGGCGGCCACTTGAGAGCCATACCCAATCTTCGCACTTATCTCGAGAACAATCTTAACATCACCTTTGCAACATGTGTCCTTAATGTTGTCTGTCAATTTTGTTACTGAACAACACAAACACCTATACGTGCCAAACAATTTTCAACTTCAACTTGAATGTCACAAGGCCCAATATCCAATTTTCCTGGATTTGGAGTTGGGTCAGTTTCAAGAAAAGATTTAGTTTTTGTGTTTCAGCTAGGTCATCCATTTTAGGAGCGGTCGTTGACCAACGGTGGCCTACTGTTATCATTACTTTTGTTGAGACAAACTGTAAAACTGTTATGGCACACTTTATCTTCCTTCTGGTTACGGCTGTGAGATTTTCTTTTTCTTACTTGTGTTAGGTTGGTACTTATTTTCTTTCGTTAAGTTTGTAGACAATGGCTATTAAATGTACAAACTAGAAGACCTCTTTAATGAAGTTTTGGATGGATTTCTCCTTGAACAATATATTTTGAAATTTTACTTTTGGAATCTTTATTTAATTCTTTATTGTACACAAAAACATAGTAGTCATAGTGATTTGACAATTCATGTACAAAGGCAGGTTTAATTCAACAATGTGTTTTACGTAGCAAACACTCTAAATGAATCTTTTCATTTTAATAAACCTGTAACTCACACTACTTGTAAAAATAATATTTGACCATTTTTTTTTTACAATTCGTCGTCACTGCCTTTTGCATTGAGTTTAGCATTATGTGGCATATTTTTATCAGGAAATAATAAATTAATTGCGAGTTTATTTATTTTATTCATGTCTAGCCTGTACTGTCGCACCGCTGCGTCTTACAGAACGTGGTCACCTCTTCAAAACCCTTCTGTTCTGCAAGTCATATACTCTGCCAACTGCTGTGTCGGTAACTTTCGTCCTCCTGCAGATATCTTCAATTCTACGCTACAAAATTTCTATATAATTTGGTACACAATATCAATTGTAACTAAATTCAACTCCACTTCGGACTTATAATTAAAACTTCCCAGTTATTTGTATACATACTTGTGTAGTTGACTCAAGTCGAAACGGACAAAGATATCCGATGGAATTATTGTTTACTTTGTTACTCCGACATTTTTAATTAAGTCTCTCGTTGATAATTTACGCTCTTGTCTAGACTTACTTAGTTGTTAGAGTTAAAAAGAGTGAAGTTTATTATTTGGACCTTTCATATAATTAAAAGAGTGTATTATCTTGATTTAAGTTATTATTTTTGTTGTACAGTAATGTTTATTTTATTCTATTCTATAAAATTGGACCTACTTTGCATCTTAAATTTTGGTGGCGTATTTTTAATGATCAAATTCTTCAGAAACAGCTTGATCGATTTTTATGATTGATCTCGTGATATGCTGTGCGAAAAGAGAGAAGAGCGGAACTATCCAAGAACCAACACATGCGGAGTTTGTGATTAACCCTCTGTCTTTGCTGCGGCCAACCTGAGTGAGAAGTCTGTTTAAAGTTTTTTTCTGTAAAAAGACCTTTCCCAATTCGTCGTATCATTAACGTGGTTTTAACCCTTTGTGTGTCCGGTACGTGGATCCACGCGAGACACAATAACTTTTTAATTGTGTCTCTAATTACGGCATACGAAAGGTTAACTGTAAACGGTAAACTGTTGCTTCAACCAACGCAATCCAATGTAATGTTTGATAAAGAGGCAATGCAAAAAAGAGAGGTGATGCCTGAATGCTCTGTTGGCATTTGATAATTTCGTCACTCTCTCGAATATTTTACAAAAGTAGTTCCAATTGTTTTTAAATTTTGAAAGTTTTTGGAACAAATACGTTTTTCAGAGTCAAATATGCGAAGCTTTTCTCAAATATATATTTTTTTCTTTTTAATTTATGAGTACTTTTTGAAGGGCCAAACAGGTCTTTACTTCAGTAAGAGTTAGTTGATGTCTTGATTTTGATAGAAACGTAGATAATAATATCTATATTAATATATGTCTAAGTTTCCAAAATATGTGAAGAAAAATGTATAATAAAGTCATAATCACGTAAGCGTAAGAGTGGTTGTAAGGAAATGTACTCGGTTGAGCGCTCTAAAGTGGAAAAACTCACTTTAAAATATCCTAGATCATTTAAAATTTCAAGGTGATTTTTTACTGAATACACTGAATGGAAGAAAAAAACGTGTTGCGCCGACCCCAAATAAAATGGGACAAAGGCAGGAAGAAGAAGAAGAAGACACTCGATTAACTGCCCGTACAAAATTTGTCACTAAAAATGAGCAGACATTTTTAGTCCTTTTATTTTTGTTGCCAAGACTGAATTTACACTCATTTTAAAAGACGTTATATCTTCTGGCCTCATAGTCTTAGGCTGCACTTCTACAATATGAAAAATTTTCTACCACAATTGTTTCACAGACACTGGTAGTAACTTGCAAGTGTAAGCTCCATAGAGAGACTATGTTTATACTTGCAATCCACTGTGAGTGAGGCCAGTGGACATTTCTCCTAGAACTTTAGTAGGAAGTAAGAAAACATGAACCTGAACAACAAGTTAAATCTGGAAGACCTCATACATATTTTTTGATGCTTAAAATAAGAAAATATGTTTGAGGTCTTCAAGAAAGAGGCTTCTTTCTCTTTTTCTGAAGTTTTTGTATAAGCTGTATTACTTTTTGGTGTACAATAAAGTCTATTCTATTCTATTCTTTTTTTTTCGGTGGGGAAAATCATCCAATGCCAACCTCCGCTCTTGGGCAGAGCGGGAGGTAGTGTCAGACTTTTACTGACTATAAAACCCACCCCGTTCCTTCAAGCCTTCATACCGGGGCTCGACTTCCCTTTCGGATAACCCTGGCCCCAGTAGGCTTCGATCTGGCTGGACCCTTGCTGACAACTCCTTGAGGCGCGCGGGAACAGTGCGCGCCGTCGACGACGGACGTACGGCCGGACAGCGAGCTACCCATTGCTCACTGTCCGCAAGTCCGCGCCTACGGTGGAAGAGGCCATCCCTCAGAGAGTTCAGTTTATTTTCTACTTTCTATTTTCAGTTTTATTGAACTAAAATCCTATTTCCATAGGACTGAATGGTATACCTACCTGAGTTTATATTCCTAAAATCACATAAACATAAATATCCATGTTAATACCTGAATTTAGGTAAACTCGCAAAGTGAAACGCACCCCAGCTACATTTAAACTGCAAGCATAAATTGGGCGACCAAAAAATACTAAACACACAACTGGCGGGCAGTTAAACCAAATACTGTAGTTCCGAATAACGGACAAACTAATTTAGGGGTGCAGTATTACGCTTTGTTGTAAAAGTCAGAAAAAAGCACACGATGCGGTCACTGTCTGAGTTAATTTAGGGTTATAAGTATTAACTTAGATACAAAGTAGTTTAGTTTATTGTCTACTAACTTTTAGCAGCAGCTTTACCCGCGTGGATGTAACAATTTATTCCAATAGAAATATGCTAACATAGGTTTTTTTTTTCGGTTGGTTAAATTCATCAAAATGACTCTTTGGCGGAGCGAGAAATAGTGTCAGACTCTTACTGACTAGAAACCCCACCCAGTTCCTCTTTAGCTTTTATACCGGGCCCAGCCTCCCTTTCAGAACTAGACCCTAGCCCCAGTAGGCTTCGCCTCAGGTGGGCCCCTGATGTTGCTGAGAACTCCTTGAGATGCTAGCTTATGTTACTTTATAATCCAGTTTCATTGAAAACATGGGAAGACCCTATCCTGGAATACCTTCCAAGATAATTATGGTCTATGCGTGTGCTCAATTTCATTCAAACCCCTTCAGTAGTATCAGCTACTAAGGAGTACCTAACCTACACACATGCAAGAACTTTCGCCTTTATAATATTACTGTGATTAGTACGATAGTGTGACTAGTGTGTGCCAGCGGCTTCGCCTGCGTCAAAGTAGAAAGTTATTCCAAAAGTATATACTTCCGGGATAAAAAGTATCCTGAAGGTACAACGACCTGAGCGCGTCGGTCTCCATTTTTTTTTTTATTTTTTTTTTTAGTCCACGCCACTCGACGCGTCTCTAAGTACAAATCAGGCGTGGTCCGTGGCCCACATGTGCGTCGGTCTGATGTAGTTCTAGAGATTCTACCACGAGTTCTTAACGCGATCCATTTGACGACCTAAACTGAGTCAGTTTAAAAGGATGGAGCTATATAGGGTGTATAGTTCCATCCCTCTTTCTCGCTCGCATGCCTGACATTTTAACACGTCATGGTAAGGCTCCATGAGGCCTAGCCAAGTTACGACCGTTTCGTTTCAAATCTCTTTCTACAGTCGATAACACCTCCAATTCCTTTTTTCTGATGAGGTGACTTTGAGATACTGTCATTTTCATTTTAAAGTTTTCTACTAGCGTTAACAACTATAGATTATCAACTTGGCTAAGCCTGCAGGTTTCCATTTTAAAAGCCTCCAGCACCTATATCACAAAGTGACATTTTATAAAAATCTTTTATCGCCATCCAATCCTATTCCACAACCTATTAGGCCAAGAGCACTTTCAGCATACAAAAAGCGCTTTCATAAAAATGTGATTAAAATACTAAGCGTATTATTTCGGCGCTGAAAAGCTACCGGATATGAGAGAGCACGGCTTTTCAGCTCACAACCTCCGGTCACCATGCTAGTGCCTCACAAAAGGCAACACGTGCAGATTTTAGTTTCATTGTGCCTTTTTTAAATTTCGAATGTTCTTATTTTTAGCTCTATTTCTCTATATTGTAGCCTGCCTTTAATTTTTCAAATTGGCTAGAAGGATTTTTATGGAACGCTTTTATGAATATTTTTTTCGCTGGCAATTTTTTTTTTTTGTTTTAATTAAGTAAGGTGTTTTTTTGTTTGAGCGTTTGATGGCCAATGTTTGCACTGAAAGCTGTGCTAAGGTAAATCCACGTATTTGGCTAAGCGATGCAATAGTTTGCGTTACTGGTGACGTTATTCGGAACAGTTAGGTGCGCGTTTTTTGTGAGGTGAGAAACAATCCAATGACTTTTTTTTAAAATTGATATAAACTAGTGCTTGACTGCGATCCCACCTGATGGAAAGTAGCGATGCAATGTTTGATGGTGAGGCGCATTAGTTTATTAAGAGCCTAATCACTCTAGCCTTGAAGACACCCAAATTATAATCGGACTTGAAGACCGCAGCAGGCAAACTGTTCCAGTCCGTCGACTTACGTGGTATAAACGACGAGGCGCTTAGTCCGGACCGTAGAGGTTTCAACAACGTAAGGGTGATTATTTGCCGTACGTCGGGTTGTCCGACGGTAGAATTGCGATGGCGGAATCAAGGCATGCAATTCCTGCACACACTCTCCAAAATGCATCCTGTAAAATACCGAAAGGATGGCTACCCTAGGCCTGTACTGAAGGCTTTGAACCTGTACATTAGTAGCCTTCTGCGTTCTGGGATCACGACTTCCCCGTAAGAAATTCACCAACAATGATTGCATCAATCTTAATTCATTAAACCCCAAGCGAACGCCGGCGTTCGCGCACCTATTGTCTTTCAATTGTGTCTGCCATCACGTGGGTTAATTTTATTAACCCACGTGATTTCAATTACGGTATTTGAAAGGCTAATAAAATAATTATGACTTGACTGCAAAGTCATAATTATTTTATTAGCCTTTCAAATACCGTAATTAGAGACGTAATAGAAAGACAATGAGAGAGCAAACTGCGTTCGCTTGAATTAAAAAAATCTGTGGCCCTAACGGGCACACTGGCTCTGCTGGTCTCATTCGGTTTGCTGATATTTCAGTGAGATGCTTAGACTACCAAAAGGTGAATAACCCATTGCTTACCTTTTTTTTGTAGGGAAATCATCCAATGACAGCCCCTGCTCTTGGGCGGAGCGGGAGATATTGTCAGACTCTTACTGACTAAAACACCCACCCCGTTCCTTCAAGCCTTCATACCAGGGCTCGTATTCCCTTTCGGATAACCCTGGGCCTAGGCTTCGACCCGGCAGTCACGCCTCAAAGAGGGGACTTACCGCCATAATTGTGGTGTGCCCAATCCATTGCTTATCTGAAAGCCCCCACCTAGTGACAATCTACAACTGTGTGTGTCTGAATGCAGACAAAGCCAAAACAGTAGCTTAGTAGCATAGCAAATGATATTGCGTAGTTTCTGCCTACGCACATTATTTTGGGAAATGGGAATAGTGTACTCGATGAAGCGAGAGAGAGTGTCAGATTTTTACCAACTGTAACGTACACCTATGTTCTTTCATTTACCCTTTGCGTTCCAGGGCTCGTAACTCTTTTGGACAATCGCAGCCCTTACAGCGTCATTCATAACAATCTCTGAACTGTTTTGCATCTAATTACTAGTTACTTAATTCAGGTTCTCTTCAGAAAATCTTGCTATTTAATCACTTGTTTGACGGGACGGGGACTCCTCCTTCCTCTAAGGCTCGTTTTCCTTAATACTTGAAGGTCGTGAACTTCCTGCTTCATAACTTTTGCTTGTATGATATTCCTCCATCTGCTTCTGTCTGTGGCGGTATGAAGAGTATTGTATATCGTAGAGTCAAGACTTCAAGATCTACGGGGTTACCATGACGTTCAAAGTAAGATTGTTTTAATATTGTTTCAGTGTGGGTAAGAGACAGAGCTATACAGGTCGTCTAGCGCCATCTCTTACCCGTACTGAAACAAGATTAAAATAATCTTACTTACAACGGACGGAACAACAATCTGGCTGCACCCTCGTGGCCCATCTACTTTACCGGTCACAAAAAACAGGAGGTGCTACTTATAAACAATTCAATTTTATTTTATAAATAAAATAATACAAGAACAGAAGTAAAACTTAGTTAATACAATTATTAGTTAGACCTAAGGGTATAAAGAACTTTCTAAATAAAGTTTATAACCAATTTTATTTTCTTGTCACGATTTAACAGGTACAGCCCTAACAAATTTTCTTAGTAATTGTCGAACAATTTGTGCCTATAAAATAGTAATTAACCTGGACTGTAATAAAGTTAGTAACACTCTAAATTAGAGGGCTTGAAGAAACTAAAATTTAGTATATTTTGTCTAGGTTATAACGAATTCAGATCAGGTGCCTAAAGAACAGAATTAATTTAGTTCATTTGGTTTTAAACGATGGTTGGAGTCACTATAATTAATTTAAAGCAAGCAGTGTCTTTTAGCAAAGATGAATCAAGTGCACCTTTCCCCAAAATATTCTTCTGGTAAAATAAGGTCGGTAGGCGCGGGCTTGCGGACAGTGAGCAATGGGTAGCTCGCTGTTCGGCCGTCCGGTAACTGTCCGGCCATCCGGTAACTGTCCGGACCGAGCCCAAGTCGTCGACGGCGCGCGCTGTTCCCGCGCGCCTCAAGGAGTTATCAGCAACAGCAGGCCCAGCCGGGTCGAAGCCTACTGGGGCCAGGGTTCCGGGGCTCGAGCCCCGGTATGAAGGCTAGAAGGAACGGGGTGGGTCTTTTAGTCAGTAAGAGTCTGACACTATCTTTCGCTCCGCCCAAGAGCGGGGGGTTGTCATTGGATGATTTTTCCCATCGAAAAAAAAACTAAGACTATGATGCATAAGGCATTAAGTCCGCCTCTGTACAATGTTATGTGCATAATGTTTTAAGTAAATAAAATTAAAAATTAAATAAAAGCATACATATAGTGCTTTTAATTAAAGTTTAAATTTATTTATTTTTTAATTTTGTCAATTGATGAAAAACTGTTTGCTATTGGATATCAGAGACACATAAATTTTATCAAAACAGCTGATCTATTTTCGCTTTCCAAATTATCTCAGCATCCAAACACAGTCCTTCTATCAATATATCTCAAGGAGTATATAGCTTACCTTGGCACGTACATCTCCCATAGTAAAATTTATGAGTGGTTCCTCGGTCAGAGGCTATCCATCTCGGTTAGGCAGTAATGGCCGCCGCATAGGACATTTGTCACCGAGTCCCTGTTATTAGCTGGTCTCTGAAGATGTGGGGACCAGGGGTTTGATGGAAACGGTAAAGGAAAGGGGATGTCAGCTCACTGCCAGAAAAAAAGCAAAGGTAATAAATATTTTAGTTAAGAGCGACAAATCTGAGATAAATTTCCATATAACCGCTGTTATATAATTACGACATTATTACACATCTTTCTTCATACTTTGGAAACACAGATCTTGTGGGTATTACCTAGGTTTCTATAGAAATCAAAATATACATTTGAGTAGGTAAGACTAATCAAGCAAAATAGCCAATTTTTAGAAGTCTTTCTTCTAAAAATTGGCTATTTTGCGTGAATTTGCGCCTTCATAATGTACTCATAAATAATAAAAAAAAAACAAAAAAAAACTGTGGAAACATTACACAATTTTTTTTCCAAAACCTTTCAAGGTTTTTATAAAAAAACACGTATTGCCTGGAACGAGTTTTGTTTTTGAAATATTCCAGTGAACGATGGAATTCCCGAATGCCAATAGAGCATTCAGGCATTATTACTTTTCTTTCGCATTGCCTGTTTATCAAATACTAGCTTTTACCCGCAGCTTCGCCCGCGTACATCAAATATAGCTTTCTTCTATCGGTGAAAAAATTTTCGCAATCGAACCAGTACTTTCAGAGATTATCTCCTATAAACAAAAAACCTCAAAACAAAAGGCTTTTTAACCATAATAATCACTTTAAAGATAGACGGCTTGGGAAGAACCCTCTTAATACCGTAGTATTTTCTGAACCTAACACTAATGTTACGATAACATGTGGATTTGTTCAGAAGATTTTCCGTTTCCCTGGATCGCAAAGGGCTCCTTCTCGGTCCACCCAGAGCAGGAGAAGGTATTATGTTCACTGATCCGTAAACTGTTGCTGGGAAGCTGTTGTAGTTGGAAAACTTTGAAGATCGGCATTGCAGTTGTTATTATTTTAGCCACAAACTCTAGAACAGATACAGCTTAATGTTTTTGTATCCTCAGATCTTGCCACTATAAATCTTTTATACGTTCGATACCAGCTACCGAAATCGCCATACGAAACCCAACCGGCCGTACATAGGACCAATAGTCGTTACACCATCAGAAATCCAAAGCCTTTTTTTCGCCCGACCTAAACTGGTTTTGTTACCCGTCCACTGCGTCCCTAGTACTGTCGCAGTAAATTTAAAAGCTAACAAAATGCGCAATGTGCACTTTACGGCCGGGAGTGTCGGCCAGAGAGTCGATAGTAAAATTTACGATACGACTCTTGTGTAAACGCAGACTGAATACTGGTTCGCGGTCGATAAACTTAATTTGTAAAAAGGAGAGAATATAAAATAGAATTATAGAAACTTTGTTCGAAGATACTTCGAGTCTAGAGAAAAAGTACATATCAGTAGATAACTTTACACCTACGAAAAAACTGGGCAACTACGAGTCGGACTCGCGTCCTGAGAGTTCCGTACAGACTTACCAATGTAAATAGTTCAATTGCCGAATGATTCTCAAACATTTTTCCAAATCGCAAGAAAGCGTGTTTTTTGTGACGTAACAAATTTACCACAGACCTGAGTATATGGTTTTAATTATGACTTGATACCTTCATGTGTTCTTGAAATAAAGGACAGACAGACAAATGGACCGTAACAATGCACTTTAAACCGTTCGATGTAGTTATTGGAATTTATTTTAGTTTGCCTAGCCATAGTTGACGCCATAAACTTTATCTGATTGCTTAAAAAGCGACAGCTCGAGCGTTGTAGTAATTTTTTGCAGGTGGGCTTTTCATAATTTTGAAATCTTATCCTCAAGCCCTTTATTTTGGTACTATGGTACTAACTACTAGAGTATTAAAGAAGCATACATATCACTCAAATATCCCTATTTTAATTACTTATGCCCCGATAATGGCAGAAAATCGAGAACTTAAGTTTGTGACAACATCTACATACAAATACCCATTTATGCAAAAATAAATGATTCTATGATAAATACATAATAAATGATATTTATTTCGAAAATAAGTTTTTAAAAAAAAATTTCACATGCCAATTTTTTCGTTAGTTTAAACTAGACGAGGCCGGTGTTTCCTAGCTGACTACCCTGAGAAGAAACACCGAAACAAACTTAGGGATCAAAGTCTCTTTTCAAGTCCATACAGCAAACATGTAATGGTCAAATCATATGTTAACCATGCAGATTAGTGTCTCAGATGGTCTTTTGAAGAATAAGCTGCACAGGTTTGAGTGGACCTGTCCAGTCAGTGTAAGCATTTGTCAGTATTCGTGAAGCTCGAACTTAGGGCCCTCACACGCGATTAATAAACGCACGACAGCATCGCTACTAACGCACGTTAGTCGCATTTACAAGTGCTATAGAAAAAACGCTAACGCACTACTAACGCGCTATAGCATCGCGACTGTATCGATGCGAAGCGAACGCGCTACAGCATCGCTACAAAAAATCGCCATGGGTGAGGTGAGGGGCCTTAGTACTACTAAAGAGCACAACGACTTGACGAATAATACCAAAGAAATTACATTTGGGTAAGCCGTATCAAATACATAATTATGATTGTGACAATAACTAATAGATTATATTGTAATTATCTACATATATAACAAGATCCTTTACGCATTATAGAAATAGAAGACTTCAAGACAGCGCCAGTCCCCCACGCAGTTTGAGAAGCCACACGCAGCTTAGAAATATGATATTTTGGTTCTGAACCCCGTGTTGAGAAACCTTGTCAGTCCTATAATGGAATGAGAATTTACAACACCGCCTTTTGAGGTAGAAAAGCTGTTAACACGGTTATGGAATACAGGTCCTAGATTTATAAGGTAAAAGCACCTGTGTTCTTATTTCTGCACTTTTTACTTTTAATATGTCAACTGACCATTGTTTATGAGAGTACTCGTTATAGTAGTAAATTATTTTAAAGTAAAAAATAATCCAGTGATTTGCAATCCTATCCTATTTATAGGATAAGGTCTGTCAGTGTACCAAATATTATCCAAGTCCATTCAAACGTTTGAGCATTTAGTAGTATAGGTGGAGTTCATAATTGTACTGTCCGAAAACCCCCAGCGAGTTATTAGTGATAATGTAATTATGTATCTAAGCTTTATTTTTACAAAATTGAAAAAAAATACCTTAACTATGCCATAAAAGAAATGCTTTCGTCTTCAAACTCTGGACGTAGTAAACAATGACGGTAAACCCTTTACCTACATTGCATGCAAAAACTTTCTTGTCAAGAAGATGGAAAATGTCACAATTTCTTCCACGACCTACGTCAGCAAAAACAAACAGGGTTATGACAGTGCTACGTCAAAATATTGCAGCAATTTATCTCAGGAAAGTTGACGAAACTTGCGTACGGTGACGTGATCGATGTGTTACTACGGAGGTAGAACAGGGGACAGTCATCAGTATTACTTTGGGGCCACGGAAAGTGCGATGAAGAAATAAGCGGTGAACAAAATAAGGGCATGAAGATGTTGGATGCTTGTTGCAAAATAGTCTCTGCCAGTAAGTAAGAAAAGTGCTGTGATTTTATCGTCTTATTATAATGTTTTTTTTATAATTTCATGTAAGAAATTACTGACCTAAATACTCGTAAAATAGATTTGATATTTTGTGTTGTGTTAAAGTTTTACTGTGTAACATTTTTCTTCTATCAAAATATAAATGAAGTAAACCAATAAAAATACCGTTGTACCCGTCGTACCGTATTTTTTTTTTAAATATTGTTTAATATTGTAAAAAAAATATGTTCCATCGTTGACCACATCAACACTTACCATCATGAGACTGTAGTCAAACGTTGGTTCAGGTTCACGTTGGTTAGTTAACAATAATTTAAAAAAAAAATGTTACATCCTGGTGTAGGTACAATAAAGTATATTCGCAAGGAGAGCCTTTATTCCATAATTATTGAAAAATATTTATTCCTCAGATCCAAATACAAATGCCAATTCTTCACCAGTTACAGGTAACTTTTTTATTATTATTGATAGGCTCGGGTTTAACCACTACTTCACCTTCACTTTTGACTTAAAGATCTCTATCACGTAGTTGTCTGGGATTTTTGCTAAAATGGATTTATTGCGCCATCTGCTGTGAGACATGCTTTGTATCAGTGTTTTTTTTTTAATTTTAAGTTTCTAAATGCTGTTTCTACATTGTATGTATGCCAAACAAAATATTTTTCTTTCTGTAGCAAAAACAATGTCTAGCTAACAATGATCACCACTGGTTTCGTGGCCCCAATCACAAGCGTACGTAAGATCAAACGTTGCTATGTCTACAACCATTTTAAAATGGATATTAGATATCCAACGTTCTCCTGTTTCGTCAATATCCACCTATTATTTTATTGGTAGAACTCGGGTTCTTTGTTCTTGGTATTATTGACACTTTTCTCAAAGAAATTTTTTTTTGGTTTCCGTTACCAAGTGATAGAAGTTTTTCTACGGTTTACAATGTACATCAACAATTGTTCACGAATTGTTATCACATAGGTAAGTTATCCATGTACAGTTTTTAAGTTTTCTTTTTAGGCTGCGGGAACATTTGAAGGAGTTATTCGGAATGCAAAGGACAATAATTAAAGGACACAAGTGGGTGAGCGCATAAACGTACATTCGAATTATGATGAGTTGCAGTTCAGTTTTGTCCCACAAGGGTTAATTGCACATCCATTTTTCTAGCCCACGTAGTAGGTACACTTCTTTATCGATACACTCACCTGGCTTTGACTGGCCTGTTGGTCTAGTGGTTAGTGACCCTGACTGCTATGCCGGAGGTTGTGGGTTCGATTCCCATCCAGGACAAATGTTTGTGTGATGAGCATGATCATTTGTTCTGTGTCTGGGTGTAATTTATCTATAATATGTATGTATTTAGAAATATATATGTATGTTTATCAGTTGTTTGGTAGCCATAATACAAGCTCTGCTTAGCTTGGGACTAGACGGCGTTGTGTGATAGTTGTGGAGTATATTATTATATTATATTACTAAAGAGCGGGAGAAGTCATTTGATGCCCACATAAAAAACAAAAACAGTTTTTCCTTTGGTTACAAGTATCAAAACTAATTATTATTTCAAAAGTATAACAGAACACAGGTAATGTCATCTACTATCAATATAATTATATTTTAACTAGTAAGCCGACCCGACTTCGTACGGGTGCAAAATATTTACATAAACTTTCCTCGTTTATTGTTGCTAGGTATATGTTAAGACCAAAAAAACACACGCCTGTAACTGTCTTTAAAGTGTTCAAGTGACTTGAGAGAGACGTTAGAAAAAGGCCTTTTGATTTTTGAGAAAGACTCTAGAATGTAGCTTGGAACCAAATTGAAATAAACAATATTATTTGTAACGAATTACATAAAGTGTTTTTTTTTGGGCATTAAATAGTATGAAGGAATAAATTGCGAGTATTATTTTTGTGTATTTAAGAATTCGTTTCGACAAATGTCAAAATGACAAAAAAACAATAGTTTTTTTTCCTAAAACTGTCTCCAATCTCTTAGAAAGTTTTAAGAGTATTTCATATTTAATCAATGTACCACTTACATAAATACACACAAATAACAAGCACACTTCATTACAAATAAAGTTCAAAGGGACACAAGCAATTGAAAAATTAATAAGAAATCTTAATGAAACAGGGAGACATGTAAACAAGAGTGATCTCAGTAACAAAATCGTTGATTCGCCATCAACCAAGACGGGGTCCTACCCTCAATTCAATTAAACTTTAACCAACTTCCAGTAAACAACACAATTAATATCGCTCCAATGCATTTTGGACCCTATCTTGAGTGTGATTTGATTTATAATTGAGTGGTCGGATGATATAATGTTAATTATCAAAATGCTATTGTTTTGATATCATAGGACCGAAGTTCAAATGAGTTTATTATGATGGAACTATTATAGTGACGACATTATATTGTGTGATGTGTTTTGGAGCAGTTTATCACTGTGTAAAGTTTGGGAGTGTGTGTTTGTTACATCTTTACGCTCGAACGGCTGAACGGATTTCAAACGAGTAGACCATGTTCATGACCTCAAAGTCACTAAAAGGGCGATGGAAAGGGTTATGCTCGGAGTTTCCTTGCGTGATCACATCAGATCTCATCAGAAATTAAGATGCAGAAGAACCAAGGTTACCGACATAGCTCGAACAATCGCCAAACTTAAGTGGCAATGGGCAGGGCACATTGCACGCAGAACGAAAGGTTCTGGAATGGAGGCCAAGTATCGGAAGCCTCCAACAAGGTGGACCATTGACCTAGTCAGGGCCGCGGGAAACCAATGGATGCGTGACGCACAGAACCGGTCGTTGTGGCGACGCTTGGGGAAGGCCTATGTCCAACAGTGGACGTCTTTCGGCTGGTATGATGATGAGACCATATCCTGGAATAGCACATAAAACTACTTTTTATTCCGGAAACAGTTTCCTTGACATAATTTTGTACTACTACGTGGGAAAAACTGTTTGCAGCAACTAGTTAATCGTTCCATGAGCATATAAAGAAGTATTAGCTCAGTGGTAATGCCTCCATCGTATGTTATTGCATTACCACTGCTCTCAAAAAAGAGATTTTTTGTCCGTCTCAAAAAGAAAGAAAAAAATACTAAGTAGTGTTTTTTCACCTTCACCGACAAATGAAAATAGTAACAATCATTGAATAAAAAACGACATTGTGTGTGCCTCAGGACTGCGCCAGAAATGGTTATATCCTAGAATCAAACATTTCAAGATATCTGATAACCACTAATGCCAAACTAGGCCCGTTTGGTGGATTATTAATTCATGAAAGCGAACGCCGGCTTCGCGCACCTATTGTATTTCTATTGTGTCTGTAATTTCCACGATTAAAAGGTTAAAAAATAAAAACCTCGTTTTGAGAATTGAGAAAAATCCTAGAATGTTACTCGAAATGAATCTAAAGAAACAATAAAATAATTGGAGGTCCAGTACAGTAGTAAATATTTCAGTAGTAGCTAGTGTAACTACACTACACCGGACTAGTGATGTGCAGTTGCCGGCAATATTGCCGTAAAGTAGGAATATTGGTAGGAATATTGCCCGAAGTATGAATATTGGTGGGAATAATGCCCGAAGTATGAATATTGCCCGAAGTATGAATATTGGTGGGAATATTGCCCGAAGTATGAATATTGGGGAGAATATTGCCCGAAGTATGAATATAGGTGGGAATATTGCCCGAAGTATGAATATAGGTGGGAATATTGCCCGAAGTATGAATATTGGTGGGAATAATGCCGGGAATAAGCCTGAAGTATGAGTATTGGTGGGAATATTAACGACAATATTCCCATATTGCCGGCACGGTACTTCTCTGCACCGAACTAGCCGCTAGGTAGTCAAAATACAAATGTCAAAATGGGCCTTTTATTTTTGACGATGATGATAATTACTTTCCTCTCTTAGAGAGAAGCCATGAAACAGTGGTCAGACTAGTAGGAGGAATATTATAAGACTGATACATGGTATATCAGTCTTAGGTATAATGTTTTATATGATCATTAATTTACACTAATATAATAAAGAGGATTTTTTTTATGTTTTTTGTTTGTTTGTAGAAGATAATCTACGGAAGTAGTGGTCCTATTATTAAATTTTATTCATCAATAGAAAGCTGATTTATTCCTGGGTGACATAGGCTATATTTTACGTACGCAGGCGAAGCCGCGGGCAAAAGCTAGTATAATATAATGCTTAAAAAACAAAAGTGGAATAAAGATTTTCATAAACATCATTTTTTCTCTTTTAACTCCTACATTTTAAGCTTAAAATATAACGTGCAATATTAAAAGAAAATTCCATTTCTTTTGACAAAGGCCACGCAGTTTCGAGGCAAAGATGAAACTTTGAAAAACTCTATTACGACGGCAGATTAAAACTGTATAATGAAGTTTAGGTGTAAATTCTAAGGAAAAGTAAAGTCTTTATGCAAGGAGCTTTCTTCTGCAAGGAATTTTATACTTGATGGTGAAAGTTAGGCCGAGTTAATTGTTGTTAATACTGTTATTTAGAAGTATGTAAAAATGAATTTTATGATGTAACACATCAAAACTTGACTTATTAAAACTTTTTTCATTAATGTGGTAAAGGGAGGATTAGGTCCATCATCATCATCATCTAAGTCCCAACCAGTACCTCTACCACGAGTTTAAAGCAATAGTATTTGTCGATACTCGATACCGAATACGTAAATATTTTGTATGGCAAATTTTACAGCGCCTCTAGCGGTCACTTACGGAACCAAAAGAGTGACGTTTGGCTCATATAAAGGGAGGCCCCCTTTACATGAGCGCAAACGTCACTCTCCTAAACCTTATCCAGATAAAGGTGAAATCCTCCCGCAGTAGTATCAAAGTGATCAGAAAATAAAAATCGAATCCTTGCATCTCTTTTACATTCACTTAGGGCTCACCACCATTTAGGCTAATTGGTGATCCAGATTTGGTTAAGTTCAATCTACAAAGCCTTGAGCATAGGCGTAGAGTAGCTAGCCTTTCGGTATTTTACAGGATACATTTTGGAGAGTGTGCGCCATTTCATTTCTACCATCGGACAACCTGACGTATCGGTATCGATATATTATATCGATATCGTAATACGAGTATCGACCTTTACGTCGTTGAAACCTCTACGGTCCGGACCAAGCGTTTCGCCTCGTCGTTTATACCACGTACATCGAAGGATTGGAACAATTTGCCTGCTGCAGTCTTCCCATCCGATTATAAGGTGTCTTCAAGGCTAGAGTGAATAGGCTCTTAATAAACGAGTATGCCTTACCATCAACGATTGCATCACTGCTTACCATCAGTTGGGAACGTAGTCAAGAACTAGTTTATATCAATTAAAAATAAAACTTCATAAACGAAAACCGCAAGTAAAATGCTAATCCGACATCATCAATTTCATGTCTCAAAAATTAGTTCTGAAGACATTCTGCTTCACTAATCCCATGTATTCCCCGACGCAACCTCTTGGAACGACATTATGCAAATGGCGTCATTACAAAATTACTTGGCACACCCACTATTAAGGTATTATCACGGAATAACATGCAAATTGTGTCCCGATCGGGAATCAAGTCTCTCAATGATGTATAAAAGCGGTTTAAGCTGGATTAAACCAGATTAAACCGGATTACACCGCTTCGAGGCGGAGGCGTTCATTTATTATGTAAATACGTGACAAATTAAATCCAATGGGAATTTCGTTTGACAAACGGTTGGGCCCGTTGTAATGTATTGCCGTGTTTACTAGTTTCAGGTTTAGTCGAAAAGTTGGATCGGCTTTAGAGGAATTTGGCTGTTGGAGAGGCGAGATGTTTAGTTTATGTCGTGTGAGAATCAGTTTGCTTATTCCAAAGGTTATGGTAAAGCTTTACCTTTGCACAATTTTGACACACATTTTTGAAGTGAAAACTTCTTTAGCGGCGTTGAGCACTTTTTCTGTAATGGGTATAAAATTTTAAACTCGCGTCAGGACACGTGACCTGATCGAAAAAGCGTACGACGGATGGAGAGTAGACAGCTATCCCCTCTCTACGGCGCGGCGAAAATGTATGCCTGGGCCTACTGTTTCAAATATATAGATATATATAAATATATATATATATATTTCAACGTTAATAATCAAGTTTTCACTTCTGCCGGCACTCCCGGAGTGCAACCCGTCTTTTTTTTTTTGGTGTCGCTCTAGGTGGAACGAGAGGAAGTGTCAGTCTTTTACTGACTAAAACCCACCTGTATATCTTCTGTTGCCTTTTGCATCTAAAGAAATAAGGATACTAAGTTCCATCTTATCACAGGATGCTGGAAAATAAAAATATTATCGTATTATAACTCGTAAGTTGGGGCCGTTCTCACTGGGTGACCACTGCTATACAGAATGGTTCGATATCCCACAGAATGAAAATTGCAGCACGATTGACATTTTTTATTCTATTAGAATTTCATTTAATAAAACGCTTAAGATATTTTCCGCAGCGCAGACTGACCCATTAAGTAATTCAAATTAATCTTAATTATTAAGATTTTGAAGAAAGAATTTCAACAGATATCCGTACGTAGCCAAGATTCGAAGAACTAAAAGATCCCCAAGGAGAAAATCACCTCAGGACCTTAAAGATATAAGATCTTTCTCTTTGTAATTTAAGTGAAATTTGCAATCGTTATGTGCTAGTCGAAAAGGAATCAAATGTATGGAAATGACATCATCTCAACGTTAATTCACGTGGTCAGAACAAACGATTAGAAAATTCGTAGCCAAGGTCACATCGTTCAAAATGATAAAATAAATTTCTACAACGTCTAACGCTACATCCTTTGATAAACAAACGCTACATTGTAGAACGAACAGCCGTCTCAGGCGCGTCAAACACGGCTACCCACTTATCGTTTTCTACAATTGCTGACACCGAAGCGTTACCGATTGGAGAACAGAATTCAACACGATACGGTTGTAACTTGGATAGGGTGACAGTATTTAAGTGGTTTCTTTGTCCGGTAACCGTCCGGACCGAGCCCAAGCCATCGACGGCGCGTAGTGTTCCACGCGGGACTCAAGATGTCAGCAACCGTAGGGGCTCAGCACGGCCAAAGCCCCTACAGGGCCATGGGTAATGTGAAAGAGCCCTGGAACGAAGGCAAAGAAGGAACAGGAGTGGATTTTAGTCAGTAAAAGTCTGGCACGCTCTCCCGCTCTGCCCTAGGGCGGGTGACGTTATTGGATGACCTTAAAAAAGTGCTTTCTCTATATATGTTTATACCAAAGATTTTGGTATACATATAAAGGTTTTCAATGCACTTAAAAAAAGTTTGAAGGAAGATTTTTAAACATGTCAAAATTCAAATTCTTTTCATAGGGGCAGTTGCAATGCAGATTACAACTAATAAAACGTCAGAAGCCAGGGCACGGTTTCACTTTACCGATCTGGGAATCATTCCAGTCTCATAGCGAGGCGAGATTTCAGTGACCTAATTCTACCTGCACAAGTTTGGTTAAGATGTAGTTCCGTGTTTCCATTACCTCAGAATATCTTCGCATAGCTTGATCGCTTGACGGAACAACTCTGCAATTGAATTAGTCTGAGTTGGACTGCAGTTCATTGCATGCATTTGCTGTTGGCTCTGGCACCGTTTCTGTTGAAATCTGCCTGAGACACTCTCTTTTTGTGTTAAATGTTTTATTTGAAAATGTTGTATTCACGGTATCTTTAAATAAACATTTAAAAACAAAAAATATTCCACTTTGCGCAATTTAAAACAAACGATTGTTTTTATTTAACCTTCCGAATACCGTAATTAGAGACACAATTGAAAGACAATGAGAGAGCTTTTTTTTATTATGCGTAGGCACGCGTTTTATCACTATCTTCCCTGATGGTAAACGATGATGTAGCCAACGATAGCTTGCCTAGAAGTAACCTATTCATTTTTGACTTTAAGTCCTCTAAGTTGTAGCTATCAGGAAACACAGACTCTGGCAGGGGATTCCACTCCTTAGCTGTACCCACAATAAAATGTGTTCCCAAAACGCTTTATGCGTATGGATAGGATGTTTACCATGTACAGATGGTGCAACGCCGTATGTCTAGTGATCCGATGATGCAACGGACTTGTGAAATTAAATTGTATAATTCCAATGCACACTCCCCGAAATGTAAACGATAGAAAACCGACAGGCTAGCAGGATGTTAGCAAGTATCAAATGGTGATATATCATCTCTACACCGCTAAATTTTAATCGTTTTAATCCCGTGGAGGGTCGATCCGGTACATGAAACACTATCAATTTGTAAAGATAAAATAATAATATTATATAATAGTATTTTTCATAGTATTTATTAGTTTATTATTTTAGCATATGTATGTATTTTATTATTATAAATAACTTATTTTACATTTTTCCATTTGAACTATTTGTTTATTGTGCAAACCTACCACAGTGTTGTCTTTTTTAACCCAAAGGTTGACTGGTAGAGAATGCCTTGTGGCATTAAGTCCGCCTATGTACCACTATTGTACATGAAGTTTAAATAAATAAATAAATAAAAAAAAAAAATGAAGTACCTTTTTTTCAAAACTCGTTTTAATTTACGCATGTAAGAAATTAATTTCTTTAAGAAAACGCCCACTGAGCGAGTCCAATGACCTGTTGTTAGTTTGTGCGCTACGCCGACTACTACCTAAAGGTCATTGGAATTAATTGTCGTTAATTTAATAATATATGTCCATTCTTTTAGTGTCAAATAGTGATTAGTCGCCGATATCTGACACTAAGCACTAAGGTCATCGCTGATAAGCTTGAATATAATTCATTGTTCATGTTAAAAGATTTATTGTTCATGTTAGTTATCTCGATTCAGTTCATTTGATTTTCGCGTTGACAGTGTAAATTAATTTCGTAACGTACACTCAACTTGAATCGAGTAAGTAATCCGTAGATTAGCAATTAGCTAGTTGATGATTTTTTTTTCAGATTTTGTACCTTCAAACGCTTTAGTACCTACTTGCATTTTTGTGACAATAACGCTCATAACCTGGAAGTGAATCCCAAAAATATATTTCATAATTTCGGTTGATAAACATGGGTGTGTTTTTGTTAGTAAAAGTCTGATACTCCCTCTTTCTCCACCTAGAGCAAAAAGAGTTATTTCATGATTTTCCACTAAACCAAAAGAGTATAATTTCAGTTAATTTTGATCTTAATAGACTATTCTCCGATTCAACGAAAACAGGGAGATGGTAATCACTACGACCCTCGATCGCCCAAATTGACAAATAACCTCAAATTCTTCGGTTCTTCCTTAAAACTGTCAGTCCTACCGTTTCGTTTCATTTAGTTTCAATTGTTCCGTGTCCATAAAGTCGGGACTCCGCTTAATCGGCCGGTGACACCGCTCGGCAAGTCCATTAAACTAAGGTTTAAAGTTTGTTGTTGACGTTGACGTGATTATATGCGCTTAGTTCTGTTAGACGCTGCTATTGAGAATTTTATTTTGCTAAACACTTAGAATGCTTAACTGTTTTAATCCAAACATCTTACCACCACTGAATAAAAATTTCATATTTCAAACAAAATGCTAACTACATTTTTTTTCATAAAATTCGTGATTCTTGGTGGTTGATGGAGACGAAACGTTCTTTGGTATGATTAGTTGTTCAAAGGCTTTCTACAAGGTGGACCGATGACCTGGTGAGGGTTTTGGGAATCCAGTGGATACGAGACGCACAGGAGCGGTCCTTGTGCATGCCTATGTCCAACAGTAAACGACTTCAGGCTTAAATCATGACGATGATGATGATAATGATGAATTATTGACATGCCTGTTGGTCTAGTGGTTAGTGACCCTAACTGTTGTGCCGGAGGTCGTGGGTTCGATTCCCACCCAGGACAAATGTTTGTGTGATGAGCACGATCATTTGTTCTGTGTCTGGGTGTAATTTATCTATAACAGGTATGTATTTAGAAATATATATGTATGTTTATCTGTTGTCTAGTACCCATAACACAAGCTTTGCTTAGCTTGTGACTAGACGGCGTTGTGTGACAGTTGTGGAATATTATTATTATAATAATAGCTTCTGCCAACGGCTTAGCCTGTGTGAAAATAGCATATTAACCCAAGAGAATATACTCCGAGGATAAAATCCTATTCCAAAACATGATCTACCCGTGTACAAAATTTCTGAGAGTTTGAGCGTGAAAGAGTAACAAAAATACACATACACACACATACAAACTTTTGCCTTTACAATAATAATAATATTCCACAACTATCACACAGCGCCGTCTAGTCCCAAGCTAAGCAGAGCTTGTGTTATGGGTACTAGACAACTGATAAACATACTTATATATTTCTAAATACATACATATTATAGATAAATTACACAATAGTAATATAATTCACTGTGGTGTTTCAATAAGAAAAAAATATAGAAGGAAGCTATTTCTATCCTTCAAATTTAAAAATCGCCAAAGAATTGGAACATTTGCCTGCAAAAGTTTTTCCGTCTGATTATAATTTAGGTGCCTTTTATGGCTAGAGTGAATAGGCTCATAATAAACTAGTGCAATTCACCTTCAATGATTGCATCACTGCTTACCATCAGACGGAATCGCAGTCAAGCACCAGTTTATATCACTGAAAAATTATCTCTATTCTGTTTTTTATCGCTCTATTCAACTACAATTACTAAATTTTATTTAAATAAAATCTTGATTCTAATAAAAACGGGATAGTGAACTAACCCAAACTGTATTTCGTAGTTCAACTATTTTACGGCCATTGAAATCGTAAAACAAAGTCCAAAATCCGTAAACTTGTAGTTATGTTAGTACTCAATTGGGAAATCATGGTGTTACCCAGTGACATGTTTTATTTGTGGCGCCGTGGTTTCTGAAATCAAAATTTAGAAATCAAAAATATACGTAGCGGTTTATTTTTCATTTGATCTGGTTATCCATATATTTTTATTTTAGTATTTTGGTTAAATATGTGTCGTATACTAATCAATAAAGTCGTATAAAGATAAATATAACTCAAACTTAATGCATTTATTCCAAATAATCCATTCACAGACACTTTTTAAATGTCAAAAATAGCCTTGAATTCAGGCATAAAAAAAAATCACAAAAGTCGGTCAAACCGTTTCACAGGACTTCGATAAGAAATACAAAGACACGAAATTTTTGTTTTAGATGAATAATCGCATTCGGACAGTTAAACTTTCACTTAAATTTCTCTATGCATGGTAATACCTCTATCATATGAATTCAGAAACATCCACACCAAAATTCCAACTCCGAATATTCCTCTATGCTATTGCATCAGCTCAATTAGCCATTTCATTAACAAACTGATCGGCCATTTGCAATATTTGGACAACGCACAATGCTTTCATGTACCAGGGTTACATATGTACTATATGCTTCAATTATACGTGTGTAGACTACTGCGCCTGCCGTGTCCTTCTATCCAATTAGGATTAAAGGTAGGGTTCCAGTTGCAGCGGTCAATGTTGCACTACTCTTTATTTGCATTGATTTTATTATTTCTTGCTGTCTTCTACAAAGTTACTGTCTGTCGTTTCTTGTAAGGAATTTGCTGGGCGAATTTTATCATCTTCATATCAGTCTAACAATTTATGGACTATTGGGTCTGAAATAAATAAATTTTAATTTTAATTAAATTTTTTTGTTAATAAGACATCTAATGCTGAACATAGTTGTCCCCCAAGTGTTGCCACAACGAACAGTCCTGTGCGCCTCGCATCCATCAGATTCCCGTGACGCTCACTAGGACTTCGGTCCACCTTGTAGAACAAATCTAATCAAAATAAAGTAGTTTCGGCTCTTTCGACGATCAGCATTAAGATCACGAATTCAACGAAAAAAAAAATTGCTTTTTTTTAAGTATAAAATATATATATTTGTGATATTTTTACGTTCCTAACACTGCTCCACTAGGTAATTTGGTATTTTATTGGTGGTATCCGATTGCAATTGAGTAGTCTATTTTAAACAGTTCTAATGATGAATTTTCTTTGGGTGTATAGGCATTATTATATTATAATTTCCTATTTTTTTATTTATTGTAACTATTTTACACTAAGGTTTTGTATTTTCAATCGATACAGATTTTGACGAAACTAATGAATCAAACTCAAACGAAGTTTTAGCTTCTCCGATAAAACAACTACCTGACTTAAGACTTATAAGCCACATCTCTCTTGTCACGCAACTAGCGACAGATAAAAAGGGTCACCGTGGTCTCAATCCGTCTCGTAAAAAAATGTAGACGCCATAAACATGGGTCATCCATCTTAGAGCTAAAGGGGCCCTGAACCGAACAAAGGTCAATAGCGATTACAAAAGACTACATTTCTAAGCACAACCTATGTTCATGTCCTTACTTTGTGTGTTTTATTATACTGAGCGAACATATTGCGGATAAAAAAGTATCCTGTGACCTGATTTAAGTCACGGTTCATCCGTATAATGAGTAGGTGTTATTCGAATCGAAGTGACCGTTATGATGTAAAAAGGTAACAGACATAGATACAGAGTTATTTAGAACTAATCATTTTCGTTTCGCCCGCGTGTACTTCTGGAAATATTTCGAGTGTGTCTGTCCCTAGGATATATTCCTTTTACCTACCAAAATTAATCAAACCCGCCTCATAAATTTCATTGTGAAAAGTTTTACTCAAATTTATATTCATTATTACTAACGCTCCCGTCAGAAGTTGCCTTGCCCGAAAGTTGCTTTCGTGGCAGTAAAAAATTGACAATCGATTACATATACTACGATACTACGATTGTATACACATTTTAATCCAAATCAATTAAATCGCTTAGGAAGAGATAGGTGATAGACACACGTACCTACAGGAGAACTATGTATATATATAGACACATATTAGTACCTAGTACATGTAAAGCCGTTGTTCCCGACTGTCATTTATGGATCTTTGTATTGAATTAGTGAATTGCTGGTTGTAGAGGCCAGAAGACATTCACTCCATGTAAAATACTGATATGCAGTTGCATTCTGGTAGAGAGGAAGCCAACCCCAATGAATTTGTGAAAAGGCTAGGCAAGTTGAATGGAAGTACAGCTCCGCTGACACTGAGACCCCAACCCTAATAGGTACTGATCACAGGAACATCGTACCGTATTAGTGGCTGGCTTTTTGAAAGGTGTCCGTGATTGGTTTTTAATTATTTATTGGTCCACGTATGTATCGTGTTACAGATGTATTACAGGTTTATAATTGCTGGTTTATTACATATTTATTATGAAGCTTATAGTGATTTATTGGTGGGTGGTCGAACTATTTGTTGTGGTTGGCTGGTCATTATAAAATTAATGTTACGCGTGATAGTTTTGGTTTTCTTTTTATTTCATCTAACAGAGAGTTACCTACAGAAATTTAATAAAGCATTGGTGGCCGATTGGTCACTGCCCTGACTTACTTTCTTTGGTTCAAACCTAGTTAGACGAATTACTTTATGTAATTCATTTCATCACCACTGCTCTCAAAACGGTGAAAGAAAATATCGTCAGGAAACCGGTATGTCCTAGAATATCCATTACCAAATATTCGAAGACATGTGACAATCACTAACCCACGCACGCTGGGCCCGCTTGTTAGATTACGGCCCATTACTTCTCCTAGAGACACTCGCTTCGGACCATGGTCTGAAAAAGGGTATAGCGCGAGAGGTCGCTGCCGCCAATCGGCTCTACGAGGACACGATGGTGCTCCTCCTAACCATGTCCTCTGGACGGTCCGCACAATATGGTTACACTCAGGCGTTTTTCCGAAAAAGTCTGCTATTACAATAGTGACAAAATGGTTTATCATTGATTTCATAATTGTTGATTTTGAGACACGAAAACGAACTTTCCGAACTTACCATGTCCGGAGAGGACCTGTGTCATGCGGATGATGAGGATACCGTAGCATCTCTCCAGACACACCTCAATGAGTTCTTACTTAGGGACTTACAGCCATGATTGTGGTCTGAGCAGTGACTAGTGGGTATAGCTTAGCGTTCACCGCGTCGGAATCGGAGCGTACGCAGTGTACGAGCCGTCAGTCTTTACAAAATACTGATAGGGCGCGCCTACTGTAGGTATTCGGATTTTTTGCATCGGCAATTTCCGATCCAGTTCCCGCTATACCATTCAAATCAATACAAAGCAACGAAACCGACTGTTCCGTACGCTCTGATCCCAACGCAGTGGATGCTTAGCTTAACCATATAGTAAGCAAATAAGGGAAATAAAAGTTATTAGTGCGAACAAAGTTAGTTGTGTTTGAATAACCATCTTAAAAAAATACTTGACCTTTTCAATTAAATTATCAGTAAAAATATATTTACAAATGTTTGTTCTATTTTTGTAAAGTCTCATTAAAATTTGATCGTTAGACCCGTCGGTTTTCTATCGTTTACATTTCGGGGAGTGGGTGTTGAAATTGTACAATTTAATTCCATCAAGTCCGTTCCATCAAAGGAACATCACTAGACGTACGGCGGTGCGCCATCGGTACATGGTGGACACCCCACCCATACGTACAAAGCGTTTTGGGAACACATTCATTATGCGTTCAGCTAAGGAGTGGAATCCCCTGCCGGGATTTGTGTTTCCTGATAGCTACAACCTAGGTGTCTTTAAGCCAAGAGAAGAATAGGTTACTTCAAAGCAAGCGCTCCATCGTCGGCCACATCATCGCTTACCATCAGATGAGATAGTGGCCAAACGCGAGTTTATCAACAATAATAAAAAAAAAACAAATTGGAACTGTTTGTTCTATTTTTGTAACTCATTAAAATTTGATCGTTACTTTTGTCTCATTTTCATAATACCGATTTGAAAGTCAAATGTCGTTTAATTTTGCGTGGGCGACTTAGCAGAATTGTTGACAGATTATCTATTATAAATAAACCTTTGAGTAAATAAATTTTCCAGAATAGTTTTCAGAAAAGGTTAACACCTACTTCTTACATACGAGTAAAAGGTTACGCGTGTGGGAAGAAATAAAGAACAAATCGTTTGGGTGAAGCTCTATTAGGGATACAGATTGTCAATCAATCGAAATCTTTGCTTTGTGTTGTATCTAAGTATAGATTTTTTATGCTTGTTGAATACGGATAGATAAGAAACTCAGTGGTAAAAAAAAATTAGCATCTTTAGTCTTTTCTTATTGCCATTGTTTATTGGAGTGAAAAGTTTGATAGTCTAGTAGTAGGTAAAGCTATGCTTTGCATGCTATTTTTAAATAAACTTTAAAGGAGTGAAGGGTGTGGTGGCCCAAAAGTGAAACCGCGCTTCTCAAGCCATTTTTGAACACAATCTTAAGGATGAAATCCCGTCAAGTATAGTACATTAATACATGTTATCTTTTTTAAATGATTTGTTGCTTTAAAAAAGTTGCATGATTTTTTTTTTTTTTCTATACTATTATTATTTTAACTGTATTGTTTTTTTTTGGTTCTAAATGTTTTTTTAATTGTCAAGTATGTCAGGCCATTTGCAAAGTAATTGTACAACATTATCATCGAGAAAATCATCATCCAGCCGACAGACATCCACAGTTTAAAATAGGCCTCCCCCAAAGTGTCGCCACAATGATCGGTCCTGTGCGCCTTGCATCCATCGGATTCCTGCGACCCTCACCAAGTCATCGGTTTACCTTATGGCAGGCCTACTAACGCTGCATCTTCCAGTGTGCGGTCGCCACTCTAGAGCAATGTGTCCTACCCACTACCATTTCAGTTCGGCGATTCTTTGGGCAAGGTAACAAATGTAAATGGTAAATTTCTGTGTGCTATATTTTAGATTATTTTTACTTGGTTAATAAAAGGGTTTTCATTATATTTGTATTTTTTATCTTTTAGTGTGTGACATAACATATAGTTATAGTTATTGAAGTGTTTTTTTTTAATATTACATATTAAAAAAAAACACGGTTCCATTAACTAACAGAAGTAATTCTACGAGCCTACTGATAATTTGAATTTCGAACTTCAAAGTCACTTTTCAAATACAATTCCTTGCAAATCGAATGGGCAAACAAATCGATACCTAGGAATCGAGCTAGTCGAGTGTTCGATTCTCAGATAGTTTTATTCATTTCAGGAGATTTCACGGGCGAGAGGATCGCAAATTGCGCCGCTCGCTCCCGGCGCGACCCGTAATCGATTGTGCTGCCATCTGTTGGCAAAATAATGACTCCGTCTGGTATGCTCCTCCTTTATTTAGAAAGAGTATAGGGTGGGTGAGGATATGCTTTATATTCTAAATGTGAATCAAAGATTTTATTATAGATTTTTTATTATGATGTCACTAATATGTAAAATTTAACTTCATTTTTCAATTATTTTTACATTTCCACATTTTGGTGACGTAATTGTTATGTAACCAGTGTAAATAATTCACTGTGGTTGGTGTTGCCATCCCAGAATATCATTAAGCCAGCGAGCTATTTCTTTCCATAAAAAGCAAATAGTGACTATAGCTATGTTACTTAAAAATTAATTACGCTAAAAATCTGTTGAAGTTAGACAGTTAGTCATTGTTCTAAAATAACTATTTAATTGTAGAATTGTATGAATTTTTATTAATAATTTGTTAGTATTTTAATATATAAAAAAAACACTTTACTCATTGGTCAGTTTTATTTTTTCCAGTAAATAATTTATATCATTTTATAAAAAAAAAAAAACAAACTAAAATGGTTATTTGTGACCCGCACAGGTCGAAACAACAAAATTAAATAAACTATGAACAAACCATGAACCAACTAAAATAAAATAACAATACATTTAAGATCAACTTGCTAAAAAATATTTATACGTTTCTGTAAATTGTTATCTACTGTTTTGATCTACAATAAAGTTTATTCAATTCTATACTTGACTGTTAATTTAATTAAAAACAAAATTATCTAAAATCCTTGCCTATACTATACAAACGTCGAGGAAGACCAAAAGCCGGTCATAATGAAACTATTTATCTCTCGAACGCACTGATCGGCGCATTCCCGGCACCGCGATACAATGTGGAGTAACTACCGATATTACCCACACCTCTGATACCGCCTTTTCTACAACCTTATTTTCAGTGTTAGCGAAATCTAAAACATCTAGCAAATAAATAAATTTCATTTCATTTTTTATTTCATTTCATTTTATCTGTCTAGTATTTTTATGTAAAGAATCTTTGTACAAAATTTCAAAACTGTATTATGAAAAAATGTGTTATTATTTTGTGACGATTTGGACTCCTACCTTAAGGATTGGCCAGAAGTGGCTAAGGATAGAAAAGAGTGGAATAACGAAAGGGAGGCCTTTGCCCTGCAGTGGGACACAACGGGCTCATGATAATAATAATAATTATGAAAAGTTACAAAATAAGCCAGTCGTAGTAGGTACCTAGTTGGCGACATAAATGCATGGTCACCGGGCCACCCGGACGATTGAAGGGTTGTTTAGCTTCTGCACCCAGCTCTGCGTTGGTGCCTAATGCCCGTTATGACCTTCCGTGACCTGTTTTGACCTTAGTGTCAGTGGTGTCTAACATGTGCCTTTTTTAAAAATGGATTTTTTTGAGTTTTAAAAGTGTCTAATACTTGATTTTAAAGCGGCCCTCACTCTGGTGAAAAATCGCTCAAAAATTTGAGCAAGAATATTTATTTTTTTAACTATTTGTGTACACACATGAAAAAGAAGGAAACAGAAAATTTTTTTTTTAGAAAATTTTTAATGACCGTGGTCCCGTCACGCCACAAAAAAAAAAAAAACACGGAGATGACAGAAAATGTTGAATATCTTGTTCTGGATTCCAGAAAGGAGGTCCAATTCCCAGTAGTAGGATCATCATAAGGTTGGTTATGCTTAGGGTAAAGGTATAACAATTATTATAATATTATACTTGATAACCAACTGTGTTTACTTGCACGATTGGGAGACATTTAGCGACACAAGAATTGTCTAATAATCCTTTACGAACTTTCACACACACACACACAATTACATACTCGATGGTATGGTTAGCGTAGTGGTTGCACGATGGGCATGTTATAATTATGGTGGTTAGTCCCTTTAAGGAGTGGGTGGAAAGAACACGACATCCTTACCTTCCGCATGACGCAGGTCCTTACCGGACATGGTTAGTTCAAGAGGTTCCTGCACCGGATCCATGCAGATGAAACACCCGGGTGTAACCTTGTATGGACACAGGAGTGGATTTTAGTCAGTAAAAGTCTGACACGCTTTCCCGCTCCGTCCAAGGGCGGGAGATGTTATTAGACGAATTAACACCTAAAAAAAGGGGTTCCACAATTAGTTGCGAAGTTGTTTGATCGATTACCGCACGAAACAAATGTTTATTATACGATTTTGACAACTATTTTTATTTGTATACAAATCACTTAAATATTTACTCATTTATTTATACTAAAGTTAAATACGTAAAAACAAAAACGAAAATATACTTAGGTATCTATTGAAGTAATCTTCCACAACGCAATGTCGTTTGAAAATTTATCCAGAAGACTGGTAGCATTGCCACGTTGAATGACACTGACAATTCTTTGGGCAATGTACGAACCAGCACCCGGTCACGCAAAATATAGATCAGTCAGTGAATAACTTTAACTTATTTGTATTTTGAATAAACTACTAAAGCTTCTCGCTCAAAAGCTTTTATGATAAATAGATAACCCTAATCTCGTTGCAGTGCATTCAGAACCAGACTGAGTGCTGCTATAAAAGCCAAGCTTTCAAATATCGATATCGATAAATAGAGGAACTATCAGAAATATTATTTCTATTGCAAGACGATTGCTAACAGATAAAGCGTTTTGAAAATTGGATTATAGGAAAACAAACAAATAGATTTATAAATTTATTTTTAGTTTGTTCGGTAAACTTTAACGGTTGATTTTTGTAACTATTTACATTATAAACAAAAAGTTAAATATTAACTTACTAGCAACATAAAATAAGAGTACACAAAAATAAAATATATAACACTCCGGCGTCGAAGTACTCCTCCATGTCGCTGACATCCTGAAACGTCAACGTGCCCAAAGATTGACAGCTTTGACACGTTGAATGACAATGATCTAATTCTTTTGGCGAAGTACGAGTCAGTCTTCTAACAAATGCAAAACATCTATCAGTCGATGAAAAACATTTTCATTTTCGTGCATGCAGACCCCATGACCCAAGCCTTTCGACCGCTAATAGCTCAAAACTGAGTTACCAATAAGTTTCAATAAAATAATTTTAATGGGATTTTGTATTATAATGTACAAAATGGAACCCTCATCTGGTGGAAGCCCTAGCGTTTTCGCGGCGTCTGCTTTTTCGCCTTTCATTGTAGACCCTATTTTTGAAATATACAGGTTATTTTATAGAACAGGTTCGAATTCTGCTAAGGAGTGGAATTCCCTGCCAGAGTTTATGTTTCTTGGCAGCTCAGTCCAAGGGGTTTTTAAGGATAGGTTACTTCTAGACAAGCGTGCTCCATCGTCGACCAGATCATCGCTTAGGTGAGGTTAGTGGTCAAATGCGAGCCTATCAATAATATTAAAAAAAAAAAATTGGCATCAAGCTACCTTGCCTTGCTTAGGTACATCAATTTTGTAAAACAGTACCAAAATAGGTAGAATATCACAACTCTCTCCTCGCAATGAAATCAGAGAACATTTTATTTATGTACTATATTAACATTACACAAAGGCCAACACAAATCCTGAAAATCCAACAAATATAATAAAGCCAGTTGAAATGAATAGCTACACCTGTGCTCATACACTACGAACAAAATTAGCCACCAACGCTAGACCAGTCACAGTGACATTAGATAAAGGCCTGTGTTTGTGGCACGACTTGTACGCAGAGATATGTTAATTTGCACCCCAGTGTAGCACGGTTCTGTTGTTGTATAACGTGGACACGGCCTACACTGGCTTGCAGTGGAACGTGTATAGCTGTAATATGTTAGTAAGTGTATTACGCTGGCGTGGGTACCATGATTTTGGAGTTAGGGTATGTTCGGATTTACATAAATGTCGCTTGTTTTTTAATGGTGTATAGTTTTTGATCTATTATAAGTGTAAAATTGGTACATGACCCAAAATGTAAGTCGACTTTATTCAAAATTTGCGAGGAGGAGACGCATATCTTCCCTATCAATTGCTGTGATGTTATGTTCTGTTACCTAGTTTTAAGATTGCGTCTTTAACGCGTAAATAAAATGTTTTTCTTTCTTTTCTTTCAAAATCTACACTGATATAGGTAAGAGGCAAAGTTTGTTTTCATATTTTTTGTTTGTTGGAGGTAGTCTCTGGAAGAACTGGTCCGATTGCTAAATTTTTTTCACCAATAGAAAGCTGCTTTATTCTTGAGTGACATAGGATATTTTTTACGGGCGCTGGCAAAGCTGCAGGCAAAACCTAGTCAAAACTAAGTAAAATTAAGGTTTCTAACTCACTTAGAGTTAGAAACCTTTTAAATCTGGTGGAAGGGGAAACAGTCAAGTAATAAAAAAATGTTATTTCCTTATAAACAAACTACAATGTGACCGAGACGGATACCCGAAGAAAAAAAAGAACATAGGAGTGGGTTATAGTCTGTAAAAGTCTGACATACCCTCTCGCTCCACCCTAGAGCAGGAAAAGTCATTGGATGATTTCCTACCTTAAAAAAAACTGTAGAATACCTACATATTTTATGAGTTTTATCATAACTAGACCACTATAAATTGTACGTAGATTCACAGAAAACAATCGAATTGGATAGTATAGTATTGAAAATAAAATTTATAAAATATCAGTAAGCAAAGTGTGTATTACTGAAATGTAATTTGTTTGGTATATGATTGTGGCTTTCATGACCACAATTAATTATGAAACTTAATTATCTGAGTTAAAATACAAATAATTTAATTTTAATATTTGACAGTGTTTACAGTCTCAATGGCTGCCTAAAGCTCAAAATGTTTGGTATTGAACACAACACCGTTCAGTCACTCTCAGATGAGCAGCATTCGGGAAGCTGTACGGTATTTTCTCATCTGACTTATTGCAGTGCCTTTTTTTTTCTGTGGGAAAAATCATCTTATGACAACCTCCGCTCTTGGGCGGAGCGGGAGATAGTGTCAGACTCTTACTGACTAAAAAACCCATCCCGTTCCTTCAAGCCTTCATATCGGGGCTCGAGCGCCCTTTCGGATAACCCTGGCCCCAGTAGGCTTCGACCCGGCTGGGCCCCTGCTGTTGCTGACAACTCCTTGAGACGCGCGGGAACAGCGCGCGCCGATGACGACTTGGGCTTGGTCCGGACAGCGAGCTACCCATTGCTCACTGTCCGCAAGCCCGCGCCTACGGTGGCTGGAAATCGGGATCGGAATCCCGGCGGCGGTGAGAGCGCCGTTGCCTGATGCGGTCGGCCTCCTCCTTAGCGACTTATTGCAGTGCCTCAAGACGAAGGTCTGTGGTCAGTGCGGGTCACCAATGATTACATATATGACTCTGAAACGTGGTCGCTCACAACAGGGCCTTATCAGACTCAAATTCACGCTAAGGACAACGGCAAAGGGTTTCTGTTGGAATTTACTTTCGTGATTGAATTGGAAATTAAGATTTCCGCAGAAGAATCAAGATTAAAGCCAGAAAAACTTAAGTGGCAGTTGCTCACAAAAGGTACTGAAGTGGCGACCGTGTGCCTTAAGACTTAGCATTAGAAGGCCTCCTAAGAGATAAACCACATCTATTATGTGGGACGCACAGGATCTGTCACTGTGAATATCAAATGAACATTATGATGACCGCTGATGAAACGTTATATTGCAGTATTTTTTAATCTTTTTGAATAGGTGATTTAGACGTGTAAAACGAATATGTTTCAAATGGCACGCAACTTGAGTGTCAAAAATAAATCAAAGATCAGAAAAAGTATTGAAGCATAAACAGGTACAGCTTTATTACTGAATTGTTATACTTTTTGTAGCATAGGGTCGGTAATCCTCACTTTTCACTTTTACCTAAATCGCGATCGCGACCCCCTAAGCAAGACATTGTAATCCGCCTGGAGGTCGCGACCCACAGATTGAAAAACACTGTTTTATTATATAGGCCGGTTTGTTCTTTGTTTGGCCCACTAAGTTTTGTCCCACATAAAAAAATCCCAAAATCTTATTTTAATTATTTTGTTCTCGATTCGTCCCATTTAATATTCCTTGTTCGGCCCATATTTTTTTGTATAGGCGATTTTTACACTTTTGTATACTCAGCAACAAAAAAGTTTTACTCTTTTGTGAGTACAAACTATATACTAGCATCTGCCGGCGACTTCGCCCGTGTGATAATAGAAAATATTTGCCTGTCACTTTTTGTAATGAGGTAGGATTTTACTGGTGAAATTATTATTAAAGTCGGTCTTGCAGTTTTTATTTTATTTTATTCAATACCAAAAACAAAAATCTTTATAATATTTGTATAGAAGTAAAGACCATTTCGAAATTTATGAATTTTCGCCTGTACTTACAGAAGTCTAAAGTATAATTGAATGGTCTGCAAGAGACTTCGCGGCCCTCTAGGGGCAATCGAAAAAAACACGGGTAGTTTTTAGTCAGACTAAAAGTCTGACATTGAGTGAGAGGGATGCTCCACGCAGAGCACTAAAATTAATTTCAATTAACCTTTCAATCGTGGAAATTACAGATACAATAAAGACAATAGGTGCGCGAATGCCGGCGTTCGCTTGGGGTTTAATGAATTAATGATTTCCCGCTGACAAAAACTGAAAATGTTTTTTTTTCTTTTTCGAACTTTACAAGACCTATGTCGCCCCAAATAACTGCCAAATCAAATTTAATATGAATCAAACGTTTCTCTGATTAACTAGAGGTCCCTTGTTCGGGCACAAGTTCCCGAAAGGGGAGGATGTCAAATTGATGTTTAATTAACTCATAGCCCGATTTGTCGGGAGATCAAAGCTGTTTGATACACGGGTCATGGCTTTTCGACGCTACGACGACGGAGATGGAGTACACTGACTTATGTTGAGAAGGAGATGAAGAGTTTGGAGCATGGATTTTGTGTAGTGTGAGTCATTGAGTTTATTTGTGACACGTTGAGGAACAATGGAGGTAGTCTGTTTATTCCCGTGTTAGGCTTTGATAAGTAATCGTATTATTTATACTGTTCTTTAAATAATATTCTATATTTACATGGCACGGTTGCCGCAGTGGTTGAGCGAATGGCTGCTGTGCTGCGCGTCGCGGGTTTGGAACAAATATTTGGCTGGTCTACAGAGAGGTGTTCCGTGTCTGGGTGGCTTATGTATGTGGATTTATATGTTAGTGAACGCATCTGCATCGCACAGAAACGTTCGTTGTGGTGACCTCGATACTTGGAGGGAGGCCTTTGTCTAACAGCGGCGTTCTTCGATTGAAATAATGATTTATTTTCAACTTTCCAGTCACTGACGCCACTTTCAAACATCCTCTAAAATACTCATCACAAAGAAACTAATCCTCTCCATTTAATTCTCTTTGGTTTAAAAGAACCTCGGTAGCAAACATCTAATTTCAGGGAAGTCTTCGATGAACAGTCCTAGATGTCAGTAATGTCCTACATGAACTTAGAAAAGTACTACTAGTTGAATTTTTCAATGAGAGCTAGGCCATTACGACTATAGGTACTATTCAAATTTTGATTTTTCAATGATACTGACTGGTGCTTGACTGCGATCACATCTGACGATAAGCAGTGATGCAATCATTGATGGTGATACCCACTAGTTTATTAAAAAAACTTCCTCTAAAATACTCATAAAAAAGAAACCAATACTCTCCATTTAATTCTCCCTGGTTTAAAGGAACCTCTGTAGCAAACACGATACATCTTAATTTCAGAGAACCAGGTCGCCGCCTCGCCGGTACCTAATTAAGTAATTCCTCCGGTTCGGCCAGCCAAGCTTTTACTTAATGACAATTTAATGGCGGGAGAGCCTTAAAGTGTTTATCTTATTGTTTGTCGTATACTGTGGCTTACAGTTGGACGTTTCTTTTGTCTATTTGGGGGGGTTATTATGTTTTAAATGGAGTATTATGGGGAGAGGTCGGTTTTCTATCGTTTACATTTCAGGGAGTGTGTATTGAAATTGCACAATTTGATTCCACCAAGTCAGTTCAATCACCGGACCACTAGACGCACGGCATTGTAACATCGGTAAATGGTGGACATCCCATTCATATGTACAAAGCGTTTTGAGAACACATACAGGGTGTGGCGTAAACAGTGCGCGCAGTGGTCCAACGTTAAGGGGTCGATACACCATATACTCAGCTATCACATACCTCAATTTAAACCACTTTTTACCACAAGTTTTAGAATCAAACTGATCTTTATGTTTTTTTTTTTAAATCAACACGTTGTGATACTAATTTGGCTTTTTTGTTGAAATTAAAGCCAAATTAGTATCACAAGGTGTAGTTTTTTTTTAAAAACATAAAGATCAGTTTTATTCTGAGACTTCTAAATTTGTGGTGTATCGACCCCTTAACGTCGGACCACTATTTATGTCACACCCTATATATTATGAGTACAACTAAGGAGTGGAATTCCCTGCCGGAGTCAATGTTTTCTAATAGCTGTAACCTAGGTGTCTTTAAGTCCAGCGTGCATAGGTTACTTCTAGGCAAGGGTGCTCCATCGTTGGCCACATAATCTCTTGCCATCATGTGAGATAGTAGTCAAACGCTAGCCTAAACACTCAGAATAAAAAAGGTGATTTATTTTGAATGCTGCGATGAAATTGGTATTAATGACCTAATCAGGAATTCAGGACTGAAGGGCAATGTGGTAGTCAGTATTTTTGTTTTTTATTTGATTATGAAATGAAGAAATTGCCAGGTGATTCAGAAGCGAAGAATAGTTCCAGGTCGAGCCCCGGTATGAAGGCTAGAAGGAACAGGGTGGGTCTTTTAGTCAGTAAGAATCTGACACTATCTCCCGCTATGCCCAAGAGCGGGGGTTGTCATTGACAGACATTCTTCTTACACATCGCATTTTTCCCCACCATAAAAAGGCGATGTGTAAGAAGAATGTCTGGAAGAAATTCGGAGAAGCCTATGCTGAACTGCAGGTTTATGACTAGAAAAAAAGTACTATGTGATAATAATTAATTAGCAACATATAGTTAGACTGGAAGCCAACCACAAAAAGTCTGGAAAAATTGATTGATTTACATGTTGACATTTTCTTGTTTTTGCCTTATGGATATGGTTAGAGTCTGCAGAAAAGGCGAGTTTAGAAGTTGCCTGTTCACACTTGCTTTGAAGGTTTGACGGGTGGTGACGGGTACTGACGGGTGGTGATAGGTCGTGACGGGTGGTGACGAGTGACGGCTGGTAACGGGTATTGATATACACCCCTACTTTTTAATTAGTACACAAAAAAATGGGGTTGTATCTGTACCCATTACTGATCATATTTTTGTATTAAAAAGTAGAAAAAACCGAAATCCTAAAACTGACGAAAAAGTAAATTCATCATAGATTCAATCATAAAATTGCTAGTAGAAAATACTGCGGGCAGTGTTTTTCCATTTTAATCATCATTTATTCATTCATAATCAATAGCTTTAAAAATTAGTGGTGTATATGTTAATAAACAGTGATGGTGTACTACAGAGAACTCAGTCTACACTTCACTAATAATTATAAAGAGGGAAAGTTTGTTTTTAATCTATAGAAGTACTGGTCGGGTTTCTAAAATTTTTTTCACCGATAGATAGCTGCTTTATTCCCAAGTGACATATATTTTATATAAGCGTGCAAAGCCGCGGGCAAAAGCTAGTTAACTATAATTTGTCATTTATTTGTTTGTTTGGTTTGTTATACGCAGAGTTAGGCGTCTTTTTGGTCTTGGTAAGATTTTAAATTTATTTTTCCATAGTTATTTTATTTCTACTATGTGTGAAGTACAAATAAATGTTTTTGCTTTCTTTCTTTCTTTCTTCCATATTCGCAAACATTACCAACAACTTTTTTCTCCTCATTATCTTGATTGCAATTTATTTCAACATAAATTAATTCCGACGACAAAAACCTCTTTTAATAAAAAGTCAAAGCTATGAAGGTACACAGTATCCAAAACTTTGTCTCGTTAAAATTACGAGAAGAAAAGGGGCTTTATTTTTTTTTCTTGTGATTATCACTAATTACTACGGGGTGTCGGTCGTTTGCAAATTTCGGGAGGGGGCGTTACGGTTCAATGGCCTCAAATAGATCGACGTGCCAATGATATTTTTTGACGATGAATTTACGAAAATTTTATCTTTCAAGACTGATTTTTTTGTTGCTGACGATTAAAAGATATTTGTTGTATCATAATATTTTTTTTGTTTAATTTTTTTTTCGTAAGATGTAATTTCTGAAAGTACTGGTTCGATTGCTATTTTTCATAGATAGAAAGCTGCTTTATTCTTGAGTGACATAGGCTATATTTTATGTACGCGAGTGAAACCGCGGGCTTTTTTTTTATGGTGGGAAAATTATCAATGACAACCTCCGCTATTAGGCGGAGCGGGAGATAGTGTCAGACTCTTACCGACTAAAAACCCACTCCGTTCCTTCAAGCCTTCATACCGGGGTTCCGGGGTAAAACCTAGTTTTTTATATTAGAGAAGTTACTAAAAGTTGCTATGAAAAATTATATACGAAATGTATTTCACCTTTTATGATAGTGAATTATAGACCTATACGTTAATTTCAGCGTAAGCTCTTTCTTTTTCTAGAAAGGAGGTTTGAGTTTCAGCTATGCGAACATTATAATGCTGATTATTATATTATGTTTAATAGACTGCTTTCAAGTTTTCATAACCAAACTGAACCTTTCCTGCAAATAATTGTTCTAAGTATCGGTATTGAACATACTAAACCTAACCTAACCTACATGATCGCGTCGTTCGCTCGGTATTGCGTTCTAGTTGTGTATGTGCAGTAGAGACCTATCGATGGACTCCCCTATAAGTGTCGCCGTCATCGAAACACATTGTAATTACAGATTTAAAAATAGCAATATAAAGTATGGCTGCATACTAGCCTTGCAAAGAATGGAAAGACGCGAAGAAGTCCTATAAAAACTTGTGCAAAAGAAACTACAGCATTGTATAAAAACAAGCTTATACTGTAACTGAACAATGATTGGCACAAACCGCTCACAATTCAAAACGAACGCAAAATGTTTATTCACTTAGCTTCCATCAACAACCTCACGATTCCTTATAAAAACCATTTTAAAATGCAAAGCCATCGTGAAATGCTTTCACGCAATACTTTGAAAGAAAACTCTATTGAAAGCTTTCACTTCAAACGTTTAGTAGAACCGATTCTATGGGTACGATTTATACGGTAAAATATCGAAGTATGGAATTGTGAAAGATTTTTTTTCATGTAAGTACGAGTACGTAGGTTTGAAACATTATAGCACAAATTATTATAAAACTTCTGTGAATTTTTCAAACGATTTGTGCTACAATGTAGGGTGTGTTCTGTAGCATGTTTGGCGTCTACAGGACGTTCCACGATTTTACCATATGGATGAAATGTGCTTTCAATACTGATGACTTGATTAATTTTTTAAAGCAATACGAACTGTCAACACTGCAAGAATTAGTCATAAGTACTTTTTAACCCATCACGCAAAAAAAAGAGTGTCATAATTTTTTCCGCTGTGTGTTTGTATGAATCGATTTGAATGTTATTTTTTTAAGCTATTGCATAGCTTAAAAAAATCATCATGTAATTTTTTTATGTTGGTGTAAAATAAAGAATAAATCTATCTATCTATCTATCTTCTATCGCGGGCCTTGAGCGTGGAGACCGAATGCAGAAATTCCGTAACGAAAATAACCTAACACAACCCACTCATTTGTTTTTTGAGCGTGGTGACCGATAAGAAAACAAATGAGTGAACAATCAATCAAAATTCAATTCAATGTGTGAAAGTGTAACTTCAATTAATATCAAAGAAAAAAAAAAAAAATATTTTATTTATGCAGTATAAATAAAATAAATAAATAAATATAATTGCATAAGTTGATAAAAATGCTATGCAATAGCTTTACCGCGGCAGTCCCCGAGTGACTCATGTCTTTTTTTTTTTTGGCCAAATATGGTATCAAATTAAAGAACATAAGATAAACATTTACATTACATACACTGACATACACTGACATAAAATGACATATGATGACTCATGAATTCGTACTTTGCATACAAAAAATATTAGTGTAAGTTTTGTAATTGGTTAAAACTACCTTGAATTACTGACATTTACACGAAACACTTGTTACAGTAGACACAACGGATCTTGAGCGGTTGCGCAGAAGTCAAATATTCGGTATCTTTAGTGGTGCGAAGTGAGACGCGGGGGAGAGTCAGTGATTGACACCGAGCGCTCAAGATCCGTTGTGCCTACAGTAGGTAAGTTAGATTTTTTGTGACTATTTTATAAACATGTTCATAGTGTTCTAGGCAACTATGTATAATAGCTTATGTTTCCTAGTTCTTTAGAATGGTAAAACAAACGTGTTTTAACTTGATAAGAGTTTGACTAAAGCCAGTGAAAACTATATTGTAATGTAGACTAATGCCTTGATCACGCATACCGAGTAAACGGCTGAGACAGTGTTCTCGGCCGAATACTCGGGACGTATAAACAAAGCGCCAAATGCTCGGCCGAGCGCTGATCTCTACAACTCGCTTACATCACTGCATTTTCGGCCAAGCAACGTTTTACTGTCTCGCCTTTTACTCGGTACGTGTGATCAAGAAAATACAATCTCTGTAACATATAGACGTAAGGAAGACATATACACATTTAGTTCGTAAGGAAGCAAGTTTATTTGAACTTACTCTTTTGTTCTGAGCATTTGTTGTTCGAAAACGTGTTGTAATAATGCATAGAACTTCTCTAGAAAATTGTAAAGGGTAATTTAAATAAGTAACTGGAAACCTCCGTCAGTGTATTGTGTTCTTAACTTCGGTTTTTCGAAATCAAAATCAAAAGCATTTAAGTATTTCAAACTAGCTTTTAAGTGACTATCGTAAAATCTTTAAGCATGTGAACTTTTCATAAAGAATTCTTAAGAGGTATAAATAGATTACTAATTTTTTTTTACAGAAAATTAGGACATGCATCAGGCTTCCTTTCTAAAATTTTAATAAAATAAAAATTACCAAAGCTACATTCCGAAACTTTTCATTTTAAGTCGAGGATAAGTACCTTAGATATCGATCTCAACTTTCTAGCATCTGATGCTAAGTGGCGTCCTTCAACCATTACTCCAATGCCCCGTAGGTCACGTCCAACAAAAACGATCCCTACGTGCTATTGATCTGAACCTTTAATTTTATCGACAGTTGCATTTCATGGCGGTGGAAATAAATGAAGTTAAATACGGTGTTAGTATACCTAAAGAAGGGTTTATACCTTTAAAATCTTAATCAAGAAGCACAAATTATTTAAATTTTAGTTCCAATGAAAAACCAGTAATAATCTCATTAATTGTAAAGTAAACCAGAATGGAGACGATTAGTTTTGGCGACATGTCCTTGGTCCGAGTCTGGTCTGTCCTTAGTCTAAGTAGTGAGGAAAGTGTGAAGAGATACCCTAGGCATCGGGAGTCGCTGAACAATTCAATGTGTAGCTTGTAGTTCGACAAGCCAACCCGAGTCAAAGGCAAGTTGTGATCTGTACACATCTCAAATAATTTTTAGCCTGACTGAAGAAGCCTACTAAGGCCGATGCTTGCCAAGGCCGCGGTGTAGTTTGAAGGAACCCCCGTGGTCCAGGATCGCAAAGGCTGTCGTCGTCAGTACATCACGAAACAGGAACACAGGTAGCTTTTAGTCAGTATAATTCTGACACTCTCACTCCACTAAGAGAGAAGAAGTTACCTAGAAAAAAGGATTCACCAGAAAATTTATATTGCTATAACTGTAGCATTGCAGATAAGAACTCGACTCCTACATTTAAACTGTACACCATGAATCAGAAACAGAGAATTTATGCCAATACCTATAACTACTCAATACCCTTACCTGCTTAATATATTCTCCTGTCTCAGACCCTCAAGTCTCCCATCAAACAGGGGCTGTTGATGAATCACTAGCATCTCCCCCTTAATATAATATACTTAGGGTTGGCGATATTGTGTTTGTATTGTCATTTGATACACGAACGACTTAATGCAGTTGCTTTGACGAATATTTGCGATTGACGCCCTTGAGTAGGGTGTGAAATGTGGAGGTAGCATGTTTGCAGTTTAAAGTTATAATTAAATTCGTGAGTCCGAGCGAGCTAGCACTTTCCAATTTTACCTACTTTTTCTGTCGTCAACTTCCTCGAACGTAAAAACTAAAGCCCATCAACCTTTTTCATTACTACTACTAATCCAACAAAGAATCACGCCGCATACCACGTTAACACGCTATAACCTATCCCACTGCTATATCCCATGAAAACTGTTCGTTCATAAGCCGGTGTTAGTATTTAATTCACTTAGCCAGGTCTGCCCCGGGCGGACGGATCGCAATAAAACGGCACTAGGGATTACCTCGCAAAATGATGAATGAAAATGATGTTGTACCAGCCCTGAATATATGAGGCGCTTAATATTTGGTAAGTTTTAAATTTGTAATTACTGATTGGCGATAAATGATTTAAATATTTTAATAACTTAGATACTACAAACACAAAAGTATAGTAAGGGGAGATATAATGGTGATATCAGTAATTTGGTGATATTTTTTTTAACACAATACCATACAGTTCCATATGCATAATACGAGTGTGATCATCATCATCATCTCGTATGTTACTAATGTGATGATATTTATCCACCTCACACTCGTAACAACACGATAGCGTTGTCTCATGAATGTGCTTGTTTGGAACTTTTTTTGGAATAATTAAATAAAAAAATAAATAAAAAATTTTTTGGGCGAATACCGAACCAACGTTCTGCACGCTTAGCCAAGTTGTTATTCTGCAATCGTTAACGCTGTCGAAAAGTGATGAAATGTATGGGAATGACGTCATCTCAACGTAAAATTGCGTGGCCAGAACAAACGCATAGACAATTCGTAGCCAAGTTCACATCGTTCAAAATCGTTTCTACAATGTTTAACGCTACATCCTTTGTTATACAAACGCTACATTTTAGAACGAGCGGCCGACTCAGGGGCGTCAACATGGGTACCAACTTATCGTTTTCTACAATTGCTGTCACCGAGGCGTTACCGATTAGAGAACTGAATTCGATACAAACTGGTTGTAACTGGGCTAGGGGAGCTGGTCACGCAAAGTGTCAATCAATCGGCGAGATATACCTTTGAATAGTTGTTGTACTTACATTCAAACACCATAACGCGCGGGAACAGTGCGCGCCTCATTGAGTTGTCAGTAACGGCTGGGGCCCAGCTGGGTCGAAGCCGACTGGGGCCATGGCTAAGGCTAAGGCTAAGGCTTGAACGAACGGTGTTGGGGTTGGTAGAAATGAGTGGACTGTAGTTTGTGTGTGCTGGATATATTGCCGATATAATCAATATTCCAAATTACAACTGTCCCGGATAAACAATAATTAATTAAAGAGATTCGAGAGATGTCGTCTGTCGCAGCGGCGTCCGTGATAGCGAGTCTCCGCGGTGCGCCGGACAGCCAGTGTCGCCGCCCGGGTCTCCGCTCCCCGCTGCCGATGACGTATATGATGACCGCGTCTGTTGGGTTCGATTCCCAACAAACAGGGTGGGTTTTTAGTCACTAAGAGTCTGAAACTATTTCCCGCTCCGCTCAAGAAAGGGGGTTGTCACTAGATGATTTTCCCACCATAAAAAAAAATCCAAAAGGGGCAAAACTGTAAATACCGATAAGGTAACAGCATTTCCGCTTGAGTGTACAGTCCTCTGTACGTGGGACATGAGTTAATAATACGAGATATGTAGAAGAAATCCATTCCCTCATCCGTTATTCGATTATGATAAATATTAGGTATGTGCCATTTAACACCATAAAAACTCTTTAAGCCCTAATGAACAAAAGTTAAGAAAACTGAAAAACAGCAGGCAACAATACCTGTACTTATATTATGAAGTGCACTCTAAAGTACTTATTCTCTTAAAAGTATATGGCAAAGTGGCTATCTAAGACCACAGAGGGGGAAAGCTGTTGTGGACCAACGATAATGATATTTACTCAGACTATATCCCTTTATTTCGAAATAGAATATATCGATCAAAACCCACAAAGAAAAAAGTACTCTAAGATCTGGAGAGGAAGATTGGGGATTGAATATGTCAAGGTAAGGACAGTCTAGGTCATTCTTGCACCACTTGGCACTCTAAAGATTTCTTGAAGAAGGAACTCTACAATTTACTTGTTTGAAATTCATTCTGACGACTGAAGTTTGTTTAGAGGAGTAAATAAAAGTTTAATACTTAAGATTGGCGTTGAAATGTAAGATTCGCTCCAGCTTTTAGCACAAAATTGTCGTCTTAATAAAACGTCCGTGTGGACTTTGTTTCGCTTTTAATTTTATAGAAGTTTTGTTTATGAATATTATATTGTTTGGACAAGTGAAGCGCATTTCGTATTAAAATATTGTTAATAAAACTTTTCCGTCTTTGGTTCTTGAATAATTGTGAAAAGGTAACGATTCCTCATTCAAACTAATAAAGGCACTGCATTGGGTAATCGAATCAGGTTTTACGATATCTGCGGGAGAACCAACCGACATAGCTTCAGGAATTGCCAAATTTATGGGGCAGTAGACAGGGTGCATTTTTGTAGAACAAATGGCCGATGGAGCCAAGAAGTTATTAATTGATTAATGTTCGAGAGAGATTGAGATTTGTTGATTTTTTAAAAAAAGACGGTAAATCTGCAGGTAAGTTATAAAGTACGTACCGATATGCGACCAAGTAAATTTCTTATAATTTTAGAATTTTAACAATCCTTTAACATATAAACAAATCAGTCATCACATCACCATCACCTGCCTTTTTAATGTTCCCACTGCTGGGACTCTGAGGTCTCCTCTCTAGGAGAGGGAATGGGCCGTAATCCACTACGCGGGCCCAGTGCGTATTGGTGAATGTAACATGTCTTCGAATTTTTGTTTTTAGGACATGCCGGTTTGCTCACGATGTTTTCCTTCATCGTTTTGAGAGCAGGGATGATGAAATAAATTACACAAAGTAATGCGCCCGGCTGGGTTCGAACCCGCGACCTACAACTATTACCACTCGGCTATCACTGCTCTCCAAAAAAATCAATATCCTGCCTATCAATATACCAATGCCAATGCAACAAAAATTAACGACACGACCATTAAAAAAAACCAACACAAAAAATTACATTATTCCTTACCAATTACCCTTCCTTATTTCTATTCTCCCACCTTTTCCGATTATTTATTTAAAAAGCTAACAGTGGCCGGTACGGCACATCAACCGGCTATTATCCCGTCACAGACCGGAACGGACGTTTGTGACGACGGCTAACGACTTCCGGCCGGCTCAAATGGCGCTTACTACGACTAGTTTCAGGTACTATTCAAATTGTAGCCAAGAATTACGTTTTAACAATGTTTTTCTTTGGTGTTTGATATGCAATTTTAGTGTCAATTAGTCGTTGTTGATGTATCGTACACTAGTCAAGAAGCTCTAGGTATACAAAGTGATAATTATCAGTCGTATAATAATGTCATATGGTAGCTCCATCCTTAAATATAGTACATGTTAGGAAGGGGGTCAACAAAATGTGACATTGTGTGAGAAGGGAGGAGTCAACTCATTTTCGTAGCAACACATTTCAAAATCATATTTAATTAATCTATCATTATTAGTTAAATAAAACAAAGTCGTGTTGGTTACACCATTTATAAATCTAGACCGATTTTAATTTTCTTTCCTTTATTAGATTTGTATCCGATTCGATTAACAGAATAACTATAAAAATATTGGAAAAATTAAAGAAAAAGAAAATACAACCTTGGTTCAGTATTAGCTTTCTTCTTATAATTGCCAAAGCTTCCTAGAATTACACACATTACAACACGAAACGGTTTACGCAGTTGTCACAGATTCGATTTCCTTATGGCACAAATATTTGCGTAACCTACAGGACTTGTACCGAGTCTTTTGACAGGCCTGTTGGTCTAGTGGTTAGTGACACTGACTGCTATGCCGGAGGTCGTGGGTTCGATTCCCACCCAGGACAAATGTTTGTGTGATGAGCACGATCATTTGTTCTGTGTCTGGGTGTAATTTATCTATAATATGTATGTATTTAGAAATATATAAGTATGTTTATCAGTTGTCTAGTACCCATAACACAAGCTCTGCTTAGCTTGAGACTAGACGGCGTTGTGTGATAGTTGTGGATTATTATTATTATTATATTATTAGTCTGGGTGTCTTGTGTATGTAAGTTTTCATGTTTGTGAACGCACCCACGATTTAAAAGTAATACTTAATGGGAATCAACGTTAGAAATAAATGTATTCATTTATTAGTTAAATAGTTGATCCAGAGAACTACGTACCGCCTAATACTCAATGAATGTAATATATCTCTCGATATAGTCAACCGATTGTGATGAAACAAAGTGTAAATAATATATCAAGGGACACATATCAATATAATTATAGGGTGACTGGTAATTAGTGTACGATACTTAAACACGTGATTGTGCTCATGCTAACCAACAACTTTTACTATAGGAAATAAACCTGAAATCGCGAAAAAAAAATCAGCTGTTCAGTCCATTTATGTTTGCCTATTGTACTGAACAGCTGATATTTTTTCCGCGATTTCGGCTTTGCTCCCATAATAAAAATTGTTTTTTATTATGAGCACAATCACGAGTTTAAGTATTGTACACTAATTGCCAGTTACCAAAACATTTTAAATGAAGGGCGCACAATTGAAAACTTCTACAGATTTATTATATGTATATGTGTAGATAGATTACCCGCTTCCATAAAGAAGTTATATAGTTATATTATTTTTGTTAATTAATTATAATATATATATATCGCATATTACTAAGAGAGTCCTGAGTATACATGTAGATGGATGGAGAGGGAGAGGAAGGCCGAAAAAAAGATGGATGGATTGTGTGAAAAGTGATATGAAAGAAAAGGGAATTAGTGATAGTTTGACGGGTGACAGGACAGAATGGAAGAAGAAAACGTGTTGCGCCGACCCCAAGTAATATGGGATAAGGGCAGGAAAAAGAAGAAGAAAAGAAGAAGAATTTTTGTAATAAACAGTAAAACCTTCGTTAATTTTCGCCATCTTGTAACAACGATTTTGTTGCGTTTATTATGATTTATTACTAATTAATAAACAGAATCTAAGAGAGTTACCTTGTTATGGTTAATTTTGTTTTATGGAGGCAGTAAATTAAGTTCATGTGTCGTCTTTCACTCATGAACGTGCTCAGCTAACTAATTGGTCTTTTATTTTACGTTGGGTGGATTATTTTATCAAATTTGACGTGTACCGTATCAATTAACTATAAACCTATATATTAGATACACTAATATGACAAAGCCGAAAGTTTGTGTGAATTTTATACACTGCTAAATTTTGATCGTTTTGATCCCGTGGAGGGTCGATTCAGTACATAAAACACTGTGGATTTATAAAGATAAAATTCAAAAATAAAATACCTTTTTTTTTGAAAACTCGTATTAATTTACGCATGTTTGAAATTAATTTCTTTAAGACTTATTGGTAGTAGTCGGCGTTGCGTACAAACTCCGTTAAGTGTTTTGTGAGTTTGTGGAAATATATTTTGTTTTAGATTATAACAAGATCCAGTTTTATTTGCTATTTATTAGTTAATAATTTATTTTATATCCTAATTTGACAAAATTGCTAGTCACAAATAAACAGCTTTTCTTTCTTTCTATACACCCTAACTAATAGAGATCCAATAGCACGTTTACTTAGCCCAGTAATGGAACCAACGGCCCCTCGCTCAGCAGTCGTGATGAACGTGGTTGGGGGTCAGCAGTCCGTGTGATTGCGATTACCTACTAGAAAAAGTAGAATTTCCTCTATTCGTTGTTTGATGTGAGAAATTATTAAATAACTTCTGCTCTAAAGTGGAACGAGAGAGATAAAGATAAAATAATTTATTAGCTCAAATATGAGTACAATACATACATCACAAAGTAAATGGTTAGTACGCAAGAGTTTAAAAATAAAATGTGTTTCAGACTTTACTGACTAAACCTACCAATTGTTTTTTTTTATCGATAGGCTCGCGTTTGACCACAATCTCACCTGATGGTAAGCGATGATGTGGTCGACGATGGAGCACGCTTGCCTAGAAGTAACCTATTCACTCTTTACTTAAAGATTTTAGTTGTATTTTGCACTCTGGGGTCACTCTATCAAACGTCGCCGGCTCTAGCATTAAACACCCTTTTGTATCGAAAAAACACGACATTATAAACAATACTCTCCCATAAACAAAGCTAAGTAAGTACCAAACTAAATCCTTAAAAAAGTAGCACACAAAACTTGTAACAAATCACTGTTTCATGGCTTTCTAACTCCTCTATCATAAGGGCAGGCACACGTGACGCAGTTTCTTAAACATTTTTCTTTTACCGTATGCTAATGTCCGGATAAGCGGCAGTGGCTTGCAACTTTGTTGTTATCAAACTATCTTGTTTTTTACGTCCCGAAGGATTTGTTTTGGTAATACGGGAAATATTGGAAGCCTTAAGATGTGTGAGTGGAGAATTGATTTTGGTTTTAGTATTATTTTTATTTTGGTGGGAGTTAGGTTGTTTGTTAGAGATAATCTCTGGGAGTTTGGTCCGATTGCAAAAAAAAATCACTAATAGAAAGCTGCTTTGTTCCTGAGTGGCATAGCCTATATTTTATGTACGCGGGCGAAGCTGCGGGCAAAAGCTAGTCCTAACTAATATTATAAATGTGAAAGTGTGGATGTTTGGATGTTTGTAACTTGGCTGAACGGATTAGGATGAAATTTGGCAAAAATTACTTTTTATCCCGGACAAACATCTTATTTCTACGGGAAAACACGTTTAGAGTGCGATAACCGAAGTACACGCGGACGAAGTCGCGGGCGGACAGCTAGTTTTATATATTTAGAGTAGGTAGTGTACATCTTTTTTCTTGTCGCCATCACTCTTGACAGAGTAGTTGTGGCCATCACTTCAGGTGTTGATGACAAGCTTCACAACTCGCCGCCACTACTCTCTCTGATAGCCACCTTCCTCGTGCATTCGTAGTGATGATGAACCATTTATTACCGCCTTTAGCTGGGCAGTCCACCTCATAGGCGATCTTCTCCGTGGCCTGGTACCCTCAACTGGTGACCACAAGTTGCTCAATACCCACTTCCCCTCGGTGACATACGGAACCAAAAAATGTTAAACGCTGCTTGAAGCCGAGTTCTCGAAGTACAGACTCCTTGGTACGGAATTTATTCCACGATACTCCGAGCATTCTCCTCTAGCACTACATTTCTAGGGCGTGTATCTTTACCTTCTCTACTTCCTTCTAGGGTAGTGTACATACACAACATTAATATAGGTAATATGTCAAACAATACTATACTTATTAATTGGCTGCCACAGTAATGACTCAAATAAAAGGAGTGCGAAAATATTCGAAAGAGTCACCAGAACCCTGTAATGCCAAAGGCAACGAAGGAACATGGATGGGTTATAGTCAGTAAAAGTCTGTCACTCCCTTTCTCTCCACCTAGAGTGGTAGAAGCTATATGATGATTACCCAGCCTCAAAAAAGGGACTCGAATCTTAACAAAGGTTCAAAAATGTCTTCCTTATAATTGCTACATTATGGACACTATATACACTACCTATATGCATGCGTTATCACATCCTAGGCTAACCACTCATCGAATCATAAGTAGGTAAACACAATTGGAAATATTATATTTCGAATACAAAATAAGCTATACCACAACAAATGCCAGGTGTTTATCATTAAAATATTTCAGGTGCATCGCTCAAGCGACTTCAGTGCGCATGAACGGTTCCCGACCGAGCGACGCGCCGAAGATTTTATACCGACGACGAGTATTTTCTATGTTGTAAAATTTTTTACCGATAGTGTGGACTTAGGTATTAAAATTGCTAATAGCATGTTGTTAACCGACTTCAAAATAGAGGAGATTTGGTGATCGGCTGTGTGTATTTTTTTTTATAGTGATGTTAATCCAGCGCTTTTTTTCATTCTCATGACGATTAGATCAAAGTCTACAAATAATAAATAAAATAATATATAACTCAATCAACTAAACCTTTCAATTTAAAAAAAATATGTATAGTTTGAAAATGTGAATGTTAATTTATCAACAAAAAAACATTCTACTCTACACTTTAGTCAGCTATCTATCACATTTTGGCATTAAGTTAGGTTGTGACAAGTTCTTGACTCCGGGTTCTCAATTCAAATGATTCTACCTAATTATTAAAAAAAAAAAGGAATAAGTTCCTAGTCTTCGCGACGTCTACGTCCCAACAAACACAATTTTATAATGCGGTCTCTCTTTTTTACGCAATATCGAGTATTTCAACTTGGCTCCTTTTGATATTTTTTCGAGTGTAAAATTCGCTTTCATCCCATTTACTTTCAACTTAATGAAATTTTCGATACTGGTCGTCCGAGGGGACTGATACAACGATTTTTATTAAAAAAAGAATTAACCATGTTAATTTATACAATTAATTTTAAAGTTTTATTTCGATTGGATTTATTGAGTTGAAAAAATGGAAATTGCGTAATTGCAATTTTCAATTCTAACATATTGCTTGAACGATTGATTTTGAAAATTCTTTATTTTCACATTCACACATTTATTTATTTTTGACTGACCTTTTGGTCTAGTGGTAAGTGACCCTGACTGCTATGCCGGAGCTCGTGGGTTCGATTTCCACCCAGGACAAATGTTTGTGTGATGAGCATAATCATTTGTTCTGAGTCTGGGTGTAATTTATCTATGTATGTATGTATTTGGAAACATATAAGTAAGTTTATCAGTTGTCTAGTACTCATAACACAAGCTCTGCTTAGCTTGGGACTAGACGGCGTTGTGTGATAGTTGTTGAATATTATTATTATTATCAGCCCACCAAAACAAAAAGCCAACCCAAAGCAAGGAAAACCATATGACTAAAATTACGTTGTACTACATCCAATTATGGCGGCAACAAATAAGGAGGTTGAATGAGAGGTTTTTTAGTAAGTAGTCCGCTTCACATGGAATGCTCTAAGTAACGACATGACAGTCTGATACAACTCGGTGTGTGTACAATTTATTGTAGACATGTATCACATAATATCTCTTCACTCAGAATAGCTGAAATAGAACTTATGTACTTTATTTACAAAAAAATAATAATCCGCTGATGTATTTTAACAACCAACGTTTTTCTATCAAAAATTTCGAAACTAATATTATATACTGACTTTTCTTATATGGAATCACATTTGGCTTGCACTAATAAATATAAAAACCTTAATATAATGGTAACGTCGTTGCATTTTTAACCAGTTTTCTATTTATTTTATAAAGAAGAAAGATCTGATTTTTTTGTTACATTTAACTCAAAAACTAATGGATTTTTTTTTTCGATGGGAAAAATCATCTTATGACAACCCCCGCTCTTGGGCGGAGCGGGAGATTTTCAATTTTTTTTCTCAAATAGTACCTTATCACTAAGTAACACAGGCCTATATTTTTATTTCCACGTGGGCGAAGCCGCTGGCAGAAGCCAGTATTATATAAATATAAATACTCAACCGGCTCAAAACACTCAACTTCAAATTGAAAATATCTTTTATTATTTTTCTGTACCTATCAAGTATCAAACCGCCTAAGGCTAGATTCATTTATTAAAAGCAGGGGTGACCAACGTTTGTAGCGCCCCTGCCTAGTAATCTTACAATGTCCCGGGGCAATCGATTTCCTTTGTATATTGAAATGGTAAACAAAGATATTGGCAATTTTTGACATTTCTTCTATTATAAGAACTTCCTTTACTTTTATGTTGCGGATATTAACGGTTTTTTGAATGGATTTGTGAAACAACTTTCATGTTTTTGAAAAGACAATGCATTGACTATGTCAATGTAATGATTGGCATTCACATAGGCTTATATGAGCATTGATAAATTTATTTTTTACTAGCTCTTTACCGCGGCTTCGCCTGCGTATGTACATAAAATATAGCCTTTATCACTCAGGAATAAAGCAGCAAAAATTTTCACCGACTTTCTGTCTGAAAATTTTTAGCAATCAGACTAATACTTTCAAAGACTACCTACTACAAACAAAAAAATAAAAAAAATAAACTTTAAGTACCACTTTAAAATATATTTTTTTAGCTGGTGCACCGATATAACATGGTACTAACTTCTGCCAGCATTTTTTTCAATGTAAAATTAGAAAACTATCCCAAGGGAACACACTCACGGGATAAGAAGTACAAGTGACTTCTTGACCTTTCAAATGTATCTAATAATAAGTGGTTTATTTTAAATAAAATATTCTGAATCTTGAATATATTCCAAATATGGACTGGAATCTTAGTTGAATTATACACATATTTTTTCTGTATCTGCATCATTTTTTGACTGGCCTGTTGGTCTAGTGGTTAGTGACCCTGACTGCTACGCCGAAGGTCGTGGGTTCGATTCTCACCCAGAACAAATGTTTGTGTGATGAGCATAATCATTTGTTCGGTGTCTGGGTGTAATTTATCTATATTATGTATGTTTTTAGAAATATATAAGTATGTTTATCAGTTGTCTAGTACCCATAACACTAGCTCTGCTTAGCTTGGGACTAGACGGCGTTGTGTGATAGTTGTTGAATATTATTATTATTATCAGCCCACCAAAACAAAAAGCCAACCCAAAGCAAGGAAAACCATATGACTAAAATTACGTTGTACTACATCCAATTATGGCGGCAACAAATAAGGAGGTTGAATGAGAGGCAAGCCCCGGACTAAACAGCGGAACCAATTCCGAGCTCATCCGTGTTTGTCAAAGTGCTTCCTTCGCGGCTACCAAGGATTTACGACAGTAATACGTATTTGTTAAGTAGATTTTGTTAATGTTTTCGGGAAAGCTGGAGTAGTGAATTGTATGACATTAATGGTGTGTTGTATGGTAGATTATTTTGTGTAATTTAAGTACTTCATCACCACTACTCTCAAAACGGTGAAGAAAAACCGTCATGTCCTTGGACCAGCATTTCGAAGACTGGGCTCGCGTGGTGGACTACGGCCCATTCCCTCTCCTAGAAAAGAGGCCTGAGTCCCAGCAGTGGGAAAATTAAAAAATTGACTATGTTTATGGTAACAAGATAGTGAGAAATTTTTGCTTGAAACCAATGATAAGAATGCAGATGAAAACATATTTAGATAAAGATGTAACAATATTTTATTCTAATCCATACTAATGTTAAAAATGTGAAAGTAATTCAGTCTGTCTGTTTTACTTTTACGGTCAAACTGTTGAACCAAATTTTATAAAATTTTGGTAAGGAGGAAGCTTAAACTCCAAGAATGGATCTAAGCTACTTTTTATTCTTATTCGATTTAGACTTCACGTCCACAATAACTAACATTCACGCGGACAAAGCCTCTCTCGCTAATAATATTATACGTCTTACAATATTATGCTGAGTTGCCTATGTATAAACTGAAAATCCATAATTTGAATATTTACACGTTCAACCGCTGAACCAGACGGTTCAGCGCATATGATATTCTTTCAGAAGTAGTAGTTTGCATTTCATGAAATCACGATCAGTTTCAATGCTAATATAAAAAAAATACAGCATGTATTAGGGAAGTTACATTGTCTCTTTTCAAACTCGACAAGAATCGATTGATGCAGAAACGATTAGAATTCCAATCGAGAACACTTAGTACCAGCTTAAAACTAAGGTACGGGAAGCAGGCGCCCAACGCAAGGCTCTTTGAAACTAAAAACCGGAAATTGCGTCGCGTCGCGTTGTCTTCCCTCAATGCCTAGACGCTCAACGTCTTCATTAGCGGCATAAATTAAAATGCTTTGCGGAGATAAGGGAGGGGAATATTTCGTACGGTTATTGCTTTAGAAATTTTCATTGTGGTTGAAGATAGTCTGTTGTGGGTTTAGCTCTTGTAGTTTCATTTCTTTTTTGTTTTGAACATTTTCCGTTTCGTTGGCTACAGCAAAGCAAGGTCTTCTCTTATTAGATATTAGAGGATTTCGTTCTGTTGCATCTAATTTCAGTTTTTTATATATTCGTAATTACACAAACGCAACATTTTTAGGTCTTTTTTTAAGGTGGGAATTATTTAAAGACTTCTCCATTTGTCTCGTTCAAGGGTGGAATAGGACGGCGTGTCAGACTTTTACAGATTAAAACCATGTTTTTCCTTCTCTGCTCTACGTTCCAGTAGGTACTCCGGGTTCCCTATCGGAAGTCAACCCCACAGTGGGCTCCGAAAACATTATGTTGTGTTTTCCATTGCTTGGTAATTATATTTTTTTTTCAATGGTTCGTCTATAATGCAATGGATACGATAAGCCCAAGACCGGCCCCTGAGGCGCAACTTGAAGAAAATCTATGTCTATCAGTGGACGTCTTACAGTTAAAATGGCGATGATAATGATGACGTTTATACCGCCTTTCTGTATTTCTTCTCACATCAGAAACCCTATCGTAGTAGTTTTATTTTATAGATACTCTAAATCCACGTTTATCAGCTTGCACACATCAAAAGATTCATTAATATATATTTATTTATTAAAACTTCATGCAACACATAGGTACAAAGGCGGACTTAATACCTTAGGCATTCTCTACCAGTCAACCAAGGGTCGTGAAGAGAAAACATGGCAGGTGCATAAAAAAAAGAGAATAGGTTAATAAGAAAACAAGGGGAATATATATATATATATGTAACCCACTATAATAATAACACCCACTATTCTAAAAAGAAACATGCACTCAGATACAAACAAACCTAAATATTACAAAGACAAGAAAAACACAAATGAAAACATGAAGAAACCCAACTAAACCGCCCTAACAGCTCCACTTACACCAATTAACATACACCCAGGAACAAAACGAATGAAAAATAGATGAATAAAACCGCTGCGTTCCAACAATTTTTGCAAGCAAAGTGCAATATTCCATCTATTCTTTAAACAAACAGCGAGCGCAGAATGGAATTAAAATTTCCATCAGAATTGTTTGTGTAGGCTAGACAGGAGTTAGCGAGAGAAATATGACGTCACAATGTGGTAGTACATCAATGTCAGTCGTAGTAGAAGTTGGGAGGATGTGGCTGTTAGCTGAGGAAACTTTGAAGTGTCTTTTGCGGATGAACACCGAATTTATAAAGTTCACTTTGACATGATTGCTCGACACGTCTAATCTTAAGCATACAATCTCTGAACTCTTAGCACACGTTAGTCAGATTCCAAATTCAAATGATAGAAAATTCTGTATATTAATACCTTGATCACACGTACCGAGTAAAAGGGCGAGACAGTAAAATGTTGCTCGGCCGAGACAGTGATGTAAACGAGTTGTAGAGTTAAGCGGTCGGCCGAGTACTCGGCACTTTGTTTATACGTACGGCGTACTCGGCCCAGAGCACTGTCTCGCCCGTTTGCTTAGTACGTGTGATCAATATATAAGGATCTATCAATGACGTGTTAAAATGTCAAGTGTGCGTGCGAGTAAGAGGGATGGAACTATACACACTTTATAGCTGCATCACTTTAACAGTACAGTTTAGGTCGTGAAATGGTTTGCGTTAAGAGCTCGCCTCTGAATTTAAAAGGTTCTCTTGGACACGTCCAGTCTTATGCATAAAAATCTCTGAATTGTGCAGCATACGCTAGTCAGATTCCAAATTCAAATTCTATGCAGAGAATTCTGCATATCATATCCCTGAAGGTTGAACAGTTCAGCGATGTGTATGAATGTGACGAAATAGAAGTTTTTTGTAATCACATCTGTAGCCGATCAATATTTGAAGACGAGTGTAGACTTTTATCCCGAGAACATAATTATTTCCTTTGGATAATTTTGTACTTTCACGCGAAAGAGGCTTTTTTTATTTTGACCACTATCTCACCTAATGGTAAGCAATGATGTGACCGGCGATGGAGCACGCTTGCCTAGAAGTAACCTATTCACTCTTGACTTAAAGACTCCTTGGTTATACTTGTATAAATAGCTATCAAGAAACGCAGACTCCGGTGACACAGGCTTCTCCCGACTGACGGTGGTATCAAAATCCATCTTCATGACCTCTGCATAAAATTGATACTAATATCACGTTTAGCAATCACACCCACATTAATCCATCAAATAATTACGATCTAGCATAGCATAGCGCAATTTTCCTACTGCTGGGACTCGGGTCTTCTCTCTAGGAATGGAAGTATACCACCACGCGAGGTCAAAATGGACTGGTGGATATTTTGAGAGCAGTGATGGTTTAATAAATTACAGAAAGTAATGTGCTTGGCTAGGTTTAAAACCGTGACTTACAATTCAAAAGTCAGGGTCATTACGACTGGGTCACAGTTCAAGTAACAATCTACCCAAAATAGAATAGTCATATCCTATTTCTGTAACAACGTCCTATCAGTTCCATATCATTCCAAGGAAAACCGTTTTATCAATCGAGGGTAATTGACTGATTTATCGAAAGGTTACGCCCAACCCACTTCCTGACACGCTATAATATTGGCCCAATAGATTGGCCACCAATATTCGTCACGCAACAAATTATCAGGTTTTACAAGAAAAAAATAAAATACTCCAAGACTCGTGAAAGTTTTAATGAAATTAGTTCTCAAGTTAGAAAATAGCATAGTTTTATAACTTGCAATGAGACCAACCTTAAAGTTCTCGACGTCAGCAAACTACTGTTCGTAAGGCTGAATTTTGCATTTTCTAGTCTTCGTGTTCTCATCTGCTAAGTTTTCTGAGAGAAAGAATGTGTTGAGCAATTCTGAGCTTAGTGTTTGGTTGTAGTGACAAATGTTTATGTGAAACGGTGAGACTTTAGCGTTTTTAATTCTCATAAGATGTTTTAGTTGTTATGTACAATAAACAATGAGATTTTAAAATATTTAAATTAAAGCGTCATTTATTCTTAAAGTACAGTAAGTTATACAGAAGCTCAGTGACCGGTATGAATTAACAGAATTTTAAGAACATTTTGTTTACTAACTAGATATGTCCCGCGTTAGATATTTTGGAAATGAACCAAAACAAAAAAACAGTTTTTTTTTGTTTGTGTGAGTAAAAACCTCGTTTTCTTCGCAGTCACTGGTCTGAGAACAAAACACGACTCATGACAGAGTAGCGGCTATGCTTGGTCGAGTTTCATGCTGCCGCTTCTTTCGTCATTTGTGATGCCGTGCAGATCTGTATGACATGTGTGTGTTGTTGTTTTGACATAAAATAAACATAGATTGATTAATATTGATTTGATTTCGCCATTATCACAATATCCTGTAACATGGATCTTAAACGTAGATAGCGAAAATGTTGATGTACCAGCCAGAACTACTCACAATTCGCCAGTTCCCTATAAGTCCCTAGCCTATCATTTCGGGGAAAACAGACACGAAGTTTTCTAATTTATACATATTACAAAACAAATTCTCTCACCCCGTCTGTTTGTCTGAATACTGTTGAACGGATTTTCATGTGATTTTCTCCAATAGACAGAATTATTTTTGAGTTTGTTTTATTTTACATGACATATTAGACGCAAACGGCTTCGCCCGCGCGATAAAAGTTTTCTCTAACATAAAAACTTTGGACCTTCGTTTCAACAACACGAGCGGATTTTCTAAAATTCACCCCCTAACAGGACTAAGTTGTGGAAAATCCTCTCTTAGTACTTGCCTACATCATAAAAGTAAATCATGTGCAAAATTTCACGCTTCCAATCCCAGTAATCAGTAAGTTAGTTCCTTCTTTCATATTTTTATAACACTTACTAATAATATTATAACTCACAAAATGACGAAAAAAAAAATAGAATTTCATAAATTTTCAACACCCGTTCGAATCTGAGGCAGGTCACACTCACAAATTTGTGAGTGTGTATGTTTGATACTTCTTCACGCCCTCGTGTAGGTCAAATCCTGGAATAGCAGATAAGATACTTTTTATCCCAGGAGTATATTTCTATGGCTTAATTGTCTACTTTCATGTGGGAGAAGCCGGTGGCATCAGCTAGTTGTGATATAAATTAACTTTTCTAATAAAGCCAGAAAATAAAGTTCAAGCCTCATTGTCCATTATGTTCTTAAACCTAGAATTGTCATTTGGTTTACCCCAGACAAAAAACGTTGCAAAAATAATGCCATGTAAAAGCGTGCCAAATTAACGGAATCACGGGAAAGCGCCGCAAAGAGATAATCGCGCAGTTACACCGCTGTGCGCTATCAGAAACATCGCAATTTGCGTAAACAGCTATCTTGTGCTGTGCCCAACGTTTTGCCACTTACTTCCTGCATTTGGTCTTGAAATATTTATTATATTGTAGTAGTGTCTGCTTATCTGCGGTTTGATAGTTATGGTCTTTTTAGGATTTTAAAATCTTTTTCTTGGTCTGGGCGGGGCGGATTTTCACAATGGGCCTCATCAGAAGGCACCAGTTGGTCACCCACAGGGCAATGGAAAGGGCGAAACTCAGAGTTTTATTGCTTGATCGAATCAGAAATGAAGATATCCGCAGGAGAACCAAGATTGCCGACATAGCACGAAGAATCGCCAAACTTAAGTGGCAATGGGCAGGGCATATTGCTCGCAGAACAGATGGCCTTCTGGAGTGGGGACCTCGTACCTGAAGACGCAGCGTTGGAGGGCCTCCTACAAGGTAGACCGATAACCCGGTGAAGGTTGCAGGAATCCTATGGATGCGGGACGCACAGGATTGTTCATTGTGGCGACACTTGGGGAGGCCTTTGTCCAACAGTGTACATCTATCGGCTGAAATGATGATGATGATGATGAGTAAATGTATGAAACGGGGATCCAAATTGTGTCTGGAAAAACCTACCTTCATGTGGGGTGAAGCCGCTGACATAAGCTAGTTGTATGAGTAATATAAATAGAGTATAGACTATCAAGAAGACGTAATTAAACTCTTAATCACGAGATTGCGTTATTTCTGGCCCTGAACCAATAAAATTGTATTAAACACTAGCTTTTGCCCGCAGCTTCGCTCGCGTATATAAAATATAGCCTATGTCACTCAGGGATAAAGCCGCTTTCTATTGGTAAAAATAATTAATAATCGGACTAGGACTTCCAGAGACTAACTTTAAAAAAAAAAAAAAACTTTACCTCTTTATTGTATTAGTGGAGATATCTACTAAATAAAAATAGTTACCCTGAAGCAAATATGTCAAAGAAATGTTATTCAAATTATTGTATTTTCACTAGAATATACCACACCAACACTAGAACGAAAACATTTACATTGTATATATAATAAGCATACGTTAAATAAACTCCACATTTTCCTGTAAACTAATTCTTATCATTCAAGAATCTCATTAGTTCAGAAAACCGTAAAATAATAGAAAAAAGATCTTGTTCATAAAAAACGTTAAATCAACAGAACAAAAACTACATTAGCATATATAACATTGAGAATGCTGAGTGTTCAAGAACAATGGAGTCTCCGAAGTAATTTTCTTTTCTTTTAAAACTGCGTTTTAAATGTATTAAAAGAGGCATTACTAGGAAAAACAGCTCGGAACTACTTTTAGAAATGTTACTTATTTAGTTTTTTAATTAAAATTACTTTGGTTTTACGTTTAATTTTATTTGTCAACGGAGAATTTTAATGAGTAGTTTTAGCACAAAATAGATACATAGGTACAGAAGACATTCTCATGTATGTACTTCACTTTTTATACCTACGCTCGGTGGACGCACACTAATGAGCGTTTGAGCCGGAATTGTTCGACGAGTGATCCGAAACGCGACGGAGACATCGTGTCTGTCAGCGGTGTCTTTGTGTGCGTTGCTCGAGCGCGCTTTGTATGTAGATTGACTTTTGCACCTATATATTTTGTGGTTCTAGTCTCATAAAAACTTTCAATTTGTTTATTTTAATCTACCCAGTGACTTAGTCTTTATGAAATTACTCCCGGTTTTTTTTATGGTGGGAATAATCATCCAATGACAACCCCCGCTCTTGGGCGGAGATAGTGTCAGACTCTTACTGACTAAAAGCCCACCCCGTTCCTTCGTTGCCTTCGTACCGGGGCTTGAGCTATCTAATTAACCCTGGCCCCAGTAGGCTTCGACCCAGCTGGAAGATGTGATTACCAGACTAAAGAAGAACATTGAGATAAAATTTCTGTACGAACACACGAAGCAACTTACAACATTGATTGCAAATAAATATTTTGACAAGTGCTAATTTATATAAACGTAACACGAAAATGCTGTTATATTGTTAACTTCTTTTCTGGGAAGAGAACTGCGTCCTGAAATACAGGCTCGGCTAGCTTAGGTGTATTTTTATTTCTTATGCATTTGTCAATTCAATGCTCATTTGTACAATATTATGATTCTTATTATTAATAATAATATTGCAAGGAAATCCCACGAGCAGGCCTCTGCACTGCCATTAAATTTTATTAATGATATTTACATCAAAAGAGCAGTGGTGGCCGAGTGGTAACGGCCCCGACTTGCAAGTTGTAGGATGCGGGTTCTAACCCAGCCAGGCGCATTACTTTGTGTAATTTATTACATCACCACTGCTCTCAAAATGGTGAAGGAAAACATCGTGAGGATTTGGTTCTAGGACATGCCGGTTGCATGTCCTAGAACCAAAAATTCGAAGGCATGTGACATTCACCAACACGCACTGGGCCCGTGTGGTGGATAACGGCCCACTCCCTCTCCTAGAGAGGAGGCTTGAGTCCCAACAGTGGGAACATTAAAAAGGCTAATGACTGACTAACATCAAAAATAGGTTTTTAAGAAACACTTTTACACATAATTTTTTTCGGCAATTTAAACTAGATGAGCCCTACGGGCTTAATGCATTCTATAATTATATATTAAACATTGTTTATTACGGTGCTAAAACTTTCGTATGGCAAACGTATACTCGTAGCAATAGATTTGTTATATATAGCATTATTGGAATTCCAATAACCGATATCCTATCTATTAGAATTCTACGAACATGAATATTACGTTTACATAGTCCTAATATAATCAGTAATCGATATATGTACACAGAATAGTGATGTGACTCTGACCAAGTAACGAAATAGCTTCGATATCGATATATTATTTATTGCATAATACCACTGTGCAAGACAGCAGTGGCATCCGAGACACAGCCCCGACTAACGAGTGGTAGGTCGCAGGTTCAAACCTAGCCAGGCGCATTACTTTGTGTAATTTATTTCATCACTACTGCTCTCAAAACGGTGAAGGAAAAAATCGTAAGGAAACCGGCATGTCCTAGAACCAAAAATTCAAAGACATATGACATTCACCAACCCGCACTGGGCCCGCGTGGTGGATTACGGCCCTTTCCCTCCCAACAGTGGGAAACTTATAAGGTCAAGTAAGCTTTGCTATGCTAGAGCTCTGCTGGGCTCTGCTCAGCACTGCTGGGCAAAAGAGAGGCACACCCCACAGTTCTGCTGTGATTCTATAAGAAGTTCTGTTCCATATCTTCGAAGTTCATAATCAGATCATAACAATATTTCTATGGGACCAATTTGGAAGCATAACCAAAAAAAAAAGAATCAGTAAAAAAAATGATTTTCAAAATCGGTCCACAATTGACTGAGATATCGGTGAACATACACAAAAAAAAAACATGCATTCAGCCGAACATAGAACCTTCTCCTTTTTGAAGTCGGTTAAAAATTGACGAAGCATTACACAGCCGTACATCAAGATAACATAAACGATCTTCATATTCTACCATTATCATAAATGAAAGAGCCAGCGAATAATAAAATTACTTTTGTTTTCTTAATGTTGGCAAACTTTCTGCTGGATTTGTTTGAGCGAGTCCGCGAATTGTTATTAAAATTCGTACCGACGCTGCTGAAGTTTTTACGTTAAAAGGATTGGATGTATAAAAAGGCTAGAATAGTGCTCGTTTTCTGAATTCTAGGTACTGTTATGAGAGCATATTAATAAGGAAATGGGAACCATGTAGGTAGATTGTTTAACTGGGCGTATGCATGTGAAATTTTTGCGCAAACGCTCGCTGGTTTTGAAAGAACTCAAAATGATGTTAGTGAACTGTTTTCGGCTTTTATGGAATTAAATTGACTGTAGACTTGTAGAGGTAATATTGAATTAGTTTTAATTACAGATATAGTTGATTTTAAACGCCACTACGTCTATAATATTATAAAAGCGAAAGTGAGTTTGTTTGTTTATTTGTTTGTTTGTTACGTATTCACGCTTAAATGGCAAAAACGATTTTAATGAATTTTGGTACAGAGATAGTTGGGACCCTGGAGAAGGACATAGGCTAATTTTTTATAAAAAAAGTTAGTAAAGGGGGAGAAAGAGGGAAGGTCTTTTATGTGCGCGTGCGAAGCCGTGGGCAAAAGCTAGTTTACTATAATTTTCTTTAAACTGACTGACTGGCATATCAAAATAGGTACAGCCGAAACTACTTCGACAAGGTAAAAATAAAACTACTCCTAGTAAAGTTTTCTTTTAAGAGCACTACGAGTAGATTTTTCAAAATTCAACGTCTAAGGGGATGAAACGGGTGAAAACGGTGAAGCCGCTGGCAAAAGCAATTGCCTATAGTGTTGTAATATTTTACTTGTCTATATATTGTTACGTACGTGGGTAATCAAATGCCGATTTACTGACGAGAGAAGTTTAAACAATAACAAATTAGTCCAGTCGCAATTAACACTAGAGTACCGTTACACTATCGCTTTAGTCGTTGATAAAAATCACTTCAAGTACTAGGGTAGTTCGCTCTTGATCGCAGTCGAAATCACAACTGACTCGCTTCCGGCCGGGGGCCCGTATTTATATGCGGAGCCAAGAAAATTCTAGATACCGACGTCCCCGGATCTATCCAGAATTCCAGAACAATTGAATCGCTTCTCGAAGTCATAAATCATTTTTATTTCTCGTAATAATAAGAGTCACGTTCATGCCAATTTCGACTCTATTGTTAACGACGGAGAGTACAATTTCCCTTATCGGTTAGATATATGCCTACTACTACTTGTAGGTATGTTGTGGATGTTTCGAGATTTTTCCAAGTCTGTCTAAGCACAACTACTCTAGACCTTTCGAACAGCAATGCGTTTTAATTATTACGTGCCACTCGTTATTTTCTCGGAGATATGGCGTGTTCACGTTTAGTGGCGTAACAATATTCAAATGCATATGCGATATTTAGGCGAAGTTTTTTTTTTATATACGTAATAGAAAAAGACATAATACCTGATATAATTGTCAGATTATTATGTTTAGTTGATTAAAACTTTGATTTCTTATATAAAAGTACCAGTTAATTTGTAATTTTATTTTATTACTTTATTTGTCAACAATAATTCTTCATTTCACTACATTTAGTTTAGCAAAATGACATATCTCTGATTTTATATAAGTATTTTGTCATGTCACTAGATAATTTTAGTAAGATGAAGTAATAAACAAGAATATTCGATATCCACCGGGTTTTTGTGATACCCCTAGGGACTTCGTGAAATCCCTGATTTCCTCATTTCCCTGCGACATATATATATATATGTGTAGTGAGAAGTCATCCAAAGATTTTCTTTCTCTATATATGGTGGAGCATATCAGACTTTTACAGAAAAAGCCAGTAGGCTTCAGCCCTGTTAGGCCTCTACGGTTTTGCTTACATCTATTTGAGGCGCGCGTGGAACGCGGTCGATGACTCGAGCTCCGTTCGAGTGTTTACTGGACGGCCGGACGGGTACTACATACTGTTCTTCGTCTGATAGCCCACGCCTACGGTATGTCATAGATAAGCAAGATGGTAACTCTCATGGCATACTAATATGAGGGGCTCTAAGTAGATACATAAAAATTATTCTACATATTTCCCTCAGACAAAGGAGCTGAGGGAAATATTCCGTAAAAGTTAAATTCAAATAATATAATCGCATAATATAATGGGTAGATATATATATAGGGTGACTGGTAATTCGTGTACGATACTTAAACCCGTGATTGTGCTCATGATAACCAACAACTTTTATTACGGGAACAAAAAAAAAAAATCAGCTGTTCAGTACATTTATGTTTGCCTAATGTACTGAACAGCTGATATTATTTTCGCGATTTTTGCTTTGCATAAAAAAAAATGTTAGTTATCATGAGCACAATCACGTGTTTAAGTATCGTATCTACACTAATTGCCAGTCACCATAAATAAGGTTCAGTAGCAATTATAGTATACTATTTTTTTAGACACGTTTGCCAACCAGTTCTTAATAAAAATAAAAAAAAAAAAACAGAAATATCATATTCCCATCTTACATTTCACTCACTTAAACACACTTTAAACTTCGACATGCTCTCAACTAATTAGCAAGAACTACATTAAAATACCGAGGAACTTTTAACATCTCAAGGCGAAGAACTAATAAAACTGGAACGTGACCCACTCCGAGTTTCCTTCACATAATCTGCATTCCTAAAAGTATTATTTTCTCTGGACCTTTTCTGGACATGTCAAAAGAAGGCCACTTTTATTTCTCGCTGAGAAATACGTCTTATCCTGTTGGCATGTTATAGTAAATGTTTTTGCCTAATATGAATGCTTTTGGGATAATAAACTGTATTTTTTTTTGTAATGGGATATTTTGTGTGTTATAGATGTAACTAAAACTATCGTAGACGTATTTTGAATGTGTAATAAATGTAATTATATAAGTATATGAAAACGTGTGACCTTCTTCTTCTTCCTGCCCTTATCCCATATTACCTGGGGTCAGCACCGTCATCGTCACCGTCATCATCGTCACCCGTCAAACTATCGCTAACTCCCTTTTCTTTCACATCACTCCTCACACAATTCAGCTTTTCTTCGGCCTTCCTCTCCCTCTCCATCCACCTACATGTATACTCTGAACTCTTTTAGTTATATGCGCTTCATCTCTCCTCTTCACATGACCATACCAAGACAGCCGATATGAAAACGTGTGACCATTTATTTAAAAACGTCAGTGTATTATAATCTACAAGTGATGAACGAAGTGTGTTAATAATATCAGTAATGGTCATTATCACATTCTTGAAATATTTTTGCTATTGATAGGCTGGCGTTTGATTTATCTTACCTGATGGAAAGCGACCATGTGGTCGACGATCGAGTGCGCTTGTTGAGAAGTAACTTATTCACTACACACACACACACTACACTTCCCCAGATTATAAATATCAAGAAACTCAGACATAACATAACATAGCTAACAACCGATAACATCAGTCATATAGACTCGCTGAACATTCACACTAATATTTTAAAATGTACAAAAATATGTATGTGTGTGTATGTTTGTTACTCTTTCATGGTCAAACAGCAGAATAGAATACTGAAGTAGAATTGCACATAGAATACTTTTTATCCCGGGAATGTGAACCTGTAAGAACCTTTTTACGTTCACGTAGGCAAAGCTGCTAGCAAAAACTAGTCTAAATTAATCAACAAAGGACATTATCCAGTCTTTGCTGAATACCGGGCTAACTCTACACATTGACCTTAATCACATGTCTCTTTAGCCCGAAATCTCAAATCACAAAACGTATCCCTTATCAGTCCTTCCAAATTCATAATTACTTCCAGCTAGTGAGTGACCAAAATATAATTTAGGACGAAACCGAAACCCTGACCGAATTTTCGGCTTACTTTTCCAGTTTCAGCCGTCGTCTATTACCAATGCGGCCGAAAAGTTCTGGACTCGCGACAAAATACCGGAATACGCAGCGTTCGATGGCCTTCCATTAGATGGACTAATGGCCTGATAAAGGTCGCAAGAACCCGATAGATGCGAGACGTACAGAACCGGTCTTTGTGGAGGCCTATGTCCAACGGTGGACGTCTTTCAACTGAAATGATAAAGATGATTAAATAAAAATTACAAAATACGTAGACGAATCAATCAGTATTTAAATATCTATCACAACCGTCAGCTCAAAGACGCTATGTTTCGGTTGAGCCGAATATTCGGCCCCTTTTTTACGAAACCAAAGTTCAAGCCGAAACCATGTTTTTTGGCCTAACCTGGCCGAAACCAAAACTACACCTTCGGTAGGTCTCTACTTCCAACCTTCCATGTAAGACCAATCTGACCATCTCAAGTCAAAACTTGGCAGCTTAAGCCCGAATCTTGGCACGTTGTCAAGGCCCATCGTACCTAGTAATTTGAACTGGATTGAAATGTAAATGTAATGAAATGCAAATGTATTCAATTAATTGGGTGTTATAGCGAGTCATTGAGGGGTGGTTCGACTTCCATTAATTAACTGCAGTGTTGTTCTAGACTTGGTGTAGACCTAGCTTGTGGTTGTTGGAATCGGAGTTTTGAGATTGTAGAAAATACAACCTTCAAGGCTCAGGGTTATCTGTTCCCAAACTTCATAATGATAGTAATCTAAAAAAAAAATATCTTAGTAAAGTTTAACTTTACTAAACTTAAGCTTAGTAATAACGTACAACTTGAAACTGACCTCATTATCATCATTTACCGATCTGTTGGTGTAGTGGTCAGGGGTCCAGGCTGGGACGTGCCAGAGTTCGTGGGTTCGATTCTAACCCAGGTCAAATGTGTGTGTGATGAGCACGATCATATTTTATTCTGTGTCTATGTATAATTTATCTGTGTATAAATTTAGAAATATACAGTAAATTTATCAGTTACCTAGTAGGTACGCATAACACAAGCTATGCTTAGTTTGAGACTAGATGACGCTTTTTTTATAATGGATAGGCTCGCGTTGGACCACCATCACACCTGATGGTAAGCAATGATGTGGCCGACGATGAAGCACGCTTGCCTAGAAGTGATCTATTCACTTTTGACTTAAAGACCCCTAGGTTATAGTTATCAGGAAACACAGACTCCGGCAAGGAAGTCCACTCCTTAGCTGTACGTATAATGAATGTGTTAACAAATCGTTGTGTGAAAGTTGTGGGATATTATTATTATTACATATTATCGTCATAATCATTTGGTCATAGGCTTCCTGTAAATAACGCCATAACAGTCAATCTGGTATACTTGATAAATCCTACTCATTTCTGCAGCAACATTATTTCCATGTAGACTTAATTTGCTGATACTGAAAGAGTTGGTGTATACTGTATCAGCACTTTTCATGCAAATTTCAAGAGTCAACAGGGGGAAATTGATTGATGTCGCAAACAAACACAGCTACTGAATAACCATAGACAGTGCTGTGTTGTGGGGCAGGCGATTGAGTAGTTACCTGATGGTACAACTTGGTACAACTGTAATAATACTAAACTAAGGATGTCAATTTTAATTTGATTTGAGTTCAAATTGATAAAAAATGTTTTTGAAGATAATCAAGCGTTCATTCTTATTTTTTAAGTAAAGTTATTATTCAAAGTTATTTTTTAATATTTTCTGTCATCTGAAAAACACGTTAATATTTAAAAAAAAAGATGCAATTAGATGTCAATTTGCGGATATTCGTGATGGCGTGAAAACCCGATTTTGACCACAATGGAGAATAGGGAAAAACTACCCGTTTTTCTTTATTCTCCATTGCAGGCAAAATGTTTTGTTCGAAAAAAAAACTTTTTTTAAGACTTCTCCCGCTTTAGGAATTAATCTAATGGCTTTTCCCGCTCTAGGAGCACATTTTAGGACCACGGGTTTCCCGCAAAATTTAAGTTGATTTCCTATTCCACACTGAAGAGGCTATAACCAATACGTTAGCTTTAGATATCTTTTTGTTCATATAATTTCTTTTTCTCTTCGAAGGTGTTGCTCTCAAATCCAATTTCATATAGCTAAATGAGTTTTCTAGTTTACTGATACTCGTTAGTTACTGAAATCCACAACTCAATTAAACTTTAAACGTTCTCAACAGAACACCTTAGTTGATAGTTGCGTTAAAGATAACGTTTCAATTGAATTTGAACTTTCTATCTTAGGAGTTAGAGTTCAAAATGTGTTTGAAGGTCATGTTGTAGTTTGAGATTATTTTTATTCTCACTGGCAATAAAGGTAAAGAGCTTAACGACAAACTTCGACTCTTCGGATCGGGGATTTGAAATCGGATAGCTTAAAGAACATCTTAATACGTTTAAATTAAATTCAGACGTTTAGCTTAGTTTACCTGAGTTTTTTGCGGAATCGCAGACCAAAGAATCTATGGGACGTGAGAAAAATGGTAATTTCTAGTTGGAGTAAACGAGTTCTGATAAGAATAGTGCTTTAGAAAGTAAGCAGAAAAGGGTGTAAAATCCTATCAAAATCTATTGAAAAGGGCATAACTTCAGACTAGACGGGAGTTGTGTCTGGTCCTGGCAATTGTCCGAAAGTTGGCTTCGAGCTGTTTATTTATTTAATCTTTATGTACTCAACTAAAGATTCAAGGTGGACTTAATGCCTTAAGCCCCTTGCCCACAACGACTTTTTATAGCGATAGGCAGCACTACTAACGCGCGTTAGTCGCATTTGCAAGTGCTATAGAAAAAATTCCAACGCGCTACCGTATCGCGACTGTATCGATGCGAACGCGCTACAGCATCAGTACAAAAAGTTGTTGTGGGCGACGGGTCTTGGGTATTCTCTACCAGTCAACCTAGGAAGGCGGAGAGACAATATAAAAGGTGCATAAAAATTGGATTTTGAATTGTGGCGTTAAATATGCCGCCATATAGGAACACGTGCGCGTGCTGCGTGCCAGACTTATCAATAAGGATGTTGGTCGAAGAAGCTCTGCGAAGAATACGTTCTTGCGACGATCTTTTATTTACCAACCAAATTGTTCCTCTTAAAAAAATATGTCAGAATTGATAAAATTTTGAAGGAGTTTTTTATTGCTGATAGGTTTGCGCTTGACCGCTATCTCACCTGATGGAAAGTGATGATGCTGTCGACGATGGAGACCGCTTACCTAGAAGTAACCCATTACTTATGACTTAAAGATTCCCGGGTTATAGCCATCAGGAAGCACAGACTCCGGCAAGGAATACCACTCCTTAGTTACCGTGGTTCTGGAAACCAAAAGGGCAAATAAAAGTCACATGTGGGTTTTAGTTCAGTTCAGAAGGCTTAAAGTCACCCAAAGAGCAATGGAAAGGGCCATGCTCGGGGTTTCCTTGCGTGATCGAATAAAACAATGAAGATATCCGCAGAAAAACTAAGGTTGCCGACATAGCACAAAGAATTGCCAAACTTAAGTGGCATTGGGCAGGGCACATTGCTCGCAGAACAGATGGCCATTGGGGTCGAAAGGTTCTGGAGTGGCAACTGCGTACTGGAAGACGCAGCATTGGAGGGCCTCCTACAAGGTGGACCGATGACCTGGTGAAGGTAGCGGGACACCGATGGATGCGGGACGCACAGGAAAGTTCGATGTGGCGACGTTTGGGAGAGGCCTATGTCCAACAGTGGACGTGTATCGGCTGAAATGATGATGATGATGATGTAAGTTTTAGTTAGTTTATGTCTGACACGCCCTCTTACTCTACCCTAGAATAGAAAACGTAATTTAATGATTAACCCCCACAAAAAAAAAATAGACTCGAGTACCTTAGCCTATTACCTAAGTTTTAACGTAAACATTTTGATATTCTCTTATTTACAAACCCTTAGGTACGTTATTACTTATATTAAATATTAGGGTAACTAGAAGTAAGATTCGTTATGTCGTCACAACTCGCAAAATGTCGGCGGCATACTTCAAATGTAATTAAATAACCTACCTATAAGCTGTTACCGTGGCGACGGAACTGCTCTTTCAAATAAGGGTGGGGCGTCAGTGCTAGCGGGAGAATGGTTTTTTTGTACCCAAATGTACATTTTGATACAAGTGGAGAAAGTTTGTTATGTCAACCACGGTGAAGTTTACTCGAGCCACTGGCGAAGGTCTGAGCCGAGTGCTGCAGTGACAAATGTCTACATGTATCAAACGACGTTTTCAATATACTACCACGAAACAAATATACAGGGTTAAGCAGTGACTCGTGGGGTTAGTTTAGCGCTCAGTCTGGGCGAGCTTGAGCTCTGTTTCGCACTAGTACGAAAAAAATTAAATTGCATGCCTAAAAGCGGTAGAGATAGAATGAATTTTCAAGTAAGTGTAATAGTGTATTGAAAAAGTTATTGTCTATAAGACGCTCTTATGACGAACTGGAGGTACGTGGCAAATGAAGCGGCGCACGCGATTGGAGTTCCTGGCGGTGTTTTTCAGTGGCAGAGAGGAGCGCGGGGGCGGCGCGTATCGCTCCATATCTGAATCATACCACGACGAAGACACTGCGATTGATCTTTCCACGAGTGAGCCGGATTGTAGTCACAACGGCCTATGAGAATAAAAGAAAAGGTATTCTTCCAGTGTTCTAGCACACGCTGTAAATTACAATGTCTCCTGCATACTAATGTACTAATTTAAACTCCGTTGAGATTGGCCATCAAAATCTTTGGAAGGATTATTATTGGTCACTTTAAAACCTTTAATACACATGGGCCTACTACATAAGCTAATGTCCCTCTACACAATATTTTATACAAGACTAGCTTCTGTCAGCGACTTTGCTTACGTGCATGTAAATTCCTCCATACAAAGTTTTAGTCCTCTGTTTCATTCTCCTTTAGGTGGTGCATTTTAGAAAAATCTTTTGTTGTTGTTTGTTTAAGTGATGGCCAGATCTTAGAAATTGATATCTTCATGTTACGGCCAAGTAAAGTTCTCAAACATTTTTTGATGATATTTCAATCTTCGTTTGGCCTACTTTCTTTAGATCATTTTTTTTTAATTGTTGATAGGTTCGCGCTTGACCGCTATCTTACTTGATGGAAAGCGACGATGCGGTCCTAATAACATTAAAATCAATGATATTAAGACCAAACGAGGATTGATATTATCATCCTAACTAATATTATAAATGTGAAAGTGTGGATGTTTGTTACTTAATCACGCAAAAATGGCTGAAGGGATTTGGATGAAATTTGGCATGCATATAGCCATTGACATGTTAAAGAACATTACTTTTTATCCCGGAAAAACATCTTAGTCCTACGGGAAAACACGTTTAGAGTGCGATAACCGAAGTACAGGTTGACGAAGACGCGGGCGGACAGCTAGTCAAATATAAATGTTTAAACAATCTGGCCAGTTTTAGTTAGCCATATCATGAAGATGATCAATTCTAAGACATGGCAACGATCCTTACATAATAAAACTGTGCAAAATTCTAGCGTTCTAGGTCCAAGAGTTTGGGCTGGGCGCTGATGAATTAGTGAGTGAATCTATACCCCTAGCCATGTTGCAAATCTGCAATCGTTAACGCTTGTAGAAAGCTTCAAATGTACGGGAATGACGTCATCTCAACGCTCAGTCACGTGGTCAGAACAAAAGATTCGGCGATGCGGCCAACTCGAAGCGTTCAACACAAGCGAAACGGTTGAAACTTGGCTAGGGGGGCAGGACTTTGCCTTTTCTAAATACAGAAAAAAAAAGGGTACAACATTACTTAACATAAAATATCTAAACTCTAGATACGTAAACCTGAATTTAATTTGTAACTACCTACATACCTACTTACAATTCTGTTCAACCAGTAAAGGAAGACAAGCGTAGATAAGATTAGATTTATTGTTCATACGCACGGAGAGTGAAAGTGAATACGCTTCATGGATACTAGGGCTAATAAATCCTAAAGAAATAAGAAAGGAAATCTTTTATTTCAAACCCTTTTATTTAAAACACGTACCAAGAACCTTCATCAGTTAGATATCCTTCCAAATACTAATGCCTGAAGTATCGTCAAACTTACGTGGTAGTGGGTAGAGCACATTGCTCATCATCATCATTTCAGCCGAAAGACGTCCACTGTTGGACATATGCCTCCCCCAAGTGTCGCCACAATCAACAGTCCTGTGCGTCACGCATCTATTAGCATTGGCACATAGCCGAAAGGTTCTCTCACAAGGTGGACAGTTGACCGGGTGGAATTGAATGAATTTTCTCATGAATTTGATGAATTCCCTTATCCCTCACTAGGGTCACAGCACCAGCCTTTTGTTTCAACACTGGAGGAGAGCATATATCCAGCAGAGCACGTTTTTCAGCTGAAATGATGATGATAAGTTTTTTAGAACTTTGACATCCAAAATGTCAGTACAAACTTTGAAACCAATGTGATATATTTGAAGGTTTTGCTTGGGCTGAAGTCTAAAAAAATATTTGTTGTGGACAGGAATGTAAATATAATTTAATTATTTTTTGTATTAATTTTGACACACTGATACATTCTGTTACTCGCTATCCGCGGTTTCGCCCGCGTCTTTGTACCTACTACTCCAATTCTAACACGATGTTGATGATATACTTACCAAGTCTTTTTCAAGATATGGACTATCCAACACTGTAATTTTTCTTTTTAATTCTAATAATAGTTGAGAGCTATTGAAATCATCAATTTTTTTTTTTTCAGGTAAACATTTTTGACTTATTATTAGCTAAACATAAATCATATTTGTTTTTTACAGTAATTATAATCAAAAATTATGATGATTTTAACGCCCCAGATATTGGACTATAGATCTTTCAAGATTTATATCATCAAAACCTTTCTACATCCGTTTTTAAAATATGTTAAAGCATAATTACCTTTAATGTAATAACTACGCTAATAATTTACTGTCATTACAGCTTCTTTGAACCAGCACCCCACCCTATTGTCGTCAAATCCATTTCTACCAATTCATGTAATTTGTCATTAATTTGCGTCGAATTTAATTATTATGTATTACAGTGAGCACGAAATAGTTGTTTGCGTAAATTATTCACAATTCTCATTAATAATTACGTCCCCCAAAAGGGGGTAAAATCAAAAGCGTCATCTTGTTTATGCGCAGCGTTCCAGTTAAGCGTTTAATTGTAGGTAATTAATAACGTTATTTTAGGCCGAAATTTTCAGTGATTAAAGAAAAATAATGTGAGCTAATTTCCGGGATACAAAATATCGATTTGCGGCGCCTAGAGGCAATTAATATAGCAGCCAATTATTTTTGTAAAATAGGTTACGAACGTTGTGTTATGTGACATGAATTTCCATTTATTTATACTAGTTTTCAGCTTGTTAGTAACTTTTAGTTTGCTGTCGAAACGTGTACGGTAAAAAAGTTACTTTCCTTTATGTTTCGTTAGTCACCATGTCGGACAATGGTGACCGTCAGTAAATATTCCATTTAGGCCACATCGGACAATGGTGACCGACACTACATCTCTTACTTTGACTTGTGTTAATAGGCGATAAGTCAGATACACATCACATAAAAAAACGGGCAGGGCGTCAAAACATACGAGCGTGTCCGAGCAAATTTTGCGTGGACACAGCATTATGCTGAGCGTACGGCCGTTTTATTCGGACGTGGCGCATACAATTTTATTGTTATTTTTGTCATGGAAAATGTATAAAATAGTAAATATAAAATTGCATAAATGTAATATTACATTTAAACAATTTATATTTACTATTTGTCTTAATTTGTCTTTTCTGGCAAATAAAATAATTTTCTTTCTTTCTTGTTACTTAAAGATTGTAAATAACAAATCTATTCCCAAGATACCAATTACAAACTCCGATCTACATAATATCTACGGACAGACCTGTTGAACAAACCCAAAACTATAATATTATATTATATCCCCAGTTATCCCCATCCTAAAGATCCTATACTCATTGTTAACAATGTAATCACATAGGGATTCATTTACTTCAGTTACAGTATCTATAAATAACGGCACCCTTGTCAAAAGGCTTATGGGGGCTTATGATTGTATAATACATGTTGTGTTATACTAAATAATGTTTTAGAAATGGTCCCATGATTTAATTGGATTATTCATTGGTTTTTTTTTTCAGCATAATCTGCACTGAAATATTCCTACTGCTGGGACTTAGTCCTCAGGATCGCCCTCTAGGAGGGGGACTGACACTCCCTCTCACTCCCCCCACAACTGGAGAAGTTGTTTGAAGATTACTCATCAAAAAAGGAAAAAAAAAACAAAAAATACAGGCGTAATTTTGGTAATTTTTAAACGTAGCATAAAGCGTTAGCGCAATCCAGCCTTACATTGTTCCCACTGCTGGCAGTTAGGCTTCCTCTCTAGGGGAGGGAATGGACCATAATCCACCACGCGAGCCCAGTGAGCATTGGTAAATTTCACATGTCTTCGATTTTTTTGTTTTTATGACATGTCGGTTTCGTCACGATGTTTTCCTTCGTCGTTTTACGGCAGTAGGTAGTGATGAAATTAATTATACAAAGTAATGCATATGGCTAGATTTGTTACCTAACTTATAAGTCGGACCACCATAGTTTTATTTATTTTTTTACTCTACAATATTGTTAATATGTATTTGCTGTCACCGTTTACTAGGTTAATCACACTTAATATCGCACAGTTTGTTGGTGTGTTTGTGTTCATTACTTCTTCACGCTTGAACAGCTGAACAGATTTGAATGAAACTTAGCAAATGCTTAGAGTGCGTCCTAGAATGGCACACAGGGTAATTTTGGGTGATATGTTCCCTTAGGACTATTTTCTACTTTCACCCATGCCGCTGGCAGCACCTATTAAAATATCTATATGTACACTGGAAACTTAAATATTATCGCATTAAGTGAAAGTTCAGTGTTAATATCGTAGGTACATATAATAAAAACAGAATACACTCAGGCGTCAAATAATCATACAATTAATGGCGCGGTGGGCGCGCGTGGTGTTCCACTCGCACCTCAATGAGATGTTAGCAAACATTTTAGGGCAAGTTAGAGCTGATGCCTGTCAAGGCTGCGAGATTGTTCTTAAGACCGTGTCCCTGGAAATCAAAGGGCAACTGACGCGGTACACGGGTGTTTTTAAATTAGTCAGTAAAAGTCTGGAAATCCCTTTTGTTCTACACAGAGTGAGGTGTATTTTGATGATTTCTAACAAAAAAAAAAAAAATATTCTGACGCTAAACTTGAGTGATAAGTCAAAACATAACTGTACATAAGCGACTATAAAATAAAATTAATATGTATTGCACTCGTAAGCAGTTGATTCTTAGGAAAATTACTGATATCTAGAAAATCTATCATATAATCTGTAGAAGTGTTTAGTTATGCGCGTATCACGTAAAATATACGAAGTTGATGTAAATAATATTTATACCATAAAATTGCGTGTAATTTGATTCATTACTTAGGCTTTGTTTCATCGCAATCGGTGGACTACATCGAAAGATATACCACATTCATTGACTGTTAGGCAGTACGAAGTTCACCGGATCAGTATAGTCAATAAAAATAATAACGCACTTATAATGATTGGAAACAGAAATAACTAACGGTCTCTCATTATAATAACCACCTTCCTATCGTCGTACCTCATTAAGTACCCACCATGAAATGTCAAAATACAATACAACACCACATCCAAGGGTCATCATCATATATCTCTGTCAGCAACTACAATTATAATGATAAATGATGAATAATTACAGTCAAATTTATGCTAATTATATTATAGAAGCTATAGCAAGATGCCTAGCTTTACTAACAATTGGGTCGGCTGGCTTCCAGTCTGACTGAGCTCTGCTGATTACCAGTATTTTACACTAGCCCCCACTTTCGCCCACGTAAGCACTTTAAATATAGCCTATGTCACTCAGGAATAAAGCAGTTTTCTATCGATGAAAAACTTTTAGCAATCGGACCAGTACTTTCAGTGATTACCTCCTACAAACCAAAATACAAATCAAATCAAATCACTTTTATTTGTTAACACAGGTGTACAGATAAACAGATCTTATATTTTATTAACAAAGCGCCATGTTATGCCAGGAGGCGTACAAATATGGTGTGCATCTAGCTCATGATTACAAATTAAATTTAAAGAATATTTGAGAACCATGCATAATTATAAAATTAAATTAGCAAAAAAAAAAGGAAATTGCGAAATTAGGTATATATTATTATCCATCACTTGAATTTTGTCAGATCTAAATGAGTAATTACATTTTTTATAAATGTCAAAAATCTAAGTGCTTAAGTCCAAATAATTAAAATGTCAAAAAATCTAAGTGTTTATGTCCAAATAATTTAAATGTCAAAAAATATTAGATACAAAAACAAATTTTAACTCTTTATTATATTAGTGTAAATGAAGCGAAGCCAATCTGATGTTCACAACCCATTAGCTACGTGGCAATACAAGTGGCAAACGTTTTAGGAAAACATTATTGACAGGCCTGTTGGTCTAGTGGTTAGTGACCCTGACTGCTATGCTGGAGGTCGTGGGCTCGATTCCCACCCAGGACAAATGTTTGTGTGATGGGCACGATCATTTGTTCTGTATCTGGGTGTAATTTTTCTATAATATGTATGTATTTAGAAATATATAAGTATGTATATCAGTTGTCTAGTACCCATAACACAAGCTCTGCTAAGCTTGGGACTAGACGGCGTTGTGTGATAGTTGTGGAATATTATTATTATTATTTCTTTTATTCATTTTTTTACATGTTACAATATATTTTTAAATATTTCTTAAAAAAACAATAAAAAAAAACATTTAAAAATATAAAAAATATTATTATTATTTATTGTACGTACAGCCAAGGAGTGGAATTCCTTTGACCGGAGTCTGTTTCTTGATAGCTACAATCCTAGGGGTCTTCAAATCAAGAGTGAATAGGTTACTTCTTAGCAAGCCTGCTCCATCGTCGACCATATCATTGTTTAAAATCAGTTGAGATAGTGGTCAAATGCGAGCTTGTCGATAAATTATACAAAAAAAAGATAATATAACGTACTTTCGGATGTACGGAAAAGTCTAGGTAGGTATTTAGTGAAAAATGTGTAATGACGTCATTTCACGTAAGAGCGGTTGAATGAAAAACAGTGAAATGGTAAGTCGGGTTGGACGCTCTTAAACGCTAAGGTCATAAGTTAGGAACACCAAAGGACCTAATTGCTCGCTACAGTAAAGTCAGTGAACAATTAATCTAGGCAAAGCTATAGAATCGTCTGAGAATTGGCCATTTACTTGAAACAAGAACTATGGAATTACTGCAAAGATGGGGCGATTATAATACAAACTGGCAACATTGTTATAAGAAGGTATTAGGGTTCTTATAGTATTAATTGTTTTACAAGAGAGAAAAGGTATATAGGTGTAAGTGATATTATATCTAGCCTATACTCTCCCACTGCTGGGCAAAGACCTCTCTCCATTAATTCCATTGTTCCCGACTCTGAACTACTTCTTGCTTATTCCTAAGAAATACATCTAGGTCGTCTTAGGTCTTACTAACAGAATAATTATGATTGTACTACCCTACCTTGTAAAGGTCGTTCTGCCATCTAAATATCAAAGAAAACAAGTTTTCAATAATTTTTATTTTTCATAGCACGCAAAGTTGCTTTCTGTCACTCTTTGCGTAGGACAGCTACGATAACAGTTCTATGGATATAACAGAGACAAATATAAAATTGATTCTTTCACGAAGCGTTGCGGTATTTTTTTTTTAGAAACCAAATTTTATGAGGCCGGAAAGGTCTTATACGCACTGCAAAGAAGTTCAACTTTGTCTCTAAAAGTCCTTATACGCACTGGCTGAAAGACCATGAAAAATGGCTCCGCAGCGAGCGTGTTATCCTTACCACCTGCATGACTAATTGGTCTTACCTGGTCATCACCCTCACCCTCATTAGCGACCTTCACTAAGTACACTGTACCTTTGACCAGTCATATGAAGTCCATGAAGAACCTCTCCTGGTCGACGTCAGCTGTCAATTCATTATGTCACACATTACCACATGTTTTATTTCAAACACCGAACTTGGCAATCGGACCCAAAATAAAATGGCTACTACAAACAGAAGCCCCTATCATTATCTACCCAATAACCATCACAATGATTCTTATTTCCATAATAATAATTATGGTAACTGCTTAACAGTTATGTTAATAAGCTTTAAGTTCACATTAGTTGGACATAATACTAAAACTCGTTAGTGTTCAAGTACCAGAGAATAAAATATAAATTCACAAATCTACCCATTCTACACAATAAAACGGTTTCAGGAATGAGGGAGACTATTTTCAAAGCGTTCGACAAAATATTTGAATTTTCGTATATACCTACTAGTAATTGCTTCAGTGAAAAGACGTGCTTTTTATTCGATACTGTGTCCCTAAAGGCTCTCAGTCACGGCGAGTTTTTGTAGCGATGCTGTAGAGCGTTGGTATCTTTTCTATAGCGCTTGCAAATGCGACTACCGCGCGATAGTAGCGATGCTGTCGCGCGCTTATGAAACGCAAAAAGACACCGTGGGCGCCAAGTACACAGTATCAAATTAAAAGATACTACTCATGAATAGTATAAAAAAAAGGATCGATACTTTTCTCCTACACAATAGTTCCCATAATTGAAAACAGAATTAAAATCTTTTTAATTGAAATCAACGTTTGTAATTATTTTGTTTTAATTAAGTACAGTACAAAATGTAATTTAATTGTGCACATGACACACGCTTCTTTCATTTATTTGTATAGAATAATAGAATAGAATAAAAATACTCTTATTCCGTACTAATAAGATTTTACTTAAAATTTGTCTTTGAAAAGCTAGCTTTGGTAACAATGAGAGGGGTCCTCAACACGTCACAGTATTGGATAGGCAAAGTTAGAGGTTCCCTCACATAGAGAAGGAGCCCGAGTCCCAGCAGTGGGAACATTATGCTATCCTATGTTAGTGACATGAAATATTTACTACAGTTTTTGCTTAACTTCGTGCCATATCACGGAATAGTTCACGTAGCTGATTGACGTAGTTTTGTTTATTTTAGCCAAAAATGTTACTAGCGCAAAAAAAAAATATCAGCAATTATTGCCCGCGCGAATTTTATCACAGTATTTTACTGGTATTTAATATGCCTCCAGCGTGTCAGTATATTTTAAAATGGGGCATTTTTTCACAAAATCTACTAAAAAAATGCAAATTTTATAGGTGTTAAATGTTTGCAAAGCGTTCATGGTGTTTATTTAAGTGATTGAATATCAAATGGAATTTTATTTTGTTTAAAATGAATATCATGATAGTGGGTGCTCTAATGATGTAAAGGATTGGTAGGACCTAATGTTTGTTATAGTTTGAAACGAAGCATTTATTTCAAAGGCCTTGAATACTTGGGCTGTAGAGACGTTGTAAAAAATCCTCTGGGCCCAAAGCAGTAAAATAGTCCGTAAAAGTCTGTTAGACGTCTCGTTTCTTCTAAAGTGGGAGAAGGTATTTTTTTTTATTACACTAAAAAAAAATGACCTAGAATAAATCCTATCTCATATCTTGTATGGTTTACAAAATCTTCAAATAAATAAAATGAAAAAAAAAGGCACAAAAAACATATTTTTAATTTTTAAATATCTCTTTTTGAAGGCAGTAAAAATGCAAAATTTACCGTCAGTTTCTTCAAAGAATACATATCAATATCGAGTGATACTGTAAAAGGCCCACTACCGCAATCTCTGAGTGTATTTCCACTTTTATTTGAGGATAAAAGCAAAATTTGGACAGACTCCAAATTAACTCTTAAGCCAACGACGCTATTATATGCATCAAAACTAATACTCACTGCATTTTGAGATAACTGAATTTCGTGTTTAACTTTAGTACTAAAATTCCACTTGAAAAAAAATGTGGAACTAGTTTTTAGTTATAGAAACATTTGTCTTGAGTGGGAATCGAATCCGCCTCCATAGCAGTCAGAGCCACTAACCGCTAGACTAACAGAACTGTCAAATAGATATTCATTAAATACAGATTGATCAAGAGAAGCTGGCAAGCAGGCTTGGGTCGACGGCACGTCGTGTTTCACGCGTGCCTTCAAGAAATATCAACATGGTTGACGGGGCCCGGTAAGGTCAATGCCTGCTAGGAATACAGGATTGTTTGAAAGGATTTCCACGGCCAGGCAACTGAAGAACGACAAGAGAGTTTTGGTCAATAAATTGGATTTCCGTGACCCTCGACAGGTCATCGATCCACTATGTGGGATGCATTCTAACGCTAAATGATAAATAAAAAAAAACGGAAAAAAAACCCATTAAAATACAATAGTAATTTTGGTAACATTAGGCCTCCTCTCTAGGAGAACGAATTGGCCATTATCCATCAAGTGCGCGTTAGATAACGACCCATTGCTGCTGATGTACGTGTGCTGATATGACGATGATGATAATGATAAATCATCATCATATCAGCTGAAAGACGTCCACTGCTGGATATAGGCCTTCTCCAAGCGCCACCACAACGACCGGTCCTGTGCGTCACGCATCCAACGGGTTCCCGCGACCTTGACCAGGTCATTCGTCCACCTTGTTGGAGGCCTTCTAGCGCTGCGTCTTCCGGTACGTGGTCGCTACTCCAGAACCTTTCCTCCCCATCGACCATTTTGTTCTGCGTGCAATGTGCCCTGCCCATTGCCACTTAAGTTTGGCGATTCTTTGAGCTAGGTATGTGGGTAACCTTGGTTCTCCTGCGGATATCTTCATTTCTGATGTGATCACGCAAGGAAACTCCGAGTATAGCCCTTTCCATCGCCCTTTGGGTGACTTTGAGTCTTCCTATGAGGCGTGTTGGTGTATATTACATGATTTCGATTTTTTGGTTCTAGGACATTACCGGTTTCCTCACGATGTTTGCCTTTACTATTTTGAGAAATGAAATAAATTATACATGGCAAAGTAATGCGTCTAGCTGGGTTTGAACTCGCGACCTACAACTCATAAGTCGGGGCCGTTGGCACTCGGCTACCATTGCCTCTTTTAAACGGTTCGCGATAATTTTTGTATAAAACGGTTTTTCCGACTGAATTGTCGCTTGATCATAAGCTTGCATGTCGCGCGCCCTAATGAAGCGGTCACATAGACTAGCCTTCAGGCCCGATACTACCAATTTACGACCTGTATGTAATTATCTAATAAAGTGGTTGTCAACCTTTGATCTGCATAATTTTCCATGTGCATATTCACAGCTGGTCACATTGCGAAGGAAGACGATGGAAACCTCGAAAGACTAATCGTAACCGGTAAAGTAAATGGTTAAAGGCCTCGCGGGTGCAGCCCAATACGTTACTTCGACCAGGTCCGCTCCACTCTTGACTCCACGGTACACACCGCCAGAGACAGGATTATCATAAAAATTAAGGGAGGTCATGACTCTCAGCATTGAGGAATACGACGCAAGAAGAGGCGGGGTCACAGCTAACAAAAGAAAACATCTTTGTTTAAAGTTTCATTTGAGTTGTCACATTAATTACAGTAATATTATAAAGGTGAAATCTTGTGAATGTGATATCTATATTTGTTACATCGTCACGTTCAATTCAAACATCTGAATGACTTTGGATGCAAATTAGCACACTGATAGACCATATCCTGGAACAGTACTATTATATTTCAAGAGTATGTTCCCTTAAGATAATTTTCTTCTATCATACGGACAAACCCACTGGCAGCAGTTAGTCAGATATAACTACAGATGTTGATATTAAGATTTTAAAGGCATAAGTTCGTATGTATGTGAGTGTGTGTATGTTTATACATATGTACATAAAAAAACTTAAATACTAAATAAACTATTTATACTAAAACCTTACCATGTACATATAATATATAATACAAAATGACAAAGTACGCTCAGGGGTCAAAGTACTCCTCCACATCGCTGTCATCCGGATATGTGCCCAGAAGACTGGCAGCATTGCCACGTTGAATGGCAATGCTAATTCTTTGGGTGAAGAACGAGCCAGCCCTCTGTATGTTTATCACTCCTTCATACTCAAAGGGCTGTTTGGCTTTGTGTAGATTGATTAGACAAAAACTACAAGGAATACAATTGACCGTAATCATGTCCGTTATATTCGCATAGGTAAAGTCGCAGGCAAAAGCTTGTATCCTTATAAAACTTTGAGAACATAATCTAATCGATACGATGTACGTAAAATGATTGATTCGGTGATCGCGTGCTTCGATGATTGGGCGGCCGATTGATGAAACAATGTCCATTGTCATTCGCTTGCATTGTTGGACAAACAGAGTAATAAATCAATCAAATTCGCGTTGGATAGAGTATTGTGGTCTGAGTTATGAGCTGTTGGAGGTAAACTAAGATCTTACGTTATGACTGACCCAAAGTAGGTGTTATGTGAAAGTGTACGCCCACATATTTGAATCAACTATTTGTATCTCAATTATCGCTCTCGCTTATCTTTTTTATTTTTCACATACTCTACATATTTACATTTACATCATTACTGTACTCATTTTATTCGATTACCAGGCCAACGTATCCTACTATATTATCAAAGAAAAAATTGGTAGTGAGGGTAAGATGATAAACCTATACAAGTAGTAGACTGCCATATCTAGCGGCGAAAATTTTAAACTTAAAAATACTTAACATTGACATTTAAGTCATTTAAGTGCTGTGGTTTATACTTCATGCATACTCTCTACTGATGGAGCTGTATAAGTTTTTAAAATCACAACAATCAAAATACCATTCGCTCTCTCTTACAACTTAGACCGCAATGTAACATCATGCATCCCGTAATCCCGGCGTGGTGCGACAACCATTGACAGGATTACGTGCAGCGGACCGTACTACAGTGGTATTAGGAGACAAATAAGTGTTAGCCCAGTCTAGCCCTGCCCAGGGTGGGTAATTACATAAAGGAATTATGTGGCTTATCAAGGAGCAAATACTTTCAGCCATTTAAGGACTGACGCGAAAATTTGTGGTAAATAAAAATGTGTGGTAGTAACGGTAAAAAAAAAAAGACGGGTTGCACTCCGAGAGTGCCGGCAGAAGTGAAAACTTGATTATTAACGTTGAAATATATATATATATATATATAATATATATACATAAATAAATATAAATATATATATATATAATATATCTATATATTTGAAACAGTAGGCCCAGGCATACATTTTCGCCGCGCCGTCTACGGCGCGGCGAAAATGTAGGATGGAGGGGATAGCTGTCTACTCTCCATCCGTCTTACGCTTTTTCGATCAGGTCACGTGTCCTGACGCGAGTTTAAGATTTTATACCCATTACAGAAAAAGTGCTCAACGCCGCTAAAGAAGTTTTCACTTCAAAAAACTAAATTAAAAGGTATTTTTTTCACATGGGCACTTACAAAACTACTCGCAGACCATATGACCCGACGCGTTTTAGCCAAAGAAGAGGGCAAAACAGGAATAGGATGGCCCCCAACTACGAAGGCGAACTATCCAGAACGACCTGCTGATAATAAGCTTAATGCCAGAAATGACGCCAAATCGCCTAGAATGGCATAAAAGTATCAAGAGGGTTAACCCGGACTATAGAACTAGTCAGGAGATTGATTGATTAATGAGCACTCATAAAACGTTACAAGCTAGTACACAGTTCCTATCGTTTTCTATGGAGAAGAACCCTTAAGGAACTGAATAGTTTGGCTCCACTTAAAAGTTGTATGTCGTGGATTCGAATCCTGGCTGGCCCTTTGTGTAATTAATTTCATCACCACTGCTCCCAAAACGATGAAATCAAACTTCATGAATAAATGCGAATGTTCTGAAACCTCTAGCAACCTGCACTAGCCCCGCGTGGTCCACAGCTCATTCTTTCTCCTAGAATGGAAGACCCAAGTCCCACTAGCGGGAACATTATAAGACTGACTATTCTATAAAGGACTAGCTAAGAGCTTGTGTTATATGTTAACAACATATGACATAATAAACGCGTATACAAAACGGAAAATAGTCTTTAATGTTCCCACTGCTGGGACTCTGGCTTCCGCTCTAGGAGAGGGAATGGACCGTAATCCACCACGCGGGTCGGTGAATGTCAACCAAAAAATATGTTATTATTATTAACGTCAGATACAAGATTAGAGGAGATAGTCTTGTAGAATGTAAACAGTAGATTTATTGAGAGCTATTAATCAGTAACTTAATTGTTCCATCTCAAGATTGCACTTAACAGTAACTGTCTGCATTCAGTTACTGTTAAGTGCAAACTTACTGAATAAATTATGTTGGAATAGTTTAAAATAAACAAACTGAGTTTTGTTTAATGACTCAATTAAATAACATTTTTATTTGGCAATAAATTACTATATTTTACCTGCGCTTCCGCCCGTATTTTATTAGTACAAGACAATGTATCAACGAGTTGAAAACTGTCCTCTTCGGACTCACAGTGTATTGGTTTGTCAATTACTATTGATAGGTTTGCGCCTGACCACTATCTCATCTGGAAAACGATCATGTAGTCGATGATTGAGCACGCTTACCTAGAAGTAATCTATTCTCTTTTGACATAAAGATCCTTGGGTAGCCTTTTTTTTAGGTGGGACAATCATCTTATGACATCTCCCGCCCTTGGGTGGAGCAGGAGGGCGTGTCCGACTTTTACTGATTAAACACCCACTCTTGTTCCTTTTGAGCCATTGTTCCAGGAGCTCGGGGATCTCTTTCGCATCACCCATGACCACAGTAGGCGCCGACCCTGCTGAGCCCCTGCAGTTGCTGACAGCTCCTTGAGGCGCACGTGGAATACTACGCACCATCGATGACTTGGGCTCGGTCCAGAAGGTTACCAGACGGACAGAAAGCGAGCTACCCACTGCTCACTGGTCGCAAACCCGCGCTTACGTTGGCTGGAAATCAGGATCGGAATTCCGGCGGCTGGGGCTCGAGGGTCATTGCCTCGCGCCTACTGCTCCTCCTTTTCTAGCATTACTCCTTCGCAGAAAGAGGCGGCCGCCTGCCACTGCTCCTCGCTGCGGGACCATGGCCTGTACTAAGGCCCGACGCGATAGATCGCTAAGCGCCCCCAAGAGAACACGGCGGTGCTCTGCCCAGGCGGGGCACACCTCTACCGTATGCTCTACCGTGTGCTCCGGGAGGTTCACACAATGGTTACTTCAGGGCGTCACACCCGCACAAATCCGTTGCAAGAACCTTCCGAACTGACTGTCTGGTGAGGACCTGCGTCATACGGAATGTAAGGACGCCGTGTTGCCACTCCTTAAAGAGGGGACTATTACCGCCATAATTATGGCATGCCCAAAAGGTAAAGGTAGGCTATTAGATTTTACTGTTCAAGTAAGACAAAAATTATAAGATAATGACTAACGGATTAAAAATTACCTTGTATCATCATAATTCATGAGACGATAAATTCTACCACTGAGAGATCTGGAATTATATACCGGACTCATCATACACATTTTTGCGTCGATATCTTAGATAAGCTATATAAACGTGAATTAATAGGATAAATTAAATGCTTAGGACCTTATTAAGATTCAAGAAAAAAACTAAATAAAACTTTAGTTAATGTAAACTAACATAATCAAATAATTTTAGCTCACTACGCCTCTTTAAACATATGTATCGACTACTAATTATTTAAGAAGAAACTCATTTGAAAATTATGTTACGGATAAATTATTAATAACTTTAACGCACTTTTACCGTCTCCATAAAAAATCGCAACTATAATAAACCTACAAGACATTTTGCCGTACCTACGAATAATTCCCGCTACGGCGTAGCAAGCTACGTAGTCAAGTATACGTAGCACTTGAAGCTCTACGAATGGTTTCGTAGCACCATAAATATGAAATATCATCCGGATACGTATCCTTTATGGGTACCTTTATGAAAAGGGTAAGGTGAGTTGAGTTATCTGATCTAAGATACGAGATAACTTATATGTTAT